>CM060903.1:837226937-838476937 GCA_030737815.1 Allium fistulosum | reverse complement strand
GATTTTTGGGTTGTTCGACTTGGCCCTTCGACTTTGCTTCGGTATCGATTTTTCTGTGACTTTGATTTGTATTCGAACTTGCCGTGGTTTTATCACTTGGGCATTCTAGGCCTTGTACTCTTTAATATTTTGTTGAATTCGCCATTGATTTTTTTTTCTCTGGCAGTTGATATTCGTTTGGATGTGAGATGGATCTCTGACTTTATCATCTCAGTCGTATGATTTGTTTCAAAAACTTGAAATGATTTCTGGCTTAGGATTGAAACCTATAAACCTAAGTTTGAAAGTATTTTATATGAGAATTTAACTTGATTTTTGACTTGAGTCGACTTCGTTGGTCATCACTGTTTGTTCGATTCCGGTTTGATTTCGTCCTTTGACTGGAACGATGATTTCTTTTTGACTATGGCTTGAAAAAAAAAACTGTTAATCTGAAACTGCTTGACTAATTAGATGTGACTTCTTATATGTGCATATATACAATTGTATGTGTGTATGCATGTATAGTCGAGTCTACACTTACCGTTTTCTTGTATATTGACGTTGAGCTACGGTCTCACCGTCTCGTACTCAGATAAGTTCATCATGCTGTCTGATGGACCCTTGGAATTTGTCGATATTGATTTCTTTTGTGACTATGATCACTGACACTGTTTTGAGCTCTTATATATGTATATATGTAGTTTAAAGCAGTGGCCTATTGGGGTTGTATTTACGGGTCTTTCTGATTCACTTTGTTGTTGTCCAGTTTGTACTTGTCTTGTTGATGTTACACATTCACCTGCTAGTCGAGCTTGCATGTTACTTTCATAGTTTAATCACTGAGTTTGGTTGCTGTCTTCATATAGATGATTCACTGGGCATTTTCATGTAGCTGTAGTCTT
This sequence comes from Allium fistulosum, assembly GCA_030737815.1. Lineage (NCBI taxonomy): Eukaryota > Viridiplantae > Streptophyta > Magnoliopsida > Asparagales > Amaryllidaceae > Allium > Allium fistulosum. Next base: position 838,476,053 of record CM060903.1, on the reverse strand, counting down.
TGTATCTCTTGTGCATGTTGTGCTTTTGTTGTAACTGCGGCACTTTAGCATGTGGATCTGATCTTTGTTCCCTATTGCACATTCACCTGTTTCCTCATGTCCATATATGTGTATATATACTGGTTTGAGACCTGATGCTTTGAACTTGATCATGTTGGCATCTCTGGTTGGTCTGCATTATGATATTCTGGTTCATCTTTGTTTTATTCTTGCATTCATCCTAGTAGTTGCAGTTGTCACTGTAGTTACCTTGTTCATTTTGACTTGAGTCAGTTGCCATTGTGCTTGTGATCATTTGTTTGCACTGTCACTTCTTGTCTTTAACTTGTGATGATCTTGTACCTGTTCACTATAATTGTTTATTTGATTCTGGACACTGTGAAGCAGATTATTGATGTTGTTTCAGTTGCATCTGCTTTCCATGCTATGTACTCGAGCTTGCAAACTGACTTGTATCATTCTCTTGAGTCTTTATTTGCAATCTCCAGTTCCATGCCTTTTGGTCTGCATCATTTCGACCTGTTGCACTCGATCGTATTTGAACATATATTTTGCACATTGGTTACTGTCACTTTGAATTGCTTAAAGACTGACTTGAGTCTGCATTCATGTTGATATTTTCGTGTATCTTCTGCCTATCTCTAAATTTGTTGTACTGAGTCACTTGTCACTGGACAGTGCATTTTAGTCTTCATATATGTGTTGCCAGTTTGCCTCTGTTAGGCACTGATTCTCTATGATTCTTGAACATTTTTGTTGTAGTGCCATGTTTTGGTGCTTTCACCCTCATTTTGCTGTCTTCATGTTGTACCACTGCCTTGTGCATGTGGCCATTCGATTTGAGTTGTTGCAGTTGGGTTGAGTCTTGGTAACAATGACTTGACACCTGTATTTTGTCAATAATTTGACCCCTACAGTATTAATGTGCTGATTTATAGTTGGACTTGTGATGACATTTTATACGTATTGGCGAGGCAGTGCACGCGTACGTGTGCACTGCAGCCACCAAGAAATCGACAGTTTGAATTGATGTTTCTTTGCGTCGGATGCATTGATTTTTATGCCATATTGGCGAGGCCGTACACGCGTGCGTGTATGGCAGCCAATTGAACTTCGACGGTTTTTTAAAGTGACAACTTCAATTATCTTAAATTGATTTAGTCGAGTTGATAAATTGTTTACCTGTCTCTGTTGATGATTTAAATCTGCTGATTTATCGTTTAACACTGTTTAGTGTTATATATTTTCGTTATCCGATTTCTTTGTTAAAAGAGTCGGATAGACGGGAATTATTGTGACTGTCGTCTATTTAAATTATTACTGCTTATATGCACTAATAACTGGTTTGAATTAGACTGACCTGTGTATTATTTTCTTTTGAATATAATACTCGGGTCAGACCGAGTATTTCTACAGCTTGAAGATTTTCGAGCAGCGAAGTTAGAGAGAGAGTAAAGAATCATTTATTTCGAGAAAATTGTATTTTTTGATATTCCGCTGTATCTGTTTAAAATTGTATAAACTCTGATGTATATAAAAAGATTTATAGTAATGAAATAAAGATTCATTTGTTTTAATTGATTGTTATTATCTGTGTTTCTGTGGCTGATTCTGTTTAAACCTTATAAACTAAATAACAATTCGTCTTTTTGAACGTTTCTAGTTGGTTTAATTATCGACTGGAGATGGTCAAAAGGGGGAATGTTACAGGTGGTATCAGAGCTTTGGTTTACACAAAGCTTAGTTTATGATGTTTAATATGAATAGTTACTAGAAACACTTGTAAAAGAGAACGTTTTTCAAATCTAAAGAAGTATAAAATTGTTTTTGGAAATAAAGATTTTTAACTTAAGAAAAGTTAAATTGAAGTGAGTTGGCATTAATAAATATACGATTTGAAATTTAACTAAAGGGAAGTTAAATAAATTGAACTGGATTTGATAAATTGTTGAGATAGAAAAGTTGAACTTGAAAGATAAGTGATTATATGATATGAATTGGGAAGTTTAAATTTAATAAGTTGTTTAACTTATAAAATGAGAAAGTTTAAGTAAAACCAGTTGTTAAATGTTTGAGCAGTTTTGTTAAGTAAAACAAAATCTGAATTTTGAATTGTGATATGAATTTGACTTTAGTAAAAGTTAAATAAAATGATTTTTGAAATGAAATCTAAGTTAAATAAAATAGAATATCAAATAAATTTGAGACGAACTTAAGTTGTATGGTGAAAATAAATACAAGTGGAGATAAAATGAAACATGGCTTAAGTAATAGTGAATCAAATTTAATTTGATATAAAAATGAATGGATAAAGTGATGTAATGAATATGAATTTGAGTTATATAAAGGAAATTCAACTTTAACTGTAAAAGTGAATTAGTGAATATGGTGAGTATAAAGAATTCAATCTGAATTAGAATATAAACCAATTGAAATTAAATGTGTTGAACCAAATTGAATGTAAGCAAAGTAAATAAATTTGGTTAAGTTGAATGTGCATTGGTTGCCAGTTGATCGTATGGAAATTCATTAAGTGAATGAAATTGTATTAATGAAATTGAATTAATGGAAATTGAGAGTTAAGTAAATTGAATTCAAATTGAAAGGTAAGAAATCAAAATCAAATTTGATTTGAATTGAAAGCAAACTAACTTGAATGTAAATTAGTGAATGTGAACTAATTGAATATGAATGAATGTTAGTAAAATCCAATGTGAATGAATCAAATGTGATTTAATTGAAAATCAATTCGATGAATGATTTACTAAAGAACTAGTTGATTATTTTGGAAATGGAAAACTGATAAATTTATATAATAGTTTAAATTGGAATTTTTGAATTATTATCAACGGTTTAAATGGAAGATTTGAAAAGATTGATATTATATTGGAATTATAAAATGGTTTGTATAAGTGTTGAAAGTGAAATATTTAATGGATTTCATAAGTGAATGGAAGTTACAGAATTAAAAGTTTTATAATGTGAAGTTATAAAATGAATCGGAGTTGCGAAATAAAAGAATTTATAAGTAATTTACTTGTAAATTAAAATTCTGATATAAAACTGAGTTATAAAGGAATTGGTTAATAAAGCAATTTTTATAAATTGAAGTCTTTATGAATAGAAGTGAAATTTATAAACGTTGTTTATAAATTCGAAACTGACTTATTTTGATAAGTAAAATTCTGTATAGTTTGTTAAATGAAGTATATTCACAATTTTGGACTGTGAATATATTATTGAATAAAATGGACATGTTTGGGAAAGTGATATTTTAAAACGAAGTAATTGTTTTAAAAGATGTTTTAAAAGGCATTGAATATCGAAACCATAGATTTCAACATTCATTGTTGAAATAGACGTTTTCGAATATAAGGAAATGGTGGACTATAACACTGTTGTTATAGTAAATGATTTCCGAAAGGAAATGTTTTGTATAGTATTGGGATTTATACATCTATCTAAATTTCGAATCCCTATACTAGTGATTTTGAGTTGTCGTAACGATGTTTTACGTAACATTCGTTTTGACTCAAATAAATATGTGAAAAAGAATGATTTCCTTAAAGATGAAATATATACTTAATTTTGATTTAAGTATATCGAATATTTTCAAATGTTGAAAATAAAATGGATTTGTGAATTGCTTATTTTTAAATAAGTATGGAAATGTTTGTCCAAATGTGAAATGTTGTGAATATATTCCGTAAGGAATAAATGATTTGAAATTCATTTTTTTTTGAAGTCGAAGTTGAAAAGAAATGAGAATTTGAACAATTTGTTCAATTTGAAATTTTTCAAAAGATTGAATCGTTAAGTTAAAATTGAGTTTAACTTCGACATCAAAGACAATATAAGTTGAGCTTTGAATTTCAGATGATGATTTGGATTGCATGTCTAACATTGTGAATTGATGACATAGCAATTGATCTCTATTAAATATATATCTGTTGGTGGCGGAGAATTTATTCTCTTAGCTTAACACCCTTCTCTGAGACGTACGAGCTCAGAGGTTATATATCGATAGACATCAATTCTGTGTTGAGAATTTACGATGTAGCGTAAAATTCAAATCGAATGTGAAAGTCGATAATAAAATGGAATTTTGAATATGAATTAGGTTTGAGATAACCTTAAATTTCCAAATCGACTTAGAGGAAAATTTTGAAATCCTCTATTTTGTTATGAATACGAGATATGTAAGTTTTAGAACTTATATATATGAATGCGGTGAATTGAAACCGTTAGTTTAGAAAGACATTGTTATGGAAATCTTATGTATGTTTACATAGATGTTATATGTACGAAATGGGAAGTGAAAGTACTACATATATGATATTATGTTTTCTAAACTGAGGATGTGGAAAAGTACCTTCCATTTATTATTAATGAAGGTATTGGAACTCGTGAAGAGTATCCATTTGAAATTCGTAGCTACGTAGAATTTTAGTCAGAGTGACTATTTGAATCGGAAATCCTTCGCGATAGTTCATCGCGATGAGATTAGATTTGATTGATGATGTTAGCGTAATTTGAGGGGCGAGATGCCCACAGTTACGAGCGACTCCACTGGGATAGTGGCGTAACCGCCGAGTAAACTGCAATCTAATGCCAGGCGAAATTTGAGGGGCGTGATGCCTACAGACACGAGCGATTCTACTGGGATAGTAGCGTAACCGCCGTGTGTACTGCAATCTATGGCGACAACCATGGCGTAATTCAAGAAAGGTGTGAAACCTGCAGTTACAAGCGACTCTACTGGGATAGTAGCGTAACCGCCGGGTGAACTGTAATCCATGGGGGAACGTGCTTTCCATATCCATTTTTAAAAGAATTTTTAAAAGTATTTTCACTGGGAATTGAAGCAAGTATATTTAGTACTTGGAGATTTTTAGACCTGCGCCTGGCCAGCGTATGCCTAATGTCTGTGAGAACGAAGATGGACTTGTTAAATTTCGAGTTAGCAAGTATTTTCAAACTGTAAATAGCGAATCAATAGTTTGAAATTAAAATTACAAAATTCCTACCTAATGAACTAAGGAAGAGGATCTTTGTAATGTTTTGAAAGTTCACAGCTTTGGAAGAGATATACTATATGAATCTCTAATGTGAAGAATTTTAAGTTTGAATCTGAGTTGTAAATCGAAAAATTTAGTAAAAGACTTTTGAGTGTTGATTTTAGAAATCAATGATTGTATAAATCATCGAGCAAAAGAGAAGATAAATAAAACTAGTGAGATTAAACAAATGGAATGAATCCTATATTCATTTATTTGTAATAAGCTTCAAGCTTAGTAAAAAAAATTGACTAGAGTATAAATATCGATGAAATTTTAACAACCTTTCCTTTTCGTGGACGAAAAGTTTTTAAGGAGGGGAGTTTGTAACGACCCTGAATTTTGAACAATTTAAATTGGAAATATTTAATTTATTTTAAATATTTGAACGATGATTTGACTTGAATTTCAAATTATCAGAATGAATTGATGATTAAATTTTTGAATTTAATCTATTGAGAGTTGAATAAAATTTGAATCTTCAATATTAAGCCGGTTAAAAATAATTTAAAGGCTCGGAAAATTCATATTGATAATACTGAAGATAATAGAAGCTTCAGAATTGAATTTGAAAGCGATTTATTCAATTTTGAAATATTATCGTTTGAATTGAATTTAAAATTAGCCTTCCGAGGCACAGTCTCGGAATTTGACGAAACGAGTTTCATTGGGTCCGTAATATTGAATTATTACTGGATTTCAATTTTCGTATTTATCAGAATTGTTTTGTGAATATATGGCGGGTAAACGCGTAGAGAATTTAATCGAATTCAAATTGAATTTCTGTAACAACCTGAATTTTTGCCCAAAATTATAATCATCAGTAAATGATTTAAGTTGACAGTTAAATTTCTTTTTGTTGTTGAAATTTTTATAACGATAAGATCTTCGTCAATTGACGATTTAATATCGTTTGTTAATTACTGTAAGAAAAAAAAATCGAATTGAAATTCTTTTGTAAAATTTTATTAATACAAAATAAATGAATAAATACACATAGTTTAAAATTTTAGCAACAAGATTTAAACAAAACAAATTAAAGAAAATATCTTTACAAAATAAATCAGTTTTTAAATGAAAACAAAAATAAAAGATAAAATAAAAAAATAAAATAAAAACATACCCTAAGCCATCCTTGTCTCGGTTAAAACCCAAACCCGATCCCTTTACTTCCCTCATTCGTAACCCTAAGAAAAAAATCGAAGGGAAATAAAAATGGCGGCCACGATTTTCTCGTTCTCCTCCACAAAATCTAGGGCTTCGGCGGCTTCGATCTGCAAAGATTAGGGCTTCGTACTCCTCTTCTCAAACTAGAGCTCGTTCATTTCAAAGGCGCCGGCTACGATCGACGTTTTTCTTCGTTCTTCGCTCGCGACCGCTTCATAAAAAGGTGAGTGATTTTATATCACTCGCATCTAATTTAAACTTTGATGATTTTTGGGTTGTTCGACTTGGCCCTTCGACTTTGCTTCGGTATCGATTTTTCTGTGACTTTGATTTGTATTCGAACTTGCCGTGGTTTTATCACTTGGGCATTCTAGGCCTTGTACTCTTTAATATTTTGTTGAATTCGCCATTGATTTTTTTTTCTCTGGCAGTTGATATTCGTTTGGATGTGAGATGGATCTCTGACTTTATCATCTCAGTCGTATGATTTGTTTCAAAAACTTGAAATGATTTCTGGCTTAGGATTGAAACCTATAAACCTAAGTTTGAAAGTATTTTATATGAGAATTTAACTTGATTTTTGACTTGAGTCGACTTCGTTGGTCATCACTGTTTGTTCGATTCCGGTTTGATTTCGTCCTTTGACTGGAACGATGATTTCTTTTTGACTATGGCTTGAAAAAAAAAAACTGTTAATCTGAAACTGCTTGACTAATTAGATGTGACTTCTTATATGTGCATATATACAATTGTATGTGTGTATGCATGTATAGTCGAGTCTACACTTACCGTTTTCTTGTATATTGACGTTGAGCTACGGTCTCACCGTCTCGTACTCAGATAAGTTCATCATGCTGTCTGATGGACCCTTGGAATTTGTCGATATTGATTTCTTTTGTGACTATGATCACTGACACTGTTTTGAGCTCTTATATATGTATATATGTAGTTTAAAGCAGTGGCCTATTGGGGTTGTATTTACGGGTCTTTCTGATTCACTTTGTTGTTGTCCAGTTTGTACTTGTCTTGTTGATGTTGCACATTCACCTGCTAGTCGAGCTTGCATGTTACTTTCATAGTTTAATCACTGAGTTTGGTTGCTGTCTTCATATAGATGATTCACTGGGCATTTTCATGTAGCTGTAGTCTTTGTATCTCTTGTGCATGTTGTGCTTTTGTTGTAACTGCGGCACTTTAGCATGTGGATCTGATCTTTGTTCCCTATTGCACATTCACCTGTTTCCTCATGTCCATATATGTGTATATATACTGGTTTGAGACCTGATGCTTTGAACTTGATCATGTTGGCATCTCTGGTTGGTCTGCATTATGATATTCTGGTTCATCTTTGTTTTATTCTTGCATTCATCCTAGTAGTTGCAGTTGTCACTGTAGTTACCTTGTTCATTTTGACTTGAGTCAGTTGCCATTGTGCTTGTGATCATTTGTTTGCACTGTCACTTCTTGTCTTTAACTTGTGATGATCTTGTACCTGTTCACTATAATTGTTTATTTGATTCTGGACACTGTGAAGCAGATTATTGATGTTGTTTCAGTTGCATCTGCTTTCCATGCTATGTACTCGAGCTTGCAAACTGACTTGTATCATTCTCTTGAGTCTTTATTTGCAATCTCCAGTTCCATGCCTTTTGGTCTGCATCATTTCGACCTGTTGCACTCGATCGTATTTGAACATATATTTTGCACATTGGTTACTGTCACTTTGAATTGCTTAAAGACTGACTTGAGTCTGCATTCATGTTGATATTTTCGTGTATCTTCTGCCTATCTCTAAATTTGTTGTACTGAGTCACTTGTCACTGGACAGTGCATTTTAGTCTTCATATATGTGTTGCCAGTTTGCCTCTGTTAGGCACTGATTCTCTATGATTCTTGAACATTTTTGTTGTAGTGCCATGTTTTGGTGCTTTCACCCTCATTTTGCTGTCTTCATGTTGTACCACTGCCTTGTGCATGTGGCCATTCGATTTGAGTTGTTGCAGTTGGGTTGAGTCTTGGTAACAATGACTTGACACCTGTATTTTGTCAATAATTTGACCCCTACAGTATTAATGTGCTGATTTATAGTTGGAGTTGTGATGACATTTTATACGTATTGGCGAGGCAGTGCACGCGTACGTGTGCACTGCAGCCACCAAGAAATCGACAGTTTGAATTGATGTTTCTTTGCGTCGGATGCATTGATTTTTATGCCATATTGGCGAGGCCGTACACGCGTGCGTGTACGGCAGCCAATTGAACTTCGACGGTTTTTTAAAGTGACAACTTCAATTATCTTAAATTGATTTAGTCGAGTTGATAAATTGTTTACCTGTCTCTGTTGATGATTTAAATCTGCTGATTTATCGTTTAACACTGTTTAGTGTTATATATTTTCGTTATCCGATTTCTTTGTTAAAAGAGTCGGATAGACGGGAATTATTGTGACTGTCGTCTATTTAAATTATTACTGCTTATATGCACTAATAACTGGTTTGAATTAGACTGACCTGTGTATTATTTTCTTTTGAATATAATACTCGGGTCAGACCGAGTATTTCTACAGCTTGAAGATTTTCGAGCAGCGAAGTTAGAGAGAGAGTAAAGAATCATTTATTTCGAGAAAATTGTATTTTTTGATATTCCGCTGTATCTGTTTAAAATTGTATAAACTCTGATGTATATAAAAAGATTTATAGTAATGAAATAAAGATTCATTTGTTTTAATTGATTGTTATTATCTGTGTTTCTGTGGCTGATTCTGTTTAAACCTTATAAACTAAATAACAATTCGTCTTTTTGAACGTTTCTAGTTGGTTTAATTATCGACTGGAGATGGTCAAAAGGGGGAATGTTACAATGAGGAAGCGCATGATAGAAATCGAACCTGGGTCTTTTTACCAGAACCCAAGCCGCCTTTCCACTGTGCCGCACCCGCATCGATTACAAACACAAAATTAAGATCAACCGCATCGATGCAATCTGAGATTCAACTCAAAATAATATTTCTCATCAAAAAATGGACATTTAGAATGCTTAACACCCCACCTCTATACCCATACCACCAAAGAGTAATACTATATCATACTGTATGATAATACGGAAAATAAAGTGATATTGTTTATCACAAGTGAATATTTCCTTGGTATAACACCGATACATATTTCAAAAATCATAAATAACCCATCTAACGTATTCGACATCGACATAAAGTAATAAATACATACGTTTCCAGAATAAAACAATCCACAACATAAAATAAATAACAAAGGACACAGAGTTATAACGTAGCGATAAAATTAATACATTACATAAACGTCAGTGGGTCTACAAAAAGTTGAATGTCCATTATCTCTGAAAATACTCAATTCAAAAGTACAATACATATATCTCGACATCAGCGACATACATTAGGCTACATAAATACAAAATGGTACACTATTTAACTAATAAACTAGCCTCCAACTATGCCCAACAGTCATAAGTTGGTCACTTCGTTCCTAATGCTAAAATGTCTCAGACTGACTTGAGCATTATATAAATAACACACGGGTTAGGCTATGTGTAACGACCCACTATTTCGAACCATTCAAATCGGCAATACTCCACACATGTCAGACTTGAATTGCTCATATACATTTGACTATAGCAAAAATTTCCTTTGATATGGTCGCATAGTTCTTTTGACTATTAGTCCATTTACCCGAATGAAACCTGACAAGATATTCTTGTTTTGTTTTTGGACATATTTGTTTTAAAATTCCACCAAATCCTATATCTGACATATATGTTTCAATTATCTTTTCCCAATTTGGATTTAAAAGCATTAAATAAGACAAATGTTTTACCTTTTCTTTTACTATTTTAACAACTTTAGTATGTTGTTCTGTCCATGAGCCTGGATTCTTTTTTAATCTGTCATATAGGATAACAGCATTTGTAGCTAAATTAATATAATAAGAGGATATATAATTTAAGCTACCCAAAATCCTTTGTAACCGTGTTTTATCAGTTATTATATAAGGAAATTTTGAAGCAAATTCTATACTTCTATTTATATGAATTATTTTTCCCTTTTTAATATTATGACCTAAAAATCTCACATTTGTTTGAAATAAAGACATTTTTGCTCTTGATATTACTAAGCCATTCTGAATAATGATTTTTCTAAAAATATCTAAGTGTTTAAAATGTGTTTGAATATCTTTAGAAAATACTAGAATATCATCAATATAAACTATAATAAATTCACTATATGGAATAAAAATGTCATTCATTATTTTTTGAAATTTCGAGGGCGCATTTTTCAAACCATAAATTGTTCTCAAATAAAAGAACGGAATAAGAAGAATTCCTTTCCAAATTGGATATTATGATGTCTCAAAAATGGTTTATCAAAATAACTCTTTTAATTGATAATCATTTTATAAAGGAATTAACAGCACTTGTAGATAGTGGTGCAGATATGAATGTAATTCAAGAAGAAATAATTCCAACTAGGTATTTTCATAAAACTACTAATTCATTGAGTCGGGCGGGTGGAGAAAAACTTGATATTAGTTTAAATTACCACATTCTTATATATGTAAAAATAAAACTTGTATTCCTACAAGTTTTTACTAGAAAAAATATTACTAATCAAGTCATACTTGGAACACCATTTATAGAGAAGGTTTATCTTATAACAAATATTAATAAAAATGAGAGCTATTTCTTTAAAACAGAAATTACTTCTGTTCTATATGTATGTTGTCATGTGTTCAAACATTTAAGGAATACGTAGTGAACTGAAAATATCATTCATGGGTTAAGAACAGTATTAGAGGACGGTAATTTCTGGCTATCTTCTAAATCAATTTCAATGCAATGGTAAGGCGATTTTAGGACTTTCTTTAAACCAGAAATTATTGTTAGATCAATACTTGACTTGTAAAATGGAAACTGAAAATTGGATATACCGTTAAAGAAATTCCTTGTTACACAGATGCTTCTTTACAAAATTCTGGGATAAATTAACCAGAATTGACAATAATACAGGTCATATATTTGATCAAGAAATGATATCAGAAATAGAGAAAAAGATAGAATTTTATCGAGAATAGGAATATGTAATTCAGCATAAGAAAGCTTCAAGCCCGTTCCAACATATTATCAGAAAATTGAAAATACAAAAAGGTACCGTCACTAAAGAAGATATTCTTTATGCCTATATTGCAGAAATTAAGAAAGATTTAATAAAAAAATCTTGGTAAGGAAGATGCAAATTCAGATACATCAATAGCTTCATCAAAAGCTAAAGACATAGCCGAGGAAGATCAATTCTCAGATCTAAATGATAAGATTTTGCGGAAATATTCAGCAAGTTGGAAAAAGAGACCCACAATATGGGAAAAGACAAAGGCAAAATGATTCTGGATTAATAATTGATAAGACTGCTAGCTGCATAAGATATAGTTCTTCTGAAAAAAGGACAAAATACATAACCCGCTAAATATTAAAAAGGACAAGATGTTGTCTCCCACTTTAATAAAGTGGACACCTAAGCTTTGGATTTCAAAATTTTGGAGTCCGAAATTAACTGGTTTGAATTCCATTCTCATGTACATCTCAACCTATAAATAAAGAGAGGTTTCGCCTGAAGAAGGCAGACTTCATTCTTCCATTCTTTGCTCTACTTAAAAACTTTTTTCCATTATATAAGTGTTTGATATTAAGTGTGTAAAATAAGGAAGAACCTGTTTCTTTCACTTTTGCTATCTTTTGTAAGTTTTTATTTTTAAGTTTTAAATTTGTCTTAATATTTTAAATATAGCCTGAATGGCAGACTAATATAGTTGTGTATTGAATTACTTCTGTTTTGTATGTATGTTGTCATGTGTTCAAACATTTAAGAATACGTAGTGAACTGAAAATATCATTCTTGGGTTAAGAACAGTATCAGAGGACAGTAATTTCTGGCTATCTTTTAAGTCCATTTCAATGCTAAGGCAATTTTAGGACTTTCTTTAAACCAGAAATTATTGTTCGATCAATACTTGACTTGTAAAATGTTGCCATATTTGCTTTGGTCTTTTCAGTTTAATATGTAAGATCCTGAAAACACTGTAGCAGTACTATAGCAATATGCTAAATCAACTAAAACAACCTTTTAATTTGAAATTTGAAATTTGTCTTAGTGTATTGCAAATTTTTGTTGACAGAGTTTTTAGAATTGGCATCAGAGCCATGATATGTACATATAGCTTCAGGATAGTTCAATACATACTCAATAATATGAATATGATTAGGAAAAGTGATACTGTTAAAAACAGTATTAAACAAGAATATGAAATTCCCCAAAATTTAGACTTACTAAATAAATGGACAATTCCTAAAATTGAACCTAAGGTAATATACCAATTAGGTACTTTTGAAAAACTCAGTTTAAAACAAGTAGTTAAAACTACAGAAGAATCAATTTCACTTGATACTGACGAAATGGTAAGTAAACTATTAAGTGAAAAAGATTTACAGCCTTATAGGAAAACACACAAATTTATTTATATAGGTTTAATACAAATTGCATTTAATCCTTTAACCCTTGAAGGTCTTCCAGAAAGTTTTATAGCTGCTTTAATAGATGGTAGAAGTTTAGATTGGAAAATATCATTATTGGGACTAATACAGTCAAGCATGGCACATGGTCTAGTTTATTTTAATGTTTATCCTAATTTACAACTCTCTTTATCTGATGTTAATATTTTAGAAGCTATTACTTTTAATGTTAAGACCCATGGGTATAATTATATTACAGGATCCGAAGTAATGTGTATTTTCTATAGAATTTATTATAAACCTTTATATACTCTAAACCCCCAATGTAAATTGGTTGATAAACCTTTAAACGAAACCATTTTAATAGAGACAAATTTTAATCAGTCTAATATAACTATAAGAAGGTCAATAAAATGGGAGGAAATTCCTCTTCCAGAAAATTGGAAAATAGAAAGAGCTGTTCCTTCACAACCAATAACAAGTAATAATATTACTAATATTATGCAAACCCCTGAAGGAACTATTCAAATACAAATGGATAATAGTCTCTCTAGACTTAGTTCTAGTAAAACATATTTATCAAAAACAAAATATTTTCACTCTCATATTTCACCTTTTGATCATACTGTTGAATCTCCATCAAGAACGTTCACATCTCAAATTAGAGAAACTGAAAGAAAATTGTCTGATGATGGATCTTTAAAAGATAACAATGTTGAAAAATTATATGTAAATAGAAATAATATTGTAAAAGGTATTTACAACAATGAAGCGGATATAACCGAATCAGAGATGAATTTTTCTATTTAATGGATTATATGACTAAAATAGATTTTAACCCTGGCTCTCAGGCTAGACAGAGAATTAAATTTGAGTTTAATATCCCAAAATGGGAACCATTTTGAAAATGGTTTTTTGAACTTTTTTCAAAAGAAGAACATAAATATTTTCAAGATGAATTCTATAAATTCACATCTCAAAGGAATATAATGTTTCATTTTATTCCTTGGTTTACAGCAAATTATATTGAACAATATATTTCCGTAATAGAAAGAGATTATAAACTGTCAAATGGAAATCTACTAAAGGCATTATATCCTCCTCAATAATCTTTTCAAATAGAAAAAAATGGTAAGTACTTAAGTTTTAATACATTTTCTAGAATATTAAAACATGATACATTACAAATTACTATAAGACAAATAAGTTAAATATTTGAACAACAAAATTATGCAAATATTTATTTAGCTGTTATTGGTGAACAAATTACTTCATTACATAACAAAATAGAAAAAATATTTTCTACTACTAATAATATAAAACCTAATGTTTCAATTACAACTGAAGAAGTAAGCGAAGTAATTGCAACTTCAAATCTTCAACCTCCCTCTGAAATCAAAGATTTTATGTTAAAAACAGAATCAGAATTAGAAAAGGTTTTTAAATTGAGGTCCTAATCTGACTTAGAGAAATTCCTAAAAGAAAGGATGGATAATCTCAGATTAAATACTCTTGAAAAAGAAAATTCTCAACAAAATAATTGTAACCAAACAATCCAAGATGAGATAAATAAACTTGAAAAATATGCATATAAGCCTTCTCAAAAATTATTTTACTATAGGAGACCTTCTCCTATAGATACTTTACCTGAAGAACCAGATTTTATTAGCAATAATAGTTACAATGGGAAAATTATATATGAATGGAATATTGACACATTCAGTGAAAAACAAATATTTAATATAGCTCATCGTATGCTAATGTATAGTACGGTTTGCAAAAATAATGGTAATAATGATGTTACTGTTGCAAAAATGATAGTCGCTGGCTTTACTGGCTAGCTTAAATGTTGGTGGGATAATTATGTTCCTACATCTCATAAAAATTAAATTTACAATACAGTAAAACAAGAAGATGGACAAATGATCCAAAATGCTGTATATACTTTAATAGTTACCATTCTAGAACATTTTACTAAAAGAGTATCGGATATAATTAAAATGTTCATACACTTCTACAGAATTTAAGATGTAAAACATTAATCGATTTCAGATGGTACAAAGACACATTTTTAAACAGAGTAATAGAATTACCAGAGAGTAATAGCTCTCACTGGAAATCAAAATTTATTGATGGACTCCCATACTTATTTGTAGAAAGGGTAAGAAAGTCTCTAAGAAAGGATAAAATAAATATTCCTTACGAAAGTTATACTTATGGTAAGCATATTGGAACATGTATCCAAGAAGGTTTATCATTATGTAATGAAATAAAATTAAATCAAACAAATAAAACGCCAAAATTTGACTGTAAGAAATCAATTAGGACAATTTTGTAGTCAATTTGGAATGAATGTTCCGAACATTAAAATACCTCGTAGAAAAGATAATAAATTTAAGGAATCTTTTCATAAAAAGAAGAAATTTTATTCCCATAAAAAGATAGAGCAAAAAGCTCAAAGAAAAGAGGAAAGATTAAATAAAAAGAAATTAAAATTATCCACTGTTATAAATATGGAAAAGTTGGACATTATGCTAATAGATGTAAATTAAAAAAGAAAATTAATAATTTACAAACTGATAATGAATTAAAAGAAACATTATCAAAACTTCTATTAAATTCTGGTTCTGAAAATGATTCAGAAATAGAATCTGAAAATGATTCAGACCATTCAGTTACTTCTGAAAAACTTAAAGTTCTTGATGAAGAATCATCAGAACTGATGAATGTTGTGAACCTTGTAGGCGGAGAAAACCCTATCTGAACCCAATAATAGGTAATGAAGATGAAAAGGATGAATTTTATAAAATTTTCTCACAATTTCAATATTTAAATATAAATGTATTAACTAATAATAATATTATAGAATTTTTAAAATTAGTTAAAGACCCGAAATTAAGATAAAAAATGATAGATCAAATGGAAAATATTCCAAAAACAAGCAAAAATAATGAAGCATTAATAAAGACATTTCAAAATATTGGTAGTTCTAAAAATCCATATTCTATGAATGAAGTTCATAAACTTTTAAAAGAACGACAAAGGATTGAATATCCTAGTACCATCGAAGATCTTAATAATGAGATCCAAAACCTTAAAAAGGAAATTCAAATCATGAAAAATGAAAATAGATGTAACGACCTGTAAATTTTAGATAATTTTATTTGTTTATTTATATATTTAATTGAAATTTTTTGAAACTTTGAACAATAAATTTTTGAAATTTAAATTTGATATTTGAAATGCGTCGGTTGTAACATAGCAACTGGTAAATTTTCATCGGATAATTTGGAAGCTTATTTTCTAGTGTAATTTTATTCCAATTTATATCAGTTAAAATTGATGATAATAAAAGTGTTCCGAAACCTAAATATGTCAACATGAGAAAATTTATTTAGAACACTCTGAATCAGACTGCGAAATTCATTTCGCGAAATTCGGACATTTATAGCTCCGTTTGAATTTTTCCGTATGGGATAGCAACGTATATCAGTGTCTGTATCGACTTTTGATAAAATGATCGTACCACTGATATCTGTATACCGTTTTGATCACCTCGTCGTGCTGATCTCAACGGCATATTCAGTTCTGTTTTTCGAACCCCGGTACGCCGTGGAATCTGTAAAGGGTTAACCATTGCGGCTCGTTATTTGAGAATATTGGTTTCTATATGACTTTTCATATATCTCCGTGTTAATCAAACAGTCACCAACAATTGTTATTTCAGCTTTTTGACCTTTTCTATTCTCTAAATTTATTGAATTGTTGTTCGTATCTAGCTGTTGAATATAATTACTATTCTTTTGTTCATTCCAGCTTAATTTTTTTCTGCCTATCTTGGAAATACATAATATTGTTTTAGATCTGAAGCCTATCATCGGCCATCATATCTCGTGTGGCCTCTGCTCATCTCCTCTCTGTACCACCGTTCTCCCTTGCAAACTCACACGCCACGGCCGCTCTGCCACCCTCGCCTAAGCATGTGACCGCCACCAGACCCGAAGTCTCCCTCTGCCAACCTCTCCGCCATTAGTCCTTGCCGTGAAACCCCCTCAACCCATGCCCTCGCCGAAGCTTCCACCCAAAGCCAGGCACAGCTGAGATTTTCCCTTTCTCATTTGAGAAATAAAAATATAAACCATTGATAGAAAATCAATATATATACGAGCTTACATATATATGCTGCTGTTGCCTTCCTGTAGATTTATCCCATAGCTTGCATACGTGATCGTTCCTCATTCTTTCTTCATTTCCCTGGAGCATGTTCATGTCAATTTGTATGGTTTTAAAAGAAAGGTACGCATTGTCTTATAAAAGAATTTTTTTTAATAATATTTTGAAGTGTTATAATATACATATCTGTTTACAGTAATGTAATATGTTATTTGTTGTTATTTAATAACTTACATTTTTACAGTATATACATTATAGAAAAAGTATAACATATGTTTTACAGTTATATATATTGTTACATGTAGTTATATATATATATTTGAATTTAGATAAGTTATAAAGTTTATAGATTTCTATCAACTGTCGGTTATAAAGGTTGTACAGTCCACATATATATATCAAGCTTACGTTTTTAAACGTATTAGCTTATAGTATGTAGATTTTATCATAGGACAATATTGATTTTTATAGTATATGTATATATGTAAAGGTTTATGAAAATTCGAGTACTATATGTATATATATATAAGATATATATATATATATATAAGTGTGTTATATATAATATTTTACATATGTATGATCTAGTAAACTGCCACTTAAAGTATGGAAAATGCGATCTATATATATATGTATAAGGTTGAATATATATTATATATATTGTAAAGGTGTTGCTGGGTACATAAGTATATAAGCCATATTTTAACCTGTATGTAGGTTTGTGTGTTTATAATATAGCTTATTGGTATATATATTCATCTGAGTATTAGTTTGCAGTTTTAGGGGATAAAGTACATAGAATATATATTACGTGTGTTGCCAATGTATACAGCCTGGCATATAGCTTTATATCTATGTGTACTTGCACATGTTTGGACCTTGTCTAAACATGTTTATAATATGTTTATTTATCGAAATTGTGGATTATATTTTGAAACAGATTCTTGTAATATATTATGTTTGTATATATGTTAGTTGAATATATAAAGGTATGTATTTACAGAATCTATTGTGTTATAAAAAGGAGGTATATATGTTTACCGAATGTATAGGTGTACAGTTTTATATTAACACGTCTTTACGTGTATGTGTTTTATAAATATTATAAAGCTTAGAAAGTTTGGTTTTATTATAACGTATAGATATTTTGATATGCGTATTTGTCCAACTGGTTGTTTATATATATATATATACACATAATATATAAATTGCTGAAGCTTTCAATTGGGTCCTAAAGTGTATATATATGTATATAAATATATATAGGTTTGGTTGCAAACATATATAGAGATTTTATTTTATATGTGCTTAAATTTAATATTGATTTGAAATTTATGTATATAAATTTCATTTAAAATATATGTTTTAAATTGATTTTTAGAAAAATATATATAACATGTATTTTGTTCAGTTTATATCCAGCTGATTTAATTTGTTTCATCGATCCCTATTATCAGCTTTGTTCGACGAATTCGTGTCCATCTTTCTTTGCTTTGGAATTCGTGCTCGGGTTCGTAACCCATTTCATTATCAAATCTCTCTAGCCTCGTAAGGTGAGCAATCACTCACGATTAATGTTCTTATATTTATTAAATTTGATTTCAATTGAAATGAAAAATGAAATATGTTGCTGTTAGATATTTACATTGCTATATATATATATATGCCATTATCTGTATCTGTTCACCTGTGACATCTGACACCATTTTATGTTATTTATAACTGATGATATATGCATGTTACTGTTGTTATGTTATTATCATATATGTTATCACTCTACAAGTTCCCTGTTAGTATAGAATTCACTATGGGTTGAAAAGATACATACCCGAACGATCTATAGAATAGGAGGAAATCGTTATGGGTTGAAATGATAAACCCAAGCGATTTTCATTGAATTGAATTTGGGATTGCGGGTTGAAAAGATATATACCCATATATATTTAAATTACGGATTAAAATGATAAATATCCGTATCACTTGACCATAGGGTAGAAAATTATATACAGACACCATTGGTCTATATACAAATATTTGAAAATGATTTCTATGGTTTTAAAAAGAAGTGTATAGTTTTAATAAATATTGATTTTAAAGATTTATTAAAGTTGAATTAATAAAATTGATATATGAGTATTTATTTAATATCTATATTTTCAGATATAGAGTTTATAATGATTTGAAATTGATTTGAAATTATATTTTATTTAAGAATTTTACGTAAATAAGTTTGATTTGAAATTTATTAAATTTGAAATTTTAAAGATATGATTTTATAACTTGAATTTGATAAAAAAAATGACTTAATTGAATATTTCAAATTTATATAAATTTAAATGGGATATTTTGTTTATTTAAATTTGTAAATTAAAGTTGTATTTAGATGTTATGGAAATGATTAAGTAAATATTTCAAAACCAAATAATAGTAAACTGAATTTGATATATATGAAATTAGCCAATTTAGTTTTGAAATATTGAATATATAAAGCTTTGAAATATATTGAAATTGAAATGGCTTATTTTATGGTTCAAATATGTATTTGAAATCGATAATTTGAAATGGTTTATTTGGAAACTGAATTGAGTTGAAATTTTCGAATTGAGGTTGAATTAAATGTGAATTTTGGAATTCGAGTTGATTTGAATTGATTTATGAATTTGTGGTAACTATTTGATTATATAAAGTATTTCTAAATTATATTTAAACTATTTTTATATTATTTTATAAACTATGGTAATATAAACTATTTAATCATTTTAATATATATTGTTTTAACTTATAACTATTATATATATATTATTTTATATTTATAAACTATTTTATTATATATACTAATTTTAATATCTAAACTGTTTAAGAGGAAAGTGTTATGATTTCCAAAATGCTATGATTTCAAAGCTGTGATTTTCAAAGTGTTTTGATTTAAAAAAAAGACTATGATTTCGAAAATGTTATAACTTTGAAAAATGCTATGATTTTTGGAAATGGATATATTTGAAATGGAAATGATATCGTATTGATTTGGTTTTTGAAATGGAAATGATATTTTGGTTTTGAAGTATAAACTATTTGAAATGACCGCGGTGTTATAATAACGTTTGGTTGTTAAAGAGACCGGGATCGGATATGGGCGTAATCTTTGTCGATACCGAAAACCACTTTAACAACCGTGTACGCGGTGGAGTTTCCAGAATGAAGTAGGATGGTGGCGACGATCCTAAAGGTATATGCGTGGACCCAACTCCCGTGAGTTGGCATAAGGTGGCTAAACCAGGAGCGATCTCGGGCCAATGAGGTAGCACCTCTGATCGGACACACTTCTTCGATACCATTCTATTACTTTGTGATTGTTTGGGTGCACCCCTTGATTTGGGAGTGTTGTTCGAGGTGGAGCGGTAGTGGCTGTTATGCGTTTCCATCAGTCCGTGTGCGTAATTGGTATATCTACCCTGGTATTGCCTTATGTTCCGTGTCACCTACCATATCGAGCTTTACTACGAGTTTCTATTTGTGTCGTACCTATGGAGTATCTTCTCGTAGCCTATCGGGGTATGCAGGTAATGTATAAACTATTGGCACTATTATGTGTTAAGGGCTATATGGGTAACCCCTTAACGCTATTTAAAAGTATGTTTATTTTATATTAGACATTATTATAATAGCGCAATATTACTACATAGTAGATAGTTTAACGGATCCTTAGAGGATGGTTATCCCAAACATCCTTTAAGTTACTTGTATTTCAGTTGATATTTGTATTGAGACATCTATGTATTCAAATCTTGTATTTGACTATTGTATTGAGACATCTATGTATTCAAATCTTGTATTTGACTATTGTATTGAGACATCTATGTATTCGAGACTTCTGATGTATCTTGTTTAACTCTGTTATATATATAGTAGCTTCATGAACTACTATTTTTTTATTTCCGCTGCTTATCGTTTATTACTCTGTGTCTATGGTTCTGTGATTTGTTTATTTACTGTATATGCTGAGTTTTGCCAAATTTAAATTTACAATCCATTGTTTTGGATTATTCAAGTCTGGCATGTGTGTATTTATTGTCGATTTGAATGGTCCAAAATACTAGGTCGTTACATGTGGTATCAAAGCTCTGGTTTTAGGCAAAACTCAGTATATGTAGTAAATTTGATTACAGAATCGCTTTCATTCGAGCGTGAATTCCTTCTTCTTTGATTCGGTTTCCTTTGAATTTTGGAACGTTCACTTCGATTCCAAAGTCCACTCTTGTCTCCCCTATTCATGTCTTCTGGATTCTGGAGAATCCCATAACTCCACTTCGAATAATCTCTATAATAAATCGGCGGTCTCGCCAATCTCTGAATAATTTGTAAAGGGGTGAAACTCCTTTACAACAAGCATTGATTCACCAGAGATTTCTACATCCTCGGTTTAGATGCTGCTATCTTTTGTTTTACTCGAATTCTATCTCTTGTGATCTGATGTCGATTTGATTTAGAATTCCGCATCGATCGTATTCTTGAAGTCACGGTTGACCCGGTTAAGGTTACCCGCGATTTATATAAATTTATCCATCTTCCAATTTAAAATTCAGTTATCTTATCTCCCTATCGAGTCTATCTTTTAGTTGAATTCTATTTGATTAGAGTTCCTCTACTTTGAATCCCATCTTTTCTTTGAAATCCATTCTTGAATTATCGAGTGAGGGAGTGTATTTGTAATTAATATTAAAATGTCTTATATATTGTGTTGTTTGAGTTGTTGATGTTGATTTGGGTTTTTAATCGATTCGTCTGATCAACGCTATCGATAGGATTTCCAAAACACTTGAACAGAATAAACTGACATAATATTATTTTCAAATTTGGTAAATGAAATAAATTGGTATGATTATATCATATATATAAGTATAATTTTCTGAATTTAATAAGTTAATTAAAATGGTTGTTTGAAATGATAATATTTGATTGTCATTTATTGTTCTATAAATGAATTTATAATATGGTTTGATTTAAAGTTTAAATGAATTTAAATAAAGAATTTGAGAATTTAATTTCCGATGATTTCAAACTTTGGTTTTAAAGTTTTAAATGTATATTATATAAAGTATTTCCGAGTATAAATCGTTTCCAAAGGATTTTAAAGAAGTTAAATCAGTACTCTTCTCTTTGTCGCTGGAAAATAATTTCGGTGATGACGGCCGCATCATCGACATTCATTTTCGAGTTTTGAAGTGGAGAGACCATTCTGTAGCTTTGCTACGGTTTTGTTTTGAAAAAAAATATATTTTGATTTCAATTTTTTTTGTATGATTTGATTTATATATATGGGTACATTATTTTAAAGTTAATTTGATTTGTTATGTATAGTATATACTTAATTATCTCTGAAAGGTTTGAAATTAAACGGAAATTAAATTCTTAAAATTTGGTTAAAAGATGATTTCAATTTTAAATGAAACCAAAATTTTGAATAAATATTCACAATTTGAAATAATGTAATTGGAAATTTTTTATTTGTATAATACCTAATTTCATTCTAATATAACTTACCTAAATTATTCAGAAGTTGAATATGTAATTGGATAATATACAATTAAAAAATGATTTTATAAACTAAATTTGAGTGTTTATAATGAATGTTATGCACTTAAAATTTTGATTATAAAGATGTTAATAGAGATAAATAGAATAATAAGTTAATTAAATAATAGATGGGACAAATAAATTTGTTTTGAAGGAATTAATAAATTGAAATTAGATCAACTTATGGAAATACCCTAAATTTAAAATCAATTATTGAATATAAATTAATTTAAATTGAATTTATATGGTTTAAATTAATTTATATGGTTTAAATATATGTGATAAGATATATTAAGTGGAATAAACTTAATAATAATTTGGGACAAAAGAATTAAATTTGTTGAATAAAATATGAGTATAATAAATGATTATACAAATTGATGATCTAGAAATTGTTAATTGAGGATGACTAGATAATAAGATCATGAATTTAGAAATAGATAGATTGATTTAACTTAAGTGAACTCAAATGGATTTAACCAAAATGTTGAATATTAATTAGTTTAATTTGAAATTTATATGGTTTTAAAATTAGTTGTTTATTTTGTTTTCAAAGCTATTTTTCTTTCTGTTTGTTTCTATTCTCCTACCTCCTTTCTTTTTGGGAACGAAAAGTTTTGAGTGGGGAAGAGTGTAACGACCCGTAAATTTTAGATAATTTTATTTGTTTATTTATATATATAATTGAAATTTTGTGAAACTTCAAATAATAAAATTTTGAAATTTAAATTTGATATTTGAAATGCGTCGGTTGTAACATAGCAACTGGTAAATTTTCATCGGATAATTTGGAAGCTTATTTTTTAGTGTAATTTTATTACAATTTATATCAGTTAAAATTGATGATAATAAAAGTGTTCCGAAACCTAAATATGTCAACATGAGAAAATTTATTTAGAACACTCTGAATCAGACTAAGAAATTAATTTCGCAAAATTCGAACGTTTCTAGCTCCATTTGGATTTTTCCGTATGGGATAGCAATGTATATCAATGTTTGTATCGACTTTTGATAAAATGATCGTACCACTGATATCTGTATACCATTTTGATCGCCTCGTCATGCTGATCTCAATGGTATATTCAGTTCTATTTTCCGAACCCCGGTACACCGCGGAATCTGTAAAGGGTTAACCGTTGCAGCTCGTTATTTGAGAATATTGGTTTCTATATGACTTTTCATATATCTCTGTGTTAATCAAACAGTCACCAACAATTATTATTTCAGCTTTTTGACCTTTTCTATTCTCTAAATTTATTGAATTGCTATTCGTATCCAGCTGTTGAATATAATTACTATTCTTTTGTTCGTTCCAGCTTCATTTTTTTTGCCTATCTTGGAAATACATAATATTGTTTTAGATCTGAAGCCTATCATCGGCTAGCATATCTCGTGTGACCTCTACTCATCTCCTCTCTGTACCACCGTTCTCCCTTGCAAACTTACACGCCACGGCCTCTCTGCCACCCTCGCCTAAGCATGTGATCGCCACTAGACCCGAAGTCTCCCTCTGCCAACCTCTCCGCCATTAGTCCCTACCGTGAACCCCCTCATCCCATGCCCTCGCCGAAGCTTCCACCCAAAGCCAGGCACAGCTAAGATTTTCCCTTTCTCGCTTGAAAAAAAAATAATATAAACCATTGATAGAAAATCAGTATATATATGAGCTTACATATATATGCTGCCTTCCTATAGATTTATCCCTTAGCTTGCATACGCGATCATTCCTCATTCTTTCTTCATTTCCCTAGAGCCTGTTCATGTCAATTTGTATGGTTTTAAAAGAAAGGTACGCATTGTCTTATAAAAGAATTTTTTTTAACAATATTTTGAAGTGTTATAATATACATATCTGTTTACAGTAATGTAATATGTTATTTGTTGTTATTTTATTAACTTACATTTTTACAGTATATACATTATAGAAAAAGTATAACATATGTTTTACAGTTATATATATATATATATATATTTGAATTTAGATAAGTTATAAAGGTTATAGATTTCTATCAACTGTCAGTTATAAAGGTTGTACAGTCCACATATATATATCAAGCTTACGTTTATAAACGTATTAGCTTATAGTATGTAGATTTTATCATATGACAATATTGATTTTTATAGTATATGTATATATGTAAAGGTTTATGAAAATTCGAGTACTATATGTGTATATATATATATAAGATATATATGTGTGTGTGTGTAACGACCCACAAAATTTAATGGTTTTAAAAGTATATTTAACTGGAAATTTTGTGAAATTTTAAACAATAAAATTTGAAAATAAAAATTTACTATTTGGAATACGTCTATTTTAATATAGCAACTGGTAAATTTTCATCTGATAATATTGAAGTTTATTTTCCTGTGAAATTTCATTTCAAATCAAACCGGTTAATAACAGTGAATTTAAAAGTTTTCCAAAACCAAAATATGTCAACAGGAGAAATTTATTCAGATCATTCTGAATCAGACTGCGAAATTCGTTTTTCCAAATTTGGACTTCTACTGCTCCGTTTATCTTAATTCTGACCAAATAGCAGCATTTTCGGTACCGGTTATCGATTTTTGATCCGATGATCGTACAACCAATATCTGTATACCGTTTTGATCATCTTATCGTGTTGATCTCCACAGTATATTCATTTCTGTATTTTGAGGTCCGGTACGCGACGGAAACAATAAAACTGTGTGTCGTATCGGTACCGAAATGGAGACTTTTAACTTACCGTGCCTTTTCAAAATTCAAACGTGATGTCCAATCAATCAAGCAATTAATTGCTTTAAATATTTCAGTTGAATCAATCTGAGACTATTCCATTTCCTTCCTTTTTTTTCGGTTGCTTTTATTTATTTCTTACTCTGCCTAACATACGTTCAAAAGCTTACTTCTAGATCTGCATCTCACTTCTTAAAAATCTCTTCTCCCCTCCCATTCGTTCTCTGCCGAAACCCAAGAACCTTCCCCATAAAACTTCTCCTCTCATGGCTGCCACCGGACCTCCACACACCTCCGTGCACGTGGTGCTGCCCCTCCCTCTACCTTGCGTCACTACTTCCATGCGTCATCCCATTCCATCTTCCCTTCACCGTGCTCCCCATTTTTCCACGTCTATCACAAACGCAAGCCTTCGACTGCATCCTCCTCAAACTGTGAGCAGCTTCTCCCCACTCCTATGAGCCAACACGTGACCACCGTGACCATCATGCAACTCGAGATCAACAGTCGAAATCCCCAGCCTCCTTGCTCCTCCCTTCGGCCGAACCTTTTTCCTAGGCCGAGCCTTCGAGCAACTAAGGGCGAGCCTTCTCTTTCTCTCTCTCGAAGGTATACACTATTGTATTTGTTGTCTATTTGTGTCAGTGGTCTATATATGTTATATATTGTATATTTATGTCAGTATTAAATATGTTAGTATATACTTATATACAAGCTGTTGTGCTTTCTTTTGTTATATCTTATTGTTTAATATGCGAATAAGTGTAAATCTATTTTTCCAGTTTATAAAGAAGAAAGAATCTGTTACAAATATGTTAGTTTATATATTTATACTGTTAGTATATATATAAGTGTTGACTGGCCTATATATTAGTTTTATATTGTATAAGTTTAGAGATATAGTTTATATATTCACTGCTTTAGTTGATCTATAGTTATATGATCTGTTTTTATACTTGAGATTTTAAACAAGTTACGATATATAAATGTTTACATTTCAGCTTATATACATTATACCATAAGGTAATGTAACCTATGTATTTGTTCTATTTAATATTGTTTTAAATCGTTATATATATGCGTGAGTCACGTATTCTCATATTGGGTTGTATGTATACATATTAATTGATGTGTAAAGTTTCTGTAAAGTTAGTACTTATAACAATAGTGCATATAATAGTATACATATAATATAGTAGTTTTAAGAAGTGATTTCATGTACTGTAATTTTAATATAATACATATGTTTAATTATATGTGTTAAATTCAGTAATGACCTTGAAATATACAAGGAAGTTGATTTTAATATATGTATATATGTTACAGTACAGTATTGTGTCAGGAAGTATTATATATATATATATAGTTTTAAATATAACATATAGGGTTTATATATATATATATATCAGTTTTAAACTTTTGGTTTGTTGGTTGATTTTTTAAGTTGTAAAAATTTATTATTATATATATATGTTTGACTTTGATATTTGAGTTTTAATTTAAAACGATGGATTTTGAATTTACATATATATTTAATTTAATATACGTTTGAATCTAGAATTTAATATATATATATATATAGTTAGGTATAGTAATATATATATATAAGTCCACTTATATCAATCATCTTCATCGATCCAGTTCTGATTTGAATTCGTCTATTCCTATTTATCAGATTTGATCGTTGATTCATGCCAATCTTTCTTTGCTTTGGAAGTCGTGTTTGAATTCCGTAACTCGTTCCATTGTCTATTCTCTCTTGCCTCGAAAGGTGAGCAATCACTCACGATTAACGTTCTTGTATTTATTAAATTTGATTTCAATTGAAACGATAATTGAAATATGATGCTGTAGTTATTTAAATTGTTATATATGCTATTATCTGTATATGTTCACCTATGACATCTGATACCAGTATCTAGTATTGATATGCCTGTTATTACTATTATCTGTATATGTTCACCTGTGACATCTGACACAAGTATCTAGTATTTATATGCCTGTTATTGCTATTATCTGTATATGTTCACCTGTGACATCTGACACCAGTATCTAGTATTTATATGCCTGTTATTACTATTATCTGTATATGTTCACCTATGACATCTGACACCAGTATCGGTTATTTATATTGATGATATATGCCTGTTGTTATATTTTATATTATCTGTTATCACTCTGCAAGTTCCCTGTTAATATAGAATTCACTATGGGTTGAAATGATACATACCCGAACGGACTTTAGAATAGGAGAAAAATCATTATGGGTTGAAATGATAAACCCAAGCGTTTTTCATTCGAATTGAAATTGGGATTACGGGTCGAAATGATATCCACCCGTATATATTTAAATTTCAGATTGAAATGATAAATATCCGTATCACTTAACCATATGATAGATATATATACAGACACCCTTGGTCCATATATATAAATATTTTGAAATTGAATTCTATGGTTTTGGAAAGAAATATATGGTTTTAACAAATGTTGATTCTTAAAATTTTATATATAAATGGAAATGATATATAGATTTAATGATGATATTTAATTTAATTAAGATGGATTTAAGACATATATTATGTTAAAATTTATATTTCAAAATAGATTTTGGTAAAAAATTTGAATAAGTTAAGGTTGGGAAAATAATTTGAATTTAGTAAAGAATTTTATTTAATTAAACCAATTTAAAGCTTATTGAAATTGGGATTTTAGATATGATTTATAACTTA
Organism: Allium fistulosum; assembly: GCA_030737815.1. Classification (NCBI taxonomy): domain Eukaryota; kingdom Viridiplantae; phylum Streptophyta; class Magnoliopsida; order Asparagales; family Amaryllidaceae; genus Allium; species Allium fistulosum. The sequence continues at coordinate 838,448,094 of CM060903.1, read as the reverse complement.
AGTTTGATTTAAATAATTTAATAAATATTTCTTGTTCAATATAAAGTTAAAGAAATATTTGGTAAAAATGTAATTTAAGGCTAGTTAAATGATATTGAATTTATTAAGTGAATATTCCCTGATTTAATAATAATAAAGTTAAATCAAGAGCTATATGAAACGGTTAAATTTAACTTTGAAAATGTTGAATATTAAAGCTTTGAAATATATTGAAAAATTTAAATGGTATATTTAGAACTGAATTGAATTGATGAATTGAGCTTTGAATAAATTTGAATTTGGAATTTGAGTTAATTTGAATCGATTTGTGAGACTTGAGGAAATTATAAATACTTTACTTTATAAATTATTTAATGAACATACACTATTTTGGAAAATAGATATATTTGAAATGAAGATGATATTTTGATTTTTGAAGTAAATAAATTTAAAATGACCACGGTGTTATAGTGTATATTTCCACCTTGTAGATAGTTCCGCAGATCCTTAGAGGATGGTTATCCCAAACATCCTTTAAGTTACTTGTATTTCAGTTGATATTTCACTTGAGTTGGATTTATTAGTATAAGAATGTTAATCCTGACTCGAGTGTTTTGTGTTTTTCTTTACGCTCGGGTCAGACCGAGTGATACAGCATTTGAGACTCACCCTTGGAGTTTGGAGCTTCCTTTGGAGATCCAACTATCGCCTCAACTTTCAGCTCTTCTAGTTGATTTGTCCAGAGATTCATCTGTTGTACTGGAGACTTCACTACATTTGAGATATTCTGTTGTATTTTATTTCTAACTCTGATGTTATATAGTAGCTTCATGAACTACTATTTTATCTATTTCGCTGCGTATTATTGTATTACTCTGTGTCTGTGATTCTGGGATTGATTTATTTACTGTATATTCTGAGTTTTGCCAAATTTAAATTAACAATCTGATATTTTGAATTATTCAAGTCAGACATGTGTGGATTTATTGTCGACTTGAATGGTCCAAAATAGTGGGTCGTTACAGTGTGTGTGTGTGTGTGTGTGTGTGTGTTATATAATATTTTACATATGTACGATCTAGTAAACTACCACCTTAAAGTATGGAAAATGCGATCTATATATATATATATATGTATAAGGTTGAATATATATTATATATATATTGTAAAGTTGTTGCTAGGTACATAAGTATATAAGCCATATTTTTACCTGTATGTAGGTTTGTGTGTTTATGACATAGCTTATTGATATATATATTCATCTAAGTATTAGTTTGCATTTTTAGGGGATGAAGTATATAGAATATATAATACGTGTGTTGCCAATGTATACAGCCTGGCATATAGCTTTATATCTATGTGTACTTGCACATGTTTGGACCTTGTCTAAACACGTTTATAATATGTTTATTTATCAAAATTGTGGATTATTTTTTGAAACAGATTCTTGTAATATATTATGTTTGTATATATATTAGTTGAATATATAAAGGTATGTATTTACAGAATCTATTGTGTTATAAAAAGGAGGTATATATGTTTACCGAATGCATAGGTGTACAGTTTTATATTAACACGTCTTTACGTGTATGTGTTTTATAAAGCTTAGCAAGTTTGGTTTTATTATAACATATAGATATTTTGATATGCGTATTTGTCCAACTGGTTGTTTATATATATATACACATAATATATAAATTGCTGAAGCTTTCAATTGGGTCCTAAAGTGTATATATATGTATATAAATATATATAGGTTTGGTTGCAAACATATATAGAGATTTTATTTTATATGTGCTTAAATTTAATATTGATTTGAAATTTATGTATATAAATTTCATTTAAAATATATATTTTAAATTGAATTTTAGAAAAATATATATAACATGTATTTTGTTCAGTTTATATCCAACTGATTTTATTTGTTTCATCGATCCCTATTATCAGCTTTGTTCAACGAATTCGTGTCCATCTTTCTTTGCTTTGGAATTCGTGCTTGGGTTCGTAACCCATTTCATTGTCAAATCTCTCTAGCCTCGGAAGGTGAGCAATCACCCATGATTAATGTTCTTATATTTATTAAATTTGATTTCAATTGAAACGACAATTGAAATATGCTGCTTTTAGATATTTACATTGTTATATATATGCCATTATTTGTATCTGTTCACCTGTGACATCTAACACCATTATATGTTATTTATCACTGATGATATATGCCTGTTACTGTTGTTATGTTATTATCATATCTGTTATCACTCTACAAGTTTCCTGTTAGTATGGAATTCACTATGAGTTGAAATGATACATACCCGAACGATCTGTAGAATAGGAGGAAATCGTTATGGGTTGAAATGATAAACCCAAGCGATTTTCATTGAATTGAATTTGGGATTGCGGGTTGAAAAGATATATACCCGTATATATTTAAATTACGGATTGAAATGATAAATATCCGTATCACTTGACCATAGGGTAGAAAATTATATACAGACACCGTTGGTCTATATACAAATATTTGAAAATGATTTCTATGGTTTTAAAAAGAAATGTATAGTTTTAATAAATATTGATTTTAAAGATTTATTAAAGCTGATTTAATAAAATTGATATATGAGTATTTATTTAATATCTATATTTTAAGATATAGAGTTTATAATGATTTGAAATTGATTTGAAATTATATTTTATTTAAGAATTTTACTTAAATAAGTTTGATTTAAAATTTATTAAATTTGAAATTTTAAAGATATGATTTTATAACTTGAATTTGAGAAAAAAAGACTTAAATGAATATTTCAAATTTATATAAATTTAAATGGGATATTTTGTTTATTTAAATTTGTAAATTAAAGTTGTATTTAGATGTTATGGAAATGATTAAGTAAATATTTCAAAACCAAATAATAGTAAAGTGAATTTGATATATATGAAATTAGCCAATTTAGTTTTGAAATATTGAATATATAAAGCTTTGAAATATATTAAAATTGAAATGGCTTATTTTATGGTTCAAATATGTATTTGAAATCGATAATTTGAAATGGTTTATTTGGAAACTGAATTGAGTTGAAATTTTTGAATTGTGATTAAATTAAATGTGAATTTTGGAATTCGAGTTGATTTGAATTGATTTATGAATTTGTGGTAACTATTTGATTATATAAAGTATTTTTAAATTATATTTAAACTATTTTTATATTATTTTATAAACTATGGTAATATAAACTATTTAATCATTTTAATATATATTGTTTTAATTTATAACTATTTTATATATATTATTTTATATTTATAAACTATTTTATTATATGTACTAATTTTAATATCTAAACTGTTTAAGAGGAAAGTGGTATGATTTCCAAAATTCTATGATTTCAAAGCTTTGATTTTCAAAGTGTTTTGATTTAAAAAGAAGACTATGATTTCGAAAACGTTATAACTTTGAAAAATGCTATGATTTTTGGAAATGGATATATTTGAAATGGAAATGATATCGTATTGATTTGGTTTTGCAATGGAAATGATATTTTAGTTTTGAAGTATAAACTATTTGAAATGACCGCGGTGTTATAATAACGTTTGGTTGTTAAAGAGACCGGGATCGGATATGGGCATACTCTCTGTCGATACCGAAAACCACTTTAACAACTGTGTACGCAGTGTAGTTTCCAGAATGAAGTAGGATGGTAGCGACGTCCTAAAGGTATATGCGTGGACCCAACTCCCGTGAGTTGGCATAAAGTGGCTAAAACAGGAGCTATCTCGGGCCAATGAGGTAGCACCTCTGATCGAACACACTTCTTCGATACCATTCTATTACTTTGTGATTGTTTGGGTGCACCCCTTGATTTGGGAGTGTTGTTCGAGGTGGAGCGGTAGTGGCTGCTATGCATTTCCATCAGTCCATGTGCGTAATTGGTATATCTACCCTAGCATTGCCTTGTGTGCCGTGTCACCTACCATATCGAGCTTTACTACGAGTTTCTATTTGTGTCGTACCTATGGAGTATCTTCTCGTAGCCTCTCGGGGTATGCAGGTACTGTATAGACTATTGGCACTATTATGTGTTAAGGGCTATATGGGTAACCCCTTAACGCTATTTAAAAGTATGTTTATTTTGTATTAGACATTATTATAATAGCACAATATTACTACATAATAGATAGTTTAACGGATCCTTAGAGGATGGTTATCCCAAACATCCTTTAAGTTACTTGTATTTCAGTTGATATTTCACTTGAGTTGGATTTATTTATATAAGAATGTTAATCCTGACTCGAGTGTTTGTGTTTTGCTTTACGCTCGGGTCAGACTGAGTGATACAACATTTGAGACTCACCTTTGGAGTTGGAGCTTCGCTTGGAGACCTAACTATCTATCGATTCTGCTATCAGTTATTCAGTTGATTCCAGTGATGTATTCAGATCTTGTATTTGACCATTGTATTGAGACATCTATGTATTCGAGACTTCTGATGTATCTTGTTTAACTCTGTTATATATATAGTAGCTTCATGAACTACTATTCTTTTATTTCCGCTGCTTATCGTTTATTACTCTATGTCTGTGGTTCTGTGATTTGTTTATTTACTGTATATGCTGAATTTTGCCAAATTTAAATTAACAATCCATTGTTTTGAATTATTCAAGTCCGGCATGTGTGGATTTATTGTCGATTTGAATGGTCCAAAATACTGGGTCATTACAATAGAAATCTTGATTATAGACTCTCTTTTCTAGAGCAGTCAAAACAAATTATCCCCATTGAAAATAATCAAATAAATTGTTCTTAAATAAAAATTCCAGAACAAGAAGAATTCCTTTCAAAATTAGATATTGTGATGTCTCAAAAATGGTTTATCAAAATAACTTTGCTAATGGATAATCATTTTAAAGGGAATTAACAGCACTTGTAGATAGTGGTGCAGATATGAATGTAATTCAAGAAGGAATAATTCCAACTAGGTATTTTCATAAAACTACTAATTCATTGAGTCATGCAGGCGAAGAAAAAGTTGATATTAAGTTTAAATTACCACATGCTTATATATGTAAAAATGAAACTTGTATTCCTACAAGATTTTTACTAGTAAAAAATATTGCTAATCACGTCATACTTGGAACACCATTTATAGATAAGGTTTATCCTATAACAAAATTGATAAAAATGGAATAACACGTATATAGGAAAATAAGCCTATTACTTTTGAATTTATAACTAAACCTTTTACAAAGGTTTTACATGAAATAAAAGACCTTTTGACACAAAAGACCTATCATTTAAATTTTCTAAAACAAGAAGTTATTTCTCTTAATATAAAAGAAAAACTCCAAAATCCAAAATTACAAGAAAAAATTAAAATGATTTATAATAAATTTTCAATGGAAATTTGTAAGGAACATCCAAATGCTTTTTGGGATAGAAAGAAATATATTGTTAAACTTCCATGCGAAGAGAATTTTAATGAAAAGAAAATCCCTACTAAAGCAAGGCCATGTCAAATGAATTCTGAATATTTAGAATTATGCAAAAAAGAAATTGAATCATTGTTGCAAAAAGGTTTAATAAAACCAACTCAATCACCCGGTTATGTACTGCATTTTATGTAAATAAACATAGTGAACAAGAAAGATGGGTACCTAGATTCATAATAAACTACAAACCTCTTAATAGGGTTCTAAAATGGATCAGGCATCCAATTCCTAATAAAAAGGATTTATTAGATAGATAGGCTATATGATTCCATCATATTTTCTAAGTTTGATTTAAAATATGGCTATTGGCAGATCCAAATTTCAAAAACTGACCAATATAAAACTGCTTTTAATGTCCCAATTGGACATTTTGAATGGACAATAATGCATTTATATTTGCACATATTTGGACAACATACAATACATACAAAATAAGCTAATGTGTCCGTTGCAATGTAATTCCCAACACCTATATACGGACTCATAATAACATTCGCGGATTATCATGTTACACATGCGCGCGTGCACACTCACACATACACACACGATACTTGTATATAGACTAAATCTAATCAAATCAATTTCATATTACAAAATATTTGAATTCAAAATTAAATATATGATTTTATTTCAAATAAATTTAGAAATGTTCTAAATAAATTAGACTTCATATGCCCAATAAAGATCCAAAAGGGTAATTTTTTTTGAAATTCACTCATAACTTCCGTTGTGGACTGGTCCAGTTCCAACAATGGTATCGGAGCCCAATAGCCTATACGGTCTAAATTAGTTATGTTAGAGTTAACTATTAAGCTCACACTCTAAAAGTTGTCTCTAATAGAAAATGCTCAAATTTGAATTGGGCCTTGGGCTAATTTTAAAATTGTTTTGAAATTAAAATAAAAGTTTTTAAATTTAGAAGGTTAAATTTAAAATAAGAAAAATACTATAAATGTTATAATATAAATTTTCAAAATTATTTGAAAATTTAAACATAAGATTTTAAATTTAAAAGTTAAATTTAAAATAACATATAAATATATTATAATGTTATATATAATAAAATTTTCAAAATATTTGAAAATAAATATATTGATTTTGAAAATTTTAAAATTTATTAATTAGATTAATAAAATTAATTAATTAAATAAGTTAACTAAAAATATATATATATGCATGTACTATATGTTATGATATTTTAAAATGTTTAAAATAACATAAGTAGACATGCATGTACATGAATTAAAAATTTGAAATTAATATAATTAAATTAAAATTATTTAGTTAAATAAATAAATTAAAGGTTAATTAATTGAATGAATTAATTAAAGGTTAATTAATTAAATGAATTAATGAAATTTTAATTTATTAAATAAATTAATGAAAAGTTAATTAAATAAATAATATACACATATACATGATATTTGTGGAATACTATAAAAGGTATGGTATGTAATAAATATTTAATATAAATATTATATTAAAATAATATAAAATAATTAAAATGTTAATTAATTAAAATTAATTAAATAAGATATTTAATATAATGTTATACATAAGACTATTATAAAAGTTATATAATAATAAAACTTATATAATATGAATGTATAAACCAAATGTGGAACATTAAAGAAGCCCTAAACATACTTAAGGATAAATATATACGTATTGTATGTATATTGTGATTTCAGATGTGTCCACTCTTAAATCACGAGGGCATTTCATAATATATACATTATTTCATAAGTCGATATCACTCAATATAATATACTGAAGATTAGGAATCTTCAATATAATGTTGTCATATGGCATATATATTAATAAATTACTTGCTTACATCTTAGTTGTTGAGCAAACTCAAGCTAGGGATGATATGTGTGGTATTATTGATATATTGAATAGACGAGGTAAGATAACTATAATATTTGTTGAGCAAACTCAAGGTACATATACTGTACTTAGGCCATCGTGATATGGTAGGTACGAGTGAATAATCTTTTTCGGTTTGTTGAGCAAACTCAAGGTCAAAATGAGACTAGAACAATGAACCATGAGTTAGTAGTTGTATGTGATACAACCGATAAGGAGTTACCCGTCATCCATGGAGCTATGACTGTTGAGCAAACTCAGGTCAGAATTCCAATACGGACGAATCTAACACCCACTAGTGAAGTCGAAAGACATCTATGTTTCGTTTAGAGTTTGGTGAAACATAAAAGACTAGTAGGAGCCTTATTAGAAAAATGAAATGATAACATTTAACCTTTCTAATATTGTAAGAACATATGCTATATAATGTTACAATAATCTACGTTAATAAATTTGTGCATTTAATAAGGTTGATAAAATGTTTATCAATTAAGATATACAAATGAATTGAAGATTGACAAATAGAAAGATAACATATACTTATTAATTAAAGATTATTGCATGTTAACGTCTCAACATCCATGCAAGTGCCTAATTTTACTATTACTAAATACATTCGTAGTTTGGTCACTTACGTGTTTATTTGGTTAAGACCGTGTATTCCATTATATAACTTTCGAACTCCAAAAACAATACAAGATATGGATATTTAATTCATATACAATCGTATATAAATGTTATATGGTAAACGGTCAGTTTGTAATGTACAGTATTTCGATGAAATTAGTTCATCTGAAAAACCAAATAAACCTTAGTGCGAGATGGAGTTTAATTTGATTGATTACAAAAAGGATCGTATTGTGTTAAATGTAAAACTTGACCAAAACTACAATATAAACCTAAGAACTCGACCATTGAAATGTCAGTTTGATTAGTTTACCCAAAGCGCAACATATTTGATGTCCTTAAACGTTTAGGATAATCAAATAAGCTTTTGTAAAGTTTGTTATGGTATTGTAGTAAAGGATTTTTTTTTGAATGGTTCGACCATTTAGAAAGAAAACAAATGTTAAGAGTATGTGATTAAATGTACAGTTGGGATGAAGAGAGTGAAGGTCATTTCTGCTTCATAAAGAAACATCGGAAACAAGATTTGAAAAATAATAATTGATACTTAATATTGGAATAAGAAATACGATTTCTATTCCGAAATGTACTTTCATACAAAAAATTGTTTTCTATAAGATTTATTTCCGAGTTCAAGATATTTGATCATAGAACTCTTCACTGTAAACTAGTTGCAGTATATGAAATAAATAAACCATATTAAGTGAATGATGGACCTCCAAATTTAGTAAGCTATTATAGTAATGGTGGAAATAATGGAAGCATGCCGACAAGCACCATTGCCCAAGTGGTTAAGTGATTCGGCGTTGGTGCGAGAGGTCACAAGTTCGAAACTTGCATAGCGTGATTCAAACGTTTATTGACATGTGATATGTTGTTCCAATGACATGTTGTATATAAAGTACCATTTCAAAAAAATAATAATAATGGAAGCATGCCATGCAGTACTTATTGATTGCATCAAATTACGAATTTTTTTTCGTAAAACATACCGAACATTATTTATGAAACAATGATTATTTTTCGGTGACTGCAAATAGACATAGTTATATTTCAATGTGAATATTATGAATATTCGATATGAAATAAAACTACAATGTGATATTTGTTTTCATAATAAAAGTGATGCACTGGAAAATACTAAAGTATATAAAGTTATTTACAATTATTTTGAAATTATGGATTAAGACGTAATTTTGAGAAATAATATTATTATATGATTATGAATCATATAATACTGGGTAATTATATCTCAAACAATTAAGGGCAATGCACCCATTTAGTGGGAGGATAATAAGAGTTGATGAATTCTTTGGATTGATACATATGGATATATGTAAGCGTAAGTCTGTTAATACCAAAACAGTTTCACATACTTCATCATATTCATCGATGAGTTATCACCGACATGGACATGTGTATTTGATACATATGTAGTATGTCTATGTAAACTCATAGAATATACTGGGGAAGTAAATAATATAACATGCGATAAGATTGATTCGATTTGACCGAATGAGTGAGTATATTGGAAAAGGTTCCGAACATATCTAAAAATGAATAAAGATTCAATCCCAAAAGTCACTTCCCACTGTAATACATGATGATGTATCAAGAAGAAGTAATCGAACTTTGTTGGACAACGTACGATTAATTGTGAGCGAAATTGAGTTAATTTCTTTCTATAAGGTCCTATACTTAAGAGTAGTACACAAGGTTAATATTATTTCATCTAAATAATAGTTTACAAAATCATACAAGATAAAGGTTATAAGAAACCTTAACATATCCTATACCAAGGAGTTGACAGGTTGTGCGAGTCGAAAGTCTGCACGTAATAATTGTTCGTGAGGGTTCATGTATGAATCTCCCCAAAAGGAGTTTGTGAAATTTTGTCATTGGATGACATATTTATGTTTTGAACATAAGTTTGTAAACTAAAAACTAAATTAGTTTTATATAATAGGTAATTCATAAAGTGTTTATGAATACTTGTTCTGTTGCACTGAGAAATGATTGATGTCTCAAGAAATACCAACTTCATTATGAAGGAATTTCTTTAAGAAATTATTGGTAGTAGAATGGAATTGGATACGACTCAAAGATAAAACTGATTACATAGAGTGAAATGAAATCAACTAACCTAAATGAACACATTGCATTAGAGTGTCTAATAAGTATTTTCCCACATTGAAGGGATACTATGAGTTTCTTATAGACGTCGAAAATATACATTCATCGGTTATTTAGTTAAACCATTAAAAGTGTTGACTCTATTATATGGTATGATGCGAAGATCTGAAAATGAATTCCAAGTACATTAACAGAATATGATTTTGGTAGTCGTAACCGAAGTTATGTGATCCATCCGCCGCGATCGTATCTTTATGAGCAAGACTAATGCAATTGGATTTAAATGAGCAATATTGATAAGAATAATCTCGTAAACTTCAAATGTAGAAATTAGCATAATAGATTCATCATTCAACATGATCAAGTTATTTTGGATTTACTCACAAAATTATCGTTTTGCAAGACATTATGATTTGATACATATTTTCTGAAATGGAAAAACTCTAAATAATGATTCAGAATGGACTATTTGCACATAACAACCAAAGTGTCTCGAAGTTAGTGGGAGCAATATTTAGGTTTGTGAGTGTTTGAGTATGATCTTGTAACTACTCGGATTTTTTGGCAGTTGATTTGTAATATTTTAATGGTTTTAAATATTGAATTTGAATTATTGTTTGACCTTGAATATGAAAATTTGGGTTTAATTATAAAATAAATTCAGAATTTAAATATAGCGATTTATTGGATAATTTAATTATTGAATTTAATAATTGAGTAATTGGTTAAAATATTTAATCTCGAGTTTTAAGCTCGATAAAATTAATTCAAAGGCTTGTAAAATTTATATTAATAATAATGAAGATAATAAAAGTTTATACTTGAATTTAAAGGTGATTTGTTCCATTTTAAAAATATACCGTTTAAGTTAACATTTAAAAATAGCCTTCCGAGTCACAGTCTCGGAATTCGACGAAACCAGTTCCATTGGATCCGTAATAACGTATTATTATTGGATTTCAAATTTTGTAGCATTTGGAGTTATCGTTTGGCCGTACGAAATAGAAACGCGCTGAAATTTATATTGAAAATTTAATATAATAATTGGGTCCAAAAAGCTATCTTCTTCATATGATCGAATTAGGACTCGAAACATTTTCCACTGTGTTTGGAATTGGGATATAACATTATAAACGCCTAGCGGCACACCTTGATAGGAGTTCAAAATTTTAAGTTGCTAAGATGAGATATTTTGAAATTTAATAAAATTTTATAAAATCAAATCAAAGTCGGATAAAAATCAAATCAAGCCGCCTTCAACACATCTCGTTCTCTTATTAAACACGCGACATTCTTTTCCCCCTAATCAATTCGAAAACCTACTCAAATAGACCGACCCCGTCATTCCTTCGTTTCAAAAAAGAAAATCGACCTTCAGTTAAAAAAAATGGCAGAGTAGATCGCAACATTCTTCGTTCATATAAAATCACATACAAGTATTTTTTTCCCCCTTTCATCTTCAGTAATTCACCAATTCAAAAACCCTCTCAACATAAAAAAAAGATGAGGGAACGAAGTAGGAAATCGAAGATCGAATTCGCAGAAGAGAAAAAAAAGGGTCACGCGATCGAAGTATAATCGCGATGGCTAGGGGGAGGCGATGCAAGTTTTAGGGGTGGTGGTTGCAAGGCACGAGTACGAGGCAGTCGAGGCAGGCTTTGGGTCGCGGGGTGCTCGTAGTGGATGGGCGGTCATTGGTGGAGGGGAGTGCACGAGTTTAGGTGGAGGGCATTCTCGACGAGATGGGTTCATATGCTGGGGTTTCGACGGCGATTGGATATGGCTTCGAGTGGAGAAGGAGGCCGAGGCCAATGGGTCGAAGGTCAGTATGGGTGAGGGAGGCAGCGACATGGGGAATTCAAAGGCAGAGGATGGGTTTGCATATGAAATCGTGAACTGGGTAGGGCAGAGGCCCGGCATTTGAGGGTGTGTTGCGAGGTCGTGTCAGCGTTGCAGAGTCCAGTGAGGTATATAGCAGTTTTTGGTTTTTAATTTAACTTAAATATATATATAGGTAAACAGAAAGAAAAATACATACATACATACATATATATATATATATATATAAGATTTTGAAAATAGATATTTTAAAAGTTTGAGGAGTTTATATAAAATTATGTTTTGGAATATATATAGATATTTTTATAAGTATATGTGGTTTCAAAAAAAAATATACATATACACATTTTAAATCTATTGTTTAATTTTAAAATAATGTATTATGGTAATTAACTTGTTTAATTAACTTATTTAATTATTTTAGTTACTAAAAAATTATTAAAGGAAAATTAGTTTAATTAAATTATTAGTTAATTAAGTTTATTAAATGGTAAGTGATTGTTCGGTTATTTCAAATATTAATAAACTGTATAATGTTTATACATGGTCAAAAATCGGGAAACCAAGTCAAGATTGATGTGGATTGCAAAACAAAAATAAAGGTGAGAGTTTCTCACCCATTTGGATAATCCTATTTAAATTTAAATGTTAAATTTAAATTATTGGATGCCTGACTTGATTGATAAATTTATAATTTATCTATTGGATGTTATATATATAGTAGTATATATATTAGTATTGGAGTGATATTCCCGCACCATTATAGCGGATGAGACACTATACGCCCGCATAATAGCGGATGACCCTATATACCGCGATATCCCCCTCGAACTGGGATTGGTATTTTATATTGTTCACTAACATCTGTGGATGTAGGGAAAAACGGGTGGGAGGGATCCAACAGGATTCCTCAAAAATATTTATTGTTTTCATATATATATATATATATATATTGATATATGATATGATGGATAAACTGATATGGATTGTGTGTGAATTAAATTATAAAATTTTAAATAGCATGGAAATTAAATTTGGTATTTTTAATACCATAAATAATTAATTTGAAGGAATTTAAAAGAAAATTTTGAATAGAAAATATTTATATTGAAAATTGATTTATTCTAAAGGAAGCTAAGTGGAATAAATATATATAAATTAACTGGGTATTACTTAACTATTTGTGAATTATTTTAAGTAGAGATTTGAAATTAAATTATATGTATTAAGGGCTTAAAGAGATATAAGAATCGATGAATAGATTTGAAATAAAATGGAATTTTATTAAGGGATAAAATTTAAAAAAATGGAATTATAAATAGAATTTGTTTTTATAAATAGATGGAAAACGCAAGGGAGTTTATAAATATATAAACGGGGTTTATAAATAAGATATCAGTGGATATGTTAAAATATAAGTTATAGTGTGAGCTTATATCGAGTTATGGGAATCGTTTTGAAAGGAAATAGTGGGATATATTCTGAATGTGAGAAATGGTGATAAAATTAGATGTGGCCAATGTGATACGAATCAAGAGGAATTTATAAACTGAATTGGTAAATGTTGGATTATTTAAAAATTGATTTTGTTGCGTAAAGTAAAATTTGTTTTAAATGGAATTTTAAAATTTACTATGCTATATAATTTAAAAACTATTAATTGGATTTAGAATATTCCGAAGTTAGTTATTATAATACTTTATATTTGTTGAAATAAATTCTAATTTTATAAACCAACTTTGTAAATTTATTAGTAATTAGATATGAATTTTTAATGCTTTTAAGATGTTGATATTTTAGTTCTACCTAAAACTATATTTTGAAAATAAACCATTATTCTTATTTTATAGGTATATATATTTTAAATGTTTTATATTGAGTATAAACCCTCTCGAGATGGGAAGCGAAGTTTATAAAACGGATAAGATTCTAGAGGAAAGATCTTATAGTGGTACTATGGGAACTTAAATAAATTACCAAAATATAAGATTGGTGAACTTCGGAAGGTGAAATAAAATTCACAAAGGAAGTAGGAGTGAAAATTGGAATTATAAATAAGCATAATGGCTTTGGAAAATATTAAAGGAGGTTAACTAAGAAATCCCGGAATTTATAAAATTCATGTGAAACGAGATGGGAATTTACAAATAAAATTGTAAATGATTTTTGAGAAAGAAAAAGGTAATAAAAGGAATATTTTCCCAGTGTTGAATATCAAATGAAGTGGGAAAAATATTGTAAGTATTGGGAAGGGTTGGAAATGTTCCGTGAAAATTAAAAGGATTTGAAAACTATTTTCAAATGTTGAGCAACTGAAAGTAATATCTTATAAGGATATTTGATATAAATTTTGGAAAGTTTATAAGAAGACCGGATGATTGTTTATGGATGTGTATTGATAGTTAAATAACCAACTATCAATTTTGGTCAATTTCGTTAATCATTTCGAAGGGACCGGGATCAAATTTAATTATCCAAAAACCACTTCGATCCGGTTTGAACGTAACGAATGAATACCGTGAAGATGGTGAAGACGGTGATTCGGTTTGTCCAGACCTAGGACAACTTGTATTGACGAATGCTATAAGAACATCGTCGTTGGAGGACGATGAGCATTCTAAGTGAATGTTTTCCTTAAAATGTAATCGTAGCCTCAAGCCTCATCAACCGGGAATGGCTAAAACAGGGGAGGTGCGGCAAGGCTAAGTGGGTAGCTCCCAAGTAGGATAAGGTTACCTCTATCTAGAGTCCCTTTCTTTTATTTCGGCTGTGTGGGCGGTTGTTGATCCCAACTGCGGGGTGATCTTGTTCGGGCTATCCAGTAAGGGGTAGTCCGGTCTTGTGTTGTAAGGGATCGGGAGTGGTCCTCGGTATGCTGATCTAGACCAGGTACTGTGACGGGCGGTACCCCAGTAGCCCTGGCATTGTATGGAATCCATTCTCCAAAAAGCGCCGTACAGTTTTGATTGTGCCCAACTATGCTGGAACGTGAGATGCAAGCATTTCAGCTAGATTCTATTTACTTTATATAGACACTATTATAATATCAGACGGATTTGATAAAAATGTTTTGGTTATCGTAAGGTAAAAACCCAACATGTTTATTTGTAGCGTGGTCTTACGAGATACCTTTGGTTTCAAAGGATTTTAAAAAATATAATAATAATTCAAATTGAGTGTGTTTTCTCATGCTGGTTTTCCAGACTGACTCGGGTGTTATTTCATTATAATGCTCAGGTCAGACCGAGCATTACAGATTCAGAATATGATGCTATTGAGCTTAGGAGACGAGCTGGATGACGTGGCGTATTTCCGTAGATTTGTATTTCCACCGTGTAAGGAAAAGTTACTGAACTGTCTAGATTTGATGTAATGATTGTGTACTCTGATGATTGTAAGTATTAAACTGTTACAGATTCTTTTGTATAAAAATCTGTTGTTATATATTATATTTTGTTCCACCGCGACTGTGAGATTCTGTGTTGTTGTTTTCTCTTCTTCTTCTACCTTTTTCTTCTTCACCCCTAATGAACTGGTATTTCCGGAACCCGACTACTCCGCATTCGGTACAGTGGACGTATTGATGTCGATTTTCGAGGGTCGAAAATCCTAGTCCGTTACATTTGGTATCAGAGCCGAAGGTTAAGCGAGAATCTTGGCTCTGCTGAGGATTACTAGTTAGAGATAGAGTCAGTAGTACTCTAGAATGAGTTTGAGTGTAGTAATAGATATGAGCGCGTATTTGTTAGTGAATATAGATTATTTTATATTGTGTTGACTTATCGGTTGAGTATTTAATTTTGGTCGGTATAGTCTGGACAACTATATCGATAGGGATTTCTAAACTCTTAAACTAGAAAAACCGACACAGTAATGTTTTCAAAAGTGAGTAAATGAAATAATTTTACCCAAAAATATATTTTGATATAAAAATAATAATTTCTGAGATTATTATATATAATTGAAGTGTTTGGATGATACTATTATAATCAAATAGGATTATAAAAATTTGAAATGGTTTATAAAAACAAATGGAAATTGGTATAAATATGCATCATACAAATGGATTATAATTGAAAACTGGATTTAAATCGGAGTCTGAAAATTCAAATCCCGTAAAGTTTGAAAATAATATTTTTCAAAAATGGTGGAAAAAATAATAATAAGAGTAATATTTTTGGAAATATTTTCGAAAGAAAATAGTTTAAATGGATTTTTGGAAGTGATATAGCACTGAACTCACTTCAGTCGCTGGAAAATGATTCTAGTGATGACTTCAGCATCACTAGTATTCATTTTCAAGTTTATAAGTGACGGATTGCTACCGAAATTGATTTTTCCAGATATGTTGGCCAAACGAGTTTTGTTTCGGAATTCCGAAGGGAATTTTTGTTGATAAAAACCAGGGTTGGTTTAAGGTTTGAGAAGTGTGATTTTGGGATATGTGTGATTTCAAAACGATTTGAAATAAAAACCAGGTGTTTGGATTCTGGAATCCTTATTTGAATAATTTAGAGATTATCAGGAGATAAGTTATAAACTTAAAATGGTGAATGGTTTTAAAGAAAAATATGGAGATTGAATTTTGGAATTAAAATTAAAAGAGAAAAGTTTAAAATGGATATTTAACTTAGATTAAGTTGGAGAAATTAAAATTTTGAAATTTAATTGATGGTGATTTGTATGAAATAAATTAGTGAAGTAGACTAGTTAAATGGATTAAATTAGGATGTGAAAGAATTGAATTAGAAAATAAATTTAAATTGAACTAAGAAATAAAATTGAATTGAATTGAATTTAACTTAAAATAAATTGAGTTGAATCTGGATTGAACTGAAATAAAAATTTAATTGAGTTTATAGATGATATTGAATGGAATTTAATTTTTACTTGATTGAATTCAAATGAATTGTGTGAAATTAAAAATTTAACGTATGGAAGTTAAATAAATTTAAAGAATAGGTATGAGGTTAAATTTAACTAAAGACAAGTTAAATAGAAAATTGAAGTTATGGAATAAAAATAGGCTTGGCTATGAATAAATGGGTATTCTCGAGTTAAAAATAAAAGGTGAGTATAATCGAGTATAGAATTGATGGAGATGTGAAACAGAGGTTGTGTGACTTATAAAATTTGAAGGTTGGAATAGATAAGCCAAAATAAAAAGAATTTGATATTTTGGAAACGAAATAAAAATCCAAACTTGAATTTAAAACGAGTTTAAACTCGAGTAACCTGAAAGAAGTGATTTTTGGAGTAAAATCGGATGTGGAATTATAAAGAGGGCAGTGAAATAATTAGATGATTAATTGGTTAATCGAATATAAGTATGGAATTAAAATTGAAGTGGATTAAATGAAAGAACTAATTAATTAATTAGTGATTGAATAGAAATCAATTCAAATAGCTGGATTTGAATATAAAGAGAGTACATATGAATGAAATGCAACTAAATTGATGAAGAATCAATTGGAAATAGAATTAAATTAAATATAAATTGAGTTGGAATCAATTTAAGATAGTTATGAACTATAATGGTTATTCGTCGAATTCGCATAGAAAATGGTTGTTCGGCGTAAATGGAAGTATATGAAATTCTATAAATTAATAGAAGTAAATAAATTGATTTTAATCAATCTGGAATGAATATTAATTGGTTGGTACAAATGTGAATTGAATGTAAGCAAATTGGGTTACAAATCATTTCAGACTAAATGAAATAGCATATGAATTAATTGAAAGCAATTAAATTAGTATCCGAACCTCAGAAATTGCTTATGAATATATGTTAACATGCATTGTTATGAAATGCTATTAAATTTTCATATTTGGTACTTATGTGATTTATATTTAGTAAGTACAGGTAACCGGAGGCTGTTGGACTAGATTTTTGTTGCTTAGTTGCATATGAAGTAAATGCTTGCTAAATAATGCTTAAAAACACTAAATAAGGTACGTTTTCGGATTAAATACCGCAAATATATAAATGTTGTTATATATTTTGTTTTCCAACCGTGTGAATCGTTTGGCCTTACGGAATAGAAATACGTTGAAATTTATATTGAAAATTTAATATAATAATTGGATCCAAAAAGCTATCTTCTTTATATGATCTAATTAGGACTCGAAACCTTTTCCATTGCGTTCAGAATAGGGATTTAACATTATAAACGCCTAGCGGCACACTTGATAGGAGTTCAAAATTTTAAGTTGCTAAAACGAGATAGTTTGAAATTTAATAAAATCAAATCAAAGCCAGATAAAAATCAAATCAATCCGCCTTCAACACGTCTCGTTCTCTTATTAAACACATGGCGCTCTTTTCCCCTCAATCAATTCGAAAACCTATTCAAATAGACCGACCCCGTCATTCCTTCGTTTCAAAAAAGAAAATCGACCTTCAGTTAAAAAAATGGCAGAGTAGATTGCAACATTCTTCGTTCATATAAAATCACATACAAGTATTTTTTCCCCTTTATCTTCAATAATTCAAGAATTCAAAAACCCTCTCAACAGAAAAAAAAAGAAGATGAGGGAACGAAGTAGGAAATCGAAGACCGAATTCGCAGAAGAGAAAAAAAAGGGGCACACGATCGAAGTATAATAGCGATGGCGGGGGATGGGAGGGGGGCGATGCAAGTTTTAGGGGTGGTGGTTGCAAGGCGCAAGCACGAGGCAGTCGAGGTGGGCTTTGGGTCACAGGGTGCTCGCAATGAAGGGGCGGTCGTTGGTGGAGGGGAGTGCACGAGTTTGGGCGGAGGGCATTTTTGACGAGATGGTTTCGTATGTTGGGGGTTTGGCAACGATAGAATATGGCTTCGAGTGGAGAAGGAGGCCGAGGCCAGTGGGTCAAAGGTCAGTATGGGTGAGGGAGGCAGCGACGTGGGGAATTCGAAGGCAGAGGATGGCTTAGTACGTGAAATCATGAACTGGGTAGGGCAGAGGCCCGACATTCAAGGGTGTGTCGCAAGGTTGTGTCGGCGTTGCGGAGTCCAGTGAGGTATATAAAAGTTTTTGGTTTTTAATTTAATTTAAATATATATAGGTAAACAGAAAGAAAAAATACATACATACATACATACACACACACACATATATATATATATATAAGATTTTGAAAATAGAAATTTTAAATGTTTGAGGAGTTTCTATAAAATTAGATTTTGGAATCTATATAGATATTTTTATAAGTATATGTGGTTTCAAAAAAAAATTATACATATACACAATTTAAATCTGCTATTAAATTTTAAAATAATGTATTATGGTGATTAAATTGTTTAATTAACTTATTTAATTATTTTAGTTACTAAGAAATTATTAAAGGAAAATTAGTTTAATCAAATTATTAGTTAATTAAGTTTATTAAATGGTAAGTGATTGTTCGTTTATTTCAAATATTAATAAACCGTATAATGTTTATACAAGGTCAAAAATCGTGAAACCAAGTCAAGATTGAAGTGGATTGCATAACAAAAATAAAGGTGTGATTTTCTCACTCATTTGGATAACCCTATTTAAATTTAAATGTTAAATTTAAATTATTGGATGCCTGACTTGATTGATAAATTTATAATTTATCCGTTGGATGTTTTATATATATAGTAGTATATATATTAGTATTGGAGTGATATTCCCGCACCATTATAGCGGATGAGACCCTATACGTCCGCATAATAGCGGATGACCCTATATACCGCGATATTCCCCTCGAAGTGGGATTGGTATTTTATATTGTTGACTAACATCTGTAGATGTAGGGAAAAACAGGTTGGAGGGATCCAATAGGATTTCTCAAAAATATATATTGTTTTCTTATATATATATATATATATTGATATATGATATGATGGGTAAATTGATATGGATTGTGTGTGAATTGAATTATAAAATGTTAAATAGCATGGAAATTAAATTTGGTATTTTTAAATACCATAAATAATTAATTTGAATGAATTTAAAAGAAAATTTTGAATAGAAAATATTTATATTGAAAATTGGATTTATTCTAAATGAAGCTAAGTGGAATAAAGATATATAAATTAACTTGGTATTACTTAACTATTTGTGAATTATTTTAAGTAGAGATTTGAAATTAAATTATATGTATTAAGGGCTTGAAGAGATATTGGAATCGATGAATAGATTTGAAATAAAATGGTATTTTATTAAGGGATAAAATTTTAAAAAAAATGGAATTATAAATAGAATTTGTTTTTATAAATAGATGGAAAACTCAAGGGAGGTTATAAATTTATAAACGGAGTTTATAAATAAGATATCAGTGGATATGTTAAAATATAAGTTATGGTGTGAGCTTATATCGAGTTATGGGAATCGTTTTGAAAGGAAATAGTGGGTATATTCCGAATGTGAGAAATGGTGATAAAATTAGATATGGCCGATGTGATACGAATCAAGAGGAATTTATAAACTGATCTGGTAAATGTTGGATTATTTAAAAATAGATTTTGTCGAGTAAAGTAAAATTTGTTTTAAATGGAATTTTAAAATTTACTATGCTATATAATTTAAAAACTATTATTTGGATTTAGAATATTCCGAAGTTAGTTATTATATTACTTAATATTTATTGAAATAAATTCTAATTTTATAAACCAACTTTGTAAATTAATTAGTAATTGGATATGAATATTTATTGCTTTTAAGATGTTGATATTTTAGTTTTACCTAAACCTATATTTTGAAAATAAACCATTATTCTTATTTTATAGGTATATATATATTTAAATGTTTTAAATTCAGTATAAATCCTCTTGAGATGGGAAGCGAAGTTTATAAAACGGATAAGATTTTAGATGAAAGATCTTATAGTGGTACTATGGGAACTTAAATAAATTACCAAAATATAAGATTGGTGAACTTCGGAAGGTGAAATAAAATTCACAAAGGAAGTAGGAGTGAAAACTGGAATTATAAATAAGCATAATTGGCTTTGGAAAATATTAAAGGAGGTTAACTAAGAAATCCCGAAATTTATAGAATTCGTGTGAAACGAGATGGGAATTTACAAATAAAATTGTAAATGATTTTTTAGAAAGAAAAAGGAAATAAAAGGAATATTTTCCAAGTGTTGAATATCAAATGAAGTGGGAAAAATATTCTAAGTATTGGGAAGGGTTGGAAATGTTCAGTGAAAATAAAAAGGATTTGAAAGCTATTTTCAAATGTTGAGGAACTGAAAGTATTATCTTATAAAGATATTTGAGATAAATTTTGGAAAGTTTATAAGAAGACCTGATGATTGTTTATGGATGTGTATTGATAGTTAAATAACCGACTATCAATTTTGGCCAATTTCGTTAATCGTTTCAAAGAGACCGGGATCAGATTTAATTATTCGAAAACCACTTCGATTCGGTTTGAACGTAATGAATGAATACCATGAAGATGATGAAGGCGGTAATTCGGTTTGTCCAGACCCAGGACAACTTGTATGGACGAATGGTATAGGAACATCATCGTTGGAGGATGATGAGCATTCTAAGTGAATGTGTTCCTTAAAAGGTAATCGTAGCCTCAAGCCTCATCAACCGGGAATGACTAAAACATGGGAGGTGCAGCAAGGCTAAGTGGGTAGCTCCCAAGTAGGGTAAGGTTACCTCTGTCTAGAGTCCCTTTCTTTTATTTCGGCTGTGTGGGCGGTTGCTGATCCCAACCGCGGGGTGATCTTATTTGGGCTATCTAGTAAGGGGTAGTTTAGTCTTGTGTTGCAGGGGATCAGGAGTGGTCCTCGGTACGCTAATCTAGACCAGGTACTGTGACGGGCGGTACCCCAGTAGCCCCGACATTGTATGGAATCCATTCTCCAATAAGCGCCGTACGGTTTTGATTGTGCCCAGCTATGCTGGAACGTGAGATGCAAGCATTTCAGCTAGATTCTATTAACTTTCTATAAACACTATTATAATATCGTAAGGTAAAAACCCTGCATGTTTATTTGTGGCATGGTCTTACGAGATACCTTTGTTTTCAAAGGATTTTTGAAAATATAATAATAATTCAAATTAAGGTGTTTTCTCACGCTGGTTTTCCAAACTGACTCGGGTGTTATTTCATTATAATGCTCGGGTCAGACCGAGCATTACAGATTCAGGATAGAATGCTATGGAGCTTAGGAGACTAGCTGGATGACGAGGCGTATTTCCATAGATTTGTATTTCCGCTGTGTAAGGACAAGTTACTGAACTGTCCAGATTTGATGTAATGATTGTGTACTCTTATGATTGTAAGTATTAAAATGTTACAGATTCTTTTGTACAAAAATCTGTTGTTATATATTATATTTTGTTCCACTGCGACTATGAGATTTTGTGTTGTTGTTTTCTCTTCTTCTTCTACCTTTTTCTTCTTCACCCCTAATGAACTGGTATTTCCGGCACCCTACTACCCGACATTCGGTACAATGGACGTATTGATGTCAATTTTTGAGGGTCGAAAATCCTAGTCCGTTACAAATCCAAACATAGATACAAAAATATCATTTGACAAGCATCAAAATTGAACAAGTGTTCTGGTAGAAATATACCATAGTTTGATTGTCAATCAAAATGTAGAGTGGACGTTTCCTTATAAAAAAAGAATGTTAAAAGGTACATTGATATTTTTAAACTGTAAATAAACAACACATTGCTGATTTTAACAATGCACTTGTATTAAAATCAGCTTTAGTTGTTTTAATACTAGCATTGGATGTGTAATTGATGTCTTTTATATTGAGTATAAAAGATTTTGGAAATGTCCCGAATTGATATGCAAAGACACTTTATTAAGCAATTTAATATGGAACATGTGAGATGAGTTTCTTATGCATTTACAATATGAATTATCATACATGTTATGTTGCCTATGATATCGTGATTTGTTTACGTTTTTGATACATGAAACTAATCTCAAATCTAAATTGATATCACTAAATGTTTTTTTAGGTGTTCTCGTGTATTTATGAAATACTGAAGAATTGTTTACATAAACAGCGAACTCCTTATGAAGGAATAATCAGATTCAAATTTTCATAAGTGATATTGAGTATGATATGTCAATAATAAATTCATATGAAGAATTTTTAAGTTGGAAATGTTCCATATGAAAGACTGTGGTTGGTTCAATGAAAAAGGCTAAGTACATTGCCTTGAACAGTGTCACAATAAAAGTAATGTATATAAATATAAATACACAAATTTTATAACCGAGCTGAAGGTGATTCCAAAAGTTGATAATCTTATAACATTGTTATATGATAACAATTTCACGACATAGTTCGTAATAGAACTTAGAGCTCACTAGAAGTCAAGAGACATACTCTGAATTGTTCCACATGATAAAGGTAGTTTATCAGCGTCGGAGAGAGCTAATCGACAGAGTAGATGATTAAAACATAAAAGCATACCTGCTCACTAAGAGATTGACCCAAATTGGTTTTAAGGAAATCGATTGGGGGAGTTGGAATAAGATTTCGTAATTGACTCCAAGTGCAAGTGGGAGATTGATAGAGTTATGGTTGTGTTCTTAGGGCAATTGTGTAATTTGTTACATACATCTAACTTGGTAATCAATCTTGTTCGAAATAAAAGGTGTTTTTCTTTATATTTTATACTTTATATAACATTATATTAATTAATTAATTTAATTAAAAGTATATTTAATAGAAAATCCATGAATGATATGTTTTCGTTATAGTAGTTACAAAGTGTTGTAACCATGAGTAATTTATCACAATGAAAACAAATATACCATTTTATATGATTTTAGTCAAGATGCATCGAGATTGGGTATCGAAGTATTTGTTGAGACTAAGTGTGTAACGCTCTCCACACGTTGGACAGTGTATTATTCATGGCCCTTGGGGGCACCAAGGAGTTACGTTAATAGTTATTGAATAACTATGAAACGACTCACTCAATAGTTTTCTGTTAGTTAATATAACTAAGGTTAAACATAAAATATCGATATGACTGATTTACACAGTTCTTTTGACTCGAGAATACTGTGGATCTTCAATCTGAAAGCTCCGCTTTGATTATAGCCAAATCATGGCATGGTGTCCATTGAGTGATTATAGTTGGGTCGACTGGTAGTATTAGAAGTGAAGCACTTTTCAAGAGAGGATTCGTTTCTTCAGTTATATAAGGTTAGTATCACGGTCAACTCAATTCAACTCTAAGTCAAAATTTCTGGTCAGACCATTTCAAATAATAATTGTTATTATTAAATCAAGGACTTAGTGTTTGAACTATAGAGTTGAATGTGGATGATATTGGAATTTTAACGATTACCAAATTCCATAAGTCCAAAGTGATACAGGTTTGACGAAGAGAACTGGTGTATATAAATGTCACTAACAGGTAACGCTTATTAATTTAAAATGAGATTTTACCGAAAGTGAGTAAGCGATAAATTTGGCCACAATGTCACACCACCTGCTAAGTAACATGTGAACATCAACATTCGAATAGTTCGGTGTTAATTGTGGAGCGAATTTACACCCAAGTGTTACACGACCGAATTGATGAATTCCCTTAAGACCGAACGATTTAATCAGTTTATAATTATTATAAAATTAATTAATACTTATAAAATATTAATTATAAAATTTGAATATGATTTGAGAAATAAATATTATTATATATATTTATAACATTTATAAATACATCGATCGATATACGATATCAATAAGCGATTAAATAAGATTTAATTACATTGTATTTTGGCTTGGGCATAAATGAGTTTAAAGCCCATCATTAGGACTGCAAATTTAGATTTTGGCAAGTCATTGGAGGCGGCTAAAATAGAGGAAAGAGATTGGAGAAAAAGGGTTGAGATCAAGAGAGAATAAGTAAAAGGGTTTTCCCTATTTCTCTCTTATGCAATCATATATATATATATATATATATATATATATATATATCTAAAACCTATTTTCTCTGCTTTTGGCCGCCATTATTGTCTTCATTTTGCTAGCTGAAATAGATCCCCTAATCAACTCCCAATAACTCAAATCAAGTTCAAGTTAAATCAAATATTATTTGATAGTAGAAGGTCATCGATTTCAAATTAGCAATCTGACGAATTGGGAGATACTTAGAGAAGGGAATTCATTGCTTCTACGTGGACTCAAAGACATCATTGATAGGTAACTTTAATTGCATATTACTGATATAATATCATATTTTATATCATATAGATTGTTCACGTCTGAATCCATGTATATATGTATTAATGTTATATGTTTTGTTAGGTGAGATTTTTGTAGGTAAATGTAGTTATCACAATTAGATTGGTTATGTGCATGATATAGAAGTTATCATGTTTATAAATCAGTTATAATTAGACTTAACTTTCTATACAAAATTTAAGTTTCTTTTTAAATTTATTAACATATACATACCTACATACATACATATACACACTCACACAGATATACATACATACATACATACATACATACATACATACATACATACATATATATATGTATTAATTGTGTGTGTGTGTGTATATATATAAATACTCTACTTATATATATGATTGTATAATATATAAAATTGATCTAAATATTTTTATATACACTTATTATGAATTTTAAAACTCTAAAATAATATATATATATATATAATTATATATATTATTACTAATTATTGATGATTATATGAATTGTTTATTATATGTAAAATAATTAATGATCCAAAAATTCAACTTTATATCTTTTAAAATTACTACATCATATAAGAAGCTTTCAAAAATTATTTCAGAATTTTTCATGAATTTTTATATTTTTAATAATTTAATTAATTTACGGTTGAAATGTTTTTTAATTATTAAAAATAATATTTTAAGTCGAATAAATCTGATTTTTTTTCATGACATGTGTTTTGTGTTCCTTGATTTTCTTAAATTTTAAAAATTTATTTTTCTCATTCGAATATTTTATAATAATTAATTACAGCTAAAACTATTATTTAATTCATTAATAATACATAATAAAATATTAAATTAATTTTTCCTATAAACTCATGTTAGTTTTTAACTGGAATAAATTTTTGAATCGTTATATATGCATACATACATATATATAAACTTACTTTGTATTTATGCACACATATATTAAACCATAAAATTACTTATTTCATTATATGTATATTTATAAGTATATACATATATACATAAAATCAAATAGTTAATTTATGTTAAAATTAATTAAATAAATATGACATATATTTATATATGTGTTCACTTATCTACATATTTACATCTATTATGTTAAAATTATTAATTATAATATATATATGTGTGTGCGCGCGCGCGTTTTGTATGTATAAGATATCTAAATATAAATAAACATATGTATACATACATGTATGAATTTACTTTACAATGTTTTGAAACATGTCTTATGATACATACACACACATATGTATATGATTTATATATTCTATAATATTTATATATGCACATATTTGGACAAAATACAATACATACAAAATGAGCTAATGTGTCTGTTGTTATGTAAATCGCAACATCTATCTATAGACACATTATATCCTTCACAGATTATCATGTTACACATGCACTCATACAAATATATATAGACACACACACACACGATACATGTATATAAACTAAATCTAATCAAATCAGCTTCATATTACAAAATATTTGAATTTAAATAAAATATATGATTTTATTTAAAATAAATTTAGAAATATTCTAAATAAATTAGACTTCACAGGCCCAATAACGATCCAAAAGGGTAAAAAAATTGAAATTCACTCAAAACTTCAATTGCCGGCTGACTCGGTTCCGACACTAAGGCAGTAATTGATGTAGATTTAATCTTCCTTTTCCTTTGGGATCTTCATTTAACCCTTTGTACAATTTTATAGTAGTTTTATTTCAAATTATAAGTCATTGTTTTATATCTATAGTTCATAAAATTATTTTTCCTTCTCTTATAATGATTTTCTTATATGATAGAACCTGGGTAACCTTGGCATTTTATTGAGATTAGCTATGGCTTTCAAATGGGTAAAACATTCCTCTTATTACACTATTCATATAATCACTTTGTTTCTTTCACCAATCTCATTTTCTATTTTCATAGAAATTATAAGTTATCCAAAGTAAATTTAGTTATCCAAACTATTCTTTTCTTTTTTTATTTTTCCTTTTTTGTTCGAGGAAAAGAAACAATGGCGCTATTTGCTAACAGCACACCAATAATTATTGACCAATGAACTCATTTTTGTTTTATCTTGACTGAATATTACTTGTAATAGCTCAATTTTTTTTTATTTTTAAATTATCGTACTAGAGTTCATATGCTATTCACATGTTATCTATAATTGAAGCCAAAACATGGTTAGATTGCGACCCAATAATATACTAGTCATTTTTATAACTGTAAATAATAATATACTAGTCATTCTTAATAATATATAAGTTTAAGCGTTGAATTTTTAGAAGTTGAAATGATCAAGGAAAAATAAACAACAATTGAGTAAAATCATAGGTGAAAATCCAAAAGATCTTGTCTTTTCTACCAGTGAAAATAAATAATATTAAAATGGCTATAAACATTTATGTATAACAAATTATATAATATATGCTATGGCATCTTACAAAAATTTACTGATTTTAATAAAAATTAAAAAAGTTTGTAATAAGTTTAATAATTTTTTAACTAAGTTAACTAAGTTTTATATAAAATAATCAAGTTTTAAAAATTGAATACGTTTACCAGAATTTAACTAAGTTTATAAAAATTCGATAATTTTTATGAAAGTTGAACTAATTTAACTATGTTTTACAAAAATTATTTGAGTTAATCAAGTTTTATAAATATTAACCAAGTTTAATAAAAATCGACAAGTTTATAAAAGTTAATTAATTTTTAAAAATTAACTATGTTAACAAAGTTGGATAAAATTTAAATGAATCTATTAAAATGAATTATGTTTTATAAAATTTAACTAAGTGTTATAAAAATTAACCAAATTTATAAAAAATAACAATTTTTTATAAGAATTAACTAAGTTAACTAAATTATATATATATAATAAGTTTATAAAAATATCCAAGTTTTCAAAAATTAATTAAGTTAACCGAGTTTCTAATATTTACTTAATTTTATGATTTATTCAACTAAGTTGACTAAGTTTCTAAAGACCTTAATCTGTAATATTAAAATGGCGAAAACATTTATGTGTAACTAATTATATAATAAATGTTGTGGCGTCTTATGCAAATCAACTAATTTTAATAAAAATCAACTAATTTTAATAACAAATTAAGATGGTTCGTCAATCCAAGGCGAGGAGGAAAATTTTAGAAAAATGGAGAAACAAATCAGAAACCTTAATGAAGAAGGAGAAAGGTCGATGTCTTCAAACGCGATTTTTTGCAAATTTCTTCTTGATGATGATGATAACAACAATAAGGTCGAAAACACAGTTAACCACTGAAATTCCAAAAATTTTATAATAAATTTGCTCTCTTTGAACTGAATTTTTTTTGAATACAGAGTATATAACCTAGGATCAGTATGGTCAAAGCAGGATCAAAGAGGGATGTGTTCACCTCCGATGTTGGGTTACCAGATCTATCTTTAGTTCCATATGTTGCTCCTGCCACAGTATCGCCAATTGAACCATGTCATGTGTCAGATCCTGGTGGTAGCTATGTCAGTGTTTATTCTTAGCAGCAGCAACATCAGGCTACCAGAAAGATTTCGACGTGTTGGTTACCGAAACTTCATCGGAAATTTTTTGCTGCTCTTCAAGAACTTGGTGGTGCTCGAGGTATACATACATTTTTCTAGTTTTATTATAGAAACAATATCATATTTGTTTGCTAATTATATGAATAGGAATATCAGTCTGCACTGTTTTTGGCATGTTTTTAGTTTATTTTAGTAAGAATATCATTATATTGGTTTGCTAAATATACTTTGATATCATTTTTAAATAAAATGCTTAGAAATATACTTTGATATCATTTTTAAATAAAATGCTTAGAAATATACTTTGATATCATTTATATGGACAGTTATCATTGCATACTAAGAATTTGTTTTAGACTGATTTTTGAGTTGCAGATTTAGCTATTTATATATTGATTTTTGAGTATGCATAGTTTTCTTCATTAATAACCAAATGACTATTAGTCAACATTTCATTGCAAGTGTCATCTATCAATAATCAGTAATAGTCGACATTTATGCACCACCAATCAGTAACCAGTATAGTCATCTATCAATAACAATATATAAGTTGTGTATTATTTTAGTTATGCACCACCTATAGTCAATATTTCATTGCAAGTGTCATCTATTAGTAATTAGTAATTGTTTACTGTAAATTAATGAAAACTAATATATTGTATATATATACATGTATCTGAACTATTGTGCTACCTTTTAGATACTAAAAAATGCAATACTTACTACCTTCAGTGTTTGTAAACTATAGACAACAGAAAACTATTAATATTATACTATAAGTACACAAAAGTGCATAATCCAGGGTCATTGCACAATATTTTGTTTGTTCTTTCCAAAAAAAGAAGGAAAAGTGAACTGTTAATATACAAGTAAATGCAGCATTATTTTGAAATACTTAATCAAAATATTTTCTTTATATAGATGATTCTCTATATACTTAGTTCAAGAAAAAATTTGGTGTTAGTGGTCAGATATGAATCAATAATAATATTTTACTTGACAAGTACCATTGTCTCAATTGTTAAGTGATTCGACTTTGGTGCGAGAGGTCATAAGTTCGAAACTTGCATAGCGTGATTCGAACATATATTGACATGTGATTTGTGTTACGTTCTCCCAGTGACATGTTGTATCTAAGTACCATTTCAAAAAAAAATTTACTTCATACAATTATTGCAGGTTCAACATTGTATTAAAGCTGATTAAGTGAAGAAGATGTTGACTTCCTCCCACAACTACTTGTGTTAAAAAAGAAAGTAATGAGAACATATACATCTTTTATATTTCTTAGATCATCAATTGAAAGTCTACATATTGCTCCCATCAGATGCAAGTTTACCTTACCACCTTTTTGCTATCCCTATACATTGCTCCCATCTGAGTGTGATATACGAACGATCCTAATCCAAAGTTGCGATTTTACATTTTGGTATTGTCTCCTAAATCTATTTTTTACTTTATTCTTTTCATAAATTTTTATCTCCCAATATTAAGTGCATCGGTGTTTATTGACATTTAGTTTATTGATTTATTTAATGCCACTAACTTGCAGAACCACTGTTTATTTGAATAACTACATTTACAATAACTCTTTCTACGAAACAATTAGAATTAACCATTAAAGTTCATAGTGACAGATTTTCAAAAACAGTATTGGTTTTCTTTGATTCCCAGTGCTTCACTCATCCGCCATATTCACTTCAACCTCAGGAGCCATCGCATAGCCATCTTAAATTTCCCGTGTACTAGGAGAAATTTTCTTCTCCTTCATGCTTTCCAAAAACTTATGCTATGGTTGGTTTGTCATTTTAGTTTTGGGTTTTCGTCCATACAAAAATGCGCACGATGCATGCATATTTTCGAAAACGACCAATTTAGAAAATGAAGTTAACATACAAAATAGAAAACAACTTTTTAGTTAGCTGCAATTTTCCAAGGTGACAGCCTGATTCTTTCAATTTATCACCTCCTAGCTTCCATTCATGTTTATTAGCCAACAACATTATGTGTTTGTGCCAAAATTGGTCACAAATCCCAAAAGTAGTGGAAGCGCTATTGTTTGCACACGAGTCTTTAGTATTCCATCGCAGATCTCAGATCGAGATAATGTAGAGAACAAAAATGAAGAAATAACAAAATTAAAATGAAAGAAATTGAAAAAGACATGAGATTTATAGTGGTTCGGCTATCTTCGGCCTACATCCACTTTGATTTGATCCTTTTATTCCTTTTATACAGATTACAATTACAATCCTTTGAAAACAATTAACCAAAATGACAGAGTTTCGCCTAGAAAAGAAGAAGCCGATCCCCTTCTCATCCGTTATGGAGTTGCTATTTATAGGAGTAGATAAGGAAATATCTACCCCAAACTCGGAATACTTCTTCTCATACGTGGGTGGGCCCACCAGATCTATCTGGAGTGGTTTGTGATCGATCCATGTTACGTTCGTATCGATCTAAATCGGCCCCAATTGAGTTGAGATCGATCATGTGAGCTCTTGAGTGAATAAGAAAGCTTCTGTGAAAATTTCATAGATTTGGATCTATGGTTTGAGAGTTATGATCGATCCAAAGTTGAGTTTGCAAGTAGGGTGACGATTTCGTATCGATCACCTTTGTATCCATCCTATTCCGCCGCCCCACGTCCATCATTTACGTATCCAGCAGTCCCCATATCCATAGCCGTAGCCTTCGTATCGATCTGGGTTTCACGCTTCGATCCATGCAATGCGCTCCTTCCCATGACCGTTCGTATCGACCGACACGAACGCGATCAATACGAAATAGCCCATGAGCGCTTGCTGCTTTTCGTATCCATCACCTGCACCTTTCTTCATATCAATCTGATGTCGCTCTGAGAAGCACATGTCTTCGTATCCATCAAGTCCGTATCCATCCAAGTCTTGCTTCCTTAGTATCGATCCAGGCTTTGATCGATACGAAGCATGCCGACATGCCTTGCCGTATCCATCCAATCGATGCGCATTGCATCGATACGAAAACCTATCGATTCGAAGTACACAATCCATATCATCCTGATCGATAAGAAAGTATCGATACGAATCGGTTTTCCATGAACGTTGATCCATCCATATCTTGAGCGCATGAACTTCGATTGACTTGAAATTTGAAGTGTAGCCTCAACAAGCCTTGTTTATCATTCCCAATCAATCGCACCTTGATTGGAGCTTGGTTCTACTTTGACGGTATCGATCATAGTCTTGTTTCCAGTCGATCTCCAATCCTGATATCCATCCATTTTAGCCAATTTGTTGATATCCCGGTCTTGTCCAAAAGGCGGGGTAACATTTGCCCCCCAAAACATACCTTGCGGTAGGAAGGTGTGTTTTGAATAGCTTTAAATCTGACATCCAAAGTCCATATTACATCCATAGTCATAACATCCGACCCATAATCCAATCCATTACCAAGCCATTCTATCAAAGTGCCATAGCCATAGCCATATCCCTATCCAAACCCATGACCGCTCCGAGTCGATATCCGATTCTGAATCCAGTAACCAAATTCTTAGCCAATTCCTTATCCATCTGAACCCAACAACCTAGTTCCAATCCATCCGTATCCAGTAACCAATAACTAAATCCATGACCTCTCTGGGTTGATGTCCAAATCTGGGACTACACCGGGCCCTTATCCAAAGCCGGGACCTCTCCGGGTCCAAATCCATAGACCTCGCCGGGTCATTTTATCCTACTCCGGCCTTAGCTCTCCGGTCGAGGGCTTATATTCTCCGGCCTCGGTTCTCCATATTCTCCGGCCTCAACTCTTCGGTCGAGGACTTATTCCGTGTTAGAGTCCGTTCCTTCGCTCTCCGGCGAAGGGACTCGTAACCCAGGGTTACCGCCCCGTCTCTCCGGTCGGGACCGTAATCGCGTGACCTGTAATATTTATTACATTAATTTAAATCCAATCATCACAGTGTTCCATTGATAAAATAAGAGTCTGTACAACCCAGAAAACTAAATGATCATAGTACCAAAAAAGAAACCAGGGTTTGCGGAAAAAAGAAAAAACAAAATTTCATAAACTCGACCATCACGGTTTATAATCATTTTAGAGCATAGATCCAGTGCCATCTTCGTTTGAGGTGGACGGTGGCCGCTCCTGTTCCACTGCCACAGCTCGATTCCTTATGTATTGTTGCAAATGACCATTCCTCGCATGTTCCTTAATAATTTCCTTCAGACACCTGCAGTCGTTCGTGTTGTGCCCATCCAGCTCATGCAATAGGCAATGCTTTTCCAATTCCCGCTCGTATTCAGAGGGTTCCCTCTTTGTCGGCCTGCGATACTGGAGGTGCCCTCGAGTATCCAAGTAAATTCTTTTCAGAGTATCAGTCAAATCCATGTAAGAAGAAAATTTAGATTCCTTCCGTTGCCTTTTCGATGTGTTACCACCGTCATTCATCTTCATTTTGCCGCTATCATACTTGTTTGAATCCTCCCTTGGTGGATCTCCACCTTTTGCCGCATAAACTTCAGCCTCTCTCCCCTCTCTTTCAACCTTCGCATCTTCCTGTCATAGAAACCTCTCTGGTTCATGGTAAAACTCCCCGAGATCCATCGGTGGATCCCGCTTCAACGATATCTTAAAGTCCGAATTATCTGCAATCCCTGAGACTGCTGCCATCAAAACCATCGACGGATCGGGTCGATCCACCGAAGCCACTGTCGGATTGAATCTGGTTAAGAAATCCCCAAGTGATTCTTCCTTTCACTGTTTCATCGATGTTAAAGTCATCCCATTCATGAGTCATGATGTGGACCCGAAATTGCCTCATAAAACTCTCGATCAACTCCGTCCATGTACCAATAGAGCCGCTTTCCAGTTGCCTGAATCATAGTGCTGCTATATCCGTCAAATACAAAGGGAAGCACTGTGCCATGACTTCCTCTGATGCCCCTAGTACTTCCATGTGCCTCATTTACATTGTCAAGTGAACAGCGGGATCCGTTCTCCCATCATACATCTCCAGCGTTGGTAGTTTGAAATCCGGTGAATTCCTAGCTTGCCTGATCATAGGAGCAAAGGGGCTCCTATTCATATCCTCCAAATCTTTATTCACCGATCCTCTCCTCATAGCTCGTCTGATCATGTCTGCTAACCTGTCGTTGTCATCAAGTGGTAGCCTCTGCCTGCTATCTCCATCCCGCCTCCCGAGTCCGCGAGGGAATCCTAAAACCTGTCCTTCTGGACGGGCATCCATATCCCGATCAACGCCAAACTGCACAGCGCCGTCTGGTATCCTTCCTGGAATTGAGCCAACATGATTCGGGGGCATGCCCCCTAGTTCAGGGGCTGCTCCCGATGGTTCCGCTCTGTCCTACATCCTATTTGTTTCGATTCCTCGATCCTGATTCTAGATTTCCTCCGTTCCTGCTGCTCCAGCTTCGTGATCCTCATTTCCAGCATTCCCTGCAACTCTATTCCCTTGACTTTGCAATCCAGCTTATCCAACCTATCGAAGTAGGTTCTGTATCATGTCCTCTTGCCTTTTCAGCGTCGTTTCCATCTTGTCTCTAGTAATATAGATCGAGGCCTGATTAGCTCCTGAGGAAGCCTCATGACTTCCTTCATGCCGACTCCTCTCTGTTCTCTGTCTCCTGGTCGATTGCTTAGCCATTGCTTCCCAGAATCCGCGTTCCTAAGCTTTTAGATCCAAAATCCAAGCTTCCAAATCCCCAAGTTTGGTTCTCAGTGATAGCACCAGAGTGTTTGCGCCAAAATTGGTCATAAACCCCAAAAGTAGAGAAAGCACTAGTGTTTACACATGAGTCCTTAGTATCCAATCGCAAATCTTAGATCTAGATAATCTAGAGAACAAAATTGAAGAAATAACAAAATTAAAATGAAAGAAAGTGAGAAAAGACACGAGAATTATAGTGGTTCGGCTATCTTCGGCCTACGTCCACTTTGAATTGATCCTTTTATTCCTTTTATACCGATTACAATTACAATCCTTTGAAAATAATTAACCAAAATGACAGAGTTTCGCCTTGAAAAGAAGAAGCCGATCCCCTTTTCAGCCATCATGGAGTTGCTATTTATAGGAGTAGATCTGGAAATATATGCCCCAAAACTCGAAATACCTCTTCTCATACGTGGGTGGGCCCACCAGATCGATTTGGAGTGTTTGGGACAGATCTAAGATCGATCCATGTTACGTTCGTATCGATCCAAATCGGCCCCAATTTAGTTGAGATCGATCAGGTGAGTTCTTGAGTGAATTAGAAAGCTTCTATGAAAATTTCATAGCATTTGAATACATGGTTTGAGAGTTATGATCGATCTAAGGTTGAGTTTGCAAGTAGGCTGGCGATTTTGTATCGATCGATTCATATCGATCACCTTCGTATCCATCCTATTCCGCCGCCTCGCATCCATCATTTACGTATCTACCAGTTCCCATATCCATAGCCGTAGCCTTTGTATCGATCCGAGTTTCACGCTTCGATCCATGCAATGCGCCCCTTCCTATGACCTTGTTTCCAATCGATCTCTGGTCCTGATATCCATCCTTTTTAGCCAATTTGTTGATATCTTGGTCTTGTCCAAAAGTGGGGTAACAATTACACTGAAATATAAAAACATGCATAATTTATGTTCACATTCAAGCGAAAAATGGCACTTTCAGGCCTTCTTCATTTCCTAGAGAGCATTGTCATCTTTATATATAGTTCTAAGCAAGACCAGGAAATTTCAACCAAAGCCCACATAATTCAAGCTTTGACTATGTCATGCAAAACTAGACCAACAATTTGGCCATCTAAAGCTACAACCATCATTTGTGCACTGTTCACTACTTCTGGACTGCTACTAGGAAACAATGCATTTGTGCACTGTTCAGTCCTTCTACACCGATGCCAAGTAGTAGTGCAGAAGCACTGCACTACCAAGCATCACTACATAACAGGAAGTAGTGCATAAAAATAGCACTATTGGGCATCAGTGCTTAATTGTGTACTCATGCACTGCATTACTTCTAGTGGCAGTACCCATAGATAAGCAAGAGTGGAATAGCTTTCATGTTTATACCATCCTGTTAACAAGTTGCAAAATGAAGGTGGCTGTTTGAATCGTCATTACAATTATAGTTGAAAAATGCTGGAATCAAATAAAAAGGAATCACAGTCTTAGGTAAACATAGAATAACAATATGTTGATTATATTATTTGTATTGGAACATGTGGTAGATGAAAATACTAAATACAATGTTGGTTCATACATGTTTTTAACATACAGTAGCAATTCATTGTATATGAAAACTGCAAATTATGAATAGCATATACTGCAAATTTTTGATTCAGATGTTGATGAACTTTTGATCTCCACTGACATGATGCAGAGCACAACATGGATTACATCGGTTCTAATTTCTTTTTTTCCTTGTAGGATATTGGATTTTTGAAGAAGACGAGCTTGGACTTTCCGCGATATATATTTTGCTTTCTTAGTAAGCTCTTTTTGTAAAATGTGTTATTATAATCATTGCTTAGAACGTTGTTTAAAGAATATTAATGACTATTGTCTATTTGGTGCATGGATTAGTGTAACTTTGATTATGTTTAATATATTGTTATACGTCTAGTATACCAAAACAGAGAATAATCAAATATAAACTCGTCGCACAAGTTTATAACTCAGATTTCCACTACAGTGGAATTCTATATTAATTATTATAACAATATGAACGTTGTAAGTCAATTACAACAACAGCGTTATACTATTTGAATAAATAGTATAACCAAAATAAAGGATAAAATGTAGAATAAAGTATATAAATATACAAACAGACTAGAATTCTAACCGGAATATGTCTGAGGCTTGTCGTAACAATTTCCTTAAGAATTTTATTTCAAAATTCTCCCAAGATACAACAGACGTAATCTGCACGAGATTGTGATGTGTATGATCTTCTGTGTGATAGGACTGAATATGATTTAAGAGATGAAGAGATAGAAGAGATAATTCGGTTTGAAAAATGAGTGAGGAAAGTGATCAGGTTTCCTCCTTATTTATAGCCGAATTCCCAACGGCTGCATCCGTTGAGAAAAGTCGCACCTCTTCATTTGTAACGTCAAAAAAGCGTTACTGTTCGCAACAGTCACTTCCTTTCATTTGCAACGCTCCAGAACTGTTGCTGTTTGCAACAGTCGCGTCCGTTCAGTTGCAACGCTCCAGAACTGTTGCTGTTTGCAACAGTCGCGTCCGTTCAGTTGCAACACTCCAGAACCGTTGCTGTTTGCAACAGTCGTGTCCGTTCAGTTGCAACTATTCATATTCAAACAGTAAAACTGTTCACTTTTATTTACCAAAATTATAACCAGACATATTTTTGGTGATGTGGGATATATCTCATTCACTATCTAAAAGGAATTCCATCAATCCCCCACGTGAATGATAATATATCTCTCCCCCACACAAAGTGTAATATCACACAGTTCATATGAAAATAATGCTATATCGAGGATAAGTAGATATTTCACTTTGAACTTTCCCTAGTTAAAACTTATCGGATATACTTGGCTAATCGGTGAATTATTTCATCTTGAACCGTCAGCCGTTATTGTATAACCAGACAATAAGCTTTACAAAGCATTATTTCCCTTCACATCAAATCTCTTGGTTGTGTTCATTTTGGTCCTGAACAATTTTTGGTTCTGCGAGTGTTTTTAGAGAATAAAAGCCTTTTAATATTCTCATAGAGCCGACCCAGCTCACACTAACATAGGTGATCGCAACCATTAAGAGTATCCTACATATACCCCACTTGTTATTTCCAAGATATGGTCATCATTAAAAAACATCGTTTTAACCTTTAAATACTTCTGTAGGCATGCATTTATATTGTGCACCATAGGAATGGAGTTGGACTATGTCCATGCAAATGCATTACGTCTTGAGTTATTCAGAACTGGTTTGCCTATTGATCCTAGTCCGTGGGATCTCCAGTCGCTAGGATAGGTTTCCGTATAAGATAACTCTTGGTGGTTTAGGCTTTTAAACCCATTCCCCTCGATGCGCAGTCAATTTTCTCTCTTGATAAACCTTTAGTAAATGGATCCGCTAGGTTATCATTTGTTCTCACATAATCTATGGAAATAGTTCCATTTGAGAGTAACTGCCTAACTGTGTTATGGCGTCGACGAATATGTCGTGACTTTCCATTATACACAAAGTTGTGCGCTCTGCTTAGCGCTGCTTGGTTATCGCAGTGTATGCATATGGCCGGTACAGGTTTAGGCCAGAACGGAATATCTTCTAAAAAGTGACGAAGCCATTCTGCTTCTTCGCCGGCTTTATCTAAAACGATGAACTCTGATTCCATAGTGGATCGAGCTATGCATGTTTGTTTAGTAGATTTTCATGACACTGCTGCCCCTACTAAGGTAAAGACATAACCACTCGTTGATTTTGATTCCTCTGAATCAGCAATCCAATTTGCATCACTATATCCTTCTAAGACGGCAGGATATTTTCCATAATGTAAGGAATAATTTGTGGTATTTTTTAAATATCCAAGCACTCTCATTAGTGCTTTCCAATGTTCCTTTCCTGGATTGCTTGTATACCTGCTCAGCCGACTTACTGCATAAGCTATATCTGGTCTTGTGCAATTCATGAGATACATGAGACATCCTATCACACGAGAGTATTCCAGTTGCATTACACTCTCATTAGTGTTTTTATGCAGTACTTCTGATGGATTAAAAGGTGTATTTACTCCTTTAATTCCAAAATTTTGAAATCTTTCAATCACTTTTTCTACATAAATTGATTGAGATAACTCAACACCCCCACACTTTGAGGTATTTAACACTTGGTTTGTGTCCTTTCCATATCTCATATGGAATTATAACCATTTTATTGTGGTGAATATGGTGTTGTTGTTTGATTAATTATTCTATTTTCTGCACAGAACTGTTCAAACGGTGATTCGTATTCTCCACCTCAATTAGAGCTCAATATCTTGATCTTTCTATTTAACTGATTTTCTACCTCAGTTTTGTATTCTTCAATTTTTGGGAAATTTATGTATCCTAATCTATCATGCCATAGTAAAATATCGTGTTCAAGCAAATAAGAAACTTTAATTTTATTAGTAGCACAATCAGAATACATAGTTTTATTGCCAACAACGGCTACATTTGCCTTAAATAGGCCATCATGCTGAGAAATCGGACTCGTCCATTTCCATGTTGTCAACTATATTCGCCTCTGAGTTGCGTTCCTTCTTGTGTTTGCAATCTCTAGCGGCATGTCTCATTTTGCCACAAACCCAACATTCACCATTAAACTTCTTGGTTTGTTTGTTGTCTTTTGGTTTGTTGTCTTGAGCTTTCCTTTTCTTCTGGGAATTCTTCTTTTTGTTTTTGGTCTTTGAATCTTCAGCCACAAATGCCTCCTCGCTTTGTTTTGTAATTCCACGATTATCTGCCTCAATTTTCAATCGGACTATGAGATCCTGTAAAGAGATTTCCTTCTTTTTATGCTTTAGATAATTGCGGTAATCTCTCCACGACGGCGGCAGTTTTCCCATGATGGCTTCAACCAAAAATGATTCTCCAACCTTATGACCTTCCGCTTCGAGTTCATGAATGATGATTTGCAGTTCATGTAGTTGAGCGGTTACTGGTTTGGAGTCAACCATCTTGTAGTCCATGAATTTGTCTACAATGAATTTCTTAAGACTGATATTCTGCGTCTTGTACTTTGTGGTAAGTGCATTCCAGAGTTGTTTTGATGTCTTTAAAGGCTGATATACTTTGTATAGCACCTTGTCGAGACAATTCAGAATATAGTTTTTGCATAAAAAATCTGAATGCTTCCACATATTCACCTCTGCTTCCTGGCCTGGTGCAGGAATCGGTTCCTCCTCCTCGAGGTATTTTTGCAGACCGAGTGTGGTGAGGTAAAATAACATCTGATTCTGCCATGTTAAAAAATCGTCACCATCTCCCTTAAACGGTTCAGGTCTGTTGTGAGTAGTAGTCTTTGAAAATTCTACTGTTGTCATCTCTGTTTTAGTAAAAACAGTAAAATTCTTAAGATGTTATACGTCTAGTATACCAAAACAGAGAATAATCAAATATAAACTCGTCGCACAAGTTTATAACTCAGATTTCCACTACAGTGGAATTCTATATTAATTATTATAACAATATGAACGTTGTAAGTCAATTACAACAACAGCGTTATACTATTTGAATAAATAGTATAACCAAAATAAAGGATAAAATGTAGAATAAAGTATATAAATATACAAACA
Source organism: Allium fistulosum (assembly GCA_030737815.1). Lineage (NCBI taxonomy): Eukaryota > Viridiplantae > Streptophyta > Magnoliopsida > Asparagales > Amaryllidaceae > Allium > Allium fistulosum. The sequence goes on along the minus strand of CM060903.1, from coordinate 838,408,138 downwards.
GACTAGAATTCTAACCGGAATATGTCTGAGGCTTGTCGTAACAATTTCCTTAAGAATTTTATTTCAAAATTCTCCCAAGATACAACAGACGTAATCTGCACGAGATTGTGATGTGTATGATCTTCTGTGTGATAGGACTGAATATGATTTAAGAGATGAAGAGATAGAAGAGATAATTCGGTTTGAAAAATGAGTGAGGAAAGTGATCAGGTTTCCTCCTTATTTATAGCCGAATTCCCAACGGCTGCATCCGTTGAGAAAAGTCGCACCTCTTCATTTGTAACGTCAAAAAAGCGTTACTGTTCGCAACAGTCACTTCCTTTCATTTGCAACGCTCCAGAACTGTTGCTGTTTGCAACAGTCACGTCCGTTCAGTTGCAACGCTCCAGAACTGTTGCTGTTTGCAACAGTCGCGTCCGTTCAGTTGCAACACTCCAGAACCGTTGCTGTTTGCAACAGTCGTGTCCGTTCAGTTGCAACTATTCATATTCAAACAGTAAAACTGTTCACTTTTATTTACCAAAATTATAACCAGACATATATAATGTGCTAAGGTTATTGGAACATATTTGTTTGTGGTGTTTAAATTGAGTGATGTTTTTTAGTATATATTCTAATGGCGGACTAAATGCTGTATTGGTATAAAAATTCAATAAGAGATGTTTTTAAAAAGCTGTAGAAACAATACATTGGTTTAAACGCTGCGAAAAGTTAAAAGCGCAGCGAAAAGTTAACGCTGCAATAAGTTAACGCTGCGAAAAGTTAAATACGCTGTGATAGGTTAAACAAAATATACATAAATATTATCGAACATTAAACGCTACGGAATAATTGACACGACAATGGAAAAACGCTGCAAAATATTTAGCATGACAATGGGGGAAGCTGCAAAATATGTAACAGACAATGAATAAAACGTAGTCAAATCGTTAACATGGAAAGTACTAAACGCCACAAAAACTTATATACAACATCACAGAAAACGCTATAAAATGTTAACTTTCTGCAGCATTTTCCAATGTGTTGTGGTATGGTGGACCGGTATAGCTTGTCGTTAGACAGTGCTCTTCAAAACACAGCAAAATAATTTCACAACCTTTTTAAAACGCTGTGAAATGACTTTTTTGTTGTAGTGTATTGGTTTAATAACTTTAGAGCTCCTTGTTTGTCTTTTAGGAGGAGCTGTAGTTTGGGGTACTTTTATGAAACTTTGCATTGTACGTAGGATTTGCCGAAACCATGTGGGAAACATTCTTTTTTCCTTCTACTTTTGGATTTTCTTGGATATGTGATGCTATGTTATCCACAAATTGCTAGTTTGTATCAAAAACATCCTCTGTGCAACCATTATCAGGACTGGAATCACTATTACAGTCTTCAATCATCACCTCTTCTTTATTTGTAGGCTGCTGTTCTTTTTCTATGTGCCTAGGTTTTAGCACTGATGGGGATTCTGTTGTATAGGAATATCATTTGAAGAAGAAGGAATCTCATCATTCAGGCAATCAAATCTGTTCGAAGTGGAAACAAAAGGAGAAGCTGTAGTTGTATATACACCCTGTTTTTGTTTACCTTTTTGCATAGTCGAGTCTTGTACTAGTACCACTGTATGGTCAGCATTTATATTAGCATTAATATCTGTTGTTAAACTGGACTGTGTATTTGGGATTGAAACTTTAGGTTGCTATGTCTGTTTCAGTGTAATAGGACGGTACTCTAAATTATGGTCGTATAGCTTGCAAGTTAAACGGTATTTTGGTTTGTGTTCGTATGATAGTTGAATAAATTCTCTTTGATTATTTGATCTTGTTACTTACACGTTCTCTGGATATTTGAAATCTGCGTCAAATTCTACAAGAAACCGTGTGTATTTTAGACGAATCTCATTAGTAGTTGTATTATCTATTCTAATTAGTCTACCCATGCACTAGCAACTTGACTTATCCCTTCTTTACTCCAATAAGCAAGATTAAGGTCAAAAACTCTAAACTAAATAGGAATAGTGGTAAAATATTCTCTGGAAAGTTTCAAATCTTGTGTCCATTTTTTATAATAATAATCTTTGAGTTAAATGTGTATGGACCACTTTTAATAATATTATCAAAGTCTACAATCGATGGCAATCTAATGATTATAAAACCATTCTTTTTGTAATAGATTTCAATACCTAAGACAGGTTTCATCACTTTATGAAAAAATTGCTTAAAATGTTCATACATTGACCTATGACCCAATATATAGGCAAAAATAGTTTTGGACCATCTACCTAGGTTTTCTGATTCATCAAGCATATAAACAATAGGTTAGTTGTCTTTAGTTAAAGATGAATAGAATTGCAAATCATTTGTGAATTCTTGTGAATTTGAAGTGTCGAACTGTTTAACTGCATCTGGCTATTTTTTAGACCCTAACGTTGATGAAGATGAGGTCGTTGAAGGTGGTGTGGGGATCAGATCAAGGGGTTTGGAAGGGATATATATATATATATATATATATATGTATGTATGTATGTATGTATGTATGTATGTATGTATGTATGTATGTATGTATGTATACTGTACATGTATATACTTTGATTAATTAAATGTTTAATTAATTTAATCAGTTTATTAATCATATTAATATATATTAATTTTTTTGAAATATGTTTATTATATTTTCAAAGAACTTTTGAAAACTATATTATAACATCTATAGTATACATTGTTTTCAAAGCCAACATTTAAAATCATAGAATAACATTTATAATGTAATTCTTACTTTAAATTTAACTTTTAAATTTAAAATCTTATTTTAATTGAAAAACAATTTTGAGATCACATTATAACATTTATAATGTATTTTTTATTTTGAATTTAGCTTTTAAATTTTAAATTTCTTTTTTAATTTTTTGAAACAATTTGAAAATTAGCCAAGCCACAATTAAAATTGCAAAGGGGCAACCTTTGGGTTCATTTCACTTTTTAGGCTAGGGAAATAGCCAGGGAGGGCAGGGTATTTGATTACCCAAACCCAAGCATTGACATTACTTTTTTAGACACCCTACTAAATTGGTAAGCTTAATCAGTTAGCTTAACATGACTAATTTACACCGCATAGACTATTCAATTCCGATACCATTATTGAAACTAGGTTGGTCGAAAGCCGGTTAAATGAGTGAATTTAAAAGAAATTCCTTATTTGGATCATAGTGGACCTATGAACTCTATTATCTCGCACTAAATGCAATCTAGTTGTTTTAATAGAATCAAATTTTATTTTGAATATACATTGCCTTATTCAATTATTCTCATTAACCAAATGCATTTAATATGAATCAAATTCAGTTAAATGAACGATGAGGTTTTATTTATTTAGAGAAAGAAACATTTTTTCTCTCACTTAAAGCTCTCTAATTTGTATAATAATACTTAGCAAATAGTTAAGTTTAAATCAAATTTAAACGTTTATCGATATCGTATATCGATTTGTACATATACAGTTTTTTTATACGTACCCAAGTAAAAACTACTGACATAAAAAACCAACGGCATCCATTACATTAATTAGTTAATTAATATTTCCAAAAAATATTAATCAATTTAATAAATTTATAATAACGTATAAATTAATTAAATCATGTGGTTTTTCGGGGAATCTATCAATGTAGTTATGTGACTCATAGGTGTAAATTCAATCAGTGATTAATATCGACTATTCAAATATTAATATTCACTCGTCACCTTAGCTAGTGGAGTGACATTTTTTCTAAATTTATAGTTCACATATTTTTGTAATAAAATCCAATTTTACTTATTTAAGCGTTACCCATAGTGACAATTATTTACACCAATTCTCATGGTCAAAACTATATCACATTAGGACTTATGAAATTTGGTTTTGGTCAAAATTCTAACATTTTCCACATTTAACTTTGTAAGTGCAAACACAAAATCCTTGGTTCAATAATAACATTAATTATCAACCGTACTGCTCTGCCAGAAACTTTGACTTTGAGTTGACTTAAGTTGACCCTATAATGCTAACACCATAAAATTGATGGGACGAATTCTCTCTTGAATAGTGTTTCACTTCCAATGCTTTCACTCGACTCAACTATATTCATTTGATGGACACCACACCATGATTTAACTATAATCAAAGCCGAGTTTTCACATTAAAGCTTGACGACATTCTCAAGTCAAGGGAATTGTGTAAAATTATCACATTAATATTTTTTGTTTGACCTTAGCTATATTAACCAAACTATCAAGTGAGTTATTCCATAGTTATCCAATAATTATCGGTACGTTACCTCTAGTCTCAACAAATGCATCGACACCAGTCTCGACACGTCTTAATTAGGAATATTTTAAATAGTATGTTTATTTTATTGTGATAAATCACTCACGATTACACCATATTGTAACTACTATCACAAAATATACCATTTATGGAATTTCTATATTAAATATATTTTTAATTAAATAAATAATTAATATAAAACATTGTATCAAGTATATAATAGAAAGAAAACAACTTTTATTTTGGACAAAATTGGTTATCGAGTTAGATACAAACTATATATCAAGTATATAATAGAAAGAAAACAACTTTTATTTTGAACAAGATTAGTTATCAAGTTAAATATATGTAATGAATTACTTAATTACCCCTAGGCCATACCCCTAACTATATAAACTCTTGGGAGAGTAGAACACTTGGAATGCCATTTGTCCAAAACCAACCTAAGAGGGTCGCCCTTATCCGGAACATACAACCTTCCCTTCTTTTGAAGCCATCCTTTTTCATCAATACCGAAGTCCTTCAACTCTTAGGTTTCACATGCTTCTCAACCCGTTGAACCTATCAAGACATAGCATATTATCCTTCTGTCCTTCGACAATCCTTTCCATGAGCATTGGATGGACTTTTAAGAAAAATACATCCCAGAGTTTCGACTAGGACCTGAATTAACCAAAACTGCACATCGCACGATGCTAATGTCTCTAAGACATTCCATTCCTCAATCATAGACAAAACACAATTCTGTCTTTTCCCGCTCAAGGCATCAGCAACTTTATTTCCCTTTCCTAGTGTATACTCTATTCCAAAATAGAATGATGCTAAAAACTCCAACCATCTTTTTTGCCTTATGTTGAGCTCCTTCTAAGAGAACAAACATCTCAAAGACTTATGGTCAGTAAACAATTCAAACTTATCCCCTAAAAGGTAATGCCTCCAAATCTTTAACATAAAGACAACTGCCCCTCTCTAAACATGAGTTGGGTACTTAACCTCATAGGGTCTCAACTATCTACAAGCATAAACTATCATCTTGCCCTTTTGCATCAACACGGCTTCCAAAAACCTGAACTAGAATCATATGTGTACATGACCATATCCCCATTTCCCTTTGGCTTATCTAAAACCAGAGCATTTATCAGCCAGATCTTCAACTCTCGGAATGCTGCTTTGCATTCTCTTGTCCAAAATCTTTCGTTCATCCAAGTAAGTTTTGTTAATTGGGTTGTTATTTCAGAGAAGTCCTTAGAAAATGCCAAAAATTCTAACTCTCTTTTCTCTCAAATTTTCTATGTTTCAAATTTTCGTATTCTCATTATACTTCTCTCAAAACTACAAATCTATATTCCAATTAAAACCCTAGATCCATAACTAAAAAATCATCTCTCTTCACCTGCAATCCCATCGCTCAACTCGTCGGTGCCGCTCAGATCTAGCATAACCTATCACCAAGTCTCCAACGAATCTCGCTCTCGCACCTACGCCGTTGAAAATTATTTAGTAGGAAAGCTGAAGCAGCTGATTTTATTCAAATTGAAAAGGTAATGCTTTTAGTTATTAATTTTTGTTTAAATTCAAGCTGAACCATTAATAGTATGATGTTAGTATTGGGTAGGAATCTTGTTCTGTGCTTCTCTTCTGTCAAAAAAAAAGCAAATAAAAATGCGTCTTTTACATTTATAAGAAAGAAACCCAAAATAATAAAAAAAAGATCGTGAATTGCATCTGGTCGCGAATGGAATTTGAATTGGTGATTCAAGGTGGGTAGGATGGGTCTGAGTCGACGATTGAGGCTTGATTGGCCAGTGGTGGAGTTTCTTGCAAGTTGATTTGTATGGACATGCTTATATTTAGTCTACAATTGTTTTTCCCTAGTTGTCATTGGATCGATCTCAAGATCTTTAGATATACAATCCAAAATTCGATATGTCCACGGGACATTCCTCCGTTTTGTTTTTTGTTCATGCTCGTTTGGATACTTGTTTTGTTAAAAACTTAAAACTCTTTGCAGCCTGACTGTTGATTTCACATAATGTTTTTGAATAATTGGTTAATTCAATATTGATTACTAATACTGACCACTACCTTAATAAGTGGGTTTTGCTTGAAAATGTTAATAGCTTTTACAGTTTTTCTCATCTTTTGTTGGGTGACAGATTGCTAATCGGTGAAAGCATATTTGGCTATATCTCAGTAAAATAGATGTTTACCGATTTACCGCTAAAAGCATGCTTTAGTGTATGAATACGTGTAAGACAGGTCTTGACAATATTTTATCTTAAATATCTCTAAATTTTATAGCCCCGAAGGGTTTTTCGTGCCATTTGATTACTCTAACTTGTTCAATCAAAGAAATTGGCATCACTGCAAATTACTACTTCTGATTCCTTTATTTTATACATTTACTGATTTACAGTTGTTCTATTAAGCAACCTTATCAATGGCAGGGTATTTGTTACCCATTTGGTTGGAGCATTGCTGTGTACATCCTTAACAATGATATTATTTGTACTAACAGTGATACAATACCATTTAAGTTATGTTAGGTCCAACTGTTTGTAAACTTATAGTTTAAGAGTCAATTTCTACTTTGAGAAGATGTTCTTGTGGATAATATGACAAACTATAGTATGACGCTTATGTCACACTTCACATATCATGTTTATTTTTCGTATATAAAGACTAGAGTACTAATCAAAATTATGGTTGTTGTTTGTCAGGTTGATTCATAATAAATAATATGTTCTTAATCTGTTGTAGCTATACTTGTCCAGTAGTTTAGTCTTGCTTTATTATGACCAGTTTTAATTTAGGGACTTATTGCATCATAGTTGATTTTTCTAAGAGACGTTATCTTTCATATCGCTAAATTTGTAGCTGTTGCCTCACCAAATTTTCCCTTTTTAAAGAAATCTCCGTCAGAAAGCTTCTACCGTCAAAATGTATCTAATAGTGTTTTTTTCCCAGTTAGAATAATCGTTTTTGAGTTTAAGACAGAAGAATTAACTGGTTATGTTGAATGCTCATCAGTTCATGTCTTAAGTACGGGCATATAAAACATATTCTAACTTTTGTCGTTTGGATTGATATTTTGGTACTACTATGGTTTAGGTCCTACTAACATTTATAACACATTATGTTGAAACACAGCAATTTTCCACTGGCCATGTCCCACTTATTAATTACGAACCATTAGGAAATAAATCCAGAATTTGGTGTAAAAATATAGACCAATAGAAAATAATATTCAACTTGATGGCAGAGTCAGGATTCAGCACTTCAAAATATACATGTACTATAGATATAAATGAATATACATGACAAAACCGAGGATGTTCCCAAGTCTTCAAAATATGATAGTCACATAAATCCTCTCAAATTACATGGAATGCTACCAAGAACATAGACAAAGGTGCGTATGATATAAAAAATTTCCATTATGGTTTCTTCTTGGTTTGTCCAAGTATTGTCATTACAGTTGGTAAGATGAATGAAATGTACAATCTTTCCAAGCATAAACTTACTGAAGAGAGATTTCAGGGAAAAACTGACTGATTGTATCTTCATCTTACCAGTTTATACTCCGGAGCAGTTGTCTGAAAAATACAGCAATATCATATTTCTTTTCTATTGCATTATTTTGTTGCTGGTTGTTGCAAGCAATCAATACATTTACAAGTGAGGAAACTCTCACCATCTCATACCTAGCAAATGATTTCAATTTAACGATATTTTATTCTAATAATTTCTAAAACCATGTTCATGTATTACTGATGATTACTTTACTGTTCATTTCTAACAGGAAAGGGGAAATTTATTTATCAGTTTATGGGCATGATTTAAGCCCTTATTGGTGCATGTCTTTGCCATTTTCATATGCCATAGTTTCTGGTGCTGTAGGATCTTGCTCAGTGTTATTTGCAAAATCATTGTATGTCTATCAACCCTATCTTTTCACTGTACATGAATTTTAACACCAAACCATGTTTTCTCATGCATATTTGTATTGTTAATTTAAGGTCAAACATGCTAAGATTGACAATGAACAGCGATTATGAGTTTCATAGTTGGTTTACATATTCCATGATTCTTCTATTCTTGAGCACTGCAGGATTTTGGGTAATTTATATGCCTCAGCTGCAATAAAATTGAGATATCATATTTGAAGTCCTACGAGTTAACGTAATTGTTTGACTATTTGTTGTGCTTTCACTTGTGTAGGCATCGGACTTTTGAAGAGAGCAAATTTGGACTTGATGATGCTAGCTTTCACTTGTGTATGCAACAAAGAATTATGGGTAATCAAACATTTTGTTAGCCCTAGTTAGATATAACATTTATTAGTACCCGATGTGTAAATTTGTATACAAATGGTTATTGTATGTGAGTTAGGTCATTTTGTCGAAACTATTGTATTGGAATGGTTATGGATATTTTATTTGATTATATGGTTAATGTGTTTTTTAACTTATTTGAATATGATGATTATGTGAGTGATTGTTGATTAATATAATAGAACCAAAATAGACCATTAACATGAAATAATAGCATGAAAAAATAGTGTAAAATAATAAACAACTTTTAGTAGCGTTTCAAAAACGCTATCGAAATATATATAGTGGCGTTGAGTAAATGCAACCGTAAAACAGGGGTAAAGTTGGAAATTCTATTCGTAGCGCCAAAAAATCTTTTGGTGGCATTTTTTAAATGCTACAAAAAGATTTATGGTGGCCTTTGAAAAACGCTGCCAAAAATGCATTTATAGTGGCGTTAAAATAAATGCAACAAAAAATCATGGATTTTTAGTGGCATGTTTTCTCGTAACGATTATCGGAACGCCACTAAAAATACGTAGTGGCGTTTTTTGGGCGCTACAAAAAATCAGTTTTCTTGTAGTGTAGATCTGTTAATTCCTTCTCCATATTTGCAATTTCGCCTAACGATGAGCTCCGATTCATTTTGGTAACTTCATTTGTTCTCTGGTTAGCATGAAAGTCTTTGTCGCCTGCGACTGAGCTCTGATTTAGGCCATTGACTTCAAATGTCCGTCGATTGTCTTGAGATTCTTTTGTATGAGCAAGAAAGAGCTCTAAATGTTTGCTGCCAGCTTCGTGGCTCCATTCATCAGCTAAAAATTAGAACTTGGTTCGATCCCTGACTTTTCTCTTTGATTTATGAAGAATAATCCTGCTGTCTGTCTCGATAAGTATCCATTTCTGCTCTCTATTCATACTGCTTTTATTATGTGTTCGAAGTTTCTTTCTTTCCAGATATGAAACAAGGCAGTAGTTATTAATATGTCAGCATAATCTCTTTCACTGGTTTTAGCTTTAAAATTATTGTTGATATGTTGAATAGCTTGCAGTAAATCCATTTGGGCATTATAGTTAATATGCAGTATGGTTTTAATACGATTCCAGATGTAGTAAGAATAACTGCATTCAAAAAAAAATGATTAGCACTTTCATTTACTAGATTGCATAAGGAACGAAGTGAATTGTTTAAATTTCCCTATTTATTTATTTTATCTCAAGTTGACAATCTGTTATTAATAGCAAAATATGTACAAAAAGTCATCTTGGTACAATTCACTTTGTTCCATATACAGTTATACCATTCAACAGTGGGCATTTTATTTCTAATATTTTCCCAAGTAGTTTTAAAGGAAAACTTCCCTCTGGTGCTTGCTTTCCACTCCCAATAATCACTGTCTGCATGAATATCAATGGGAATTTGACATATAATATTCTTATGAGGATTTGTAATAGGGTGCAATTGTGGTTGCCATTGATTGTCTTTTATTATCATAGATATTGCATCATTAACCCCACCACAAATGACCAAACTATCCCGGCCCACTTTAGTAACAGAAGACTCACTATTAAACCAGGGGTCAAACCATAAACTAGTTTGTTCTCCTAGTTTAAATTTTCTCTCCAAAAAAGACTTACCAATATTCCTGTATTTTAAAATTTGTTTCCATGCATAAGACTGCTTATTTTTTGGTAAAACAGTCCAAAAATTATCATTTTTGAGGTATTTGGACTTCATCCATCTTGTCTAAAGGGAGTCTGCTTCACAAATCTTCAAAATAGTTTTAAATGACATGTTAGAATGAGATCATTCATGTCCCTAATACCAAATCCCTCTTCTTTTTTAGGTCTGCACACTTTTCCCAGCTGATTTTATGATATTTATCACTCCATAAAAAATCAGCACATCTACTTTCAATTTTTTTAATAGAAACAGCTGGGATATGATATGTTTGTAGCTAATATAAAATAATGGCATAAATCACAGTTTTTATAAGCTCCAATCTGCCAGCAATAGAAAGAAGTTTACAAGACCAAGTTTCCTTTTTTTCTTGAATTTTTTTAATAAGCATAGAGCAATCAGAATCTCTAATTTGATTAATAGATAAAGGCGGACCCAAATATTTAATAGGAAGTTTACCTTCTGCTATATTTAGAGAATCTAAAATTTCATTTTTGTATCTATTGTTTTTACTGAAATAAGCTTTACTTTTGTATTCATTAAGTTGGAGGCCAGCATATTTATAAAGTTTGCCAAAAATGTTTTTGATAGCATCTGCATTAGTCTTATTAGCCTTAGTAAAAACCATATGGTCATCTACATATATAAAATGATTAATACAAGGCTGGATTTTAATCATAGGAGTAATATTACCTTTAATAGCTTCTATTTCCATTAATATAGAAAAGTACTCCATGACCATAGTAAATAGGTAAGGTGATAATGGATCACCTTGCCTAATATCCCTGTTACTTTTTATAAAACCCTCTGACTTACCCCGAATAAGAATAGAAAAGGTAGGAGAGTTTATACATTCAAAAACCAAATTGCAAAATTTAATAGGGAAACCCATACATTTCATTATATTTATATAAAATGTCTATTTACTTTGTCATAGGCTTTTTGCAAATCCACTTTAATACAAACATTATCAACATTTTTAGAATTAAAGTTTCTGACCAGTTCATGGGCTAGAAGAGAGTTTTCATAAATGAGTCTGTCAGGAACAAATGCACTCTGATTTTCAGAGATAATAAAAGGAAGAAAATTTTTAATCCTATTACTTAATATAGTAGCAATAATTTTATAAATGAAATTGCAATAATAGATGGGTCTATAATCACCAATAAAAGTGGGATTTTTATTTTTGGGGATTAATGTAATAAAACTATGGTTAATGCTTTTAAGAATTTTGCCTTTATAAAAAAATTCATTTACAACATCCAGAACCCGACCTTTAATGCTATCCCAATGATTTTTATAAAATTTTGCATTAAAGCCATCAAGGTCAGGACTTTTGTTGTCACCAGCATTGAAGACTACATACTTAATTTCTTCAATAGAAACTGGAGAAAGCAATATATCAGAAGCATTGGCATTTAAAACATTTTTACAGATAATATGAGGAAAGCTATTAATACTAGATTCAGAAAAATAAAGTTTTTCATAATAGTCAACTGCATCTTTAACCACTTTATCATAAGCATTAGCTAGATTGCTAGTTTTATTAATAACATTACCTATGTTATTTATATGTTTCCTACTACTCAATTTTGCATGAAAAAAATGTAGTACAATCATCATCCATTGTTAACCAATCAACCTTGGCTTTTTGCTTAGCATTCATGGTATTAGTGTAAAGCTCTGTTGATTGGAAAAGAATTTTTTAACAGGAGTAATATCCCCAGGATTTTTATCAACTATTTCTTGTAAAAGTTTGCCTTCCTGTCTTAACAGTTCCAGCTTATTATTCTTTGTAAAGTTATTTTTATTCCAGACTTTAAGTTTATTTTGGCATTCTTCAGAAACATGTTAAATTGGAACTGTTTAGTACCATTACAAGAAAAGTTCATAAATTCTTCCATTAGGACTTTATAATTATCATCCAAAACCCACCCATTCTTAAATCTAAAAGGAGGTATTTTTATAGCAGAGGTTAAATCCTCAAAAAGAGTGATCAGTATTGGAGTATGATCACTAGTATTTTGTTCAAGAGTAGAACAAATAAATTTAGGGAAAACAGTTGAAAATTCTTTATTGATCAGAGCTCTATCTAATTTATAATGAATATTCCTTTCTATACCAGATTTCCAAGTAAATTTATTACCACTAATATTTGGTTCTATTAACCCAGTCTCAATTAAAAATTTATTAAGTCTTTCTAATTTGCTTTGAGGTATTTTATTACTCCCAAATTTTTCAGATGCATGTAGAATAGTATTAAAATCCCCTAAAATAAGCCAAGGGAAATTGTAGTTTAAATTTAAAGCTTTTAGCCTGCTCCACATGCCATTTCTTTCATTTTTAAAATTGCTACCATATATACTAGTAATTTGTAGAGAAAACCACCAATATTTTTAAATTGACAATTTATAAACTGTTTATCTTTATTACTATTTAACATATTCCAAATATTGTAATCCCAAATAACAATAATTCTGCCTTTACAACCACAATCATTATTATTTATAGCTTTCCAATTTCTGGGTAGTTTAAAACAAATTTTTTCAAAATTGTCTTCATTCAATTTATTCTCAATCAATGCTATAACAGAGGGTTTGTATACACTAAACATACGTAAGATATCAGATTGTTTAAAAGAGGAATTCATACCTCTTACATTCCATGCCAGTATAGACATAATCAGGAAACAAAAGTAAGGGTTTAAATAGTACCTGATACCGAAGTACTCTTACCTCTTCTTTTATTCTCAACACTTTTAGCTTTTAACCTGGTTGACATTTCATCCCAGTCTGGATTTATAGAAATGTATTTTTGTTTAAAAGCTTTCTTCTCTTTATTACACTTGTTCTTACCAGTAGCCTTTGTTTTTGGTATATGCAGTTCAGAAATATCAAACTGATCAACAACATCCACCATTTCCATTTCTGCTCCAGCATTATTAACACCTTCTGGAATTTTAATAAGAGAAATATCAAATGGGTCAGCAGCGCAAGGCATGGCTGAGTCAGACTCCTCAACCAGTGCAGCCTGCTTAGGTGGATGGGTTGTTTCAGTGGGCTTATCCAAATCCAAAATTACAGATTGTAGATGATCTTCATTATCATTATTGTTAATTGTACCATAACTATCTGTAATTAAACAAGGGTCTGTAACTGGTGGGTTTGCAGACTCTAAGACCATTATATTCTTTTCACCCACCACTTTATTGCTCTGTATTTTTCCCTTTGAGATGATTTCCATATCGCTATGATGAACTTCCTTAGCTATGACCTGATCATCTTGATCAGAGAGCACACTATTATTCTTTCTTTGATCGGAATTGATACCCTTTTGGTTGATTCAATCATTATCCTCAGATGATGCAGTCTGTTTTTGTGATATTGAAGAGTTTCTTGGATCATAATTTGAAGTTTCCTTACCTTGATTTTCTTGATTATTGCTCTTGGGTACCCATGCCTGTTTTGGATTACACTAATTTCTAGTGTGATCAAAATATTTGCATACATTACATTTTGGAGGGACCCATTCATATTCAACTTTTTGAGTAATTTTCTCTCCATTATACAAAGAAAGATAGATTTCATTGGGAATTTCATTATTTGCAGACACTTCAACGAGAAGACGAGCATAGTTCAATCTTGTCTTCATAGTTGTGGCTGCATCCATTTTAATGGGTTTTCCTATGATACTTGCCATGACACTGAAGGGATCTCTATCTCATAACTTCAGATTGACACAGGGTAATCTTACCCAAATCGGCATTGACGTTAGCAAGTCTCTGTCCATTTTCAGAGAATCAGACCACTTTCTCACTATGATGAGTTTGCCATTGTAGAAATATGATCCGTTTTTTAAAACTAAATTGCAATCTTGAGATTCTTTAAACTTTACTAGAAAGAACCCATTTTCTCTAGTAAAAATTTTGAATTCACCAATCGAATTCCAAACTCTTTGGATGTATGATTTAAAAAACAAGCAGTATGGTTTGGTACCCACTACATAAACAAGAACAAAATAATTCCATGACTCAGTTGCCCTTTTACATACCTCTTCCTTAACCAGACCATACTTCTTGTTGTTGATATTGATTGGTGCAATATGCTATAGCTTGCATTCTTCATCATTGGATTCTTGAGGCTGATCAGCAACAATATCAGCCCAAGATTTTCGGCCTTGTTCTCTGTTAAGTGAGATGGCTATCGGTTTTCTCTGTATCGACAGCATTTCGTCTTTCTTTGCGATCTGGATGGTTATATTCTGACCATCTCTACCTTTTTGATTGTCTTTATTAATAACTAGTAGCAATCCTGAGCTTTCTTGGCCTCTTTCCTCTTTTGTTGCTTAGACTGGACCAATTTAAAACCATCATTATCTGTGTTGATAACCCCTGATGGCTTACTGATATGAGAAACCTCATATGGTCTGATTAGGGAGGAAGAATTAGAGAGATTTGAGAAAATTTGGTAAGGGAATTGGTTTTCCCCCATAACTGAGAGGAAACCCTAGATTTGTAAAATATAAAAACTTATATAACCTCGATATATATCATCCTCGGTCTAACCTGCTTGCGAAATATGCACTAAGTAATCTCAGTATTCTATCTCCACCACCATCCTATACATATACATGCTGCTTCAAGCCTCTATGTATCTGTACATTCTTTCTTTTTCGTTCTTACCGCAATTTCTCTCCTAGTTTCTTTTCTTTTCTTTTATTATGTATATATATGCATTGTGCCTTTTTATTTGCTTTCTATATTCAGTGTAAATAAGACTAAATATATGCACTATATATCTGTCCTATATACCTGGAAATGCTTCAAAAACACAAGTTAGATATATCTAAACGCGTCTTTTTCCTACCTGCTGCTTGAAGCCTGTGTCTAGACAGTATTCTTTCTTTATCATACATACGTTACTTTTTATTATTGGAACATCAACCAACCCCATGCATTTCTATCTTCCTCCCACATTCTTTCTTTTTTATTATTTCTATGCATTTTTCCTTTTTATTTACTTTCTAACTTCCTAAACAAGATTGTCACAATATTGTGCATCACCATTTCTCCATTAGTTTTTGGATCTATGACCGAGTCTGTAGCATGTACTTGGTCATATTTTAATTTTCTATTATTAGATGCGTTCTTTTAGCATCAGTTTATCTTTCTTAGTATAAATGTTTTCAGTCCTCTAGTTAGTATGATATAACAAATTGCATTGTAATTCTTTTTCTTCAGTTTTAAATATAAAACCTGGTTCTTTCATTATTTGTTTTGTTCATTTAATTACAGGTTGCAATCTGCACCTGTTATTAGTTTCATGGTATCAGAGCCACTACTGAAATCAAGTGTTTGCTAAAGTTATCATTTGTTGTTAAAAATGAACAACAATCGTGGTTTTTCCAGACTGGCGGAGTGGACAAGCTCGTTGGTAACAATTATAGTTATTGGAAGTTGTGCATGGAGGCGTATTTGCAAGGGCAGGATCTGTGGGATATGGTTGCTGGTGATGAGAAAGTAATTCCAGATGACACACCGCAAAATGTTGAATCAAGGCGAAAATGGAAAATCAAATGCCAAAAGGCCCTGTTTGCTTTACGAATGTCGGTCAGTAAAGACTACATCGAGCATGTGCGAGATTCTAAGACGCCATACGAAATGTGGAACATATTGTAGAGGTTGTTCACTCAAAAGAACATGATGCGTCTGCAGTACTTGGAAAATGAATTAGCAGGAGCTACACAAGGTAGCAGGAGCTACATAAGGTACTCTTCAAATCTTAGAATATTTTTTGAAA
Organism: Allium fistulosum; assembly: GCA_030737815.1. Lineage (NCBI taxonomy): Eukaryota > Viridiplantae > Streptophyta > Magnoliopsida > Asparagales > Amaryllidaceae > Allium > Allium fistulosum. The sequence continues at coordinate 838,392,062 of CM060903.1, read as the reverse complement.
GTTAAGAATCTATGCATTGAAATAACAGAGTCGGATACGGAGGAATCCATCAGTGATGCCCGGTTGCATCGATATCTCATCCATGGTCTGCGCAAGGAGTTTATGCCGTTTATATCATCTGTTCAAGGCTGGACAACTCAACCATCGATTATTGAACTTGAAAATTTGCTTTCAAACCAAGAAGCGTTGATGAAGCAGATGCTAAACCAATCAGCACCACAAGCAGATGATGTTCTTTACGCAAGGGATCAAGGCAGAGGGAAGTTTAAGCAACATGATAATTCAAACGAAAGTAGAAGTGATAAACCGGATGGGCAATCTAAAAGAAATACTGTAACATGTTATAGATGCGACAAGCAAGGGCATATTAAGCGAGACTGTCGTGTGAAGGTGAGTTGTAGTAAGTGCGGTAAATCTGGTCATATATAAAAGAACTACCGTACTAAGCCTAAGGGAGAAGGTGTGAATTTTGTCCATGAGGCTAAGGATGATGGCGAGACAAAATGGGAGCAGTGTTTCTTGATTGAAGTCATCGATCAACCGAGCAACAAAAATACCATGGTACATCATAATGTTGCACAAGTAGAGGCAAATGTGTCCATAGATTATCAGAAGGAATGGATCGTCGACTCTGGGTGCTCACGTCATGCCACAGGTGATGCTACTTTACTTTCAAATATTTGCCCACATGAGAAAAATCGTGCGATTGCTATAGCCGATAATACAGTACATCCAATAACTCAAGAAGGTCATGTTAAGGTAGCAAGTGCAAATGGAACTGAAATGTCTCTTAAGGATGTTTTTCATGTTCCTGAACTGACAAAAAATTTAATGACTGTGTCTCAATTAACAGAAAATGGGAGTTATGTTTTATTTGGCCCTAATGATGTTCAAGTCTTGTCGAACTTGAAAACAGTTGATGCTAAAGTGGCATTTACAGGGCAAAAGAAGGAGTCATTGTATGTGCTTACTGCAGGGGAAGCATATGTTGAGAAAACTAGCAAGAATGATGGCGCGTCACTCTGGCATGCACGGCTTGGGCATGTTGGATATCAATTGCTACAGACAATATCGAAAAATAACCTGATTGACGGAGTACCATTATTGAAGCCATCACAGTCAGGTGTGATTTGTTCCGGTTGCCAATACGGAAAGTCACATCGCCTACCTTTTCCAAAATCTGCAAGCAGGTCATCTTTGATGTTTCAGTTGGTTCACTCAGATCTCATGGGACCAACTAAGACGTTAAGTTATGGTGGTTCACAATATATGATGTTGATAGTCGATGATTTCTCTCGATATAGCTGGGTATACTTTCTGTCAAGCAAGAGCGAAGCGCTTGAAAATTTTAAGCAGTTCAAGCTCATGGTGGAAAAAGATTTTGGATCCGTGATCAAATGCTTGCGTACTGATAATGGAGGTGAATACATATCTACTAGTTTCACTAAATTTTTCCAAGAGAATGGCATTCGCCGCCAAATGACGTGCCCTAACACTCCACAACAAAATGGAGTTGCTGAACGCAAATTAGCGCATCTCACTGCAATATCTCGATCATGGCTACATGATAAAAATCTTCCCAAAGAGCTATGGGCAGCTGCTATGCATTCAGCGTGTCATGTGATTAACCGGCTTCCACCATGGACAGGTACATCGAAATCACCTTTTGAATTGTTATACAAATCTAAACCAAATGCTAGCTACTTCAGAATTTTTGGTTCTTTATGCTATGTACATGTACCTAAGAGCAACCGTGCTAAATTAGATTCTAAAGCTATCAAATGTGTTTTCGTTGGGTACGATTCACATAGAAAAGGTTGGAAATGTATGGATCCCGTTACAAAAAAGGTTGTTGTTTCTCATGATGTGGTGTTTGACGAGGTATCGACTTATTACACCATAAATCACATCATCAATCATTCATATCTCGATGCATCTGTGTTTGATGATCATGAAGTTCAGGTCTCGTCTACACTAGAAGATGTTTCACAACCAGAAGCTGATGATGCTGAAGATGGTTCACAACTAGTGGATGTCCCTGCCCATGATCAGCTGCTTCGAAGATCAATGAGCGACCGCTGGAAACCCGATTACTTGTGCGACTATGATGTGCAGCTAAATGCATGCACTATAATAGCATGTTTTCTAGTTGGCGATGTTGGTAATGATGAGCCGAGTTGTTACAGAGAAGCACAAGGTATTGCAGATTGGGAAGTGGCTATGCAGGAAGAAATCTCAACACTCTATAAGAATGGTACATGGGATTTGGTACCAAAACCGAAAATGCTAGAATCATGTCTTGTAAGTGGATGTACAAATTGAAGAAGAAGGCTGATGGTAGTGTGCAACGGTACAAAGCTCGTTTGGTAGCTCGGGGTTTTTCTCAAGAATATGGTTTGGACTATGAGGACACCTTTAGTCCTATAGCAAAGATGGTAACTATTAGAGTGATAGTGTCTTTAGCAGCATACAATGGGTGGTTGTTTTGTCAACTCGACATGAAAAATGCTTTCCTCTATGGTGATTTGGACCGTGACATATATATGGAGCAGCTACCGGGTTTTGTGTCTAAGCAGTTTCCTGATCGAGTGTGCCACCTCAAGAAGGCGTTGTATGGCTTAAAACAAGCTCTACGTGCGTGGTATGGTAAAATTTCATAATTTCTAATTTTTTGTGGTTTTATCTATCAAATGCGGATTCCAGTTTGTTTGTCAAGGTGAAATCATCCAAGTATACAGTCCTACTTTTATATGTTGACGATATGATAATTACCGGAGATGATGAAGATGAAATTGCACATCTCAAGGATCAACTTGCAGTCCATTTTGAAATGAAAAACATGGGTGAAGCTCAACGTTTTCTCGGTTTGGAAGTACGCAAGACTGATGGATATTTTGTTTTGCAAAAAAGTTATGCTGAGAGCTTGCTGGTTCGGTTTGGTATGGAAAATTCTACAACGGTATCAACCCCTATGGAGTCATCGCTTAAACTCCGCACAGCTGAAGGAGATGTGCTACAAGATGTCATATTGTTTCGTCAAATGGTGGGTAGCTTGTTCTATTTAACTATCACCAGACCCGACATAGCCTACTCTGTTGGTATCATTTCACAGTTTATGCAGCAACCATGCTTGAATAAATCTAGCTTCAGCAAAACGCATTCTGCGCTATGTTAAAGGAACGATAAACTATGGGTTATTTTACAAGCAGCAAGAGTCGTTCTCGTTGTATGGTTTTACTGATGCGGATTGGGCAGGTGATGTCAATGACAGAAAATCTACAACCGGTTATTGTTTCTTTACAGGATCTGCTGCTGTTTCATGGTGTAGCACAAAGCAAGGGACAATAGCACTCTCGAGCACTGAGGCGGAGTATATGGCAGCAACCATGACATCAAAGGAATGCATTTGGCTTAAGCGACTTATACGTGAGATTACACCAAAACTAGATTATGCAGTTCCTATCAGATGTGATAATGAGAGCACCATCAAACTCGCTGAAAATCCCGTATTCCACGCTCGTTCAAAACACATTGAGGTTCATCAACATTTTGTTCGAGAAAAGGTGTTAAGTCAAGAAATCAAGTTGCAGCATGTTAGAACAAATGATCAAGTCGCTGATATATTCACAAAAGCACTTTGCAGGCCAAAGTTTGAAGGATTTCGCGGTGCATTAGGCGTTGTTGATCGTTCGTCGTTCGCACTAAGAGGAAGTGTCACAATATAGTGCATCACTATTTCTCCATTAGTTTTTGGATCTATGACCGATTCTGTAGCATGTACTTGGTCATATTTTAATTTTCTATTATTAGATGCGTTCTTTCAGCATCAGTTTATCTTTCTTAGTATAAATGTTTTCAGTCCTCTAGTTAGTCTGATATAACAAATTGCATTGTAATTCTTGTTCTTCAGTTTTAAATATAAAACCTGGTTCTTTCATTATTTGTTTTGTTCATTTAATTACAGGTTGCAATCTGCACCTGTTATTAGTTTCAAAGATTAAATACAATTAGTTATTTGTACAAAATTTCAATCTATGTATATTGATATGACTTAAATTTCTATCTGCATATATATAAACTTTCAGCCTAAACAAGGTTAAATACAATTAGTTATTTAGTTACTTGTTCGTGGTCAAAGCATATATGCTTAGTGTGCGAAGGAGAGAATAGATTAGATTACCAAAAGCAACTAATCAATTGAATCTAGAGCTTAAAAATGGCACATTCAAAATTTCAGGACAATGTACAACTAGGCCTGTTAATGGACAGGGTCCGGTCCGGGTATTATAAAACCCGGACTGGAGTCCAATTACAATAATTAAAACCCGAGCCCGGCCCGAACCCGTAGGGTATTTCAACCCAATATCCTAGCCCGGTCCGTCGGGCTTTTTAAGCCCGCTGGGTAATAACTATATACCTAACTCAGAATATTTATGTTAAAACCATATTTTAAAATTGCAACTTTGGTAAAATTTGTATACAAACAATGATAACATATAAATTGGACGGTGATGTAGTCAAGCTCATAATAAAAGTATGCAAAAACATCTACATTTAAACAAACAAAATGGTAAATAAATAACATACGCACTCATGTTTTGATACGACGAAAAACTAATAGTTGGGTCGAACCAACCGGGCTAGGTTTTGATAAAACCGTACCCGACCCGGATCGAGCCTGGGTCGGGCTTGGGTAGTAAAAGGCAAAACCCGTACCCGCATAAATAGGGCGGGTTCGGGCCGGGCCCGGGCCGAAGCCCGTACCATTGACAGGCCTATGTACACCTAACCTGCTTGCAAAATATGTTCAAAAAAATGCTTCACTTGTATCTCTGCTTTATAGCTAGAGTCTAGAGATCTAGACTTATGGTAACATTTTTAAAATGGTTTAATTGTTGTATTTATATCATAGAGACAGAGACACTTGTGGTTGAAAACTGAATGCAAGGTACAAATATTGAGTTTAACTATCAGTCTATCACTGAACGTGATATGACCACATGCAAGAATAGAGTTATATGCCTCGTTATTGTGATGTTGTTTCAACTATTAGTTGTTTTGAGACAAAGGATGATATAATACTCATGATATAGTTTGTTCCACTACTCATTCATATTAACTGTAAAAATAATTGATGTTGGATAAATGTAGACATCCTTGCATCATTTTGAACGGAACCAGATTTGGTTTGTTCTTATGTATACTGGGTTCATGCCAAAATCATATGCGAATTTGGGACACGATAGAACGTTATACTTGGTTAAATCATGAATGCATGCATTAAGTAGATTGTCAGATGATCTTAGAGAAGGATGTTTTCCCTCTCAAGTACACATGTGGAAGTTAAATCTGAAAAATGTTTTTTTTCTTTTTTAATTTTTTATAGCTTCTAGTATTACCCAAATACTAAATCGGCACTTGTTTCCTTCCAGAAACTCCAATCAACATGCTTTAAAGAGGCCTTAGCCTTAGACGTTCCATATGCTTGCCACAAACATGGTGTCAAAAATAATTACAAGTGTACTCATCCAATCCATCTTCACATAGCTTTTTCTGGAGCTTCTGGAAAATCAATGATAACACTACCTCTTTATGGAGACTGATACGTGTTTTATTTTCACACAAAACCAGTGAATAAGGATCAGAATTGTGTTACTTGTGGAAAACGAATTAGGTTGTATAACTATCACTGTCCTCAAAAAAATCTGGATTTCCATCCAAGTTGTACTACAGATTTCCCTCTAGAATGCATTGTCGATAACATTCCACTATAGTTGAAAGAAAGGTTAAATGGAAAATGTTAGCACTATTACTGGAGATACTGCGGAGGTCGGAACTTGGACACATGTGCTCACGACTCAAAGTCCGATAAAAAGAATTATTTTACTAGTTGTATATTGAATACTCAATTAAGGAAGCACAGGGAATCCCTTCCTAATTTGTTTTTTACCTTTCCAGCATGCTTTTATGAATTTACAAGGTGTTAGTTTTCATAAATTGCTTTTATTTATATTTGAAATTTACAGTTAAATTCTAGGTGTTATTATGATTCTTAAGACAACATATTAACACACAAATTTACATTATTAATGAAAACTAACACCTTGTAATTTTACATTTGATAGGTGTAATTTACATTTACACCTATCAAAGTTAACATTTATCACTGCTCATTCATATTAAAAACATTTGAAATTTTGAATCTTTTTAATCATTTTTCCTAGAATGACAATTTGTATAAATTATGATTTGATCCATCGAAATTCTTAGGCAGACCCAAATATGATTTATTAGTGCATCACAATTCACCATTAAAGTGAGATATGAACCTTTATACATGAGAACAAATCAATAATTGAACATGCTTGAACTATGCAATTACAATGACATTTTTTTACCGTTTCAATCATAAACGATAAGCCATATGAAACTAAAATGTGATATAAGACGTGTGTGCAGATTTACCTTTTAATTGACTTTGAACTTTTTTATTGGTGTTTGATTTTTAGTCACATTTTCACATTGGGTCAAAGATCGACTTCCATTGTGACGGTTGATTTTTATAAATTATATTTGATATTTTGGTATGTAAATATAGTGCATATATTTATAAAACTAGGTTTAAAACAAATTTTTTATAGTCTACAATACACACACAGACACACACACATCGTATTTATTGATATGACCTTCAACCTAGGACCTTAGTTAATAAAACTTTGTTATAAAAATGCATAAAAGTGTTCATGTAACAGAACATAGCTTAGGTTATTGATTTTGTCCCTGTTGCTTTTGAATTTGTTAGCCACTCATTTAAGAGTTTTGTTGCCTTGGAAAATCATGCATGCAATGCCCTGTTAATTTACATCATGATCATGAATCCTACTCTTATAGTGTCCCCTATTAGCTCTATCTCTCTCATCAATAGGTCTGTCATCTTGCACATGGGTTCGTGATGTATGAGGTTAGGTGCAACCATAGCTAGGCCCTATTTGGCTTGGTGCCAATTATGTTCGATACTAGACTAAATATGTTTGATGCCGAACTGATTTCAAATGCAGCTTTAGGCCGAGTCTTAAATCTTAAATCGATCCCTATGCCTTTTGATTTGTTGTCACCTCGTCCTGTTCTCTTTTAGAACTACCACTTCTTCCAAAACTAGAGTGACCTCCACCTCTCCTTTCTCATCCTTTTGCAATAGAATGTCAGAAGGTTGTCATGCTTTTCCTTTTGCAACTAGTTCCTGTTTGGAAGCGACCTTTGTATGTGTGTCTACAACCTTACTCCTTGGTTTGTTTTAGAAGGTTGTCATGCCTTTCCTTTTGCAACTGGTTCCTGTTGAGAAGCCACCTTTGTATGTGTATCTACAAGCTTACTCCTTGGTTTGTTTTTGTCAAATGTGGCCTGTCCTTGTCTAGCTGCAGTTGTATACGTATCTGTCACCTAGGATTTGTTCAAATCTGTGTTAAGCGAAGCTTGTCCTTGCTTCCTGGTAGTTTCAAAAGCAAGACTTTTATGTTGTTCCTTTCGTTGTAGTAGTGTATGTGAAACAACAGTAGTATTGTCTGCAACATTTCATTTTGACTGTTGTGTCTTTGATTTCTGAAACCATGATTTACTTATAGAACTAGAACAATTTTTTGTAATATGTGATAACAATCATTTTTGCGTATGAGTACAATAGGTTTCAGTTTCAAGTCCTTTTTGAGTACAGTCTTCATACCCATCTAATTGACACCAAGAGTTAACATACCTAAAAGGCCTACCCTTAACTTGTCATTGAAGATCAGTCAGTTGGAGCAGCAGTGGAGTATGGTCACTCTTAATACTTTTATGTCAAGATGTAAATTCTCAGTTTTGAGGAGAATCGAGCTCTCAGTTTTAAAACAAAACTGAGCTAATGCTCAGTTTGTTTCAAAACTCAAAACTGAGCTCAAAACTAAACAACTCAGTTTTGTTTCAAAACCTAGGTCTCAGTTTTAAAACAAAACTGAGGCAATGCTCAGTTTGTTTCAAAACCAATCTCTCACTTGTTTCAATTCAAAAGTGGGCGTTAACAACTTGTAATAGTGATAAAAATGTGTTTTTATTGCATTCAAAACTAACTTAATGCTACAATGTAAATCTGTGTTGTAATTTTTTAGTAGTTGCAAATTAAATATGTTATTTTAAATGTGTATTTGATCACTAACATTTAAATTTCATTGTTACATGTAGGTGAAGTTTTTAGATGCAAAAAATGCACAAGATACTCTTTAGGTTTTTGGAGGTTCGGCCTAGTTAGCACATGAAAAGTTTTTGGTTGCATGTTTTGTCATTAATATTTGATGCAAACTTTGTAGATATTGTGCCTTTGTCTAATGTTGTATGCAGATGGTTTATAAATTTCATCGTTGTTTGAGTAAACTTTGTTTATAGATATTGAGTTCAACTTATTTTATGGAAATGATTAATTGTTATGCTTTTATTTTATAGTTTTTAGTTTGATTTGTATATGTTTTGTATATTATCCGATTGAAATTTAATTAAATGCGATTAGATTAATGATATGTGAATATTGCAATGGTACAATATGTCATAAACGACAGCGTTATGCGGTCAGTTTTTTGGAAAAATAATTCATATTAATACGACAATCTTAATTCCTTGCTATGAGTTCTTTGAAAAGATAAAGTATATTGATACTACAGCGTTTAGGAATTGCTGATGAAATAAGTAATAACAGCGTTTATAGATTGCTGTTGAAAACTAATGAATAAGCTTTAGACATCATATTTTGAACGCTGTCATAACTTACTAACAGCACTTAAAACGCTGATGAAAATGTAAAATAATACCTAAACACTTTTTCACAGCAACTTGAAAACGCTGTTTTAATTTTAAAACAGCAAAATATAAACGCTGTAGAAAACAAATTAACAGCAACAAAATAACGCTATATAAAATTATTTTTGACAGCGTTTTTTGTTTTCTGTTAGCTGTTAGAAATTGTATATCAACGACCGCATGTCATTAGACAACATTTCTAACAACGCTGTTATATTCTTTAACAACGGTTTTCAAATGTCGTTAAAAGGCTATTTTGTTGTAGTGTTTTTGGCAAGGAGTAAATCTTTTCATTCATTCTGGCTTGGGCTTTCCCTCCACTCTCCTTTGTGCTACATACATACTATCATATCTCCTTTTCGTATCCATAACAAATTCGAAAGGAGATGTCAGGTGCTCCATCACCTTAAGATCAAGACCTTGCTTTAAAACCCTAATAAATTTTTCATTCTTCTTGATTGTGGTGTTAATTAAATCTCGGCCATACTTCATCAAGGCATTGAACCTCTGAATGTACTCTTCAATGGAAAGATATCCTTGCTTAAGACCAAGGAACTAACTGAACAAAACACTCCTCTGTGACTCAAAGACAAACTAAGCCTCAAACCTCTCCCTAAACTGCTCCCAAGTAATATCGGCTTCCAGGTTTCAACGGTATAGTCTGTCACCAGTCTAAGGCATCTCCATGCAACTTTCTATAGGATAGCCACCTCTTTTACACATCATTCAACCCCAAGTCTCAAAAGAGAAGCTCACTTACTTTTAGCTAATTCAATACCTCCACCTCTGGCTCTTTCCCGATAAACATCTTGCCTCCTAAGTTTCGGTAATCCTGATTTAAATTTAAGTAGTCTTGTCTCATAACTGGTCTCGGCTTAGCCATTTTTGGCATAGCTTCTCTCATTATCTGTGACATAAACTACTAGAACAAAATATTCACATTCATCTCTATAGCAGGTGGGACTAGCTCAATTACTTCGACTGGAGGTACTTCTCTGCTATTGCTCTTAATAGCTTGAGTATTGTCATTCTCTCATCTAATATTAGCCCCTCTGACACTGGCCCTTCCACTTCTCAAATTCATATTCTACTAAGAAAGTATTCATCAAAAATTGAAGAAAGAAGGTGATTGTTAATAAGAAATCTTTACTAAACTCTTCTATACTTCCATATTGTAAAATAAAAATACATCATATAGTAATGCATACCCTCCCCAAGGTGTTTATATTTTACTATCTGATGTTACTTACCTTTATTTAACTTAAGTGTCCCATAACCTAAGCTTTGATACCAAGCGTAACATCCCTCATTCTGAATTCCAAAGATGGAACCCAATATGCTACAGTCACCTTGGAATTATCTTTGGCGATAGAGATGAGATCAGTTATATTTTACAGTCTTAAATAAATAGAGTAGGTAAACAGAATGAAACACGTCATTACGGACTTAGTTTACCAAATTACATCCTAAATTCATTCCCACATAGGGTCAAAAATATAGTATGACATAGCTCCTTGTATCATGCGCCACATATGAAGATGCAACAATGGACATTATATAAAACAGAAATAAAATAACATAAATATAAGACCCAAGTCACCTACTTCATCTTTGACTTGCATTATTTGGCCATTTCGAAAGCAACCTATCTAAGCCGATAAACTTACCACACTCCAATGAATATCCATGAGTTAATAGTGAAAATAAGAATAAAAGAACGGGTCAGACATAAAGTTTGGTCTGAGTAACATATTACTCTAAGCAAGAAAATAGAATGATTGCTCCATTAATGTGCTGGACTGGTTTCCCCCTTTACAATACCAAAGCAATAAATCTGACCCTAAGTTGGTTCGTTAATTAAATATCAAAGCAATAATGTGAAGCCACAACCAAAAGAACCCCTTCGGTTTATTCCACATAATTATCATAGTGTTTCAATATAACCAATATACCATGCCCTTGACTACCCATATGGCCTAACATACATTTGCGGTACATATATATATATATATATATATATATATATATATATATCATTAAAGGTATACTATTTGGCTACCACCAAGGCCTTACTCCTATAAATTATATATATTTACACTTTGCTTTCGGCTGCCACTAAAACCTTGAACCTCCTTCGCTTATGGTTGTAGACTGACACTTTCGGCCTTACGTCTTTTACTCTTCCCTTGGTTGCCACCCTATGCCTTACATTAACATGTTCATATTTCGGTTGCTACGCAGGCCTTGTGCCCACGCTTTCGTATTTCGATTACCATATTGGCCTCATACCTATGCTTTCGTGTTTCAGTTGCCTCATAGGCCTTATATATACGCTTTCGTATTTTGACTGTCACACAAGTCTTATACCTATGCTTTCGGTTCCTCAACTGCCACCTCAGGCCTTTGTGTCATCTACTGAGCATTCTACCTAACTATTCAATTTTAGACTTTTCACTTTGTTGTTTATTAAGTTGATATCTCAATTAACCACCTTTTTTATTATAATATTGGTTGTCATATTATCATCCATGTATCTACTACTAATCTCGACCATCTTAAGCCTTAGCATCCATTATCATCTTCGAAAACCATTAGTCCCCATATACGCTCTCTACCAAGAGTTACTTTACTTTCGGCACTCACTAACCTCGATCTTGTCTAAGGAAGCCTATTATAGCTTATTTTCGATTATTACGAAATTAACCTTTAATTTATTTGAAATCACCTCCTCTACTCATATTTCGCCACCAATCATAGACTTCCTTCGATTCTCGGTAATACCTTCGATTTACCTACCTTAGCCTCAAATCTAGGTTATCTTAGCATTTCTATTTAAGCCTTTATACTTAAGATTTCATTTTTATTAACATTTCAGTTTGTCTTTTGCTCCTTCGGCATTGCCCTTTAGCATATGTTGGAAACCATTCCTATAGATCTTCCACTAAATTTAGTTATATCGACTTCTGATTCTTTTGACTTAGCCCTTTCTGACCATTACTTAACACATTTAGCCTAAAATGTGGATCTGGTCTCCTGATCCAATATTTACTACTTTCCTCTATTAGCATACCTTTCAACAACTACCGTTTTCCTTCTAGTTCCCTATTATAGCCCTTCAGCCATGCTTAATTTCTTTGACTTAATTCATGTAACACCCCATAAAAATTAATAAGAAATTATTAATTAATAAACGTACAATAAGGGTGAAGATGAAAAGTTTGTAAATTTTGTAATTTGGCCACGAATATTGTGTTGTTCATTTATAGTGATTTTCTGAATAATTTTCATATATAAAGTTTTGTATTCGGAGCTCAAATGGAAAAGTTATTGAAGTTTGAAGTTTTCGAAGTCAAAATAATTTAAATGGGATTCATTTCAAATTGTCGTAAATGCTAAAATTTGAAATTTAAAAATTAATGGTAATTAGAAACTTAGAGGTTAAGTAAACATTAAAAATTAAATAAGAAATAAATATAGAGGGTAAAATAAATATGTTTCCATTTCTAGGCAACCGATTGACCGCTTACCTAGAGCTCGTCGATCGCTAGCGGTTAACCCCTGGGTAGGAGCGATCGACTGGTTCATGTTGTGGCGGCTAGGGTTTCTTAGGCTAGAAGTGGTCCAGATTTTATTTTTTAAACTGGCTCAAATCTGATGATTCTAGTGACTTCCAACCACTATAAATAAGAGCACAACCTTCTCACTTTTAGTCATAATTTATTTAGGAACGCAGCGGAGCTCTGTCAGTTTCTTTCTTCCTTACAATTAAGAAATTTCTTGAGGCTTTTAGGTAAGGAATTTAAGATATTTTCAATTTTTGATTCTATTTTCCTCCAACCCCTAAAATTCTGAATCTAATCAATATACAATCCAATTATTGTATATTTCAAAAGGAAGAGATCTGGAAAGAGATTAAATAGCATACATATTCAAATCCAATGTAGAAAGCTAGGAATTATCTATGAGTGCAAATCTTAGTTTCTCTCATTTTAGTAATTGCATAGTATAGGTTGGATTTGATATATGCCTTGGGGAATTTTGGTTCACAAAAACTTCAAATTTGAATCCCCAAAATTCCCCCAAAACGAAAAGTCAATTCTTATGCTATTGGCATCTCAATTATTCTATATTAAAATAGTAGAATTTGTGTAATTTTTGCAACTTTAATATTTCACATTTCCACTTCTCACTTTGCTATTTTAATATTTTTAAAAAGGAAATAAATTAGGGACTGGTGTGTAAAAGATAGATTCTCTTATTCGTAGTTTGCAATGCTTATTTCCCTAATTTAAATATGAATCCCTTTTCAATTTTATATGTGGAAGTTGAATAAAGTGTAGATAGATTGAATTGTAAACTTTACTAATGTTAATTCTACTATTGTAATATAAAATAAGTTTAATAATTGATTCTATTTTATTATACAACTCTATTGTTCGGCTAAGGATATTAGCTAATTTGTATGTTATGGAATGGAATTAGACATATATAAATTGAAAGTTTTGACATTTAATGATTAGTATAGAGCGAATCTTCGCATGCCTAGGATATTTTAGTTACGTATTTATAAAGATATATTAGGATATGAATATGTATAATTAATAACTAATTAATCGCATAATAAATAGGATAGTAATTAGCATTAAAACCCCATGGGATGGAAGATATGGATTATTATGATGTTGGAACTGGACCAGCCCACAACAGAAGTTATGGGTAAATTTTAATTTTTTTTACCTTATTGGATCTTTATTGGGTCTATGAAACCAAACTCATTTAGAACATTCTAAATTTTATTTTATTTAAATTTATAGATCACATAGAGTTTTATTTAATTTATATTTTATACATTTAAATATACACATGCATATCATATACATATATGTTCGTGTAACATGATAACTCGTATAAAGTATAACATGCCTTTATATAGATGTTGGGATTTACATCACAACATACATGTTAGCTCATCCGATATGCATTGTATGTTGTCCAAATATATGTATGTATTTAAACTTGTTATTTATATAAATATTACAAATATATATATATGTTAATTTTAGTTATATAATTTTATGAGAATAAAAATATTTAAACATACATAACTTATGTATATATGTAATAAATATTAAAATAATATATATATATTTACATAATATTTTTTTTAAATTATGAAATGATATGTATATATATTACAATGAAAACTAATTTTTTATTATTAAATACACACACACACACATATATACATAAATACATAAGCATGTTTATAATATCTAAATATATGCATATATATATTAATTAATAAAATTAAATAACTTTTATTTCTTAATTTTAAACACTTCCAGATCGTAGGCATAAAATAATAAAATTTATTATATTAAAAAATATATAAATTTATTAATTAATCAAAAAACAATAAAATATTAATAAAATATATTTTCATAGCATGTTATTCAAAGTTTAAAATTTTAGAAAAACTAGCATGGTGTTTTGAGGTTTGAAAAAAATTTCCATAATTTTTCTACAAGAATTTGTTGTTTATTAATTAATTATTTTCGGCCGTATATTATAATAATTTAAAAATAGGAAAATTTATTTTTTAATTCTCATTTTCTGGCCAAGATCTTATTTCGTGATAAATTAATTTTATAAAGTTTAGAAGTTAATTTTGAAACATATTTTATTTTATATAAATTATTTAAATAGTATATTTATTTAAATAATATTAAACAATTATTAAAGATATTTTACAACCACCAAAAATTATAATTACTATAAATATAGATGTATAAAATATATGTTTAATTATTAGCATGAAATGATGTTATAATTAAATACAAACCATATAAGAATAAATAAATAAATATTAATAAATAATAATTATAATAATAAAATTATTGGGCTATGTATATCTAACATATATGTGAAATAAAATTGTTTTTTATTATTCATTGAATACATACATATAACCAATCTAGTATGTGACGACATCAATACATATAAGAATCACCGCCTAACTAATAATATAATAATAATATATATGAATGATAAAATGTTATCTAAAAATTATAAACTATATAATATAATAATAACATAACTAAAAGCAATACCTTGAAGCATATTTTGTAATGATGAACTCTCTTTCCTTTGGAAGCTTTTCAATTCGGCAAATAGTTAATCCTTAAACCGTTGACCTTTGACTATCAAATAGCAATTGCCTTTTGAATTGATTTCATTTGTATTTGCTTGAGCTTCTAGGGGATGAAATCAGCCAAAAATGGATGAGAATACTAGTAGCCAAAAAGATTCTTTTTTCTAATTAGGTTTGATGTGTTTAAATAGTGGGCGGGAGAGAGAAAATTATGGATCATATCTCATACCAATTCCACTAAATCCAAGCCATCCAATTCTAACAACCCTAACCTATTTTAGGTGTCCCCTATAACCCTCGTTATTACTGAAATTATCAGCCTATAATCATGGGCTAATATCCCATGTAAGCCCAAAGAAATATTATTAATTAAATTAAATTAAATTGCTTATCAATATTACATATCGATTGATATATTTATAACTATTATCAATATATTCAATAATATTTACTGCACAAATCATATTCACAATTTTATAATTAATATTTCAAAGATATTAATTAAATTTATTAATTTATAACAATTATAAACTAATAAAATCATTTGGTCTAAAGAGAATTCATCATTTCGGTCTCGTTAGGTGTAAATATGGTCAGCAATTAACATCGAACTATTCAGACATTAACGTTCATGCATCACTTAGCAGATGGTGTGACATTTTGGTCAAATGTATATCTTACTAGGTTTCTGTAAAATCCAATTTCACTTTGTCAAGCATTGCTCGCTTTTGACTTTTATTTACACCAATTCTCTTCGTCATAACTATATCACTTTGGACTTATGGAATTTGGTAATGGCCAAAATCCCAATACTGTCCATATTAAACTCTATAGTCCAAACCCAAAGTCCTTGGTTTAATAATAATTATTATTATCAATTGAAATGCTCTAGCCAGAGACTTTGACTTTGAGTTGACTTGAGTTGACCGTGATACTTATCCCATATAACTGAGGAGATGAATCCTCTCTTGAATAGCGTTTCACTTCCAATACTTCCACTTGATCCAACTATAGTCACTCGATGGACGCCGTGCCATGATTTAACAATAATCAAAGTGGAGCTTTCATATTGAAGATCGATGATATTCTCAAGTTGAGAGAACTATGTAAATTAGTCACATCGATATTTTCTATTTGACCTTAGTTATATAAACCAACAAAAAACTACCGAGTGAGTCATTCCATATTTATCCAATAACTATCAGTATGTAATCCCTTGATGACCGCAACGGATATGAGTAATACACTGCCCAACATTTACAGAGAATTGCGTACTCTAGTCTCAATGGATACATCAATATCCAGTCTCGAAGCATGTTAACTAGGAACATTTAGAATGGTATATTTGTTTTCATTGCGATATATTACTCACGGTTACAACACTTTGTAATAATTATCACAAAACGTACCATTTATGAATTTTTTACTAAATATACTTTTTATTAAATTAATTTATTAATATAACACACTATATCAAGTATATAATATAAAGGAGACACCTTTTATCTCGAACAAGATTGGTTATCGAGTTAGATATATATAACAAATTACATAATTGCCCTTAGGGCATACCCCTAACTCTATCAATCCCCCACTTGCACTTGGGGTCAATTATGGAAGCTTATTCCAACTTCTCCAATCGATTTTCTCAAAACCAACTGGGTTAGTCCCTCAATGAACGGGTATGATATTGTGTTTCAGTTATCTACCTAGTCAATCAACTCTTTCCGACACTGATAAACTACTTTTATCATGTGGAACAATTTGGAGTATGTCTTTCGGCTTTTAGTTAGATCAAAGTTTTGTTATGAACTATATCGTGGCATTGTTATTATATAACAATGTTACGAGATTATCAACATTTGGAATTACCCTCGGCCCAGTTATAAATTTGTGCATTTATATTTATATACATTGATTTATTACGGCGCTATCCAAGGCGATGTTCTTAGCCTTTTCATTGAATCGGCCACCGTTTTTCATTTGGAATATTTCTAATTTAAAGATTTTAACTTGAATTTATTATTGACATATTATACTCAATATCACTTATCAAAGTTTGTTTTT
Organism: Allium fistulosum; assembly: GCA_030737815.1. Lineage (NCBI taxonomy): Eukaryota > Viridiplantae > Streptophyta > Magnoliopsida > Asparagales > Amaryllidaceae > Allium > Allium fistulosum. Next base: position 838,375,018 of record CM060903.1, on the reverse strand, counting down.
GTAAACAGTTCTCTAGTGTTTCAAAATTACACGACAACACTTCAAACAACCTTTTAGTGATATATGTTTGGATGTGATATTTGTTTCATGTACCAAATACATATAAAAATCATGATATCACAGACAACATGAAATGTGTGATAATTCCTATTACCAATGCATAAGGAATCCATTTTACATGTTCTATATCAAACATTTTAATAAGATGTCCTTGCATATCGCTTGGGACATTCCTAATATCTTTTATACTTACTATAAAAGACATCAAATACAAATCCAATGTCGAGTATTAAAACAACTAAATCTGATTTTAACATGAGTACATTGTTAAAAATCAGCAACGTGTTGTTTACTTGTAGTTTAGAAATATCAATGTACCTTTTAACGTTCTTTTTTATGAACACACGCTTCCTCTACATTTTGATTGATAATCAAACTATTTGATACATCTATCAAAACACTTTTTCAATTCTAATGCTTGTTGAATGACACTTTTGTATCTTTTCTTGGATCATATCTAAAAACTCACAAAACCAATATCGCTTCCACTGACTTCAAGACACTTTAGTTATTTTGTGTAAACAGTTTAATCTAAATCATTATTTAGAACATACCAAAACATAAAGTCATACTAAGCGATACTTTTGTGAGTAAAATTTGAGCCTACTTAAGCACATTGAATGTTAAATCTATTACGTTAGTTCCAACAATTGAAATTTACGATACTATTCTTATCAATGTGGTTCACCATATTCCAACTGCAGTTGTCTTTCTCTTAAAGATATATTTACGACCAAAAGGATCATATCTATTCTGATACAAATATCAAAATCATATTTTGATAATGTACTTGGAATCTATTTCAGATTTGCATCGTATCATATCATAGAGTCAACTCCCTTAATGGTTTAATTAAACAACCGAGGATTATATATTTTCGTCATTGATAAGAAACTCGCAGTTTCTCTTCAATGTGCAACAATACTTATTGGACGGTCTAATCCAACGTGTTCATTTAGGTTAGTTAATTTCATTTCATATCATGTAATCAATTTTATCTTTGGATCATATCAAAATTCAATTTATTCCAATAATTTCTCAAAGAAATTCCCTCGGTACAAATTTAGTGTTTCTTGAAACAATAGTATTTTTTAGTGTAATGAAATAGGCATTCATAAACATTTTATGAATTGCCTTATATAAAACCGATTTTGCATTAGTTCATAATATATTTATGTTAACAACATAAATTAGTCATCCAACGATGATCGTACCCAAACTTCTTTTGGGTGATTTATACAAGATAATTTATGTATAATTATTACATGCAGTCTTTCGACTCACACAACCTGCCAACTCCTTTGCTACGATATGTAGGGGTTTCTTAAACCGTTATCTTATATAGTTTTGTAAACTATTCTTTGGATGAAATAATATTAACCTTGTATACTACTCTTAAGTACATGACCTTATAGAAAGAAGTTAATTCAATTTCACTTATAATTAATCGTACTTTTTCCAACAGAATTCGATTACTCCTTATCGACGCTTTATTATGTATCATAGGGAGGATTGACCTATTGAGATAGAATTTTTATTCATGTTAGGTACATATGGAACTCCTTCCAATATACTCACTCGTTCAATCAAATGGAATCATTTCTATCGCATGTTACATTATTTACTTCCATTTCATAGTCTATGAACTTTTCTTACACTTAAATATGTGTATCAAATACATATATCCTTTTCTATGATGACTCATTGGTGAATATGACGAAGTACATGGAAACATTTTAGTATTAATAGACTTACGATTGCATACATCTATGTACCAATCCAAGGTGTTCATCAACTCCTATGACGCTCCTACTAAATGGGTGCATTACCATTGAATGTTTGTGATATAATTAATTAGTACATTATGATTCATAATCACATGATATAAATTGTTTCTCAAATGGCTTAGTCTATAATTCCACAAAATTGTAAATAATTTTAGGTAGTTCGGTATTTCCAATGCATCACTTTTGTTGTAATGATCCATAATTTCAGTCATTTGAATTTGGAATATTTAATTGACTTTAAATATTTAAAAGTTAATTTTACAAGTTAAATAAATTGAATTTCAAATATAGCGATTTATTTGATAATTAAAGTGTTGAATTTAATATTTGGAATTATTTAAATAATTAAATCCTAAATTTAATGTGAACAAAAATGATTTTGAAAGTTGATTTAAATTCTATTTAAATAAGAATGAAGATAATAAAATTTTAATTTAGATTTAAAAGTAATTAATTTGGTTTTCATAATAATTCATTTTAATCAACGTGTAAAAATAGCTTTCCGGGGCACTGTCTTGGGTTTCAAGGAAACCAGTCTCATGGAACTGTAATAGTAAATTTTAGTATGCCGTCGAATTTCGAGACGATTGGATATATCGTTTGGTCGTGCGAGATTGAAACGCTTAGAAACTAATTTCAGGAATTTATATAATATAACTAGGTTTGAAAAGTTATCTTCTGTATATGATCGAATTAGGTCTCAAGACAAGTTCCACTGTGTTTGAAATAGGGGTGCATAGTATAGAATGCCAGGCGGCATGCCTTGATAGGAGTTCGAGGATTTTCGAACTTATAATATCAGATTTTATTGAATTGACTAATTTGACTTTTAGACCATATCCCCCTCATGTCTTCACTATACATACCCATACTTCCTCCATGTTTGGCCATATGCTTTTCCCCTTATTTAATTATGTTTTATCAGAGATATTTTGGGTTTGAAATTTTCAAATTTAAACACCTCCTAATTGAACGATCCTCATCCATCAGGGCCAACCGGAGTATTTTCAGGCGAGGCGACCAACTGGAGTTTTGTTCAGCATAAGGTAGTGAAGTGATTGTACAGTTGGATTATTGTATGGCGTGGCATGGTGGCCAAATTTGGGCTCCGTTCATGGCAACCATTTGGAAATTTCTCATCGTCAGCAGTGTGGTGGAGGCGCAGGCCTATGGCGTCAGGTGCAGTGGAGTATGGGCTGGCTTCTGGCTGAGTATGATGGCCGTTGGTGGCCTGAGGCAGCGTTAATCCAAAGTTGAACATTGTTTGGTTTTGGAGGTCGCGGTAGAGCTACATGGCGTCTTGGGTGTCATGACTGGTGACGTTCGAGATGTGGTGGGTGGGGCTAGCGGTGGAAATGACATGACGGTGGCTACTTGACTGAGGCGTGAGCAGTGACGAGGGGAAATGGTGCATGGGTTGGTTCGAACGCGAGAATGAAGGAGGGAGAGGAATTAGTTTTAAATCAGGGCAATTAGTTGTTAATTAGGAATTAGTGGAATATTTATAATAATTTAATTATAGTACTTTGTAAAATCAATATCTTGCTCGTTCTACGTCCAAATCAAGCATAATGAGTTGCGTTGTACTAATATCAATGAATACTACATTATGGAATTGGTGATGATTTGAGCTTGTTGAATTTAACGTTGAATTCGAATGTCGTTCGAATTCAGATGAAACCAGAACACACCGGCGACAACTGGAAATTTCGATGAGTTAAACTCACCTTTTTGGTTAACCAATAATGTTATACAGTCGATAAAAATTATTGATCAGATGTTTGGATGATTATAAGTTGATTACATTGTGTTGATGAATTGTCGCTTTTCAAAACGGTTAATATAAGAGTTGAGACGTAAGGGGATATGTTGGAGGGGTCCAACAGGATTCCTTGCTATTGTTGATTTTAATTTCTGTAATATTCCTGTTATATGGATAATTGAATATCAAACCTGATTGTTGGCCCTATTGATTATGACATTGTTATACATTCAACTTAAAACCCTATAGTGGTAAAGAATCAATAATCGATATTGGTTAGACGTTGGGTGGCTATTGGCTTCAAATTAGTATTTTAAAAATACTATAAATTGCTATTTGAGTTGTAATTGGGTTTTGAGACAGGAAATGATTCTAAAATCAGAATTTGGGTTTCAGAAATATTTTGTTAAAAGGGATTTAACTTCTATTTTACTCCAACCTTTTATCTGCCTTTTCTTAGTAATTTATTCATATTAATATTGTTTTAATATTATTTATGCTTAATATTGTTTTAAAGTTATTTGTTTAACTTTAATATTGTTTTTAAAGTTATTTATCAATATTTCAATATTTTGAAAAAGTTAATAATTTAAATAAATAAATATGGCTTGGAATTTATAATAATTATTTATTAAAAATGTTTTGGAAATTAATTATTACTATTTATAATAATGTTAAAAATTAATTATTATTATTTATATAATAATGTTTTGAAATTATTTATTATTATTTTAAAGATGGTTTGAAGTTAATAATTATTAATTATTTTAAATGTTTATTATTCTTAAATATTATTGTATAATAGTGGTTTTAAAGTAAATGATAATTATTTATTTATAAATAGAGTTTTACTAACCGACTTGGTTTATAAGAAGAGTTTTTATAAAAGGATTTGAAGGCTTAAAGGGGGGATATTTACAATGTATAGAAAGAAGTTTATAAATGATTTTAGGATTTGGTAAAAGGAAATCAAAATGTTTTGGACACTCAAGAGAAATTGTTTACAATGTATAAAGAGAGTTTTGTAAACGATTAGATATTTATAAAATAATTTTAGAAATGAGTTTATAGCTTAATAAAAGGAGTTTTATAATTAGTTTTATGGATTTATAAAGAGTTTTTAAATGATTTGAGAAATGATTTAGAGACGTTTATAAATGGTTTTTGAGATTTATAAAATAGTTATACATGGGTTTAGAAATTTATAAAAAAGAGTTATATAAATGGTTGTAGAATCATGTAAAAAAGGTAATCTTCCTCTATTTGTGAATATACTTGTACCATTAAGATAAGTATACAGACATTTTTCCAAGTATTGAAAATATAGGGATGCATGGGTATACCTTGTTAAGGTATTTTTATACAAGTAATTTAGAAAGTAATTTTAATTAATGAAAAGATTAATAAAGGAGGCTAGTGGTTACTTATGAGCTTAACCAATGTTGATTTCCCCTTTTGAAATAAATCCCTAATTTGGACGAGTGTTATGGATAGTTAAATAACCAACTATCAAATATGGACACAAAACGTAACTTTGGAAATATCTAGGAGAAACACCTAAGTTATATGGCAAAGTAATCTCTGATGATGTTGTATTATGCGAATAAATCTCATTTCATTCCCCTAGGACAAATGATAAGGAAATATGTCCACTAATGGTTAGGAGGTGATCCTCGCTCTTATCTTTGGCTGGTTATTTCCTAAAGAACCAGGGTTGAGTTTATTGGAAACTATTGAATGTTGTTTCGAAGAGATCGAGATTAGATATGTTATCCAAAAACCACTTTGGAAATTTCTCATCGTCAGTAGTGTGGTGGAGGCGCATGCCTATGGCGTCGGGTGCAGTGGAGTATGGGCTGGCTTCTGGCTGAGTATGATGGCCGTTGGTGGCCTGAGGCAGCGTTAATCCAAAGTTGAACATTGTTTGGTTTTGGAGGTCGCGGTAGAGCTACATGGCGTCTTGGGTGTCATGACTGGTGAGGTTCGAGATGTGGTGGGTGGGGCTAGCGGTGGAAATGACATGACGGTGGCTACTTGACTGAGGCGTGAGCAGTGACGAAGGGAAATGGTGCATGGGTTGGTTCGAACGCGAGAATGAAGGAGGGAGAGGAATTAGTTTTAAATCAGGGCAATTAGTTGTTAATTAGGAATTAGTGGAATATTTATAATAATTTAATTATAGTACTTTGTAAAATCAATATCTTGCTCGTTCTACGTCCAAATCAAGCATAATGAGTTGCGTTGTACTAATATCAATGAATACTACATTATGGAATTGGTGATGATTTGAGCTTGTTGAATTTAACGTTGAATTCGAATGTCGTTCAAATTCAGATGAAACCAGAACACACCGGCGACAACTGGAAATTTCGATGAGTTAAACTCACCTTTTTGGTTAACCAATAATGTTATACAGTCGATAAAAATTATTGATCAGATGTTTGGATGATTATAAGTTGATTACATTGTGTTGATGAATTGTCGCTTTTCAAAACGGTTAATATAAGAGTTGAGACGTAGGGGGATAGGTTGGAGGGGTCCAACAGGATTCCTTGCTATTGTTGATTTTAATTTCTGTAATATTCCTGTTATATGGATAATTGAATATCAAACCTGATTGTTGGCCCTATTGATTATGACATTGTTATACATTCAACTTAAAACCCTATAGTGGTAAAGAATCAATAATCGATATTGGTTAGACGTTGGGTGGCTATTGGCTTCAAATTAGTATTTTAAAAATACTATAAATTGCTATTTGAGTTGTAATTGGGTTTTGAGACAGGAAATGATTCTAAAATCAGAATTTGGGTTTCAGAAATATTTTGTTAAAAGGGATTTAACTTCTATTTTACTCCAACCTTTTATCTGCCTTTTCTTAGTAATTTATTCATATTAATATTGTTTTAATATTATTTATGCTTAATATTGTTTTAAAGTTATTTGTTTAACTTTAATATTGTTTTTAAAGTTATTTATCAATATTTCAATATTTTGAAAAAGTTAATAATTTAAATAAATAAATATGGCTTGGAATTTATAATAATGATTTATTAAAAATGTTTTGGAAATTAATTATTACTATTTATAATAATGTTAAAAATTAATTATTATTATTTATATAATAATGTTTTGAAATTATTTATTATTATTTTAAAGATGGTTTGAAGTTAATAATTATTAATTATTTTAAATGTTTATTATTCTTAAATATTATTGTATAATAGTGGTTTTAAAGTAAATGATAATTATTTATTTATAAATAGAGTTTTACTAACCGACTTGGTTTATAAGAAGAGTTTTTATAAAAGGATTTGAAGGCTTAAAGGGGGGGATATTTACAATGTATAGAAAGAAGTTTATAAATGATTTTAGGATTTGGTAAAAGGAAATCAAAATGTTTTGGACACTCAAGAGAAATTGTTTACAATGTATAAAGAGAGTTTTGTAAACGATTAGATATTTATAAAATAATTTTAGAAATGAGTTTATAGCTTAATAAAAGAGTTTTATAATTAGTTTTATGGATTTATAAAGAGTTTATAAATGATTTGAGAAATGATTTAGAGACGTTTATAAATGGTTTTTGAGATTTATAAAACAGTTATACATGGGTTTAGAAATTTATAAAAAAGAGTTATATAAATGGTTGTAGAATCATGTAAAAAAGGTAATCTTCCTCTATTTGTGAATATACTTGTACCATTAAGATAAGTATACAGACATTTTTCCAAGTATTGAAAATATAGGGATGCATGGGTATACCTTGTTAAGGTATTTTTATACAAGTAATTTAGAAAGTAATTTTAATTAATGAAAAGATTAATAAAGGAGGCTAGTGGTTACTTATGAGCTTAACCAATGTTGATTTCCCCTTTTGAAATAAATCCCTAATTTGGACGAGTGTTATGGATAGTTAAATAACCAACTATCAAATATGGACACAAAACGTAACTTTGAAAATATCTAGGAGAAACACCTAAGTTATATGGCAAAGTAATCTCTGATGATGTTGTATTATGCGAATAAATCTCATTTCATTCCCCTAGGACAAATGATAAGGAAATATGTCCACTAATGGTTAGGAGGTGATCCTCGCTCTTATCTTTGGCTGGTTATTTCCTAAAGAACCAGGGTTGAGTTTATTGGAAACTATTGAATGTTGTTTCGAAGAGATCGAGATCAGATATGTTATCCAAAAACCACTTTGGAAATTTCTCATCGTCAGCAGTGTGGTGGAGGCGCAGGCCTATGGCGTCGGGTGCAGTGGAGTATGGGCTGGCTTCTGGCTGAGTATGATGGCCGTTGGTGGCATGAGGCAGCGTTAATCCAAAGTTGAACATTGTTTGGTTTTGGAGGTCGCGGTAGAGCTACATGGCGTCTTGGGTGTCATGACTGGTGAGGTTCGAGATGTGGTGGGTGGGGCTAGCGGTGGAAATGACATGACGGTGGCTACTTGACTGAGGCGTGAGCAGTGACGAGGGGAAATGGTGCATGGGTTGGTTCGAACGCGAGAATGAAGGAGGGAGAGGAATTAGTTTTAAATCAGGGCAATTAGTTGTTAATTAGGAATTAGTGGAATATTTATATTAATTTAATTATAGTACTTTGTAAAATCAATATCTTGCTCATTCTACGTCCAAATCAAGCATAATGAGTTGCGTTGTACTAATATCAATGAATACTACATTATGGAATTGGTGATGATTTGAGCTTGTTGAATTTAACGTTGAATTCGAATGTCGTTCGAATTCAGATGAAACCAGAACACACCAGCGACAACTGGAAATTTCGATGAGTTAAACTCACCTTTTTGGTTAACCAATAATGTTATACAGTCGATAAAAATTATTGATCAGATGTTTGGATGATTATAAGTTGATTACATTGTGTTGATGAATTGTCGCTTTTCAAAACGGTTAATATAAGAGTTGAGACGTAGGGGGATAGGTTGGAGGGGTCCAACAGGATTCCTTGCTATTGTTGATTTTAATTTCTGTAATATTCCTGTTATATGGATAATTGAATATCAAACCTGATTGTTGGCCCTATTGATTATGACATTGTTATACATTCAACTTAAAACCCTATAGTGGTAAAGAATCAATAATCGATATTGGTTAGACGTTGGGTGGCTATTGGCTTCAAATTAGTATTTTAAAAATACTATAAATTGCTATTTGAGTTGTAATTGGGTTTTGAGACAGGAAATGATTCTAAAATCAGAATTTGGGTTTCAGAAATATTTTGTTAAAAGGGATTTAACTTCTATTTTACTCCAACCTTTTATCTGCCTTTTCTTAGTAATTTATTCATATTAATATTGTTTTAATATTATTTATGCTTAATATTGTTTTAAAGTTATTTGTTTAACTTTAATATTGTTTTCAAAGTTATTTATCAATATTTCAATATTTTGATAAAGTTAATAATTTAAATAAATAAATATGGCTTGGAATTTATAATAATGATTTATTAAAAATGTTTTGGAAATTAATTATTACTATTTATAATAATGTTAAAAATTAATTATTATTATTTATATAATAATGTTTTGAAATTATTTATTATTATTTTAAAGATGGTTTGAAGTTAATAATTATTAATTATTTTAAATGTTTATTATTCTTAAATATTATTGTATAATAGTGGTTTTAAAGTAAATGATAATTATTTATTTATAAATAGAGTTTTACTAACCGACTTGGTTTATAAGAAGAGTTTTTATAAAAGGATTTGAAGGCTTAAAGGGGGGGATATTTACAATGTATAGAAAGAAGTTTATAAATGATTTTAGGATTTGGTAAAAGGAAATCAAAATGTTTTGGACACTCAAGAGAAATTGTTTACAATGTATAAAGAGAGTTTTGTAAACGATTAGATATTTATAAAATAATTTTAGAAATGAGTTTATAGCTTAATAAAAGGAGTTTTATAATTAGTTTTATGGATTTATAAAGAGTTTATAAATGATTTGAGAAATGATTTAGAGACGTTTATAAATGGTTTTTGAGATTTATAAAACAGTTATACATGGGTTTAGAAATTTATAAAAAAGAGTTATATAAATGGTTGTAGAATCATGTAAAAAAGGTAATCTTCCTCTGTTTGTGAATATACTTGTACCATTGAGATAAGTATACAGACATTTTTCCAAGTATTGAAAATATAGGGATGCATGGGTATACCTTGTTAAGGTATTTTTATACAAGTAATTTAGAAAGTAATTTTAATTAATGAAAAGATTAATAAAGGAGGCTAGTGGTTACTTATGAGCTTAACCAATGTTGATTTCCCCTTTTGAAATAAATCCCTAATTTGGACGAGTGTTATGGATAGTTAAATAACCAACTATCAAATATGGACACAAAACGTAACTTTGGAAATATCTAGGAGAAACACCTAAGTTATATGGCAAAGTAATCTCTGATGATGTTGTATTATGCGAATAAATCTCATTTCATTCCCCTAGGACAAATGATAAGGAAATATGTCCACTAATGGTTAGGAGGTGATCCTCGCTCTTATCTTTGGCTGGTTATTTCCTAAAGAACCAGGGTTAAGTTTATTGGAAACTATTGAATGTTGTTTTGAAGAGATCGAGATCAGATATGTTATCCAAAAACCACTTTGATCCAACCCAAGTGTTTCGAAGTGAAGACATCTTGAAGATAATGGAATTTGAAGACGGAGCTCTATGAAGTGCAAGGGCTACTTACTATTAATCCTGAGGATGATTCCAAAATGGATGTAGTAGAAGTGGTGCCTTTAGTTTCGTTCAGTCTCACAATGAACTTGTATGGATGAATGCTGGCATTGCATTTCTACCTGGAGGGCAATGTTTGTATTCCAAGTGGAAAGTGCTATATAAAAGGTAAATGTAGCCATGAGCCTCATCAACCGAGAATAACTAAAACATGAGAGATGTAGTAGGGCTAAGTGAGTTGCTCCTAAGTAGGGTATGATCATCCCTATCAAGAGTCAATATTATCCTTTATATATATGCTTCGAGGCCCACTAACGGAGGGGTGATCGTATTCGGTACTAATAGTCAAGTGGTTGGTCGGTCTTGTGTTAGCAGGGGATCCTGGCGAGGTCCTTAGTGTTATTTTATTTAGAGATGCACCATGATGGGCGATACCCAAGTAGCCCAGTCATTGTATGGAATCCATTCTCCAATATGCACCGTATGAAATTAGTTGTGTCCAACTATGCTAAAACGTTAGATGCAAGCATTTCAGCTATATTCATATTTTACTTTGACCCTTAGACATTATTATAATATCAATGGATTTTCTACAGAAAATGTTTTGGTCATCGAAAGGTAAAAACCCGTCCGTGTTTATGTGCGGCTTGGTCTTATAAGATACCTTATTTCTAAATATTTTAATAAACATTAAAATTTAATTGAGGTGTGTTTTCTCACATTGGTTCTCCAGACTGGATTAGGAGTTCTTTTATTATAATGCTCTGGTCAAACTGAGCATTTACAAATTCTTTGGATGCATTGGACCTCTGGAGATGAGCTGGAGGCCCGGAGATGTATTCACGTATATTGTTATTTTTCCACTGCATTCATTTTGTATTTATCAGCAATTGTGAGGATGGGTCATTATAACTGTCCGGGCTGAAATATGTTAGTATACTCTGATTGACGTCTATACATACATATATTACAGTTGTTTTGTGTAAAGATTTGTTGCATATTATAGATTATTCGTTCCGCTATGAGATTTTATGTTGTTTAGTTTTCTTCCTGTCTTCTTCCTTCTTCCTTCTTCCTTTTCCCTTAACAATCGAATTTTTCGGCATTCGATTGCTCGACATGAAATACAATGGACATATTAATGTCGATTTTCAAGGGTCGAAAATCCTGAGTTTTTACATTTGTTGTGAAAGCAAATATCACATTGTAGTTTTATTTCATAACGAATATTCATAATATACACATTAAAATACAACTATGTTTATTTTCAGTCGACACTAAAAAATAGTCATTATTTCATAAATAATGTTCGGTATGTTTTACAAGGTCCACCATTCAATAATGTGACATTAAAATACAACTATGCAAGTATATTTTCAGTCGACACTAAAAGTGTTATATGACATGCTCCCATTATTTCCGCCATTACTATAATAACGTACCAAATTCAAAGGTCCACCATTCAATTAATGTAGATTATTTATTTCACATACTATAACTAGTTTACAGCGGAGAGTTCTTTGATCAAATATCTTAAACTCAAAGAAATAAATCTCATAAAAAACAATTTTCTATATGAAAATACATTCCGGAATAGAAATTGTATTTCTTATTCTAATGTTAAGTATCGATTATTATTATTACAATTCTCATTTTCGATGTTTCTTTAGAACGCAGAAGTGATTATTCACTCTTTTCATCCAAATTGTGCCTTTAATCACTTCTACTCCTGTACATTTGTCTTTCTTTCTAAATGGTCAAACCATTCAATAAAATCCTTTACTACAACATCATAACGAACTCTTTACAAAGATGCATTTGATCATCCTTAACATTTGAGGATACCAAATATGATGTACCTTACATAAACTGATCAAACTGACATTTAAGTGATCGAATTCTTAGATATTTCTTATAGTTTTGATCTAATGTTACATTTAACACAATATGATCCTTTTGTAATCAATCAAATTGAATACTCGATCTCATAGTACTATTTATTGGCTTATTTTGAATGACCTAACTTCATCGAAGTATCGTACATTATGAACTATGACCATTCCCCATATAAAACTTATATGCGATTGTGTATGGATCAAATATCCATAGTCTTGTATTGCTTTTAGAGTTCAAAACTCATAGAGTGCAATACATGGTCTTAACCAAATAAACACGTAAGCGACCAAATTACGAATGTATTTAGTAGTTGTAAAATCAAGTACTTGCATGAGTATAGAAACATTAACATGCAAGAAGCATTTATTAGTATGTATATGTTATATTTCTATTTGTCAACCATCAATTCAGTTCATTTGTATATGTTAATTGATAAATGTTTTATCAATCGTATTGAATGCACAAATTTATCAACTAGATTATTATAATATTATATAACATATGTTCTTACAATATTAGAATGGTTAAATATTATTATTTCATTTTTCTAATAAGGCTCCTACTATTTTTTACGTTTCACCAAATTTTAAGTCAAAAAATAGAAACCTTTCTACTTCACTAGTGGGTGTTAAGACTCGTCCGTCTTGAAATTCTGACCTTGAGTTTGCTCAACTAAGTTATAGCTCCAAGGACAATGGATAGCTCCTTATCAATTGTATTATATACAACTCCTAACCCATGGTACCTTGTCCTAATTTCACTTCGACCTTGAGTTTTCTTAACCAATAAAAATGAAATTATTAACTCGTACATACCATATCGCGACGGTCTAATTATAGTGTATGTACCTTGAGTTTGCTCAACAAATACATATAGTTATCTTACCTCCTCTATTTAGGATATTTTTATAATACTACACATAGCATCCCTAGATTGAGTTCTCAATAACTAAGTAGTATACAAGTAATTTATTAATATATGTGTTAAAGGACAATATTATATTAAAGATTCATAGTCTTCAATATATTATATTGAGTGATACTGACTTATGGAATAATGTACTTCTTATGAAATACCATCGTGATTTAAGTATCGGACACATTGAAAATCATGGTATATGTACATTTACGTATGTATTTATTCCTCAAGTTTATTTAGGGTTTCTTTATGTTCCACCTTTAGTTTATACATTCATATTATATAAGTTTTATTATTATATAACTTTTATATTTCATACTACTTATATCATAGTCTTATGTATAATATTATATTAACTAAATCTTATTTAATTAATTTTTCATTAATAATAATTTTAATTAATTTTATACTATTTTTTTTGGCAAAGCCGACGGGGTTGAATGGTCCCCTACCATTTTATCAATCCACCCGGAAACTAAAATAAAAACAGGTACAAGGAAATTAAAAACAAAGGAACAAGAATAGTGGAAAATGGATCAAGAAACAAGGAAGGAACAAAAGAAAAAAAGGAGAAAACAAAAGGAGCATTACAGAACATAATAGAGCCCATACATCATGAAGCATCACCAGGTTCGAAGGGCAAATTTGCATCCAGAATACCTCTCCTCGCTTCGTATATAATATAGTCTTCCATTTGCTTTAAGGATTTGCTTCTTGAGACATTGAATGCACTGTTGTTTCTCTCGTGCCAAACCAAACGCACAAACTTTTTGAAAATAATACCATATATCTTGGAGAAATCATCAGACCTAGAACTCAGTCTTCGAAATCTATCCCATTCATCTATACCGATTATTCCTACTTCATTGATGTTCAATACTTGTTTAATTCTGAACCATAAAGAACGTGTTACATGGCAATACAAAAAATACTTAATGGTTTCTGGGAGATCTTCACAGTAGCCGCATCTGATTGACATGTCAATCCCCCTACTAGCAAGTTTGACTCTAGTGAAAAGAGCATTATTTATAATCTTCCATAGAATGAGATTTTCAGCAGCAGAACTCTCTCTTCTCCATATTATCTTGTGCCATTTACAATTCTCATTTGTGGAGTGATTTGAAAGTAAGTAGTATACTGCCATAGTACTAAACTTAGCCATGTTAGGACCCCAAGTCATAATCTCACTGGCATGGGAGGCAATAACTAAGGACCGCAGGCAATTCCAGAGAGTTGAAATGTTTTGGTTTGAATTATTAGGAAGGATAAATCTACCATTACTGGTGAATGTGTAAACATGAGCATTCTCTCCAACTCCAGATTGATTGATGTCATAATGATTAATCAGTCTTCAAAGAATACATCCTTTCATGCACCATGGATCATCCCAAAAGCTGACTTTATTAAGTGGAGCAGCAATGTACTGAACATGAGACAATACAACTTCTTTTAACTCGAAAATACAGCGCCATGTCCAACTTATTTTCTACGGAGGCAGCATTTTCCATATGTTTTTCCCTTTTGTAACATACTTATACAACCACTTAACCCATAAGTTATCTTTTTTATTAAGTCATCAAAGTACTTGGTTACTGCAACTTTGTTCCACTAAGCTAAATTATGAATGCCCAAACCACCTCTCTTCAACGACATTTCGATCTGCTTGAAGACAATAGATGCCATGTATTGTCCTTGTATATTCCCTTTCCAGAATAATTTTGTAATAGCACTTTTAACCATTTTTATGAGTTTTTGTGGTAGGACAAAAGTCCTCGCCCAGTATACAGACTTGGAGAATATAATAGACTTAATTAGTGTTAACCTCCCAACTTGACTGAGCATTCTGCTTGACCAACATTCCAGTCTCGCAGTGATCCTTTCATACAATGGTAGGCATTGATTGATCATTATTCGAGATGTGGCAAGTGGAACACCAAGGTAGGAGATAGTTTCCTCATTCGACCTAAATCCATAGAATTTGTAAATAGCTTCTTTTCTTCCTGCATAAGACCAACCAACAGGATGGAAGATTTTTCCACATTAACCTGAAGACCAGTTACCTTGTGAAAAAGATTAAGGCCACCAAGAATAACATTGATGGTCTGAAGAGTAGGTTTGCAAAAGATAACTAAATCATCTTCAAACATTAAGGAGGTGATCTGTGGATCTTTGCAGCGCGGATGGGGTTGATAGAGTTTTTTGTTAACAAGGTCTTCAAGAATTTTAGTTAGAAGTTCCATGACTGTAAAAAATGTAAGCAGACATGGGGTCTCCCTGTCTTATCCCATGCTTGCTGCCAAAGAATCCCACATGAGATCCATTTAACTTGATAGAGAAATTCACTAAAGATATACATGCATAGATCCAGGAAATGAGATGGTTGGGGAAGTTCATGTATCCCATAATACGAATAATCGCATTCCAGTGTAGTGTGTCGAAGGCTTTACGAATGTATATTTTCAATATTCTACGAGGAGAAATAGAAGCAGATTTATAACCATTAAGAAGTTCATGGGAAACAAGCACATTGTCAATAATACTTCTCCCATTGATGAATGCAACTTGATTATTTGAGATGATATTAGGCAGCACAGATTTCATTCTTGTAGCTATGATTTTTGTTATACATTTGTAAATTGTGTTGCAATAAGAAATGGGACGGAATTCTTGAACATCGTCAGGATTTCTAGTCTTGGGGATTAGGGCAATGAAGGTATTGTTGAAAGAATGTTGCATTTTACCTATCTTGAAGAAGTGTTTGATAGCTTTAATAACGTCGTCTTGAACAATATGCCAACAAGAAGTGAAAAACACGCATTATATCCATCAGGACCACCACTAGAATTTTTGTTAAGAGAAAACATGGCTTGTTTTATCTCTGAGACTGTTACTTCATTGCTAAGGAACAAAACAGCCTCCTGGCTTAATCTAGGGAGTAACATAGGGTTAGCAGCTTCTATGTCAGGGGCACTATTCTCGGAATTGCCAAAAAGTTTAGAGTAGTATACTATGAAGGCCTTAGCTGTAACAACCCTGTATTTTACAAATATTTTTAAATTGATTTTTGCAGATTCAAAAGCTTTATTTATGAAAAAGAATAAATTTTGTTATTTTAAGTATAAACTTTGATTTTGATGTGGATTAGAATTCCAAATATGACTAAATTTAATATTTCCATAAATTATGAATTTTGGTCAATAGTCAAACTTTGACTTTTAAATTTAAATTTTAAATATTTGAAATTATAAATTTTATCTTTTATTATGAAAATATATTTAATAACATGAATACTGCTTTTCGTTTCATTGAAAACGGAGTTAAAATGTAAAAGTTATGTACATTTCAATTTTGAGTATAAACTGTTTATTTAACAATTTTGTCTATTTTAAATTGTATAAATTACTTTTTCTTTGTTATATTTTATTTTAAATATGTGCTAATATGTTATTTGATGTATATTTTGTCTTTTAATATTTTTACAAATGATAATATAATTTTTCTAAAGTCTACTGAAATTGTTTTCTAATTTTAAAGCCTAATTTCTATTTTCTTTGCTATTTTCTTAATTTAATTATATATAATTAAAATTTATTTATTTATTTTATGCATTCACTTTTATTTGCTGTGTTTTACTTTATTTTATTCATTTTACATGTATTCAAATTAAAATAAATGTTTCCAAAGTGTATTGAGGTTATTTCTAAATTTTTAAAGCCTAGTTTGCAAATTTTAGCCATTTTCTTAATTTAAATGCAATATAATTAAAATTTAATTATTTATTTTATATATTAATTTTCTTTACTGAGTTTTATCTTTATTTATCAGTTTTATATGTATTTACAAATTTCTAAATTAATAATGGAAATTTGAAGAGTTTGTGACTCTTGGTTTGCCTAACGCTCTTTGTTTTCCCGTCTCTTCGTTTTCCAACCTTTTTCATTCAATTTCTTTGGCCGACCTTAACTTTTCTTTCAGCTGCTTATTTTTCTTTTT
The DNA here is from genome assembly GCA_030737815.1 of Allium fistulosum. NCBI lineage: Eukaryota > Viridiplantae > Streptophyta > Magnoliopsida > Asparagales > Amaryllidaceae > Allium > Allium fistulosum. The sequence goes on along the minus strand of CM060903.1, from coordinate 838,357,896 downwards.
ATTTCCGTATACAAACTCTTCTCAATCACAAAAATCATGGCCATATCATTTGCAAAGATTTTTGGGTAAAAACCTTCTTCTTTTCTATGTTTTCCTTTGTTTTCACATGATTTTGCACTTGTCCTCCTCTTCTTTGGATCGGCCAACACCACATCCACCACCATCCCCTCTGACCAACACCTCCTCCAGCCCCTTCCCATGCCATAGCCTAGACCCTATGTGATGAAGAACCACCATAGTTTTGATGCAACATCACCTAGATCCCATAGCCAAGCACATCCTCTTTCCACCACCTCTCTCCACCACCTAGGCCGACCAACCACCACCACCACCAACTTGTTTCAGACCTGAGACACCTCTGCACACCACCTACTGACCCCACCTGAGATAGCCATGTCCTCCATGACCTAGGCCGAGCCCTTTAGTTGCCTTGAATTCAATGCTTTTGCCTTGTAATATTAGATTTTTGCTTCACAAACTTGTCCACCACCTTCTCTAGGTTAGGCCGACCCCTATAGGTCCACAACCAGACCTTAGAGCAAGCCTTATTCATGTATTTTCCATCCATAGCTGAGCCTATGCTAGATGGAGGCAAGTGCAATTCGTTTGGAATTGATTTGTGCTTGAATATACAAGTTATTTAAATTGTTGTGTAGTGTTTATTCATGTATATTGTATTGGTTTGTTTCATGTATTCAAGGCATTTAGTCTTGTCTCTCCCACACTCAAATCACTATCATACTCTCGTGCCTTTGTGGATTCTATGATGTGTGTGTTAGTTGTCATCTCCAGCTCAATACAGGTGAGTTATTCTCACCAGACAATATGTACCTATATAACTAGTAAATTGACACCCTGTGAATCTGCAGAAATATATTATCATGTTATATATGCTTATATTATTATCATATGATGTTCACACCTGTTATTACACCTGTTATATCATATGTTACTGTTATTTAATGTTATTCTGTTATTTATATATGTTATCACCATTGCAAGTTCCCTGTAGATTAGAATCACTATGGGTTGAAATGATACATACCCGAACGGACTTTAGAATAGGGAAAAATCGTTATGGGCTGAAATGATAGGCCTGAATGATTTTTATTTAAATTATTTTAACTTGGGATTGCGGGTTTGAAAAGATAGAACCCGGATTTTTCTTTTTTTAACTACGGATCGAAATGATACATATCCGTATCACTTAACCTAAGTTAGAAAATTATATACAGGCCCGTGGTTATTTTATAAAGTGTTTTGGATATTTTTAAGCATTTTAAAAATTATAAATTTATGAAATTTGATTTAAATAGATTTTGAAATGTTTTAAAATAAAGAAATTATGATTTTTCTATGTGTTAAAAATGTAATTAATGAATGGTTTAACTGGATTTTTGAAATATAACTTAAGTTGGAAATTTGGAATTTGGTTAAAAATGATATTTTAAGTTATATAAATAAAATGGATATTAAATTTTATTTGGAAATGGTAAATATGATAATTTGATTAAATTTGAATTTAAGTGATTTATTAAAGTATTATTGATTTTTCTATGAATTTAAGTGGTTAAATAAATGAATGTTTAAAAGTGATCTTTTAAAATATAACTTGACTTGGAAATGTGAAATTTGGTTTTAATTAAAGGTTTAAGTTAATTAAATAAAATTGGAAATTTAGTTAAATTTGTGAAATGGTAATTTAAATTTGAAGTGTTAAGTTATTTGTTGAAATGTGAAGAATTGGAAACTTTTACACTTAAATTTATTAAGTAAATTGTTGAAAATTGGATTTAATTATAAGAAATTTATTGTGAAAAAGATACATGTTAAATGATATGTAAATGAACATTTTAAATGTTAAAATATGATTTTTAAAATGTTTATGTGTTTTAAATTGAAGTTATTTAATTGCTGGAAATACACTAACACCTGAAATCTACTTTTAATAGCATTCAGAAATGCTATAGATTCTGTTTTGAACTAAAATTGTGTAAAAAGAGCTATTACAGCATTTCTGAAATGTTGTAGTTGCTGTAATTGAACTTATAGGCTAATATTGAACTCAGGCCTATTATAGCATTCTCTGGAAATGCTATAATGATCTGCAGTCTTTGCTGAAACCAAATTTAACCCTTGTTTTGAAATCTGAACTACCGCAGCACTTCTGAAATGCTGTCTTTTCTGTTTTGAACTATAATTCAACTAAAACTGAGTTTTTAACAGAAGTTTTAAGTGCTGTCTTTGTTGAATTAAAAATGTTTTCAAATATAACTTATAGCAGTTGTTTTTAAATGCTGTGAAATGCTGAAATTTTAATAATTAGGGTTTTTGACTTAGTAAACGAACTCAGAATGGTTTGAAACTTTGGAAATTGAATACTTGATTTGAAAATATAATAATTACACTTTTAAAAGGTTTAAATGAACTATTTTGATTGGAATATAAACTATTTAAAGGTGATTTGAAATGATAGTAAATGAACGATATCTTTGAATTTAAAAGGTATTTAAAGTTGAATATTTGGATTTGAACTGATAGGATATTTTATTTTATTAAAATGATTTGAAATGAAGTTTTGTAAGGATATGATATTTTATTATATTAAAATTATTTGAAATGAAGTTTTGTAAGGATATGATATTTTATTATATTAAAATGATTTGAAATGAAGTTTTGAAATGATATAAAAATTTAAATATATGGAAATGGTTTGGAATTGATTTAATCTTTATTTTGATAAAGATATGGTTTGAAATGATATTTTATTTTGAAGTAAAGTATTGTTTTTAAAAGTTATAACCACGGGTTATAATAACGATTGGTTGGCAAAGAGACCGGGATCGGATATGGACATACTCTCTGTCGATACCGAAAAACCACTTTGACAACCGTGTACGCGGTGGAGATTCCAGAATGAAGTAGGATGGTGGCGACGTTCTTAAGGTATGTTACGTGGACCCAACTCCCGTGAGTTGGCATAAGGTGGCTAAAACAGGAGCGATCTCGGACCAGTGAGGTAGCACCTCTTCTCGGACACATTTCTTCGATATTATACTCTTACTTGTGATTGATTAGATGGCCATCCTCCGATTTGGGAGTGTTGTTCGAGGTGGAACGGTAGTGGCTGCTATGCGTATCCATCAGTCCGTGTGCGTAATTGGTATATCTACCCTGGCATTGCCTAGTTGTGCCGTGTCACCTACCATATCGAGCTTTACTACGATTATGATTTTAAGATCCGACCGCGTTAAGGTTCTCCATCCCCTTAACGCTATTTTCTATATGATTATACTTTACTGATTAGACACTACTGTATATAGCGTATATTACAACATAGTAAATAGTTTAACGGATCCTTAAAGAATGGGCGATCCCAAGCATTCTTTAAGTTACTTGTACCTTTATTACAGTTCACTTGAGTTGGTTTACATTATATAAGTATATATTGTCCTGACTCGAGTGTTTTGTGTTTTGCTTTACGCTCGGATCAGCCTGAGTTATTCACAGATTCAGATTCCACTTTCTGGAGATTTGAATCGCTGGAGATTATCTGCTTGTCTTGTCCTATCTATTCCAGTTCTGTTGTTCTACTCAGCTTGTACTTGGTTATTGTATTTAGACTTCTGTTGTACTCTATCTCTTCTGTTGTATCTTATGTAACCTTGTTATATTTATATAGTAGCTTCATGAACTACTATTTCTTTTACTTCCGCTGCATTATTTTACTCTATGTCTGTGATCTGTGATTATATTTATTTACTGTATATTCTGAGATTTGCCAAATTTTATTTACAACGCGGTATTTTGAGCAATTCAACTCCGGCATGAGTGTCTACCTATACACTTATAATGGATGCGAATGGTTGAAAATATCGGGTCGTTACAGTTGGTATCAGAGCTTTGGCTTTGAGGCAAAACTCAGCATATGGAGTAGATTTATTTACAGAATCACTTTCATTCGAGTTTGAATCTTTTCCTCTTGATTCGAACTTCCTTTGAATTTTTGGAACGTTCCCTGCGGTTCCAAAATTCATTCTTGTCCCTCACTATTCATCTTCTTTTTATTTTGTAGTATCACATAACTCCACTTCGAATGATCTTTATAGTGAATTGGCTGTCTCGCCAATATTCTAATTTTCTGGTAAAGGAGGAAACTCCTTTACAAATTGGCATCGATTCACCAGAGATTTATATCTATCCTTGGTTTAGATGCTAATATCTTTTGTTATTCCAAACTCTATCTCTTGAGATCGGATGTAGATTTACCCTAGAAAATCCACATTTGATCTTATTCATTAAGTCACGGTTGACCCGGTTAAGGTTGGCCGCGATTTATCTAAGCTTATCCATCTTCATATTTTTATAATCAATCATCTTGTTTTGTTTCCAAAATATCTCCAAAACATTTTGAATTGTACTTCTAAATCTATGTTTTGTTTTATATATTGTGTTGTTTGAGCTGTTGATGTTGATTTGGGCTTCCGATCGATTCGTCTGATCAATGCTATCGATAGGATTTCTAAAACACTTTGACAGAACAAACTGACACAATATTATTTTAAATTTGGTTAATGAAATAAATTTTGATATAAGTAAATATTATGGAACTTAATAAATTGATTTAAATTGATTATTTGAAATGATAATACTTGATTTATCATTCTATAAATGAATTTATAAATAGATGTTTATAAATTGATTTTGGAAACTGAAATGAATTTAAATCAAGAATTTGAGAATTTAATTTCTGATGGTTTCAAACCTTGTGTTTAAAGTTTTAAAAGGATATATTATTTAAAGTATTTTTGAATAAAAATTTGTCTCTAAAGGATTTTAAAGTTTAAAAATTTAGTGCTCTTCTCTTTGTCGCTGGAAAATAATTTCGGTGATGACTGCAGCATCATCGACGTTCATTTTCGAGTTTTGAAGTGAAGAGACAGTTCTGTAGTCTTGCTACAGCTTTGTTTTGGAAAATCTAATTGATTTGAATTTCTAAAATATGATTGGATTATAATATATATAGATATATGATTTAAATTTGATTTGACATATTATGTATATATAATTACTTATCTCTAAATGGTTTGAAAGGAATCGGAAGTTTAATTCTTAAATTTTATTTTAAAGAATAATTTCAGTTATAAGAAGAAAATAAAAAATTTGAATAAATGATTCAAACTTGAGATAATTGAATTGGAAAGTTTTATTTGTATAATACAATTGCATTCAAATATAACTTACCTTAAAAATTTTTTTAGAAGTTAACAATGTAATTGGATAATATACAATATAGAAAGGATTTTTATAAATAAAATTTGAGTGGTTATAATAAATGTTATACACTTAAATTTTAGTTATAAAAGATTAACAGAGGTAAATATTGAAAAAGGAATCTAAAGAGATTTTATTTAAATAACTTAATAATCAAATTTGATTTAATATGGAACCTTAAGTCTAACCTAGGAATTTTAATAATGGTTATTTCCTGAAATGAATATGTTGTATAATAAATAATGTATCTTTGAATAGATAAAATAAAATACATTGGAATTGGACATTTTGTAATAAAGTTATTTAACTTGAATTCATAGTTTAATTGATGTCTAAATGAATAAATGTGTAAAGAAATTTGATTGGTATATTTGCTATATAAATATTTTATTTATGAAATAGATATGTCTTAAAAAATGAATAATTATGATTTAAAGAGTTAAAATGTATTTTAACATCACTAAAATTTGATAATTGAGAATTTGGTTTCCAAATGGAATTTTAAGTGTAACTTATTAAAGGAATATCTATTTATGAAATGGGTATTTTAAATAAAGAGTTAGGCTATGTGTTAAATTAAGAGTTAAGTAAAATAGTGAAATTTTGACTTAATAAACGAAGTATAGTTTAATTTGGATATTCCATTCATAAAAGTTTATTTTAATAAATCATAAGTTAAATGATATCCAAATGAATATTCAAGAATAAAACTGATTTGAAATATATATATATTTACTGTAGCATTTTATAAGTGCTGCTGTTTTGAAAATACAATGTTTTGGAAATTTTTATAATTGAATGAACTAAGAAATGTTACAACTTTAAAATAAATATTATTTGACCTTGAATTAAAATGGTTTAAATGAAGATTTTTTTTAGGGTGTTATGATTTTCTAAGTATTATGTTTTTTTTTAAAGAATAACTTGTCCAAAGTGTTATGATTTTAGTAGTGTGATTTTCAAATGATAAACATCCCTAAATTGTTATGATTTCAAAGCATTATTGTTTTAAATTTATTATCTTGTTTTGTTTTTTTTCCAAACTATCTTTTGGTTGTCCTTATTTCTCTTATCTTGTTACAGAATGGGAAGGCTATTGCTTATACCAGTCTATTTAGAAATCTTTCTGTAATCTTTGATAATCTTTGTTACTCATCTGGATCTGAACACTGTTTTTCCATTCACAGACCATCGGTCAACTGAAAAGGGAGATTCAGACTCTAGAGGATTTTTTTTGTGCTTATATTCTTGATTTGATCACCTCCATCTTGTTAAACTTACATATAACAATAGTTATCAGGTGTAATTCCAATCTTCTTATCATCTTGTCTTAATTCTATTTCATTCTATCTTTTTCTGTGCTTTCCCGTACCTCGTTCCTTTTCGGGGACGAAAAGTTTTGAGTGGGGGAGAGTGTAACAACCCTGTATTTTACAAATATTTTTAAATTGATTTTTGCAGATTCAAAAGCTTTATTTATGAAAAAGAATAAATTTTGTTATTTTAAGTATAAACTTTGATTTTGATGTGGATTAGAATTCCAAATATGACTAAATTTAATATTTCCAGAAATTATGAATTTTGGTCAATAGTCAAACTTTGACTTTTAAATTTAAATTTTAAATATTTGAAATTATAAATTTTATCTTTTATTATGAAAATAGATTTAATAACATGAATACTGCTTTTCGTTTTATTGAAAACGGAGTTAAAATGTAAAAGTTATGTACATTTCAATTTTGAGTATAAATGTTTAGTTAACAATTTTGTCTATTTTAAATTGTATAAATTACTTTTTCTTTGTTATATTTTATTTTAAATATGTGCTAATATGTTATTTGATGTATATTTTGTCTTTTAATATTTTTACAAATGATAATATAATTTTTCTAAAGTCTACTGAAATTGTTTTCTAATTTTAAAGCCTAATTTCTATTTTCTTTGCTATTTTCTTAATTTAATTATATATAATTAAAATTTATTTATTTATTTTATGCATTCACTTTTATTTGCTGTGTTTTACTTTATTTTATTCATTTTACATGTATTCAAATTAAAATAAATGTTTCCAAAGTGTATTGAGGTTATTTCTAAATTTTTAAAGCCTAGTTTGCAAATTTTAGCCATTTTCTTAATTTAAATGCTATATAATTAAAATTTAATTATTTATTTTATATAATAGTTTTATTTACTGAGTTTTATCTTTATTTATCAGTTTTATATGTATTTACAAATTTCTAAATTAATAATGGAAATTTGAAGAGTTTGTGACTCTTGGTTTGCCTAAGGCTCTTTGTTTTCCCGTCTCTTCGTTTTCCAACCTTTTTCATTCAATTTCTTTGGCCGACCTTAACTTTTCTTTCAGCTGCTTATTTTTCTTTTTATTTCCGTATACAAACTCTTCTCAATCACAAAAATCATGGCCATCATCATTTGCAAAGATTTTTGGGTAAAAACCTTCTTCTTTTCTATGTTTTCCTTTGTTTTCACATGATTTTGCACTTGTCCTCCTCTTCTTTGGATCGGCCAACACCACATCCACCACCATCCCCTCTGACCAACACCTCCTCCAGCCCCTTCCCATGCCATAGCCTAGACCCTATGTGATGAAGAACCACCATAGTTTTGATGCAACATCACCTAGATCCCATAGCCAAGCACATCCTCCTTCCACCACCTCTCTCCACCACCTAGGCCGACCAACCACCACCACCACCAACCTGTTTCAGACCTGAGACACCTCTGCACACCACCTACTGACCCCACCTGAGATAGCCATGTCCTCCATGACCTAGGCCGAGCCCTTTAGTTGCCTTGAATTCAATGCTTTTGCCTTGTAATATTAGATTTTTGCTTCACAAACTTGTCCACCACCTTCTCTAGGTTAGGCCGACCCCTATAGGTCCACAACCAGACCTTAGAGCAAGCCTTATTCATGTATTTTCCATCCATGGCTGAGCCTATGCTAGATGGAGGCAAGTGCAATTCGTTTGGAATTGATTTGTGCTTGAATATACAAGTTATTTAAATTGTTGTGTAGTGTTTATTCATGTATATTGTATTGGTTTGTTCATGTATTCAAGGCATTTAGTCTTGTCTCTCCCACACTCAAATCACTATCATACTCTCGTGCCTTTGTGGATTCTATGATGTGTGTGTTAGTTGTCACCTCCAGCTCAATACAGGTGAGTTATTCTCACCAGACAATATGTACCTATATAACTAGTAAATTGACACCCTGTGAATCTGTAGAAATATATTATCATGTTATATATGCTTATATTATTATCATATGATGTTCACACCTGTTATTACACCTGTTATATCATATGTTACTGTTATTTAATGTTATTCTGTTATTTATATATGTTATCACCATTGCAAGTTCCCTGTAGATTAGAATCACTATGGGTTGAAATGATACATACCCGAACGGACTTTAGAATAGGGAAAAATCGTTATGGGCTGAAATGATAGGCCTGAACGATTTTTATTTAAATTATTTTAACTTGGGATTGCGGGTTTGAAAAGATAGAACCCGGATTTTTCTTTTTTTAACTACGGATTGAAATGATACATATCCGTATCACTTGACCTAAGTTAGAAAATTATATACAGGCCCGTGGTTATTTTATAAAGTGTTTTGGATATTTTTAAGTATTTTAAAAATTATAAATTTATGAAATTTGATTTAAATAGATTTTGAAATGTTTTAAAATAAAGAAATTATGATTTTTCTATGTGTTAAAAATGTAATTAATGAATGGTTTAACTGGATTTTTGAAATATAACTTAAGTTGGAAATTTGGAATTTGGTTAAAAATGATATTTTAAGTTATATAAATAAAATGGATATTAAATTTTATTTGGAAATGGTAAATATGATAATTTGATTAAATTTGAATTTAAGTGATTTATTAAAGTATTATTGATTTTTCTATGAATTTAAGTGGTTAAATAAATGAATGTTTAAAAGTGATCTTTTAAAATTTAACTTGACTTGGAAATGTGAAATTTGGTTTTAATTAAAGGTTTAAGTTAATTAAATAAAATTGGAAATTTAGTTAAATTTGTGAAATGGTAATTTAAATTTGAAGTGTTAAGTTATTTGTTGAAATGTGAAGAATTGGAAACTTTTACACTTAAATTTATTAAGTAAATTGTTGAAAATTGGATTTAATTATAAGAAATTTATTGTGAAAAAGATACATGTTAAATGATATGTAAATGAACATTTTAAATGTTAAAATATGATTTTTAAAATGTTTATGTGTTTTAAATTGAAGTTATTTAATTGCTGGAAATACACTAACACCTGAAATCTACTTTTAATAGCATTCAGAAATGCTATAGATTCTGTTTTGAACTTAAATTGTGTAAAAAGAGCTATTACAGCATTTCTGAAATGTTGTAGTTGCTGTAATTGAACTTATAGGCTAATATTGAACTCAGGCCTATTATAGCATTCTCTGGAAATGCTATAATGGTCTGCAGTCTTTGCTGAAACCAAATTTAACCCTTGTTTTGAAATCTGAACTACCGCAGCACTTCTGAAATGCTGTCTTTTCTGTTTTGAACTATAATTCAACTAAAACTGAGTTTTTAACAGAAGTTTTAAGTGCTGTCTTTGCTGAATTAAAAATGTTTTCAAATATAACTTATAGCAGTTGTTTTTAAATGCTGTGAAATGCTGAAATTTTAATAATTAGGGTTTTTGACTTAGTAAACGAACTCAGAATGGTTTGAAACTTTGGAAATTGAATACTTGATTTGAAAATATAATAATTACACTTTTAAAAGGTTTAAATGAACTATTTTGATTGGAATATAAACTATTTAAAGGTGATTTGAAATGATAGTAAATGAACGATATCTTTGAATTTAAAAGGTATTTAAAGTTGAATATTTGGATTTGAACTGATAGGATATTTTATTTTATTAAAATGATTTGAAATGAAGTTTTGTAAGGATATGATATTTTATTATATTAAAATTATTTGAAATGAAGTTTTGTAAGGATATGATATTTTATTATATTAAAATGATTTGAAATGATATAAAAATTTAAATATATGGAAATGGTTTGGAATTGATTTAATCTTTATTTTGATAAAGATATGGTTTGAAATGATATTTTATTTTGAAGTAAAGTATTGTTTTTAAAAGTTATAACCACGGGTTATAATAACGATTGGTTGGCAAAGAGACCGGGATCGGATATGGACATACTCTCTGTCGATACCGAAAAACCACTTTGACAACCGTGTACGCGGTGGAGATTCCAGAATGAAGTAGGATGGTGGCGACGTTCTTAAGGTATGTTACGTGGACCCAACTCCCGTGAGTTGGCATAAGGTGGCTAAAACAGGAGCGATCTCGGACCAGTGAGGTAGCACCTCTTCTCGGACACATTTCTTCGATATTATACTCTTACTTGTGATTGATTAGATGGCCATCCTCCGATTTGGGAGTGTTGTTCGAGGTGGAACGGTAGTGGCTGCTATGCGTATCCATCAGTCCGTGTGCGTAATTGGTATATCTACCCTGGCATTGCCTAGTTGTGCCGTGTCACCTACCATATCGAGCTTTACTACGATTATGATTTTAAGATCCGACCGCGTTAAGGTTCTCCATCCCCTTAACGCTATTTTCTATATGATTATACTTTACTGATTAGACACTACTGTATATAGCGTATATTACTACATAGTAAATAGTTTAAAGGATCCTTAAAGAATGGGCGATCCCAAGCATTCTTTAAGTTACTTGTACCTTTATTACAGTTCACTTGAGTTGGTTTACATTATATAAGTATATATTGTCCTGACTCGAGTGTTTTGTGTTTTTCTTTACGCTCGGGTCAGCCTGAGTTATTCACAGATTCAGATTCCACTTTCTGGAGATTTGAATCGCTGGAGATTATCTGCTTGTCTTGTCCTATCTATTCCAGTTCTGTTGTTCTACTCAGCTTGTACTTGGTTATTGTATTTAGACTTCTGTTGTACTCTATCTCTTCTGTTGTATCTTATGTAACCTTGTTATATTTATATAGTAGCTTCATGAACTACTATTTCTTTTACTTCCGCTGCATTATTTTACTCTGTGTCTGTGATCTGTGATTATATTTATTTACTGTATATTCTGAGATTTGCCAAATTTTATTTACAACGCGGTATTTTGAGCAATTCAACTCCGGCATGAGTGTCTACCTATACACTTATAATGGATGCGAATGGTTGAAAATATCGGGTCGTTACAGTTGGTATCAGAGCTTTGGCTTTGAGGCAAAACTCAGCATATGGAGTAGATTTATTTACAGAATCACTTTCGTTCGAGTTTGAATCTTTTCCTCTTGATTCGAACTTCCTTTGAATTTTTGGAACGTTCCCTGCGGTTCCAAAATTCATTCTTGTCCCTCACTATTCATCTTCTTTTTATTTTGGAGTATCACATAACTCCACTTCGAATGATCTTTATAGTGAATTGGCTGTCTCGCCAATATTCTAATTTTCTGGTAAAGGAGGAAACTCCTTTACAAATTGGCATCGATTCACCAGAGATTTATATCTATCCTTGGTTTAGATGCTAATATCTTTTGTTATTCCAAACTCTATCTCTTGAGATCGGATGTAGATTTACCCTAGAAAATCCACATTTGATCTTATTCATTAAGTCACGGTTGACCCGGTTAAGGTTGGCCGCGATTTATCTAAGCTTATCCATCTTCATATTTTTATAATCAATCATCTTGTTTTGTTTCCAAAATATCTCCAAAACATTTTGAATTGTACTTCTAAATCTATGTTTTGTTTTATATATTGTGTTGTTTGAGCTGTTGATGTTGATTTGGGCTTCCGATCGATTCGTCTGATCAACGCTATCGATAGGATTTCTAAAACACTTTGACAGAACAAACTAACACAATATTATTTTAAATTTGGTTAATGAAATAAATTTTGATATAAGTAAATATTATGGAACTTAATAAATTGATTTAAATTGATTATTTGAAATGATAATACTTGATTTATCATTCTATAAATGAATTTATAAATAGATGTTTATAAATTGATTTTGGAAACTGAAATGAATTTAAATCAAGAATTTGAGAATTTAATTTCTGATGGTTTCAAACCTTGTGTTTAAAGTTTTAAAAGGATATATTATTTAAAGTATTTTTGAATAAAAATTTGTCTCTAAAGGATTTTAAAGTTTAAAAATTTAGTGCTCTTCTCTTTGTTGCTGGAAAATAATTTCGGTGATGACTGCAGCATCATCGACGTTCATTTTCGAGTTTTGAAGTGAAGAGACTGTTCTGTAGTCTTGCTACAGCTTTGTTTTGGAAAATCTAATTGATTTGAATTTCTAAAATATGATTGGATTATAATATATATAGATATATGATTTAAATTTGATTTGACATATTATGTATATATAATTACTTATCTCTAAATGGTTTGAAAGGAATCGGAAGTTTAATTCTTAAATTTTATTTTAAAGAATAATTTCAGTTATAAGAAGAAAATAAAAAATTTGAATAAATGATTCAAACTTGAGATAATTGAATTGGAAAGTTTTATTTGTATAATACAATTGCATTCAAATATAACTTACCTTAAAAAATTTTTTAGAAGTTAACAATGTAATTGGATAATATACAATATAGAAAGGATTTTTATAAATAAAATTTGAGTGGTTATAATAAATGTTATACACTTAAATTTTAGTTATAAAAGATTAACAGAGGTAAATATTGAAAAAGGAATCTAAAGAGATTTTATTTAAATAACTTAATAATCAAATTTGATTTAATATGGAACCTTAAGTCTAACCTAGGAATTTTAATAATGGTTATTTCCTGAAATGAATATGTTGTATAATAAATAATGTATCTTTGAATAGATAAAATAAAATACATTGGAATTGGACATTTTGTAATAAAGTTATTTAACTTGAATTCATAGTTTAATTGATGTCTAAATGAATAAATGTGTAAAGAAATTTGATTGGTATATTTGCTATATAAATATTTTATTTATGAAATAGATATGTCTTAAAAAATGAATAATTATGATTTAAAGAGTTAAAATGTATTTTAACATCACTAAAATTTGATAATTGAGAATTTGGTTTCCAAATGGAATTTTAAGTGTAACTTATTAAAGGAATATCTATTTATGAAATGGGTATTTTAAATAAAGAGTTAGGCTATGTGTTAAATTAAGAGTTAAGTAAAATATTGAAATTTTGACTTAATAAACGAAGTATAGTTTAATTTGGATATTCCATTCATAAAAGTTTATTTTAATAAATCATAAGTTAAATGATATCCAAATGAATATTCAAGAATAAAACTGATTTGAAATATATATATATTTACTGTAGCATTTTATAAGTGCTGCTGTTTTGAAAATACAATGTTTTGGAAATTTTTATAATTGAATGAACTAAGAAATGTTACAACTTTAAAATAAATATTATTTGACCTTGAATTAAAATGGTTTAAATGAAGATTTTTTTTAGGGTGTTATGATTTTCTAAGTATTATGTTTTTTTTTAAAAGAATAACTTGTCCAAAGTGTTATGATTTTAGTAGTGTGATTTCCAAATGATAAACATCCCTAAATTGTTATGATTTCAAAGCATTATGGTTTTAAATTTATTATCTTGTTTTGTTTTTTTTCCAAACTATCTTTTGGTTGTCCTTATTCCTCTTATCTTGTTACAGAATGGGAAGGCTATTGCTTATACTAGTCTATTTAGAAATCTTTCTGTAATCTTTGATAATCTTTGTTACTCATCTGGATCTGAACACTGTTTTTCCATTCATAGACCATCGGTCAAGTGAAAAGGGAGATTCAGACTCTAGAGGATTTTTTTTTGTGCTTATATTCTTGATTTGATCACCTCCATCTTGTTAAACTTACATATAACAATAGTTATCAGGTGTAATTCCAATCTTCTTATCATCTTGTCTTAATTCTATTTCATTCTATCTTTTTCTGTGCTTTCCCGTACCTCGTTCCTTTTCGGGGATGAAAAGTTTTGAGTGGGGGAGAGTGTAACAACCCTGTATTTTACAAATATTTTTAAATTGATTTTTGCAGATTCAAAAGCTTTATTTATGAAAAAGAATAAATTTTGTTATTTTAAGTATAAACTTTGATTTTGATGTGGATTAGAATTCCAAATATGACTAAATTTAATATTTCCAGAAATTATGAATTTTGGTCAATAGTCAAACTTTGACTTTTAAATTTAAATCTTAAATATTTGAAATTATAAATTTTATCTTTTATTATGAAAATAGATTTAATAACATGAATACTGCTTTTCGTTTCGTTGAAAACGGAGTTAAAATGTAAAAGTTATGTACATTTCAATTTTGAGTATAAACTGTTTATTTAACAATTTTGTCTATTTTAAATTGTATAAATTAATTTTTCTTTGTTATATTTTATTTTAAATATGTGCTAATATGTTATTTGATGTATATTTTGTCTTTTAATATTTTTACAAATGATAATATAATTTTTCTAAAGTCTACTGAAATTGTTTTCTAATTTTAAAGCCTTATTCTATTTTCTTTGCTATTTTCTTAATTTAATTATATATAATTAAAATTTATTTATTTATTTTATGCATTCACTTTTATTTGCTGTGTTTTACTTTATTTTATTCATTTTACATGTATTCAAATTAAAATAAATGTTTCCAAAGTGTATTGAGGTTATTTCTAAATTTTTAAAGCCTAGTTTGCAAATTTTAGCCATTTTCTTAATTTAAATGCTATATAATTAAAATTTAATTATTTATTTTATATATTAATTTTATTTACTGAGTTTTATCTTTATTTATCAGTTTTATATGTATTTACAAATTTCTAAATTAATAATGGAAATTTGAAGAGTTTGTGACTCTTGGTTTGCCTAAGGCTCTTTGTTTTCCCGTCTCTTCGTTTTCCAACCTTTTTCATTCAATTTCTTTGGCCGACCTTAACTTTTCTTTCAGCTGCTTATTTTTATTTTTATTTCCGTATACAAACTCTTCTCAATCACAAAAATCATGGCCATCATCATTTGCAAAGATTTTTGGGTAAAAACCTTCTTCTTTTCTATGTTTTCCTTTGTTTTCACATGATTTTGCACTTGTCCTCCTCTTCTTTGGATCGGCCAACACCACATCCACCACCATCCCCTCTGACCAACACCTCCTCCAGCCCCTTCCCATGCCATAGCCTAGACCCTATGTGATGAAGAACCACCATAGTTTTGATGCAACATCACCTAGATCCCATAGCCAAGCACATCCTCCTTCCACCACCTCTCTCCACCACCTAGGCCGACCAACCACCACCACCACCAACCTGTTTCAGACCTGAGACACCTCTGTACACCACTTACTGACCCCACCTGAGATAGCCATGTCCTCCATGACCTAGGTCGAGCCCTTTAGTTGCCTTGAATTCAATGCTTTTGCCTTGTAATATTAGATTTTTGCTTCACAAACTTGTCCACCACCTTCTCTAGGTTAGGCCGACCCCTATAGGTCCACAACCAGACCTTAGAGCAAGCCTTATTCATGTATTTTCCATCCATGGCTGAGCCTATGCTAGATGGAGGCAAGTGCAATTCGTTTGGAATTGATTTGTGCTTGAATATACAAGTTATTTAAATTGTTGTGTAGTGTTTATTCATGTATATTGTATTGGTTTGTTTCATGTATTCAAGGCATTTAGTCTTGTCTCTCCCACACTCAAATCACTATCATACTCTCGTGCCTTTGTGGATTCTATGATGTGTGTGTTAGTTGTCATCTCCAGCTCAATACAGGTGAGTTATTCTCACCAGACAATATGTACCTATATAACTAGTAAATTGACACCCTGTGAATCTGTAGAAATATATTATCATGTTATATATGCTTTTATTATTATCATATGATGTTCACACCTGTTATTACACCTGTTATATCATATGTTACTGTTATTTAATGTTATTCTGTTATTTATATATGTTATCACCATTGCAAGTTCCCTGTAGATTAGAATCACTATGGGTTGAAATGATACATACCCGAACAGACTTTAGAATAGGGAAAAATCGTTATGGGCTGAAATGATAGGCCTGAACGATTTTTATTTAAATTATTTTAACTTGGGATTGCGGGTTTGAAAAGATAGAACCCGGATTTTTCTTTTTTTAACTACGGATTGAAATGATACATATCCGTATCACTTGACCTAAGTTAGAAAATTATATACAGGCCCGTGGTTATTTTATAAAGTGTTTTGGATATTTTTAAGTATTTTAAAAATTATAAATTTATGAAATTTGATTTAAATAGATTTTGAAATGTTTTAAAATAAAGAAATTATGATTTTTCTATGTGTTAAAAATGTAATTAATGAATGGTTTAACTGGATTTTTGAAATATAACTTAAGTTGGAAATTTGGAATTTGGTTAAAAATGATATTTTAAGTTATATAAATAAAATGGATATTAAATTTTATTTGGAAATGGTAAATATGATAATTTGATTAAATTTGAATTTAAGTGATTTATTAAAGTATTATTGATTTTTCTATGAATTTAAGTGGTTAAATAAATGAATGTTTAAAAGTGATCTTTTAAAATATAACTTGACTTGGAAATGTGAAATTTGGTTTTAATTAAAGGTTTAAGTTAATTAAATAAAATTGGAAATTTAGTTAAATTTGTGAAATGGTAATTTAAATTTGAAGTGTTAAGTTATTTGTTGAAATGTGAAGAATTGGAAACTTTTACACTTAAATTTATTAAGTAAATTGTTGAAAATTGGATTTAATTATAAGAAATTTATTGTGAAAAAGATACATGTTAAATGATATGTAAATGAACATTTTAAATGTTAAAATATGATTTTTAAAATGTTTATGTGTTTTAAATTGAAGTTATTTAATTGCTGGAAATATACTAACACCTGAAATCTACTTTTAATAGCATTCAGAAATGCTATAGATTCTGTTTTGAACTAAAATTGTGTAAAAAGAGCTATTACAGCATTTCTGAAATGTTGTAGTTGCTGTAATTGAACTTATAGGCTAATATTGAACTCAGGCCTATTATAGCATTCTCTGGAAATGCTATAATGGTCTGCAGTCTTTGCTGAAACCAAATTTAACCCTTGTTTTGAAATCTGAACTACCGCCGCACTTCTGAAATGCTGTCTTTTCTGTTTTGAACTATAATTCAACTAAAACTGAGTTTTTAACAGAAGTTTTAAGTGCTGTCTTTGCTGAATTAAAAATGTTTTCAAATATAACTTATAGCAGTTGTTTTTAAATGCTGTGAAATGGTGAAATTTTAATAATTAGGGTTTTTGACTTAGTAAACGAACTCAGAATGGTTTGAAACTTTGGAAATTGAATACTTGATTTGAAAATATAATAATTACACTTTTAAAAGGTTTAAATGAACTATTTTGATTGGAATATAAACTATTTAAAGGTGATTTTAAATGATAGTAAATGAACGATATCTTTGAATTTAAAAGGTATTTAAAGTTGAATATTTGGATTTGAACTGATAGGATATTTTATTTTATTAAAATGATTTGAAATGAAGTTTTGTAAGGATATGATATTTTATTATATTAAAATTATTTGAAATGAAGTTTTGTAAGGATATGATATTTTATTATATTAAAATGATTTGAAATGAAGTTTTGAAATGATATAAAAATTTAAATATATGGAAATGGTTTGGAATTGATTTAATCTTTATTTTGATAAAGATATGGTTTGAAATGATATTTTATTTTGAAGTAAAGTATTGTTTTTAAAAGTTATAACCACGGGTTATAATAACGATTGGTTGGCAAAGAGACCGGGATCGGATATGGACATACTCTCTGTCGATACCGAAAAACCACTTTGACAACCGTGTACGCGGTGGAGATTCCAGAATGAAGTAGGATGGTGGCGACGTTCTTAAGGTATGTTACGTGGACCCAACTCCCGTGAGTTGGCATAAGGTGGCTAAAACAGGAGCGATCTCGGACCAGTGAGGTAGCACCTCTTCTCGGACACATTTCTTCGATATTATACTCTTACTTGTGATTGATTAGATGGCCATCCTCCGATTTGGGAGTGTTGTTCGAGGTGGAACGGTAGTGGCTGCTATGCGTATCCATCAGTCCGTGTGCGTAATTGGTATATCTACCCTGGCATTGCCTAGTTGTGCCGTGTCACCTACCATATCGAGCTTTACTACGATTATGATTTTAAGATCCGACCGCGTTAAGGTTCTCCATCCCCTTAACGCTATTTTCTATATGATTATACTTTACTGATTAGACACTACTGTATATAGCGTATATTACTACATAGTAAATAGTTTAACGGATCCTTAAAGAATGGGCGATCCCAAGCATTCTTTAAGTTACTTGTACCTTTATTACAGTTCACTTGAGTTGGTTTACATTATATAAGTATATATTGTCCTGACTCGAGTGTTTTGTGTTTTGCTTTACGCTCGGGTCAGCCTGAGTTATTCACAGATTCAGATTCCACTTTCTGGAGATTTGAATCGCTGGAGATTATCTGCTTGTCTTGTCCTATCTATTCCAGTTCTGTTGTTCTACTCAGCTTGTACTTGGTTATTGTATTTAGACTTCTGTTGTACTCTATCTCTTCTGTTGTATCTTATGTAACCTTGTTATATTTATATAGTAGCTTCATGAACTACTATTTCTTTTACTTCCGCTGCATTATTTTACTCTGTGTCTGTGATCTGTGATTATATTTATTTACTGTATATTTTGAGATTTGCTAAATTTTATTTACAACGCGGTATTTTGAGCAATTCAACTCCGGCATGAGTGTCTACCTATACACTTATAATGGATGCGAATGGTTGAAAATATCGGGTTGTTACATTAGCTATTTCATGTAGGTCCTAGTGGAGCTTATCATTCTCATCATGAATACTACAAATATTTTCTTGAGTTTGTTTAGCCTTCAAGGCAGCATGAAAATAAGTAGTGTTACGATCTCCTTCTTCTTTCCATTTAAGTCTAGCCTTTTGTTTTATCATATCATTTTCTTTTAGTACAGCTTCAGTGTACTGTTTTGCAGCTTCCGTTTCCATTCTTGCCCGAGGTTCATCATTCACTCGTTATTGCATCCTCTCTTGAATGGAAGTAAGTTGGGCCTTAAGAATGTCAGATTGTTTAGATCCAGTCCCGAACTTTGTCTTAGACCAAGCTTTATGTGTCACTTTTGTCTCCTTGAGTTTTTCCTACAATACAAACATAGGGTTACCATATATAGGTTTAGTCCATACAGTTTCTATTAAGCCCAGAAAATCTGGTTCAAGGGCCCATGTGTAAAAAATTTAAAACTTGATTTTCTATTCATGACAGTGGCTTCCAAGTGGAGAATTTGAGTTGAATGGTCAGAAAGCAAGGGGCATAGAAGGTGGTTGAACATGTAAGGCCATTTGGAAGTATGGTTTGATTGCAGAAGACATAGTTAATTTTGGAAAAGGTTCTATAGCAAGTTCGTCTCTTGTTGTTCCCAAAATACTTTGCACTAGTGGATTTAACTTCAATGAGTTTAGAATTATGGATTGCAATGTTTAGGGGTTTTAATTCATTCAAGGAAAGAGGGTTTCCTCCTATTCTATCAGTTAGTCTTAGAGAACAGTTGAAATCACCACCTATAATCCATGGGTGGGAATCTTGTTGTAGGAATGGAATGTAATTAAGAAGGAGGGATCTGGCATTGACTGAATTCTCGGCATACACAAAAGTAAGGTAAAAGGAGGAAGATCTGTTGAGGAGGGCTTTATAGTGGATCATTTGGTTAGTTGAGTCAATGTGGGAGAGTGTAAGGAAGAATTGGTTATATAGAATCATAATTCTACCATAAATGGCATGCAAATGATTGTGGATCATCTTCCAAGAAGGACAAATGTACTTTGTAGCATGGCTAGAGAGGTCCATGCTCAGTTTTGTTTCAAATAAGGCTAATATACATAGGTTGTGTTACTGAACATGTTCTTTGCACTGGTCCCACTTCAAGTGACTGTTTGCTCCTCTTACATTCCAAAACCCTATGTTGTGTGTCATTGGTTTAACTTTGTCGTGTTGAGCATTTCCTCTTTCATACCCCTTGCAAGTGGGTTGATAAGGTCATTATATCCAGGTACAATAGTACTAAGTGGAGAGTCAAAGAAGAGAGAGTCAGAAAGTTTAGACTATTTGATTGGATCTAATAGGGGAACTACAGAACTGGGTGTCGTGGAGGTGATAACTTGAAGAGAAGGGGGATTGGAGATGGGAGAGACTGGATCTAAACTAGAGGGGTAGCCATGCATCAGGGGGAATAAGGTGGGCATATGGTAGGACTGGTTTGTTAAGGGAAATTTTGGTTGATGAGGCAAGGGGTTGGTCAGCATCGATGGAAAGGCTGGGTAAATATGGATCCAGATCACAAGGGTGAAGGATTGGAGGAGGAGGAGAGAGGTGGTTGGGAGGGAATTTGGTAAGATGGGGATGGGAGGAGTGCACTTAACTTGGTGTACGCGCATGTGCATGTCAGTTGTATTATTTGGTGGTTTTGATGAATGAAATTCAGAGGCTTCTGCATGATCAACATGTAGGAAATTAGTAGGTGAGACATTTCTTCCCTTTTCATGCAGTGCATTTATTTTTCTTTTGTCATGAATAGTTATATTGATGTGGAGTTTGGATAGGGAATCTTGGTCACTATGCATTTTCTTTCCTTCGAGTTCTTGACTGGTATTTCTTGCTGATACTTGGAGATTACATCGAGTCTGACACTGTTCTGTCATAGGTTGTTGCATGATTGAAACCGTCTTTGTGTTATCCATTTCATGCTTATTTGTTAATTCAAGACTTGCATTGGCATTTCCTGGTTGTTCATGAGTTTTACTTCATGTTGCACCTTGCTCTATCGTTGAAGGATGCAAAACAGATTCTGGTCCATTGTCATTATGCTGGGCTTGAGTAGCATTATATGAAATGACATCTGTATCACACTCACAGAAGTTCTGTAGAATATTAAAGGGGTTCTTGGTGTGGTAGCTATCTCTGCCTATTTCCTTTTTATCACTTGCATGGGCTTTCAATGCTGCTTCCCCCATATTTATTATACCTTGTTGCTTTTCATTTTATCTGCCTGTTTGTACATAATTACTTTTGTCTTCCTTGCTTTTTCCTTCGTGTATACTTTGCATTTCTATATTAGACTCAAATGCTACTACATTTACCATCATGTTCTTCTTTTCTTTTGCAGCTCCTTCACTCATCACATTTTCAACAGTTTTATCAACACCATCTTTTTGTACCCATTTCTCATTACGTTTTCTATCATTAACTGTTGAATAAGGATATTGAAATTTCTTCCTCCCCCGCTAACTAGTTGCCATTTTTGAACTTTTTTTGGTTGACTCATATGTGTTGGTTCTTTTTCTTTCACCTTCTCAATTTTTCCATTAGCCTCTTTTGTCTCTGTGACTATAGCTTCATTTTCCTGCATATTCATTTTGTCATAGTCCATAGTAGAATGTCTAAAAGCTTTGCATGTCATACAAATGTCTGGTTGCCATAAGTATTTTACTACAATTTTCTGATTGCCACCTTCAACAAGCTGAACTAAGAAGTTGAACAGTTTGCCCAATCTGCTTGCCAGCCGGTTAATTCCAAGGGGTGACCAAGCAGAAATGGGAATATTATGGAATTGCACCCAAATAGGTACTGAAGGAACTGCACCACAAACATTATTGACTGATGGATCATAAGGCTTCACTATAAAAAGCTTATTTTTCATGATGATAGGGTCTCCCTGCAAAATATGTTGTCTATCTTCTTCACACGAGAGAAGTAATAAAAAGATCACTCCATCCAATCTAACTTTAATAGTTTAAGCTTCCAGATAGCTTTGAGTCTATTAATTACACCTGAGTATGATAAAGGCTTGTCAAGAAAAAAGCCTACTAGATAGTCTTTCCAAATAGAGGAGCCAGTCTTCACTATTTCGTCAGAGAGAATCATAGCATCTCCTTCAAAAGCAGGAGTCATGTCAACTGGTATGTACTTCCCCGCATTCCGTGGCTTGTGCTTGAATTGTGAAGTCCATACCGGTTGACAAGAAGGAGGGAAAGTAGAAAAATCAACCTGACATGGAGGATCTGCTACCACCGTGGAAGAAGGAACACCAGAGGAAGCGGGAGGAAGGAGGGAGGCTTCGGTAAAGGGTCGGGGGAGAGGGGGTTGGAGGCGGCACAGGAGGAAGGGAAGAAACTGCGGAAGCTAAGGTTGTGGGACTCGATGCTCTGGATGGGTCAGAGGGAACGTACGAGGAGAAGGGTAGGGGTGAGGGAGCTACTGCCATGAACGTATGTAATTTAAACTTTACTCAAGGTACATACACTATAACATTTATAGTATTACCCATATATCTTATATATGTGTATATTCATTTAATTAATTAACCTTTAATCAATTAATTTAATTATTTAACATTTAATTAATTTATTTATTTAATTAACCTTTTATTTATTTATTTATTTAATTAACCGTTAATTTATTTATTTAGTCATACAATTTTAATTAATTTATTTAATAAAAAAAATTTATTAAATTAAATTAATTTCAAAATTCAGTTCATATATATACATGTATACTTATGTTATTTTAAATATTTAAAAACAACATAACATATATCATAATATATAATAAATGTATACATTTATTAATTAATTAAATTATTTTATTTATAAATTTCAAAATTTCAAAATAAATATTTTATTTTCAAACATTTTGAAATATTTTTATTATATTATAACTTTTATAATATTTGTCTATCTTGTTTTAAATTTAACATTTAAATTTAAAATCTTGTATTTTAGTTTTCAAACAATTTTAAAAATTAGCCCAAGGCCTGATTCAAATTTGGGCATTTTCTATTAGGGATAACTTTTAGCCTGTGAGTTTAATAATTAACCCTAATATGACTAATTTAGACTACATAGTCTATTGCACTTTGATACCATTGTTGGAACTGTGCCAGCTCGCAGTGGAAGTTATGGTTGAATTACAATTATTTTACCCTATTGGATCTTTGTTAGGCCTATGAAGTCTAACTCATTTAGAAAATTTCTAAATTTTATTTAAATAAAATCACTTATTTTATTTAAATTTATAAATTACATAGAGTTTTATTTAATTTATATTATATATATATATATATATAAATGTACACATATGTATCATATACATATATGTATGTGTGTGGATGTGTAACATGATAACCTATGCAAGGTATAACATGTCTGTATACAGATCTTGGGATTCACATTGCAACAGACATGTTAACTCATCCGATATGTATTATATGTTGTCTAAATATATGTATGTATTTAAAATTGTTATTTATATAAATATTATAAATCTACCCACTAACACACACACATAAATTTATATGTTAATTTTATTTAAATAGTTTTATTTGAATAAAAATATTTAAACATATATATATATATATATATATATATATCTGTGTGTGTATGTGTGTTATTGTATATATAACTTATGTATATATGTAAAATTTATATATATATATCAATGTATTATAGTATTAAATATTAAAATAATATATATATACACACACATAATATAAAAAGGGTTTTTTTAATTATGAACTAATACATACATACACATATATATATATATATATATTACAATGATGAAATAATGTTTTTTATTAAATATATATGTATGTATATTTTTTCATAAGCATATTTATAATATCTAATTACATACATATATACGTATGTATATAAATTAATAAAATTAAATAATTTTTTTTTAATTTTAAATACATTTAGATCATACGCATAGCACAATAAAAATTTAATAAAAAAATATTATCATAAAACGTTATTCAAATTTTAAATTTTAAGAAAATCTAGCATGATATTTTGAGGTTTGAAAATTTTTTCTATAAATTTTCTAGTCGGAATTTATTTTTTGTTAATGAATTATTTTCGACCGTATGTTGTAATAATTTAAAAAATAAAAAATCTGGTTTTTTTAATTCTCATTTTCTAGCCGAGATCTTATTTCATGATAAAATAATTTTATAAAATTTAAAAGTTAATTTTTGAAACAAATTTTATTTTATATAAATTATTTACATAGTATCTGATTTAAATAGTATTAAATAATAGTAAGTAATTATTAAAAATATTTTACAACTACTGAAAATTATAGTTATAATAAATATACATGTATAAAATATATTTTTAACAATTAGCATGGAATGATGGTATAATTAAATACAAACCATATAAGTATAATTAAATGATACACTAATATATATATATATATTAACTAATAAAATAATGATTATTATAATTAGAGTTGTTCGGCTGTGCGTATTTGACCTATCTATGAAAAAAATATTTTTATTTATCAAAAGAATACATACATATAACCAATCTAGTATGTGACAATATCAATACATATAAAAATCGTCACTTGACTAATAATACAATAATAATATATATGAATAATAAAATATTATGCAAAAATTATAAACATGCAATATAGTAAAAAAATATCTAAAACCAATGCCGTGAAGCACACCTTGTAATGATGAACTCTCTCCTTTGAAAGCTTTTCGATTCAATAGACTATCAATCCTTGAATCATAGACCTTTGGCTATCAAATAACAATTGCCTTTTGAATTTATTTGATTTAGATTTGGATTTGCTTGAACTTCTAGAGGATGAAATCGGCCAGTAATGGATGGGAATAGTGGGAGCAAAAAAGATCCTTCTTTTAATTAGGGTTTGAGGTGTTTAACAATGAATGAGAGAGCGAAAATAATGGATTATATCTCATATCAATTTTCACTAAATCTAACCCATCCAATTCTAACACTCCTAACCTATTTTAGCCGCCCCCTATAGCCCTCATTATAGCTGAAATTATCAACCTATCACCATGGGCCAATATCCCATTTAAGCCCAAAGAAATATTATTAATTAATTCTAATTTAATTGCTTATCGGTTCGCATATCGATCGTTATATTTATAACTATTATAAATATATTCAATAATATTTATTCCTCAAATCATATTCAAAATTCTATAATTAATATTTCATAGATATTAATTAATTTAATAAATTATAACAATTATAAACTAGTTAAATCATTTGGTCTAAAGGGAATTCACCATTTCGGTTGTGTGACTCGTCAAGTGTAAATTTGGTCAGCGATTAACATCGAACTATTCGAATATTAACATTCATAGGTCACTTGGCGGCGGTGTGACATGTTGGCCATATTTATAGCTTAGTTGGTTTTGGTAAAATCCAATTTCACTTTGTTAAGCATTACCCGGTTGTGACTTTTATTTACATCAATTCTCTTCGTCAAAACTATATCACTTTGGACTTACAAAATTTGGTAATGGTCAAAATTCCAATATCGTCCATATTAAACTCTATAGTCCAATCACAAAGTCCTTTGTTCAATAATAGCAATTATTATTAATCGAAATGCTCTGGCCCGAGACTGACTTTGAAATGACTTTATTTGACCATGATAAAACTCCCATATAACCGAGGAGACAAATCCTCTCTTGAATAGTGCTTCATTTCCAATACTTCTACTTGACCTAACTATAGTCACTCGATGGACGCCGTGCCATAATTTGACTATAATAAAAGTAGAGCTCTCATATTGAAGATCGAAGGTAGTCTCAAGTCGAGAGAAGTGTATAGATTAATCACATCGGTATTTTCTGTTTGACCTTAATTATATGAACCAATAGAAAACTACCGAGTGAGTCATTCCATAATTATCTAATAACTATCAATGAATAACCCCTCGGTGACCCCTGCAGCCATGAGTACCCCACATTTGGAGAGTGTTACGCACTCTAGTCTTAATGGATACATCGATATCCAGTCTTGATGCATCTTGATTAGGAACATTCAAAATGGTATATTTATTTTCATTGTGTAAATCGCTCACGATTACAACACTTTGTAACTACTGTCACAAAACATACCATTTATGGGTTTTCTATTAAATATACTTTTAATTTAATTAATTAATTAATACAACATATTATATCAAGTATATAATTGAAAGGAAGCACCTTTTATTTTGAACAAGATTGGTTATCAAGTTAGATATATGTAATAAATTACATAATTGCCCTAGGGCATACCCCTAACTCTATCGTATGATTAGTGGTGAAATAAAGGATATTTCTTTATAGCCTTAGTAGAATGCAGTGAGGTATGTGGTAATATGTTTAAGGGACTATGAAATATGACTAAGTTATAGGGATGCGAGGTCAGTCAAAAGCATATGGATGTCCGTCCAGCTAATCTGGCTACCGACAGTATGACTTGGGGGCTGATTTGTGACATCGCTTATAATAAGTACCCAAGGAGCATGCGAGGTTAATCCCAATTCTATAGAGTAAGTCTGCCTAGTTAATCTTGCTACCAGCGCCTATGAATGGTCAGACTAGTGTGAGATGTCACACCTGGGTTACGGGTTATAATATGTAGGACCTTCTTCGAAGATCGGGGTAGTAAGTGGTTGTCGTAGGGTCTGCCTCCTCCTAATTAGGAAGTATTAAATTATCGGGGATAACATTTAAGCATGGTAGATGGAAATCTTAGGAAGGGTCCGCTTCGGGTTGAAGTATTAATTGGCTATTCTAGTGTTTGCCTCTTCCAAAAAGAAGTATTAAGTGGCTTGACTATATTTTGTGCAATGTCAACTAGATTATACCAGAGAGGGGTCTGCTTTGGGTTAGGTATTAAATGGTAGGGACTTACTTAAGAGATAGGTATTATGTAACGACCAACCTTTTTGGACGGTTTAAATCGACAATAAACCACACATGTCAAACTCAAACCATTCAAAAGGGAGGAATGTTATGGGGTAAATAAGAAAAAGTAGAGAAAGAAAGAAAACAAAACACAGAATCTCGCAGCGGAATGACAAAATATAATAATCAAATAAATAGTTCATGAAGTTGTTTTACAGATAACATTTGATTATACTTTTACAATACAAAATCAGAGTTACATACAACAGAAATAAATAACAATGCAGCGGAACAACATGATGTAGTGGAATAAATATAGTAAATAATAATAGTATACAAATATCCGTCTTCATCCTCCAGAAAAGCAGTCTTCGATATACTGAAAAGCTCAGACTGACCCAAGCGAATTGAAAAGACAAAACGCTCAAGTTAGAACTAAAAGATCTTATGTAAGTTAAATCAACAGTAAATAAATATGAGTGTAACGGCGTCGAAGATGTTTACGGGGTTTGACATCTCCTATCCAGTGTCTAACGTGGGTACAATAACTTAAGAGATGTCGAGATTCCATCTCTTAAGAATCCGTTAAACTATCTACATACATATTACAATACGCTATTATAAGAGTGTCTACAGTAAAATAAAGGATTAAAATAGCGTTAAGGCGTTACCCATATCCCCCTGAACACATTTTATATAATGCCGTAGTCTATACAGTATTGTAAACCCCACCATAAAATGGTGGGCTATCAGAGAGCACTCCATAGGTACGACACAAACCAAACTCGTAGAAGGCGCGATAAGACATGTAACACAGCACGCGGGGCAATGCCAGGGTAGGATTCTACCGTTTGTAGAACCAGGCTGGTGGTAACGCATAACAGCTACTACCGCCCACCTCGGAACACACTCTCAATCAAATCGAGGGGTGGCCACCAAATCAATCGCAAAGTCATAATATGGTTTCAAAGAAACATGTCCGATCGGAGGTGCGACCTCACTTGGCCCAGGTATAGCTCCTGTTTTAGTCACATCGAGCTGACTCACGGGAGTCAAGGCTACGTAAATACCTCATACAGAATCGTTCGCCAAACCATCCTACTTCATTCTGGGATCTCCACCACGTACATAGTTGTTAGAGTAGTTTTCAGTATTGGTAGAGAGTATGACAATATCTGATCCCGGTCTCTTTAACAACCAAACGCTTATTTCACACCGGATGGTTTTTTTAAATTTCCAAAACCATTTCATAGTTGATATCAAAATATCATATTCAATTCAAACCATATCACTTTCGAAATCATATTCACAAATAGGTTAAATTCTCATTTCAAAATCATCATATTTACTCAAATATGTCATTTCACTAGAAAATACCATTTCAATTCCCAACGTAAGTTATAACATTCATTTGACCATTTCGCTTTCAAATCAAGGATTTAAATATACACTTCCACTTTACACAGTCTGAAATTTAGAAAATAGTTTAGATAGTTATAAATAGTTTAGCATAGCTTAAATAAATTTTTAAATAGTTAGAATACTCTAAAATAGTTTAAAAATAGATTAAAATAGTTTAAAAGGATTTAAGATAGATTTAAATAGATTAAATAGATTTAAAATAGATTAAATAGATTAAAGTAGGTTAAATAGATTATAATAAATTAAAATAGTTTAAATTGACTAAAAATAGTTTAAAATAGATTAAATTAGTTTAATAGTTTGAAAATCTTAATACCCAGGATTTAAAATAATATATTTTTAAACAGTTTATATTAAAATGGTAAATTTGAAATTAATATCAAATTAAACTATTTCTTTCATTTCAACACATATGGACCATGTCCAGCTTTCAAATCAACAACCAAATTTTGTCCTTCAATTCAAATTCTCATTTAAACCATTAATAAATATCGATTTCAAATCCAAGTTCGAACAATAAATCCAAACTATTTCAAATTTATAGATTTCAAAGTTACATTTTCAAACGTTTTCAATAACTCAATTTCGATAAATTTCATTTATACTTCAAATCTAACTTTTAAAATTTCAATTTAAACCAATTTCAATTTTACATTAAAACTCGGATTTTCAAAATAATTCAGTTTGTATAAATCAAATTTTATTTCAAAATATCATTTAACTGAATTCAAAATTTAAGGATTAAAAAATCATTTAATTTAACTAATCCGGTGTCCGTATATAATTTTCCATCCTATGGTCAAGTGATATGGATATTTATCATTTCAATCCGCAAATATCTTAAATTTTACGGGTATAAATTATTTCGACCCGCAATCTCAAACTTTTTACTTCAAATCCATGAAATCACTCAAGTCTATCATTTCAACCCATAACGATTTCTCCCTAATCTATCAAATCGTTCGGGTATGTATCATTTCAACCCATAGGGAATTTGTAGTGTTATAACAATATAAAATATAACACCCAGTCATGCAATATCAACAGCCAAACTCCATCACAATCATCATTCAAATCAACCAATAAACATCATAATTAACTGATTGTCATTAACCGGTATTAACCGGCAATTTAAATTCAATATTAAATTAAATGGCTACTAAATTAATATAAGTCAGATTTAACTGGAATGACAATTTAAATATACCAAACAGAAACCAATCAATTTCTAATCACATCATACATTTAATTTAACTAACATAAGATAGTTTAGTAGTCGTGAGCGGGTTAAAACACTCACCTTTGATTTCAAATCGATTTGAAATCCAAATAAGGCCCAAATTTCAATAGTCTTAGAATTCATTCAAACTAGTTTCAAAATGTCTAGAATTTCAATACAATCCCAGCGAAACAAACCACGCGTGAATCCGAGTTCGTACGCAAAAGATATGTAAGTTAGAACGATTGAATTAAAATTTAAATAAAATAAAAATAAAATAAAGAAAATACAATACCAGACCATGTCACCTAGGCTTTGATCGAAACCCTACCGCCATCATATAGAATCTCTCGACCGTTCGATAGCAGCCGCCACAAACCCATGCCGCACGTTTCCAGGCACGTCGTCGTCCCCATCTGACCACTTGGCCAAGTTCGCCAGCGCCTACTCCCCCACCTCGGCCACTTGCGAGAGCCTCCGCCCCCCCCCTCAGTTTGACCGCCGCCGCCATAGGTATTAAACCCTATTCGAATTTTTACAGGCGATCCAATCATCCAATCGCCGACCAAAATGCATGGATGAGCTCCCCACGTGAATCTCCACAACCTGGTACCCTCGATTCGACGATCGGTCGATGTTGATCATCCTCCTATTTGAACGACCGAGATTAAAACATCGAATTCTGGACACACAGAGACTTAAATCGAAAAACAAACTGCAGATCTAGCTTGCGCTTGTCGAGAGCTTCGAATCGGTATATAATATGATAGGGTTTAAAGAAGTTTGATTTTGAAATTGATTTGGAAATTGGATCTTGGTTTTATAACTGAAAATATGTTTTTGCCATTGGAAGAAGGAGATATGCAAATAGAATTGTACGTACATAATAGACTGAAAGACTGCTAGGGTTTGAGAAACAAAGCTATTTATATGAACAAAGCTCGATAAGAAAATGAACCCGTATCGAATTTGTACGAACGACAATAACGACCCGAAAAGCTCGTTTCGCTTCCGAAACGAAAATGGTCATCTCATATATCAAAATAGATGTTTTCAATATTTTTAAATTCAGTGGAACAAGTTTTAAGTCGTAATTCCATTGTATGAAGAAGTTAGCTTTAAAAATCATCTTATTTCAAATTGAATTCAATAAATTGATTTCTATGCATTTCAAGCCCGTACAATCAAACGACAAGTCCGACCGCTATGAAACTTGAAACCCTACAATAATTCACCGTTACGGATCCGATGAAACTGGTTTCGTCGAAATCCAAGTGGCCAAAATAGCTATTTTCACGTTAAATAAATAAATTATTATTAAATTAATTTAATCACTTTTTCAATTCAAATTTTATAATTAACAAATTTCATCATTTTTGATTACCTATAAACTTATAATCATTTAAAACAAATTCTCTATGTCAAATCCAAAGCCAACTATTGCACTAATTATGGTGTTCAATTTTAATTGCAATAAATTCATTAATTATAATTTAAAACCCAAATAAATTGACTTAATTTGACTTCAATTTTTTTATTCAATTAATCTTTACTTAATGGACCTAGTTAACATTGGTTTACATCTTATTGCATTAATATTCTACAATTATCATCTTAATTCATATTAATGCAATAATTTATTACATTAATTGCAATTGATTTCCAATTTAATACAACAGATTAAATAAATAGGTAAGAAATAAGAATTGTCACCTTTACTTAATTTAATCACATTTATAAGTTTATCATCTACAAACAAATGTTGTAACTACTTACACATCACTGATTTCATTTTCAATATTATCCAATTCCAATTTATTACATATAATTTCAACATTGACTCCAATATTAAATTTTATTTCTTTATTTACAAATCTATAAGCAATTATGAATTTAAAATCATTTCAATTAATTGGAATTACATTATAATAGTTATCAATTGCCTTAAATTTACATTATTACATCTCATTCTAGTTATTCCTTTCATTATTAAATCTTAAATTTTTAATTTTTCACAAAATTAAATTCCAAAAATTAATTGATTAATAAAGTTAATTATCGAAAATTACGGGTCATTACATATTAAATGGTTAGAGTCTTCCTAATTCCCTTTGAAAGTATTAAGTGGCCTGTGTACTTTCTCTTACATTGTTAGGACACGATTGATGGTAGATGCGTGGGACTGGGAATAGCTTTGGGCCTACAGTTGGAAGTAAGTTATAAGGATTGGTTAGAAAAGTGTAAGTTGTAGGATTGGACTGGGAAATCCTTCGGGCTTACAATTGAAGATATTTATAAGAAATATAGTTAGAATATGTAAGACATATTCTTATTTAATTATTCTGCTCGATTACTAATATGGAAAGACTCGAGATTTTTATTCACCAGACATTATTGTTTGGACTCCCCCTTATTACAATACAGGTTAGAGAAGACAATGCAGATTTTAGGAAATAAAGGCAAAGATAGCCTTGTGGCAGTTATTTACATATCCATTTATGTTGTTCTTATATTTTTGATGTACTCATTTAGACATGATGATGTTGTATTTTGAGATACTACACTATATATATTTGTGGCTGTTATGCTATATTATGTTACATAATGGATGATTATTTGAAGTTAATGATAACTTTGCCACCACACTTCCTGAGAGGGTATTTTGGGTAGTTCCCAAAAAAGTGAATTAGGGTTTTAAACTTGTATAAATACCCCTTATGTTTCATGTAACCCACTCCTCTTCTCTTAGGCTCTCTTCTCTTAGTTTAGTTTAGATCAAAAATAAAATGAGAGCTCTCTTTCTTTTCATGGCTACTTAGCCATTTTCTTTTTATGTAATTTCTTTTTATACAACTTTAAATACATGCTCTTTTCTCTTCTTGTTTATTTACTTTCATGTTAGTAGTGTAGATTTGTTTATTTATGCAAGTAGAATAAATTTTATTTTATGCAATTAGATTAGTTCTCTTTTTCATTAGCTTTCTTTTTTCCTATTTTTTTGTTTCATGTTACAAGCTACATTTGTTGATTTGATAACAAATATGAGAGGCTAAACCCCTTCAATTTAGGGGTAATGAAGCTCTCTAATTATGTAGCTTCAACATTTTGATAATTATTGCTCTCTTTTTGTGCTTAATGGAATTGGTGGATATGGTTTAATGTTATTGTTTAGCTTTGAATTTGATAGTCTATATTTTTCATAACAAATAGGTTATGTTTAAACAAAAAAAACACAAATTGCCTCTTCATCTAAATATGATTATGGCAAAGAAGTGAATGTTGAAATTAAATTTTGAGGGCCTATATTTCTAAACAATAATTAATAGTCCATGCTTAAAATAGATTTCATTTTCAACTTGTTGTTATTTTTCATGAGAGTTAGTAAGTTGTTTATGGGGTGTGTGTTATAGTTTGATGGCTTATGTTGAGCTAATTAATAGCACAAATAGACCATACTTATGATAAACACATCAATTAAACTAACTAATGACCAAAAAAGAGAGATCGTAATTTCATATTTTGTTGAACCATGTGATCTAGAGAGTGGAATTATCTCTAAATCGTCATTTTATTCACATAGTTTTCATTCACTTTTGTAGTTGTGGTTTTTACATGTTTTTGTAGTTAAAACAATCGCTCAACTTTGGTATAATTTGATTGAATAGAAATTTAAAATCTAATGTTTCCCTATGGATCGACCCGTACTCGCCATGTACTAGAATTGTACGCCGTGCGCTTGCGGTTAACTTTTATTATAAATTCGTTCGACGATTTTCTAAACTGATAGAATTTCCGTCGTCCGAACAAGTTTTTGGCGCCGTTGCCGAGGAGTTGTTTTGATTTTATTTTTCTATTCTTCGAATTAGTTTGTTTTATTTTTGTTTTGTGTGTGTGCCTTTTTAAAAAAAAATTATGTGTTTGTGTGATTTTTGTTTGCATTTGTTTGTGTGCATGTTGTTCTAGTTGTTTTGTTTGTTTGCATTTCCATATTTAAAAAGAAAAAAACACACACAATTT
The DNA here is from genome assembly GCA_030737815.1 of Allium fistulosum. Taxonomy (NCBI): domain Eukaryota; kingdom Viridiplantae; phylum Streptophyta; class Magnoliopsida; order Asparagales; family Amaryllidaceae; genus Allium; species Allium fistulosum. Next base: position 838,324,098 of record CM060903.1, on the reverse strand, counting down.
CTAGAAATTTTTTATTCACATTTTCATTTCAAGTTTTACATTTACATCTTTCATTTTCTTTTCTTTCTTTTTTAAATATACATTTACAAAAAAAACTGCAAGGTGCATTTTCTGTTCACTGTGCACATCACTGTGTAGTGCAACACCCCCACTGTCATCTCCTACATCACTCAACTGACAACTCAAACTGCCTCGACCACCACTGCTCCTACCCATACTTCTACCCACTGTACACTGTAAGCAGCTCTCTGATTCAACTGCTACCCCACTCCACCACATTGTCGTAACATTCAAGCAAATCCATATCTCTGTCTTCACATCTCCCACTACCCACACTTCCCATTGCTGTAACATTAGCAACAATCTACACAACCCACACTTCATTAAACCAAACTATCATAACATCATTCCATTGAAACCTCTCTACACTTTCATATCTCCAACTACAGTCACCATCATTCCACCTTAACATCATTCCATACTTAACCACTACACTGCCTTGTCAACAAACAACACACACAGCCCAAACTTCCATCACTGTGCACATATCAGTGCACTACACATCAGGCTATCATCCAATCTCGAATCAGTGCATTGCACTTCAGAAAACAACATACACCACACAAGAACTGCTGCAACAGCATCACCTTGCAATTCTTCCACCAACAACCAACCACATATTCATCTTACTGCCCACAGTCTACCATCGCCAGCACCATCCCACCATCAAAAACTTACTGCAACACTTCAACTTCAGTTCAACTTCACATTCCCTCCAATTCTACTTGCATATCTTCATACCTCTTGCAATCATAACTCGACCAATTCCAGCCTCGACAACACCACCAAACATATTCATTTCCTTATCACCACCATAACAACACCCCATGTGACGCCCCACCTCTATACCCATACAAGCCAAGAACACTACGGTGTAATGCTGTCAACTAGCACGAAGAATAAGGCTGTTGAGGAGCGACCCTCCATGTAACTTCTTTGTGCGAGCACCGATATGTCAGATAATATAGCATGTAATTCATTTAAGGAGGAAATCCGACATACCGATACAAACTCAAAGCTATCACACAGTGGCTAAATAATCTTCGGAAACAAACATAACATAAATCAGTCACAGACATCCATATCACAAAGGCGGAAAGAGATATGAATATATAACACATGAAAGTGTACATCAGAGTAGTGGTCTGAAAGATCCACGATAATACAAAAGGTTAGCTACTAGCTACACAAAAGAATAAGTATACATCACGGAGTCTATATCTCAAATGTATACATCCAAAAAGTACTAATCTAAGTAGTTAGCCAAAAGTCGGGTAATCCTAGAAGAGAAGTCAAGCAGAAGCACCTGTAATATCTCGATCTGACCCGAGTATTATTTATAAGAAAATAATAAACGGATCAGTCTAGCTATAAATATCAGATGATATGGTATAAAGTAAAAGACATGGCATAAACATATAATAACCATAATGGCATACTACTATAGGCATGCAAATGATAATCAACAAGCGATTAATCAATATCACAAGAATCTTCTCAAAGATCCAAATCCACAAAAGGGAATGGCACACGAATTCACCAATGCACAAAAATTGATAAAACATATCAATGAAAATCACGAAAATTGGTGAAGCACAAATTCCAGAAATCAACCCACGAAATCCAGAACAAATCCCTGAAATCAACACACGAAATCCAGAAATCACAAAAAGGGGGAAGGCCTATCACACGAACGAGAAGCTATCTCATGGAAGCTATCCATTTAATTTTTCGAACACACGAATGGCCCGAAGGCCTTTGAACACACGAACGGCCCGAAGACCATGGGGTGCTACCCCATATATGTGAGTAGAAACATCACCCAAGCAAGGTCTAGTCTCCCTCGCAGACAAAGAGACATCGCTCAATCGCTAGTCTAAATCACAAAAATGATCGTCATGATCATAAAGAAGTGTCAATCACACCAAGCTAGTAAATATATGAGTTTAGCTTCATGTCCTATAACCACTTGCTTAACTTAAATATTTACGAACAAACTGTGAATCTTCACTAGAAAATTGTCACAAGAGGTTCAATCGAACAAGTCCAAGAATTAACCGACGAAGTGAACGCAAGCGTTTCATACCACTCGTTTTACTAAGCCGTTTAATTAGATTTCTCATCCGAGTGAAGTAAAGGCTTGTATATACTAGTAGATTGGAAAACGGTTTGAGAAAAAGAGTTTTGTAATAAAATAGTGTTGAAATCGAGTTGATAAAAGAGTTTTGATATTTACTACTAGTAGTGAAACCTTCATATTTTTAAAGTGACAAATCACCAAACGATTGTTGAAACAAATCGAATCACAAAAATTCACATTCGAAGACGTGAGCAAAGTCCAAAGAAATCAATTCTGAAATCATCAAAGTAGAAACACTCCTGCGACCTAACGTGGCCGAGCTAATGAATACAAGTAGGCCGGGCGACTTAATTGCTTGCGAGCTAGGTCAGGCGACCTAACATGATAGCGGTTTAAGGGGTGAGCGACCTAAAACATGGTCGAGTAAAGTATTGGAACGACCTAAGGAGTTAAAGCAGGCTGAAACGTTGCGACCCAAAGTGGTGAGCGACCTAACATGGTTGCACATGCCGAGCGACCTAACGAAACTGGTCGAACGACCTAAGTATAAAAAGGCGAGCGACCTAAAGGGAAGACAGGTCGAGCGACTTATCAAGGCAATAGGGCGAGCGACCTATAGGTAATGCGACCTAGGGTTCAAGCGACCTAAGGTGGTGAGGTCGAGCGACCTAATGGAAGTAAGGCCTAACGACCTAAAGAAATAAGGTCTAACGACCTAAAAGGTAAATAGGTCGAGCGACTTGAAGGTGGACTTGGGTCAAGCGACCTAACTAGGTGGATGGTCGAGCGACCTAAGGGAAAACAGGTCGAGCGACCTAAGATGGAACGACCTACCTATCATGCGACCTATCAGTGGTACGACGCAGCGGGGTAAGCGACCTAACATGGTCGAGTTAAGGAAATGTGTGACCTAAAGAGGTGCGACCTAATGGGTAGGTAAGGTTGAGCGACTTAGTGGCCGAGCGACCTAACGAGGTAATGGCCGAGGGACCTACGACCTAAGTGCCGTAAACAACATTCCCACGCCAGAGCGACTTAAGGCTTATCAACCTACGACCTAGCGACCGAGCGACCTAACTCCGAGGTGACTTTTCCTCTAGAACGACCTAAGCCCAAAAATTCACCAAAATCACTAAAATTGGAGCTTTTCGCCAATCCAATCCAAACCAAAAGCAAATATACATGCTAAAGTGATATGAATTCATCCCCAACAGTCCAAGATAGTTATAGACAAGAATGTGAGATAAAAATCTCACCTTTTCACAGAAATTGATGGAGATGAAGCTTGAGAGTTAAGCAAGAACAACAATAAGCTTGAATCTATGTTCTTCACTTGAATTTGGAGTAGATGTTGGATTAGCAATGAAGAATAAGGCTTTGGAGTTTTAATTTCCCATTCCCTCCACCATTTTTGATGAAGCTTCAAATTTTAAGAAATTAGAGATGAAGTATGAAGAGAAGGAAGGGGTTGGGCTGAGTTAGTAAGTTCAGCCCAAACCAAAGCCAAAGTGAAAAAGTGGCGAAAATTCCACTATCTCCAAACATATCGAAGTTTACACTTAAAAAGATCGCAAACGTCATTTTGAACTCAATGGAGGTGGTCTCGAGTCCTAATTTGACCGTATGCAAAAAGTAGCTTTTCGGACCAAAATCCGATTAATGATAAAATATTTAAATATAAAATCGATAAATATGCAGGTTGTTACAGACTCCCCTCCTTAAAGAAATTGCGTCCTCGCAACATATAAGATGGAAATAAAAAGTAACAACCGAAAAAGCATCTTAACACAAAAGAAATTGGAAATAAGAAGTTTACCTCAAGGAGCATGAGAAAGTAAGTCCGGATGTGTACGCTCGATGAATTCTCTAGATTCCCAAGAGCAATCCTTAGGAGTTGAGGACCATTGAACCTTTACAAGCGGAACATCTTTATTTCGAAGTCGTTTAACCTCCGAAGCAATAATTCGAATAGGATGCTGCTCATAAGTTAAATTAGGCGAAACTTCAATCTCTTCCACAACACCGGACTCAAGAATAGTATCGGAATCCCGAAGGCACTTCCGTAATTGAGAAACGTGAAACACGTCATGCATGGCAGAAAACTGAGCCGGTATTGAAAGGCGATAAGCCATGGAACCAATACGTTCAGTGATAGGAAATGGCCCAATATATCAAGGCGCTAACTTTCCCGACCGACTGAAATGTACAACACCCTTCATAGGTGAAACACGAATAAATACAAGATCTCCCACAGAAAACTCTAATTTTCTTCTTCGGTTATCGGCGTAGGATTTTTGTCTACTCTGGGCTTCTTTCATCCTATGAAGAATAAGTTCAATCTTTTCTGTGGAATCTCGAATAAAATCTGGACCTAAGGCCAGCTTCTCACCGGCCTCAAGCCAACAAGAAGGAGATCGGCATGGCCTTCCATAGAGTGCCTTGAAAGGTGCCATACCAATACTAGATTGGAAGCTATTATTATAGGAAAACTCAACGAGAGAAATATGATCTTCCCAACTTCCACCGAATCAAGCACACAAGAACGAAGAAGATCTTCAAGAGTTTGATTTACACGCTCAGTTTTTCCATCGGACTGGGGGTGATAAGCGGTGCTAAAATTAAGCTTCGTTCCTAAAGCTTTTTGAAGACTCTTCCAAAATCCACTAGTAAATAATGGATCACGATCACTAACAATAGAAGTAGGAACTCCATGCAATTTAATAATTTCTTTGATAAAGAGTTTGGCTAGAAGAGGAACGGTTCGGTTCGACCGAACGGGAATAAAATGGGCGGATTTAGTAAGTCTATCAACGATCACCCATAAGCTATTATGACCCGAACGAGAACGGGGAAGGCCATCTATAAAATCCATGGAAATTTGATCCCACTTCCAAATTTGAATTTCCAATGGTTGCAATAACCCACCGGGCCTTTGATGTTCGGCCTTAACAAGTTGGCAAGTCATGCAACACTTAACAAAGTCAGCAATATCAGATTTCATTCCCTCCCAGTAATAAAGTCGCTTCATATCCGCGTACATTTTACTACTACCGGGATGAATAGAATATTTGGAACGATGAGAATCTTCTAGAATATCTCTACGAAGATCACAAATATTTGGTACGATCAGTCTACCAAATTTTCGAATGCCGCCTCGAGCATCAGTATCAAAGTCTTTCAAACCTTCAATATCGGTTTTATCCTTAATATTTTGGCCAAGCAAAGCCAATTCAGGATCTAGCCGTTGAGCTTCAAGAATGCGGTCTAAAAGAGAAGGATGAGCTTCAAGGCTACATAAAACAAGAGATAAACATAAATCGGAAACACGATCTCTAATCTCACAAGTGGATAAAACATCGAGATCATGCCATTCGGATATCATCATAGAAACAACCGCTTGTTGCTTGTGACTAAGTGCATCGGCAACTCGATTTCCCTTTCCGGGAGTATAAAGAATATCAAGATCATAAGGGTCAAGGAATTCGAGCCAACACCGTTGACACAAATTAAGTTCCTTTTGAGAAAATAAATATTTCAAAGACTTATGATCAGTATAAAGTACAAATTTCACTCCCAAAAGATAATGTCGCCAAATTCTAAGGGCGAAAATGATAACTGCGAGTTCTAAATCGTGTGTGGCATATCTAGTCTCAGTCGGCTTCTATTGCCTAGAAGCATAAGCAATAACACGTTCTTTTTGCATAAGAACGGCTCCCAAACCAACGCGACTAGCATTGGTATAAACAACAAAATCTTGATTCCCTTCGGGAATAACAAGAATAGGAGCATCAGAAAGGAGTTCTTTTAATTTCTGAAAAGAAGTTTCACATTTGTCCGACCAAATGTATTTAACACCTTTCTTTGTTAAGCCAGTAAGAGGCACGGAAATCTTAGAAAAGTCTTTTATGAAACGGCGGTAATAACCTGCTAACCCGAGAAAGCTACGGATTTCAGTCACGCTCTCCAGTCTTTTCCAATTTTGAATCGCTTCGATCTTTGAAGGATCCACTGATATTCTGGATTCGGAAATAATATGACTGATAAACTTCACACTAGAATGCCAAAAGTGGCATTTAGAAAATTTTGCTTTCAATTGATTGTTCCTAAGAGTTTCCAATACAATCCGAAGATGCTTTTCATGTTCCTCTTCGGTTTTAGAATACACAAGAATATCATCAATAAAGATGAGAACAAACCGATCGAGGAAATCTTTGAAAACTCGATTCTTGAGGTCAACGAAATAAGCCGGAGCATTCGTTAAACCGAATGGCATAACTAGCCATTCATAAGATCCATAACGAGTACGGAATGAAGTCAAAGGAATACTATCCTTTGCAATACGAAGCTGATGAAAGCCGGTAGCCAAGTCCAATTGTGAAAAGACTCTAGCACCACTAAGTTGATCAAACAGATCATCAATCCGAGGTAAAGGATATTTATTCTTAATAGTAAGATCATTAAGCTTGCGGTAGTCGACGCAAAGCCTAAGTGTACCATCGGACTTATTTACAAAAATAGTTGAAGCTCCCCAAGGCGAGGAACTAGAGCGAATAAGTTGCTTCGTCTCCAACTCGGATAATTGTTTGCGCATCTCTTCATTCTCCTTATTGGACATGTGATAAGGAGGACGGGTAACAGGTTGAGCTCCAGGTATAAGATTAATTTTGAACTCAATTGCTCGCTTAGGTGGTAATCTTAAGAAGGGCTCGAATATGTCGGAAAATTCATGAACGACGCGAATAAGAGAAATGACATCCTCCTCATCATCATTGTCATCATCACGAGGATTTAAAGAATATAAAGATGCAACCAAAGCGGAATCCGAATCTTTAAGAATAATAGAAATCTGATTAACAAATTGCAGATGTCAAAGATAAATAGTTCGCTCAGGACATAGGATATGAGCTTCATAACGGTTAAGCCAATCCATACCCAAAATCATTCCAAAGCCTAAATAAAGCATGACATGCAAATCAGCTAGGAAAGGAAAATCACACAAAATAATCTCCACATCTTTACAAAGCAAACTAAGAGTTGTGGATCCACTAACCGGATTCGCAATTCTTAAAGAAGTCATTAAAGCAACAACACTTAAAGAAAGAGTGTCTACAAGTTCCTTTGATATAAAAGAATGTGATGCATCCGTATCAAAGAGAACTCTAATAGGTTGATCATGAAATATAATAATGCCATCAAGGACAGAATGAGACATACCTTGACCGCGAGATGTGTTGCCAGGGGCTTGAGCAACGTTTAACTTTCCCTCCTTCTTGCTTGGAAGCTTAGGGCATAGATGCATATAATGATCCGGACTTTTACAGTAGCGGCAAGAACGGGGCTTTGAACACTTGTTCGCAAAATGGCCCCTAGCACCACAGTTGTAGCATTTCCCATCACTAGAGGAAAAAGTCTTTGCAGCAGGAGTTGCTTGCTTCCCCTTTTTGTTGGGATATGGACCTTTGAACTTGTTAGGCCTTTTCTTGTTGTTGAAGTTCGGTTTGGCTCCCACCACTTCAACATCACTTTCCCTATCCGCCTCTTCAAGACGAAGAGCGATATCAATGAGTTGATCGAAAGAAACTTCTAATTTTAGAAGTAATGGCTTCTTGAGATTCTTGTTTAAGCCATAGACGAATCTTTGGTTCTTCTTCAATGGGGTGTTGATGTATTCAATCCCATATTTAGACAGTGACTCGAAGGATGCGACATAATCTGTCACAGAGGATTCACCTTGAACAAGGTCTATGAAACGGCAAGCCAATGTCACCTTCTCTGCTTCTGGTACAAATTTCAATTCGAAGCGTTCCCGGAATTGCTCCCAGGTGAGATCTGCTTCATTAATTTCAGAAATAAGAAGTTCGTACCAATCCAATGCTCTCTCTTGGAGCATACTGGAAGCCACCTGAACACGATGAAGATCGATAAGATTCATGCGAGAAAAGATTCGATCGCATGTTCTTAACCAAGCCTGGACTTCAATAATAGTTTCGGAACCTTTGAATGGTTTCCCACCCAAGTTGGTATAATCGTTGCACAGGCGTGCAAATCCAGACTTAGGGTGAGTAGGTTCCTGATTAGGACCAGCTGCTTGAGCATTCTTTACTAAATCAAAAAGCTGTTGAGCAGACATAAAAACTCCATCCTTGGGAGTAACAGTAGATGGTCCAGCTCTGGGATGGCTTGGTCTAGACATTCTCTTCTTTGAGGAAGAGAAAAGAAGAATAGTTATTCTCCAATTAAATATCAAGCAAATCTTGATAGATAGAACAAGGATACATAAAAGGAAATAGGATAAATCGGTACGAAGACTCGAATTAAATTCTAAGGCACGACTCCTAAGTTGTACTTAGGACGATGATCCTTGTTAATTTATTCTATATTGTTTCGAAGTTTGGCTCTAATACCAAGCTGTGATGCCCCACCTCTATACCCATACTAGCCAAGAACACTACAGTGTAATGCTGTCAACTAGCACGGAGAATAAGGCTGTTGAGGAGCGACCCTCCATGTAACTTCTTTGTGCGAGCACCGAGATGTCAGATAATATAGCATGTAATTCATTTAAGGAGGAAATCCGACATACCGATACAAACTCAAAGCTATCACATAGTGGCTAAATAATCTTCAGAAACAAACATAACATAAATCAGTCACAGACATCCATATCACAAAGGCGGAAAGAGATATGAATATATAACACATGAAAGTGTACATCAGAGTAGTGGTCTGAAAGATCCACGATAATACAAAAGGTTAGCTACTAGCTACACAAAAGAATAAGTATACATCACGGTGTCTATATCTCAAATGTATACATCCAAAAACTACTAATCTAAGTAGTTAGCCAAAAGTCGGGTAATCCCAGAAGAAAAGTCAAGCAGAAGCACCTGTAACATCTCGATCTGACCCGAGTATTATTTATAAGAAAATAATAAACGGATCAGTCTAGCTATAAATATCAGATGATATGGTATAAAGTAAAAGACATGGCATAAACATATAATAACCATAATGGCATACTACTATAGGCATGCAAATGATAATCAACAAGCGATTAATCAATATCACAAGAATCTTCTCAAAGATCCAAATCCACAAAAGGGAATGGCACACGAATTCACCAATGCACAAAAATTGATAAAACATATCAATGAAAATCACGAAAATTGGTGAAGCACAAATTCCAGAAATCAACCCACGAAATCCAGAACAAATCCCTGAAATCAACACACGAAATCCAGAAATCACAAAAAGGGGGAAGGCCTATCACACGAATGAGAAGCTATCTCATGGAAGCTATCCATTTAATTTTTCGAACACACGAATGGCCCGAAGGCCTTTGAACACACGAACGGCCCGAAGACCATGGGGTGATATCCCATATATATGAGTAGAAACATCACCCAAGTGGGGTCTAGTCTCCCTCGTAGACAAAGAGACATCGCTCAATCGCTAGTCTAAATCACAAAAATGATCGTCATGATCATAAAGAAGTGTCAATCACACCAAGCTAGTAAATATATGAGTTTAGCTTCATGTCCCATAACCACTTGCTTAACTTAAATATTTACGAACAAACTGTGAATCTTCACTAGAAAATTGTCACAAGAGGTTCAATCGAACAAGTCCAAGAATTAATCGACGAAGTGAACGCAAGCGTTTCATACCACTCGTTTTACTAAGCCGTTTAATTAGATTTCTCATCCGAGTGAAGTAAAGGCTTGTATATACTAGTAGATTGGAAAACGGTTTGTGAAAAAGAGTTTTGTAATAAAATAGTGTTGAAATCGAGTTGATAAAAGAGTTTTGATATTTACTACTAGTATTGAAACCTTCATATTTTTAAAGTGACAAATCACCAAACGATTGTTGAAACAAATCGAATCACAAAAATTCACATTTGAAGACGTGAGCAAAGTCCAAAGAAATCAATTCCGAAATCATCAAAGTAGAAACACTCCTGCGACCTAACGTGGCCGAGCTAATGAATACAAGTAGGCCAGGCGACTTAATTGCTTGCGAGCTAGGTCAGGCAACCTAACATGATAGCGGTTTAAGGGGTAAGCGACCTAAAACATGGTCAAGTAAAGTATTGGAATGACCTAAGGAGTTAAAGCAGGCCGAAACGTTGCGACCCAAAGTGGTGAGCGACCTAACATGGTTGCACATGCCGAGCGACCTAACGAAACTGGTCGAACGACCTATGTATAAAAAGGCGAGTGACCTAAAGGGAAGACAGGTCGAGCGACTTATCAAGGCAATAGGGCGAGCGACCTATAGGTAATGCGACCTAGGGTTCAAGCGACCTAAGGTGGTGAGGTCGAGCGACCTAATGGAAGTAAGGCCTAACGACCTAAAGAAATAAGGTCTAACGACCTAAAAGGTAAACAGGTCGAGCGACTTGATGGTGGACTTGGGTTAAATGACCTAACTTGGTAGATGGTCGAGCGACCTAAGGGAAAACAGGTCGAGCGACCTAAGATGGAACGACCTACCTAGCACGCAACCTATCAGTGGTGCGACGCAGCGGGGTAAGCGACCTAACACGGTCGAGTTAAGGAAAGGCACGACCTAAAGAGGTGCGACCTAATGGGTAGGTAAGGTCGAGCGACTTAGTGGCCGAGCGACCTAACGAGGTAATGGCCGAGGGACCTACGACCTAAGTGCCGTAAACAACATTCCCACGCCAGAGCGACTTAAGGCTTATCAAACTACGACCTAGCGACCGAGCGAACTAACTCCGAGGTGACTTTTCCTCCAGAACGACCTAAGCCCAGAAATTCACCAAAATCACTAAAAATTGGAGCTTTTCGCCAATCCAATCCAAACCAAAAGCAAATATACATGCTAAAGTGATAGGAATTCATCCCCAATAGTCCAAGATAGTTATAGACAAGAATGTGAGATAAAAATCTCACCTTTTCATGGAAATTGATGGAGATGAAGCTTGAGAGTTAAGCAAGAACAACAACAAGCTTGAATCTATGTTCTTCACTTGAATTTGGAGTAGATGTTGGATTAGCAATGAAGAATAAGGCTTTGGAGTTTTAATTTCCCATTCCCTCCACCATTTTTGATGAAGCTTCAAAGTTTAAGAAATTAGAGATGAAGTATGAAGAGAAGGAAGGGGTTGGGCTGAGTTAGTAAGTTCAGCCCAAACCAAAACCAAAGTGAAAAAGTGGCGAAAATTCCACTATCTCCAAACATATCAAAGTTTACACTTAAAAAGATCGCAAACGTCATTTTGAACTCAATGGAGGTGGTCTCGAGTCCTAATTTGACCATATGCAAAAAGTAGCTTTTCGGACCAAAATCCGATTAACAATAAAATATTTAAATAAAATATTTAAATATAAAATCGATAAATATGCGGGTTGTTACACCCCAAGTCTGCACTGTGCAGTTCACTCATTCCCTCATTACTTCATTACCGTGCACCTCTGTCTCCACATCAACACTACAACTTCAATTCCAACCCAGCTACATCAAATACATCACCATACCAGAACTGCGACAACTTCCCATCACCGCCTGCATACAAACAAACCCTATCAACCACCCAGTTCTCAAAACCAAACAAACTGCAAATTCATCAAACAATCCTTCCACAAACTTCCAATCTACATACTTATCTCTATTAATGCTGTAGTTCGACCATACTCCAGCAACCCACTGCTGCCTGGGACCACAATTCAACTCGAACAAAACCATCTCCCTGCTCCTTGATCGCCTCTGCCCGAAAACAATCAGCTGCCTCCCCCATCAGCAACACCTCCTCTAACATAACCATCTCCGCCACTGCCTTGCCAGTTCATCCACTACAACTTCGACAACCATCCAAATCTAATCGAACTTCAGTAATCGGCACACAAACATTCTCATGCGACCTACCCACCAGAACAAAAATCACCTCAAACCACTAATGCAATCGCCACTTCCTCCCACCACGACAACCTGACTTCGACCACCGCAACAATCCCCCCAATTCACCCAATCACCAAATCGCCTCGCGAAAATCCCCACCTCAAAATGAAAAAATAATCATCAACCCACGGTCTCTTTTGAGTTTGATTTTGAGATTTTGAGATACTGAGATTTGTATTTTGATAATTTGAAATTGAATGAATTTGTGATACTGATTTTGAGAATTTGGGAAATTGAAAGAATTGAACGAAAAACGCATTCGATCGAGTTTGAGAATTTGAGTTTTTTCAAGAAATTTGATTTGTGTTGCCGTGTGTCTTTCTTCTGTTACTATGTGTATTAAGGGATTGGGCTGGGCCAAAAAAAGAAAAAAAAAATAAACGGGCTTTTAGATTTTCTATGTGTATTGAGTTTCTTTCTTTTAAGTTTCTTTTTAGTTTTCTTTAAGTTGTTTCCTTTTTTTTAATTACCTAGTTTCCTTTGTTCTTAGTTTTGTTTTTCCTTTGGTTTAAGTTTTCCTTCGTAATATTCTTTTTGTTTAGAAAAAAAAAGAAAAAAAATATCTTTGGTTTTGTTTTAGTTCTTTGGATTTCAATTGTTTTGATCTTCCTTTGTTTCAATTACTTCTTTCATAATAATAAAAAAACTATATATATCTTGTTTTATTTTCAGGTTGCAGAAGCAGATTAGAAAGAATCATTCGCGTGCTTCGCTTAGCTTGCCAGAAAAATAACTGCTTGCTTACCGATAAAAAATTTGTATGCTGCTTTTAACCCATATCTATTGTTTTTATTTGCCTTGCATTGTTGTTTGCTTGTATTTAAAAAAAATCAAAAAAAATTCATTTGTAGTTGCATTGTTAATACACGATTAATTTCAGTTTTGCATTTCATTTTAGAATTTGTTAATAATAAAGGTTAGACATCGATAACGCTTAATTATATATTGACAATTTGTTTTCTTTGAACTATTTAATTTCTTGGTGTCTAGGCTACGGTAGGGTAATAACCATTTATAAATATTACGGTGATTCGTAAATAATATAGGGGTTGTTCCTCTTAAGTTACTTAAACCTTCAGCTGCATTGCTACGGTAATTCGTGGTGCACTGATAAATCCTGTCTGTTACCTGGCCGAGAACTATCTTGTTGATTTAAGACAATATGTGATTATATAATTTTGGGTTAGGAGCTACTTAGGATAAATAATTCGTAATTAAACCTTTGCATTCATTTAGTTGCATTAGTTCATGCATATATAAAAAAACAAAAAAAGATTTCAAAATCCAAAACTAAAAAAACTTGTAAATATTCTTCAACTTAGTTTTTTTTAATTCTTTTCTTTTGAAATTTTTCACGATCTAAAATCCAATAAAAAATTCAAGTTAGTTTTTTTATACAGAAAAGCAAAAATAAAAAGCCTTTTCAAAAAAAATTGAAAATCCAAAAATAAAATTTTCCTTTTGGAAATAAAATTCTTTTGGTAAATAGTTTTCTTTGATAAAAAAAACATCCAAAAAAAACCAAAAACATTCTTGAAAATGTCCGAATTTCCATATTCACATGAATTTTACGATAGTTGTGAAAATCAATATAATCCATATAATTTCACACCAAATTCTTATGGATATTTCAACAACAACTATTGTTTAAACGATTCGAATTTTGAACAACAAAGTTTTCAAAATAATGGTCAACACTCAACTCTTGAAAAGTGTATTGAAACTCTTGAATCTTTACTTAAACAACAAGATCGAACGATAAATGAATTAGGTAGTTCATATTTGTGCGATAACTCAAATCCAAATTTTCAAAATAATCAAGATTTGAATTCACTTCAAAATTCAAACGATTTCGAGTATAACTCATGCCAATTCAATTTCGAACTCCAAAGTGAATTTCAAAATCAAAATGAAAATGTGAGCCACTTTTCAAATAATTTTGGCAATGGGAATAATCTCGACTACGATGTGAGTGAAAATTTTTGTTCTCAACAAATTCAAATTGAAAATTATCAAATTAATAATCATGAATTTGATTTAGTTAAGCAAATGGAAAAGGATTACGAGGCTTTGTTGCGTGAAACCTACAAAAAAATTTGTGGGAAACAAAATCAAATCCCAACTTGTGAAGAATCAAATAACAATCCACCGTTTATTAAAATTGACAATTTTTGTCCTCAACAAGTTCAAAGTGAAAATTTTCAAGTTAATAATTACAAATTTGACTTTGTTGAGCAAATGAACGAAATTTACAATGATCACACAGATTTGTTGACTGAAACATACAAAAAATTACGTGAACAACAAAATCAAATCCCAACGTGTGACGAGTCAAGTGATAATCCACCTTTCACCCAAATCGATGATTTTCAAATAACAACTTTTGAAATTGAAAATGACGATTTTAACGAAGTTGTTGAAAATTTGGTAATTGAGTTGGATTTCAATTCTTTTGAGGGTGAGAAACTCAATTTAAATTTCGATCTTCCTTTTTCCGATTTTGAAAATTTGAATACAACAACTTTGGATTTTAAGAATGATATACGAAATGAAGTTGTTGATAATCCAACAAAGGAAGATGAATTTAACGAACACGATTTCTTTGGACTTTTTGAAAACGAGTTGTTAAATTCTGATGGGGAAGATTTAAATCACCATTTTGATTTTGAAATCAACAATTTTAAAGAAGTTTTCAATGATAAATTTGAATTTAAATTTGGTGAAAATAAACTTAAACTTCAATTAATTTTTTTATCAACCCCGAAAATCATCGAAAAGGAAACAACTCGTAAGATTTTTAATAAAATGACATTCGTTTTCCCAAATCAACATTCAACTTTGAAATCATGTATGGCTTGGTTTTCCGAGCTTAAGGTGTGTCTCGCATACTTGACGAAACAAATGAATCGGTCTTTGGAAGACCGTTTCATTTACTTTTTGATGATATACTTTGTGATCTCGTGTAAATACCATTCATTTTCATGTAAATATAGGTCATCGTTTTATTTTTCTCCTTCCACTTGGGTTGACTGTGGGGACATAGTCAAAATCAAGTGTGGGGGGAGACGTATCATCATTTTCGATTTTTCATGGTTTTTTTTTACATTTTCTTTCCAAATTTTTTTTTCTAAAAAAAAATCTCAAAAACAAAAAAAAAATATTTTTTTAAGCATTTTAACCTATTTTTAAAGAAACACTATAAGATAAATATATGGTTTTGGTTAAATAAATTGAAATATTTGAAAATTTATTTGTCTCAATAAAAATAAAAATGAAGTTTGATTACAAATAACGATGGTTTAACTAGTATATAGGAAGGTTCATACATGTTAATTATGAAATATCCTAATTGAAAACCTTTGTTTTAAAAAGTGGTGAATTCAAATAAAAAGATATAACATTTTTTTTGTCTTCTGAGTTAAATGGTGCCAAGATGATTTTGCAAAACTCTCTCTCTTCAAAAAAACATAAACAAAAACAAAAAAACAAATTTTTTTTGTATATATGTATGTATTTTTCTTAATAAACACCTAGAGTCATGTGTTCACAATCGTATGTTCACTCGCCATGCTCTGTACCCTTCTCACGTAAGCCCGAAAGGCAGTGCACGATCGGTATATCTGGCCTCAGTTTATCTGAGTTAGGTGTGTGTATATAAAATTTATTTTACTAATAATGCCTATAGTCAATAAGTGTTCACACTTGTGGTTCACTCGCCACACTCTGTATTTCCCTCACATCAGTCCGTCAGGTAGTGCATAGGTAATATATCTGGCCTCATTTTATCTGAGTTAGGCATATGTAAGTATTGTTAATATCAATAAAATTTTCAAATAAAAAATTAGAGAGAGTAAGCAATTGAAATCCAAGCACTATTTTAACTTGTTTGATTTGACTTGTTATTGAAAAGAAATGAAAATACCACTTTAAAAAACTTTGATAATCAACTAAGAATCCATTTCATAGTTACACTGTTGTTATCAACCGAAACAATAAGTTAAACTATAGTATATTTTGTATGATAACTTGATTTTTGTTGGAAGTTTTGATGAGTAAATGACCTAAATTTTCAAGATAATGACCAAAACTTATATTTCACTTATCGTGTCTATTTAAAAGTAAATCTTTCATTTGTAAATATTTTCAAAAAACTTGCATCCATATCATTGTAAATAAATTTTGCATATAGGAATTTCTCATTTTGTAAATATTTTTCACTTTGAATTTGGATTTTGTGGGTAGTACCTACTAAAAACCGTCACGAGACAATACTCGTCTTACTAGAGACACCCAGAGGTTTAACGGCTTGTTGCATACGCTCAATGCAATCGTGTTTCCTACGAAAACGGATTTATCTTTGTCTTTAGGTTTATTCGAGGACGAAAAAAAGATTAGTGTGGGGGTATTTGATGTGCACGTAAATGTGCATATGTTTTTACCACCATATTTAATATATTTAAATTAAATAAATGATGATATTGGGTATTTTAACTTGTTTAAACCAAAATTCAAATTATTTTCAAATTGTCACATATTCATCTTCATATAGGAGCAAAATGGTCATTTTTGTGCAATTATTAATTTATGGAGATTTACTTGGAATTTTCTATGTTGTTTTGTAGGAATTTTAGTGAATTTTACAAGTGGCTTCATGAAGATATGCATGCACAAGAGTGAATACAAAGGAATGGAGATGGAAATAATTCAAAGTGATGATCATGGAGGACCCCACCTACCCACCTACCTTAATGTATACTTAAGAGCTAATGCACATGCTAAAAGGCCATTAAATCTTCATGCACACTTAATGGATGATTATTTGAAGTTAATGATAACTTGGCCACCACACTTTCTAAGAGGGTATTTTGGGTAGTTTCCAAAAAAAGTAAATTAGGGTTTTAAACTTGTATAAATACCCCTTATGTTTCATGTAACCCTCTCCTCTTCTCTTAGGCTCTCTTCTCTTAGTTTAGTTTAGATCAAAAATAAAATAAGAGCTCTCTTTCTTTTCATGGCTACTTAGCCATTTTCTTTTTATGTAATTTATTTTTATACAACTTTAAATACATGCTATTTTCTCTTCTTGTTTATTTACTTTCATGTTAGTAGTGTAGATTTGTTTATTTATGCAAGTAGAATAGATTTTATTTTATGCAATTAGATTAGTTCTCTTTTTCATTAGCTTTCCTTTTTCCTCTTTTTTTGTTTCATGTTACAAGCTATATTTGTTGATTTGATAACAAATTTGAGAGGCTAAACCTCTTCAATTTAGGGGTAATAAAGCTCTCTAATTATGCAGCTTAAAATTTTTGATAATTATTGCTCCCTTTTTGTGCTTAATGGAATTGGTGGATGTGGTTTAATGTTGTTGTTTAGCTTTGAATTTGATAGTTTATGTTGTTCATAACAAATAGGCTATGTTTAAACAAACAAAACACAAATTGCCTCTTCATCGAAATATGATTATGGCAAAGAAGTGAATGTAGAAATTAAAATTTGATGGCCTATATTTCTAAACAATAGTTAATAGGCCATGCTTAAAATAGATTTCATTTTCAACTTGTTGTCATTTTTCATAAGAGTTAGTAAGTTGTTTATGGGGTGTGTTATAGTTTGATGGCTTATGTTGAGCTAATTAATAGCACAAATAGGTCATACTTATGATAAACACATCAATTAAACTAACTAATGACCAAAAAAGAGAGATCATAATTTCATATTTTGTTGAACTATATGATCTAAAGAGTGGAATTATCTCTAAATTGTCATTTTATTTACATAGTTTTCATTCACTTTTGTAGTCGTAGTTTTTACATTATTTTTGTAGTTAAAATAATCCCTCAACTTTGGTATAATTTGATTGAATAGGAATTTAAAATCTAACATTTTCCTGTGGATCGACCCGTACTCGCCACGTACTAGAATTGTACGCCGTGCGCTTGCGGTTAATTTTTATTATAAATTCGTTCGACGGTTTTCTAAACCGATAGAATTTCCATCGTCCGAACATTGTACACCCCAAAACTCAGTCAAGTTAAGCTACTTATATTCGCCAAGCTTGCCACAAAATGAGCTATTGTTTGTACCCATAGTTTGAGAATTTCCTAAAGTCTTTAAGGAAGTCTTGGGTCTCCTACCCCACAGGGAGATCGAGTTTAGAATTGATTTGAAGATGGATGCTAAACCTGTCGCTCTGCCATTAAGACAAATGACTCCCAAAGAAAGGTGAGAGTAGGATAAGCATATTTCGGGTCTATTGTAGAAAGGGTTCATTCATCAAAGTGCTTCTAAATAGGGATCACTTAATGTCTTTGCCACTAAGGCAGACGACTCGCTGAGGCTATGCGTTGATTATAAAGAACTCAACAAGTTGACTAAAAAAATAAGTATCGCTTACCTAGAATAGATGACTTGCCTAATCAGCTTGTTGGACCCAACATCTTTTCCTAATTGGACCAAGCTACTGGATTTCATCAACTGAGGTAGTAGAGGATAGCAAGCATAAGACCGCACTACGCACTCTGGACAGACCGTATGATTGGGAAGTGATGCTTTTTGGATTGACAAATGCCACACATACTTTGTAGATTTGATGAGTAGAGTATTTTGGGGACAACTAAATAAATTTGTCATAGTGTAACGACCCTAATTTTTAACCCAATTTAAAATTTTAAATTCATCGTTTCAATAAAAATTTTGAAATTTTAAACGATCTAAATTTACATCCAAACTTTATTTGTGGCATACGTCTAGTAAGATATGGACATAGAAAAAGTTTCGTTGAAAAATATTACAGTAAAGTCCGTGCGCGTTTTACTGTATATCAGTCCACATAAAGCTGCGTAAAATTTATCTTCCAAATCTAAATATTTTTACACAGTCCACTTGTAAAAATTATTCTGATCAAGATTTTATAATTCGTTTCGTCTAAAACTGTCATCGCCTGCTCCGTTTATCTTATTTTGCAAAACGTACAATTTAAGCGGCGTAAATGCAAATTTTATAAAATCATTGTATCGCAATAATCTGTATACCGTTGGAAGCGTACCGTCGCGCTGATCAAAATGGTATATTCGTTTGCATCATTCGGAGTTCGGAGTTGAAAGTTACAAATTGTTAACGGTTTGAGACCTGTCCGTTACACTATTAAACCTGTGTCCATTAGGCTTCACTAGGGAGTGGAATTCGAGGCATCTCCTGATCAGTAATTACTCCTTGAAACTCCAACAGTCTTTTAGTGTACCTATACAATCAATTAAAGACTTTTCAATTCTGTACTATTGCGTATAAACCAGGCTCCAATTCATAATTCACTGTTTAGCATTTCATTTTCTGGTTCGTTCTTCCTCCTCTACATATTTTGTTTCTCTTCTTCTCTGTTGTATTTCTTCCCTCCACCAACTAATGAAACTACAGCCTCTGCCTCAGCAGCCCCACCAACCCGCCTCCGCCTACCTCCGCCGATAGCCCTGCCCAACCTACGCCCACACCCGCCTCCCCTACTCCGCCAGACACACGCCCAGCCACCGACCCGCCCAGTCCCGTGCTCTGACAGACCCGCCCAGGCTGCACCCGCCACCCCCAGCCATGTCCACACCCCAGCCATGTCCGCACCCCAGCCTCCCGTGCCCAGACCCGTGCCCAGCCTCCCGTGCCCAGCCTCCCGTGCCCAGACCCGTGCCCAGCCTCCCACCCAGACCCCAGGCCCTCCGCCTACCACCACCCAGACCCCAGGCCCTCCGCCTGCCGCCGTACCAGTTCCCTGCCAGCCCGCCAGATCCCACCCAGCCCTACGGACCCACGACCAGACCCGCCTACTGCCACCACCCTGCCCTCCGTTTCCACAACACCTCCAGACCCCAGCCCCTCCCAACCGCCCAGCAGCCTGACACCACCAACCTGACCCAGCCGAGACCTCTGCCCCGTTCGCCACCCAGCCGAACCACCCACAGCCACCACTGCCGAACCCACTACCAGCTGGCCACCACGTAGTTCGTCGAACGTTGGTTCTCGCCTTGTCCGGAAATAGTATTTTACGTATAGCGTTGGGTAGATTTTTGCTAGTTATTAATATTCAACGATGTCTGAATTTCCAGCTGCTGATCCGGAATCTCGAGACTAGGCCTCATCTATTTGTCATCATACCCTGCTTCTTTGATCGGTATGAATATATATGTACAATCTATATATATATCTGTATTGAACAAATTGTAATTGAATTATTATTCGCTTGCAGTTTGTTGTTCGTTGGTGTTGTGTTTGTTCGTGCCTCTTATCTATCGTCTACGTGCTTCGTCGTCAACTTCTTACCACGCAAGGTGAATAATTTCTATTCACGACTCGAAATCTATTATACTAGGATAATTAGATGTTGGATGTTATGAATGTAATTTGAACGTTAAATTGATTGATGTTAAAAATTGAATTGAAGTTAGTATGTTAAATAGTTATGACACCAATTTACTATGTGATATTACATTTGTTGTTATTGTAATCAATAATAAATTTGAAACTGAATTTGATATAGAATAGATTTAAAATTTCGAATGACATATGTTAAACTTGACCTCTTATATGATGAATATTGAATAGTTAAATTGACCCTTTAAATTGCTTGACTTGTGGAATTGATAAATGTCACTTTAGACTACTGAACGTATTGAATTAACCGTTGTAATTGAAATTGAACGACCAAGTGAAACTGAAATGTTATAATCTTTAATCTACATGAAATGATAGTGTAGATTCTAGAAATAGTTATATTAATTGGCGTAAATAACAAACGCGAATTAATACGATTATTTCGGGATTATTTGAATTGTTGAATTGTTGCAAATGGATGCTATTGCTTGTTTATTTACTTTGACACCATCCCAGCTATCACACTGCAAGTTCCCTTTGTATGTTTGATTTTGAATTTAAATAGAATTGGGTTGAAATGATAAATACCCAATTGAATGAATTGGCCTAGGATAGATAATTAAAATAAGAAACCGAGCGGTCAACAAAGAACGTTTTGAAATTGAGACTTATTTGAAATCATGGAATGAACTTAGAAAACTATATGGTAATTTGGTAACGTAAATATAAATGAATTTGTTTTAAATTAAATAAAATTGATTTTATTAAATTGAAATAAATGAATTTGTTTTGAAATAAATAAAATGATTTTATTGAATGAAATAAATGAATTTGTTTTGAAATAAATAAAATGATTTTATTGAAGGAAATAAATGAGCTTGTTTGAAATAAATAAAATGGATTTTATCGAATTAAACAAATTAGATTTGTTGGAATAAAGAAATAAATTTAATTGAAATAAATGAGAACGAATTAATGTAATGAATTGAAACGGATTTGTGAATTTATTTGGTTAAACAAAGTGTTTTGACAAAGTTAATCGAAATGAGATTTAAGAAGTAAATAGGTTAGAAGATAAAGTGATTAAGTTTCGAGTTTTGATAAATGAATAAACAAAGTTTTGACAAAGTGAATGTAGTAAATGAAATTGATATAGAAATGAACCTAAGAATGTAAATACGGATTTAAAGAATAAAACTTGATTTAATGAGTTGAACTAAGATTTACTATTGCATGTAATCCATGAAATTTGAATTTGATTTAATAAGTGAAATGTTGATTTAACGTGAATACTTAAATTTTGGGTAACTAAAGGGCTTGAACTAGAATTTCTTTTCGAAATAAGATTTTATAAATAAAACGAATCGAATTATGAAATATCAAATTTGGAAGTCAAATTTGCAACTTGACCTTTGGATTTGATTTGTTTTAACTTTAATAAAAAGTTGACTGTTGGGTAATAAATACGTTGTTATTAAAGAGACCGGGATCGGATTATGGACATACTCTCTGTCGATACCGAAACCCACTTTAATAACTAATATACGCGAAGTGTTGATCCAGAATGAAGTGGATGGTTTTGATGAACGCGTTGACTGAAGAAAGAGAACGATTTTGGATGACCCCTGACATGACTAAAACAGGAGCCGCGCCGGGCCATTGAGGTTCGCTACCTCTAGCGGACACACTTCTTCGATACCTTATCTATTACTTTTGTGATTCGATTTGGGTGCACCCCTTGATTTGGGAGTGTTGTTTCGCGGTGTTGGGATAGTAGCTGCTATGCCCAACATCAGTCCGGATCACGCAACTACTAGTATCCTAGTTGGTATCGCCTCATGTACCTTGTCATACTGATTATCCTATTCGAGACCCCTACGATTTTGATTTGTACCTTTAGTATATGGATTGCCCTCTGGTGACTTCCGGTTTTGGGGAAACTACGGTCTTGTATATGCTTTTGGGAATAAACAGGTTAAGAGGTGTATGGGCCCTGCTTAACCCTATTTTAATATCTTACTTTATGGATTAGACATTATCTATTTAGCGTATTTTGTAGGTAGTTTATCGATCCCTTAATGATGTTATATTCACCTTTGAGTTATGGACTTTATTATATGCATTGATTATCCTGTATAAGATTTTGAGTCCTGACTCGAGTGTTTCTTTTGCATATGCTCGGGTCAGTCTGAAGATATTCCGTTGCTGGTCAAGGTTGGTTGAAGATGCTGAAGGCTTAGCTTTTATCTATATCATTTTATTTCCAGTATTTGATGTACTTATGTATTGGACATCTTGTATCTCTTTCAGTCGCTTTATGTTGAGACATTGTTGTATTTCTGTAGTAGCTTCATGAACTACTATTATGACGATGTATTTTCCGCTGCATTATTCTGTGACTGTTCTGAGACTGTGATGTTGTATTGATTCTCATTTACATTTATGTACTTATAATCCCATAATGTTCTGTGTTTTGTATTATTTAAGTTGACAAGTGTGGATTTTGTCAATTTAAATGGTCCAAATATACGGGATGTTACAGTTGGTATCAGAGCTCTGGTTTCCTAAAAACCTTAGTTCGGGATTATAAAGAAACTCATTAGAGATAGAGTAGCAATACTCTAGAATGAGGAGAATCGATTCAATATCCAAATCCTTTCAAAAGTTCAAGCTCCTTTGATTCGTTGATTAGTTTTCTTAGCATTCTATTATCTTATCTTTGGTTCTAAATCTCTTTTGGTATTTCAGGATGAGTACCAGAAGAAATGTTAGAGGTGGAAGAGGCAACGGTCCTGCCCAGGTTGCACCTGCCGCTCCAGCTCCTGTCAAATTCACTACTCTTAGCAAGGAGTATTCGCAACTGGGAGGTACTAAATTTTCTGGATCCGAGAACATCATTGAGGCTCAGCAATGGCTTAAGAGTTTGGAGAAGATATTTTCTGGATTGGAAATTACTGATGCTCAGAAGCGTCAGCTTGCTGCTTGGCAACTCCAAGATGCCGCACAAGATTGGTGGGAATCCGTTACTTCTCGTATCGAGGAGGACACCATCACTTGGGCCCAGTTTAGGTATGAATGGTTTGGATTCCAGTGGTTTAAATTCTCCCTTCTATCTTTAGAATGTTATTCATCTTGTCTATCTTTGATTAGGGATACCTTCTCGGCACAATGGATGCCAGCTGCTGGGAAAACCCAACTCTATAGAGCTTTCATGGATCTTAAGCAAGGCAGTATGACTATTTCTGAGTATGAGAGGAAATTTAATGAACTCTCCAAGTTTGGACCGGGTTTGATTGACACACCACTTTTGAAGAATGAGAAATTCATTTTGGGAGCTAGACCAGAATATTATGACCTGCTTACCGGACACATTCGCTCCACCTTCACAGAGCTTATTGATTTTGCCCTTAGATATGAGTCGAAGCCTAAGGGATCCACTGCCAAGGCTGCCCCTACTCAGCCCTCTTCTAGCCAGCCTGGGAAGAGGAAGATGAACTTTGATCAACAAAAGAAAGCTTGGCAGAAGACTACTGGATTGGGTTATGCTCAGAAAAGCCCTATCGATCTTGCTAATATCACATGCTTCAAGTGCGATAAGAAGGGCCATTATGCTAATAGTTGTCCATCTACCGGAGCTGCTATTCCACCACCTTCTACGACTAGGAAAGATTTATGCTATGTCTGCCTCCAGCCGGGTCATTTCAAGAAAGAATGCCCAATGTACAAGCGTGGCACACCATCTGGAGTATTTGCTATCACCACTCCTACACCACCTCCACCACCTGCTCAGGATGACCAAGGTACCTTGCGTAGTACTTTTTCTTTACATGATTTACCTATTAGGGTATTATTCGATACTGGTGCTTCTCATAGCTTCATATCTATTGATCTCTGTAATAAGCTCAAATTAGAACCTACTCTTGCTACTACTTCCCTATGCGTCTCCAACCCTATTGGAGGACTTGCCAACCTCAGTAGAATTTGTAAAGAGGTCGTGCTCTTATATGGAAGATATCGATTCACTTGGGATTTTTATGTGCTTGGCTTCGCAGCATTTGACATCTTGTTAGGTGCTGATTGGTTAAAAAAATTCGATGCTGTTATTTCTTGCAAAGCTCGTTCTGTTTCTCTAGTCAATGACAAGGGCATACCGCTTGTCATTAAATGCAAATCACCTCAGAAATATGCTGGAAGCTTCATATTCTCTCTTGATGCTCATCCAGATGATCTCAGTACTACACCTATTGTTCAGAAATTTCCCGATGTATTTGGAGAGGTTAACTCTCTACCGCCCAAACGGGAAATCGATTTCCGTATTGACCTTATTCCTGGAGCTACTCCCGTAGTTCTCCCACACCGAAGGATGGCACCTAAAGAAAAAGCTGAACTAAAAACCCAAATTGATGATCTATTTGCTAAAGGTTTGATTAGAAGAAGTTGCTCTGAATGGGGCGCCGCAGTGGTATTTGTCACAAAATCAGATGGATCTCTTCGCATGTGTGTTGATTACCGGGAACTGAACAAACGCACTCTCAAGAATCGTTATCCGATGCCCCGCATCAACGATTTATTCGACCAGCTTCATGGTGCTAAAGTTTTCTCACAGCTGGATCTAGCCACTGGGTTCCACCAACTCAGAGTTGCTGAAGATAGTATCCATAAGACAGCTTTCCGTACTGAGAATGGATTCTATGAATGGTTGGTTATTCCATTCGGTTTGACCAACGCACCTGCTTACTTCGTCGACTTGATGAATCGAGTCTTCCGTGATGTCCTTAACAAGTTCGTTCTTGTATTCATTGATGATATTCTTGTCTTCTCTAAGGACAAGGAAGAGCATAAGGCACATCTTCGTTATGTCCTTGAAACTCTCAGAAACCATCAGCTTAAAGCCAAGTTTTCTAAATGCCATTTCTGGCGAGATGAAGTGAGATTCCTTGGCCATATTGTTTCTGAGAATGGCATTTCAGTCGATCCAGCTAAGATTGCCATAATCAATGTAAGTTTTATCATATTCGAATTTCTATTCAATTCCTCTTATCACTTTCTAATTTGAAATTTTCTACAGGATTGGGAGACTCCTAAAACTCCTACGGATATTCGTAGTTTCTTGGGTTTAGCCGGATATTATCGCAGATTTATTGAGCACTTTGCCCGGATTTCTGCCCCACTGACTGCTTTAACTCGGAAGGATGTTAAGTTTATTTGGAGTGAGAAGTGCGAATCAGCTTTCATTGAGTTGAAAAGTAAATTAACTTCAGCCCCAGTTCTTGCAGTCATCGATGGAAGTGAAGGATTGACTGTTTATACAGATGCTTGCCGAGAAGGTTTAGGCGCTGTTCTTATGCAAAATGGAAAGGTTATTGCTTATGCTGGTCGTCAGTTGAAGACCCATGAATTGAACTATGCCACTCATGATCTTGAGCTTCTTGCTGTTGTATTTGCTTTGAAACTTTGGAGGCATCATCTTTTGGGAACAAAGTTCGAACTATTCACTGATCATAAGTCCTTGAGGTATATTTTTTCTCAGAAGGATTTGAACCAGAGGCAAGTCCGATGGCTTGAATTCTTAGCTGCATACGACCTCGACATCACTTATACACCGGGGAAGGCAAATGTTGTAGCAGATGCTTTGAGCCGCAGCAAAGCATTGTCTTGTTGCAATATTATCGAAGGCATGTTATTCCAGCTTAGTATCTCTCCATCTCTTATGGATCGCATTAAAGCTAAGCAATATGAAGACACTTTGCTCTATCGTATGAAGGAATTAGTTATGGGTAGAGTAAGTAATGCCGACAACAAAGTGGGTGCACAAGTCGATAGTGATGGAGTTTTGAGGATCGACAATCGTATTTGTGTTCCTAATGTCGATGGTCTTAGACAGGAAGTGCTACGAGAAAATCATAAGTCTTCGCTTTCATTTCATCCCGGTGCTACCAAAATGTACCAGAATATGAAGAAACTATATTGGTGGAGTGGAATGAAGCGCGATATTTCTATCTATGTTAGCAGGTGCACCACTTGCCAACAAGTTAAAGCAGATCACAGAAAGACAGCAGGATTGCTCCAACCGCTAGAGATTCCAGGTTGGAAATGGGAACAGATTTCTATGGACTTTATTGATGGGCTGCCTAGGACTAGAAAGGGTAACGAAAGCATATGGGTAATTGTCGATAGACTGACGAAGTCCGCTCACTTTATTCCAGTCAAGACCACTCGTACAGCCTCTAGTTTGGCCGAGATATACATGAGGGAAGTTGTTAAACTTCACGGTGTACCATCTAGTATTGTATGCGATCGCGATCCTATTTTCACCAGTAAATTCTGGAAAGCATTTCAGGATACTTTGGGCACCAAACTGAATCTGAGTACAGCTTATCATCCTCAGACAGATGGCCAAACTGAGAGGGTAAATCAGATTTTGGAAGATCTTCTCCGAGCTTGTATTATTGACTTTGGTGGATCCTGGGAAGACCATCTTCACTTGGTTGAATTCACTTATAATAATAGTTACCAGGTAAAGAATTTGAATTTCAAATTTGAATAAGTATATTTGAATTTGAATTAATTATCCTTTGAAAACCAGGCAAGCATTGGTATGGCACCGTTCGAAGCCTTATATGGACGGCCATGCAAATCGCCAGCTTGTTGGATTGAGTCGGGAGATCGATTAGTGCTTGGACCAGAAATGATTATGGAAGCTTCTGAAAAGGTCGAAGAAATCAGGAAGAAGATAAAGACGGCACAGGATAGACAGAAAAGCTATGCCGACAAAAGGAGAAGAGATCTCGAATTCGGTGTAGGAGACAAAGTATTTCTGAAGGTGTCGCCTTTGAGGAATATTGTTCGATTTGGAAGGAAGGGAAAGCTAGCTCCCAGATTTGTTGGTCCGTTTGAGATTACAGAAAGAGTTGGAACATTGGCATATAGAGTTGCATTACCAGAAAAGTTCGCTGGTGTTCACAACGTATTCCACGTCTCACACCTTCGCAAGGTTGTACACGATCCATCTATGACCATCCCTACTGCTCAGTTGGATGAAATAGTTATTGAGCCTGACTTGACTATTGAGCGGAAGCCATTTCGGATAGTCGATCGTGAGACAAAGCAACTCAGAAGGAAATCGGTAAATCTCGTCAAAGTACAGTGGAGTGCAGATGAGCGGGATTGCACGTGGGAAACTGAGGATAGCATTCGAGATTCAAACCCCGAACTATTAATTTCAGGTATTCTTCAAATTTCTTGAAACCTATCGTGACTTTTCTACTTATTTCATTTCTACTTCACTCGTCTCGTTCCTTTTCGAGGACGAAAAGTTTTGAGTGGGGGAGATTGTAACGACCCTAATTTTTAACCCAATTTAAAATTTTAAATTCATCGTTTCAATAAAAATTTTGAAATTTTAAACGATCTAAATTTACATCCAAACTTTATTTGTGGCATACGTCTAGTAAGATATGGACATAGAAAAAGTTTCGTTGAAAAATATTACAGTAAAGTCCGTGCGCGTTTTACTGTATATCAGTCCACATAAAGCTGCGTAAAATTTATCTTCCAAATCTAAATATTTTTACACAGTCCACTTGTAAAAATTATTCTGATCAAGATTTTATAATTCGTTTCGTCTAAAACTGTCATCGCCTGCTCCGTTTATCTTATTTTGCAAAACGTACAATTTAAGCGGCGTAAATGCAAATTTTATAAAATCATCGTATCGCAATAATCTGTATACCGTTGGAAGCGTACCGTCGCGCTGATCAAAATGGTATATTCGTTTGCATCATTCGGAGTTCGGAGTTGAAAGTTACAAATTGTTAACGGTTTGAGACCTGTCCGTTACACTATTAAACCTGTGTCCATTAGGCTTCACTAGGGAGTGGAATTCGAGGCATCTCCTGATCAGTAATTACTCCTTGAAACTCCAACAGTCTTTTAGTGTACCTATACAATCAATTAAAGACTTTTCAATTCTGTACTATTGCGTATAAACCAGGCTCCAATTCATAATTCACTGTTTAGCATTTCATTTTCTGGTTCGTTCTTCCTCCTCTACATATTTTGTTTCTCTTCTTCTCTGTTGTATTTCTTCCCTCCACCAACTAATGAAACTACAGTCTCTGCCTCAGCAGCCCCACCAACCCGCCTCCGCCTACCTCCGCCGATAGCCCTGCCCAACCTACGCCCACACCCGCCTCCCCTACTCCGCCAGACACACGCCCAGCCACCGACCCGCCCAGTCCCATGCTCTGACAGACCCGCCCAGGCTGCACCCGCCACCCCCAGCCATGTCCGCACCCAGCCATGTCCATACCCCAGCCATGTCCGCACCCCAGCCTCCCGTGCCCAGACCCGTGCCCAGCCTCCCGTGCCCAGCCTCCCGTGCCCAGACCCGTGCCCAGCCTCCCACCCAGACCCCAGGCCCTCCGCCTACCACCACCCAGACCCCAGGCCCTCCGCCTGCCGCCGTACCAGTTCCCTGCCAGCCCGCCAGATCCCACCCAGCCCTACGGACCCACGACCAGACCCGCCTACTGCCACCACCCTACCCTCCGTTTCCACAACACCTCCAGACCCCAGCCCCTCCCAACCGCCCAGCAGCCTGACACCACCAACCTGACCCAGCCGAGACCTCTGCCCCGTTCGCCACCCAGCCGAACCACCCACAGCCACCACTGCCGAACCCACTACCAGCTGGCCACCACGTAGTTCGTCGAACGTTGGTTCTCGCCTTGACCGGAAATAGTATTTTACGTATAGCGTTGGGTAGATTTTTGCTAGTTATTAATATTCAACGATGTCTGAATTTCCAGCTGCTGATCCGGAATCTCGAGACTAGGCCTCATCTATTTGTCATCATACCCTGCTTCTTTGATCGGTATGAATATATATGTACAATCTATATATATATCTGTATTGAACAAATTGTAATTGAATTATTATTCGCTTGCAGTTTGTTGTTCGTTGGTGTTGTGTTTGTTCGTGCCTCTTATCTATCGTCTACGTGCTTCGTCGTCAACTTCTTACCACGCAAGGTGAATAATTTCTATTCACGACTCGAAATCTATTATACTAGGATAATTAGATGTTGGATGTTATGAATGTAATTTGAACGTTAAATTGATTGATGTTAAAAATTGAATTGAAGTTAGTATGTTAAATAGTTATGACACCAATTTACTATGTGATATTACATTTGTTGTTATTGTAATCAATAATAAATTTGAAACTGAATTTGATATAGAATAGATTTAAAATTTCGAATGACATATGTTAAACTTGACCTCTTATATGATGAATATTGAATAGTTAAATTGACCCTTTAAATTGCTTGACTTGTGGAATTGATAAATGTCACTTTAGACTACTGAACGTATTGAATTAACCGTTGTAATTGAAATTGAACGACCAAGTGAAACTGAAATGTTATAATCTTTAATCTACATGAAATGATAGTGTAGATTCTAGAAATAGTTATATTAATTGGCGTAAATAACAAACGCGAATTAATACGATTATTTCGGGATTATTTGAATTGTTGAATTGTTGCAAATGGATGCTATTGCTTGTTTATTTACTTTGACACCATCCCAGCTATCACACTGCAAGTTCCCTTTGTATGTTTGATTTTGAATTTAAATAGAATTGGGTTGAAATGATAAATACCCAATTGAATGAATTGGCCTAGGATAGATAATTAAAATAAGAAACCGAGCGGTCAACAAAGAACGTTTTGAAATTGAGACTTATTTGAAATCATGGAATGAACTTAGAAAACTATATGGTAATTTGGTAACGTAAATATAAATGAATTTGTTTTAAATTAAATAAAATTGATTTTATTAAATTGAAATAAATGAATTTGTTTTGAAATAAATAAAATGATTTTATTGAATGAAATAAATGAATTTGTTTTGAAATAAATAAAATGATTTTATTGAAGGAAATAAATGAGCTTGTTTGAAATAAATAAAATGGATTTTATCGAATTAAACAAATTAGATTTGTTGGAATAAAGAAATAAATTTAATTGAAATAAATGAGAACGAATTAATGTAATGAATTGAAACGGATTTGTGAATTTATTTGGTTAAACAAAGTGTTTTGACAAAGTTAATCGAAATGAGATTTAAGAAGTAAATAGGTTAGAAGATAAAGTGATTAAGTTTCGAGTTTTGATAAATGAATAAACAAAGTTTTGACAAAGTGAATGTAGTAAATGAAATTGATATAGAAATGAACCTAAGAATGTAAATACGGATTTAAAGAATAAAACTTGATTTAATGAGTTGAACTAAGATTTACTATTGCATGTAATCCATGAAATTTGAATTTGATTTAATAAGTGAAATGTTGATTTAACGTGAATACTTAAATTTTGGGTAACTAAAGGGCTTGAACTAGAATTTCTTTTCGAAATAAGATTTTATAAATAAAACGAATCGAATTATGAAATATCAAATTTGGAAGTCAAATTTGCAACTTGACCTTTGGATTTGATTTGTTTTAACTTTAATAAAAAGTTGACTGTTGGGTAATAAATACGTTGTTATTAAAGAGACCGGGATCGGATTATGGACATACTCTCTGTCGATACCGAAACCCACTTTAATAACTAATATACGCGAAGTGTTGATCCAGAATGAAGTGGATGGTTTTGATGAACGCGTTGACTGAAGAAAGAGAACGATTTTGGATGACCCCTGACATGACTAAAACAGGAGCCGCGCCGGGCCATTGAGGTTCGCTACCTCTAGCGGACACACTTCTTCGATACCTTATCTATTACTTTTGTGATTCGATTTGGGTGCACCCCTTGATTTGGGAGTGTTGTTTCGCGGTGTTGGGATAGTAGCTGCTATGCCCAACATCAGTCCGGATCACGCAACTACTAGTATCCTAGTTGGTATCGCCTCATGTACCTTGTCATACTGATTATCCTATTCGAGACCCCTACGATTTTGATTTGTACCTTTAGTATATGGATTGCCCTCTGGTGACTTCCGGTTTTGGGGAAACTACGGTCTTGTATATGCTTTTGGGAATAAACAGGTTAAGAGGTGTATGGGCCCTGCTTAACCCTATTTTAATATCTTACTTTATGGATTAGACATTATCTATTTAGCGTATTTTGTAGGTAGTTTATCGATCCCTTAATGATGTTATATTCACCTTTGAGTTATGGACTTTATTATATGCATTGATTATCCTGTATAAGATTTTGAGTCCTGACTCGAGTGTTTCTTTTGCATATGCTCGGGTCAGTCTGAAGATATTCCGTTGCTGGTCAAGGTTGGTTGAAGATGCTGAAGGCTTAGCTTTTATCTATATCATTTTATTTCCAGTATTTGATGTACTTATGTATTGGACATCTTGTATCTCTTTCAGTCGCTTTATGTTGAGACATTGTTGTATTTCTGTAGTAGCTTCATGAACTACTATTATGACGATGTATTTTCCGCTGCATTATTCTGTGACTGTTCTGAGACTGTGATGTTGTATTGATTCTCATTTACATTTATGTACTTATAATCCCATAATGTTCTGTGTTTTGTATTATTTAAGTTGACAAGTGTGGATTTTGTCAATTTAAATGGTCCAAATATACGGGATGTTACACATAGCATTTGTAGATGACATCTTAGTATTCTTCAAAAGTGAAGGAGAGCATGAAAATCATTTAGACCGGGTACTAGAGACTTTAAGAAGGCACTAACTTAAAATCAAATTCTCAAAATGCCACTTTTCGAAAAAGGAGGTGAGGTTTCTTGGACACATTGTTTCCGATAAAGGATTGTCTATAGATCCTTCAAAGGTGGAAGTTATTCAAGATTAGAAGATACCAAGAATGCCATGGAGGTTAAGAGTTTTCTTAGGTTAAAGAGTTATCATAGGAAATTCATCAAGGACTTTGCGGAAAATTCATTAAAGACTTTGCGACGATAACAGTCCCACTACTTGCTTAATCAAGAAGAAACTATTTTTTGCATTAGATGAGAAGTGCACGAAAGTATTTGAAAAGTTGAAGGAGCTATTGATGAGCGCACTAGTATTAACTATTCCCGATGGGACGAAGCCTTTCATGGTTTACACAAGTGCATGTGGTACAAGATTGGGGGCAGTCCTTATATAAGAAGGAAGGGTGACAACTTATGGTAGTAGACAATTGAAGAACCATGAGAAGAGATACCTAACTAATGAATTGAATTTAGCAACCATCGTTTTTGCCTTAAAAATATGGAGCCATAATCTTTTGGGAGAAAGGTTTGAGTTGTTCACCAACCACAAATCACTCAAACACCTATTTTTCCAAAAAGATTTGAATTTTAGGCAGTAGAGGTAGATGGAGTTTATAGCATTATATGACTTTGGTATACAATATACCCCTGAAAAGGGAATGTTGTCGCCAATGCCCTTAGCCGGAGGCATGTTACCCTAAGTGCTATATATGAGTGGAGGCAGTTGGAGTTCCTTTTGAATTTTAATTTCCAATCGCCAACAGAACCCACTCTGGGCTATTTGGAAGTAATGGAGATTAAGCCGATGCTGATGGATCGCATCGGACTAGAGTAGAAGAAGAATGAGGTGATAGTGAATATTTTTGTCAAGTTGAGGAGAGGGGGAGCACTTTCCCCCTGGAAGTAGATATGCGATTGATGGAAGAGGATGCTTGAGGAGAGATGGACGCCTTTGTTTTCCGATGGTTACTGATCTTTTGGAGGAAGTGCTTACAGAGCATCACCATTCAAGGATGACCATTCACTACGGAGGAGATAAGATGTATAAGGATATAAAGAGAATTTTCTATTGGCTAGGGATGAAGAAGAAGGTGGTAGAATTTGTCACTAGAGGTTTGACTTGCCAAATAATAAAGAAAGAACAAGGGAAGCCCGGAGGATTGTTATTGCCATTGGAGTTGCCGACTTGAAAATGAGAGCATATATTAATGGACTTTATAGATGATTTGCTTAAGAGCCAAAGAGGCGATAAATCTATTTTGGGTTATAGTGGATAGACTTATGAAAAGCGCCCATTTTATTCACGTTAGAAGTAATGGGACCGCAATACCTTAAGTGCAAATTTATATTAAGGAGGTGGTTCGACTTTATGGAATCTTAATTAACATTGTTAGTGCTAGGGACCCCTTATTCACTAGTCAATATTGGAGGAGTTTGCGGTCAGCTTTAGGAACTTATTAAATCTTAGCACTGTTTATCACCCACAGACTGATGGTCAAACTAAAAGGTTGAATAGGATCTTGGAAGAATTATTAAGAGCTTGCATCATGGACTTTGGAGGACAATGGAAGTAGCACTTACCTTTAGTAGAATTTGCTTACAATAATATTCACCAAGCGACGATTGACATGACAACCTTTGAAGCGCTTTATGGAAGGCTGTAAAAAATACCCGATTTTTGGTGGGAAACCATCAACAAAATTATACTCGGACCAGACTTGATTTGCAAGACCTCGAAAAAGATAGAGTTGATTAGGTAGCAAATGAAGGCCGCCCAAGATTATTAGAAATCCTATGCGGACAAATGGAGAAAGGAATTGGAGTTTGAGGTAGGAGACATAGTGGTCATTAAAGTTTCCCCTCTTAGGAAGGTTACATGATTCAAAAAGTCGGGGAAATTAGCCCCAAGGTTTGTTAGGCCTTTACGATTTTGAAAAGGATAGGGAAACTTGCATATTGAGTAGAGAGAGTGGATAAGTTTGCAGGAGTACATGACATATTACATATTTATACTTGAGGAGATGCCTTCATAGCATCGCCACCATAGCAGAGCCTGATCAACTTATAGAAGTTGAGACGAAGCCGATAACACCCCGTGCCACCACATACATTATGGAATATGAAACTAGGAAGCTCCACAATAAAGAAATTGGGCTGTTTTGAGTACAATGACGAGATAATCCGGCGGAAACCACATGGAAAACTGAAGAAAAGATGAGGACTTCTCATCATGAGCTTTTCTCTGGTAAACTTTTTCTCTCCAAAATTAGATTTTAGTTGCATTGTGGGTGTTAGATTGGATGGTAAGAAATGGTTGCCACACTTTTTATTGTCATTTTTACTTTTATGTAGAACTTTTTGCATGTTTAATATGCTTGAATACATGCTTATATGTCACGATCTTGCATACACACAAGGATTGAGCTCGCCTATAATAAGCCTACATACATAATAACCTTGCACTTTTGGGTGAGTAGATAATTGTGTAGATAACTTGGTTGTATAACATGGATGCTTATTATGATTACACTATATGTCCCTTAGGGATTTTGTGGATAATCTTTTTTAAGAGGGGGAGAATATAAAACCCCATAAAAATTAATAAGAAATTAATCAATTAATAATAAGATTAAAGATGGAAATATTGTAAATGTTGGAATTTGGCCATGGAAGTTGTGCCATGGCATTTGTGGTGATTTTCTGATTAATTTTCATATATAAAGTTTTGTAATCGGAGCTCAAACAGAAAAGTTATTGACGTTTGATGTTTTCGAATCCAAATTATTTAAATGGAATTCAAATCAAATTATAATTAATGCTAAAATTTGAAATTTAAAAATTAACGGTAATTAGAAACTTGGAGGTTAAGTAAACGTTAAAAGAAACGTTAAAGTTAACAATTAAATAGATACAAATGGAAAAATAAATGTGTTCCTATTTCTAGGCAACTGGTCAACCTCTTACCTTGGGGCGGTCAACTACCTAGTTAGGAGCAGTCGACCGGTTCGTGTTGTGGCGGCTAGGTTTCTTAGGCTAGGAACGACCTAGATTTTATTATTTTAAACCGATTCAAATCCGATGGTTCTGTTGACTTCCAACCACTATAAAGTAGAGCCTCTTCCTCACTTTTATTCACATGTTATTTAGGAACGTAGCATAACTCTATCAGTTTCTTTCTCCGTCATGATTTAGAAATGCCTTAAGGCTTTCAGGCAAGGGATTTTAGATATTTTCAATTTTTGATTCTAATCTCCTCCAACCCCTTAAATTCTGAATCAATATACAATCCAATTATTGTATATTTCAAAAGGAAGAGATCTAGGAAGAGATTAAATAGTAGGCCTATTATATCCAAAGGAGAAAGCTGGGAATTATCTATGAGTGAAAATCTTAGTTTTCTTGTTTTAATAATTGTATAGTATAGGTTAGATTTGGTCTATGCCTTGGGGAATTTTGGTTCACGGAAACTTCAAATCTTATCCCCTAAAATTCCCCCAAAGAGAAATACAATTTTTATGTTATTGAAATCTCGATTATTCTATATTAAAATAGTAGAATTTGTGGAAATTGGTTGTGTGTAAAAAGGAAATAAATTAGAAAATGGTGTGTAAAATACAGATTCCCTTATTCATAGTTTGTGCTTCCTATTTCCTAACATAAATCCTTTTCAGCTTTATATGTGGAAGTTGAATATAGTGTAAAAGGATTGAATTGTAAACTCTATTGATGTTGATTGTGGTATTTTAATATAAAATGAGTTTGGTAACTGATTCTATTTTCTTATACAAGTTTATTGTTGGGCTAAGGATATTAGCTAGTTTGTATATTATGGTATGGAATTGAACTTCTATAAATTGGAAGTTTTGACATTTAACGATAGTATATGGCGAAATCTTCGCACACCTAGAAATATTTTAGTTAAGTATTTATAAATATATATTAGCATATAAATAACGTATTAAGCGCGTAAAAATAAGTTAGTAATGATCATTAAAACCTCATAGGATGAAAGATATGGATGATTACGATTAATGGACGAAATAACGAGTCTTTCTTTATAGCCTTATTAGAATATGGTGACATATGTGGTAGTATGGTTAGGGGAGTGTAAATATGACTAAATTATAGGGATGCGAGGTTAGCTAAAAGCACATGGAAGTCAGCCCAGCTAATTTGGCTGCCAGTAGTGTGACTTTGGGGCTGATGTGAGACATCGTATATAATAAGTACCCAAGGAGGACCCGAGGTTTGTCCAATTCTGTAGGGTAAGTCTACCCAGTTAATCCAGCTACCAGTGCCTATGAATGGTTGGTCTAATGTGAGACATCACCCTTGGGTTATGGGTCATAGTACGTAGGACCTGCTTCGGAGATCTGGGCAGTAAGTGGCTATTACAAAGTCCTTTTCCTCCATAATTAGGAAGTATTAAATGGTCGGGGATAGGGTTTAGGCATGGTGGATGGAAATATTGGGAAGATTATGCTTTGTGTTTGAGGTATTAAGTGGCTATTGTAGGTGTGCCTCTTCCAAAATGAACAATAAGTGGCTTGATGAGATTCCATGCGATGTCAGCTAGATTGTGCCAAAGAGGAGTCCGCCTTGGGTTAGGTATTAATTAAGGGGGACCTGCCTAAGAGATAGGTATTAAATGGTCAGAATCTTTCTAATTCCCATTGAAAGGGTATTATGTGGCCTAAGTATTTTCTCTCACATTGTTAAGACATGATTGACGGTAGATGCGTGGGAGTGGGAATGGCCTTGGGCCTACAATTAAACGTAAGTTATAGGGACTAGAAAAGTGTAAGTTATAGGATTGGACCGGGAAAGTCTTCGGGCTGACAGTTGAAGGTACTTATAAGAAATATAATTAGGATACGTAAGACATATTCTTATCTAATTATACTTCCCAAGTTCTAATATGGAAAGATCCGAGATTTTTATTCACCAAACATTGTTGTTCTGACTTCCTCCTCATTACAACACAAGTTAGAGAAGACAATACAGATTTTAGAAGATGAAGGCGAAGACAGAGCCTTGTGGCAGTTATTTACCTATCTACTTATGTTATTCTTGTATTCTTGATGTATCCATTTAGACATGATGTTGTATTTTGAGATATTGCACCACGGATATTTGGGCTTGTTATGTTGTATTATGTTATGAGACTTGAGCTTTTATAAAATGGGTAGTGTTTCTGGTATTATATTTTATCATTCCGCTTTGAGATTTTGAATGTGTAGATCGATAGATCTGTGTTCTCTGCAACTTTACTAACAAATAGCCAGCTTTGGAATTGGTCTAATATTCGATGGGCCTTTTCTGGATCGAAAATTAGGCCCATTTTGGGGTGGATTAATGCAATTCGTCTATGGATAATCATAGTAAAATAAATCATAATTTGTTTCTATGAAATTACTCAAATTCCTCTTTTTACCCTCATATGGTCTTCAACTGATTCATAACAATTTATTTACTCATGGAAAAATCATACAACCCAAACTCACCTCAAGAACATGTTTCTATTTTCATATTAAATTACCAAATTTTAAAGATTTCTAGAAGCATGAAACCATTCAGTAGAAACTTGGTTGTGGGAAATTCAAAGAAGAAGGTAAGATTAGGTAATATATTACTCACATATATTGTTTAGTTGAGGGAGTCTTTAGTTCCCTTAACTTTAATCTTTCTTCTTTTGTTTTCTTGTTATTTAGGTCACAAACACCATTAAAGAACTCAAGTTCTAGTTCCTTGTTATGAGTGTAATGAAATAAAAGGAGGGAAGTGATTATCTTTACTCCTAAGAAAATAATTAGGCCGCCGACCTACCATCTCCATTTTATAAATTAATTCGCTCTAATGGTAGCGTTTAATTCTTATTGACTTAGATATTCAACTAGGAATTTCCTAGTTTCACTTGATTCATCCATGTATAATGAATAACGAAGTGTCACATGAATATTCACTCTTTTCATTATTTCAGTTTTCCTTATTCCTGTGATTAATTATTTAATTGATTATCTATTAATTTATAGGGTGTTATAGTAAATTGACAATGTTTTTATAAAAATTATTTAATCTTTTATTTTTAAAACCAACATTGAACTTTTATAAAAAGGTTATAAAGAATAAAATAAAGAGTTTTTAGAAGAGAAATTTCAAATACTTGTTATGAGAACTTTATCAATTAAACCTAAGACTCAATATAATTAAAACCGATAACTATCATTATGATCTCTTCTAGCCTTTATTCCTTGAGTATCTTATGTTCTCCTAGCCTTTCCTTTAAATCTCCTTTGTTCTGTGAGTTACCAGAATATGGATCTTAAGGATAAAATAACACTAGAGGAGGGGGTGAATAGTGTTTAGTGAATTATATGAAATTTTTTAAATTCTTTAAGACTATACTTGAATTATGCAATTAACAATTATAGAAACAATCACAGAATCAGAACATAGATAAAAGTAAATGTAGTAAAAGTAAAAAGGAAAGAACAAACTAGGGTTTTATACTGGTTCAGAGTTACCCTACATCCAGTCCTACATAATTCCTTGTACGGATTTTTTTTCAACTAGTAAATGCAAATATAATCTTGATTTTAAGGCTACGAGACATACCCTTTAGAATCCCGACCACTGGGTAGAGTCACTTGATTTCCGGGCTACAAGCACATCCACTAAATTTACGGGCCACTAAGCATACCCAATTGATTTCACATGCTACAGTCACACCCACAAGTATATTAATATGATTTGATAGAGATTTATAGACTCAGATCTTTGATCTTGATTACAATTGATCCTATAACCCTTGAATACAATTTGATCTTGATTTAAGTGAGAGAGATTAGGGAGATTAGTGATTAAATGATAGAGAATAAAACTAACGGTGATTGAGTTTGATTCTGGTTGGATTTTTACAGAGTTTGGGTATATTTTTATTTAGAAAATGAGAGAGAGGAAGGTGGAGAGATGAATAATAAAATTGTATTAAAATTTTTTTTGAAAGTCTGGTATTTTTAGAGGAATAACGGACATATCCATTCGTGAAGAGATACGATGAAAAGACACTTCTTTTAAAATTTGATTTTTTAAAATATCGGCCACTATATCGACATACATACATAGAGTATGTCGACATACTCTTCATAAAATTTAAAAACATTTTGAAACAATATTTTGAAAATCCGTCGCTTTGTTAAATAGTTTGATACTTCGTAAAATAACTTAATCATAGTTTATACATATTTTAATCATAATAAAACTAAAGAAATTATTTTGAAATATTTAAATATAAAAGATTATATAGTATATACAAGTAAATAAGTATATATATTAAAATCAAAGTAGAAAATATAAACTATAAAAGTCAAAACTAATACAAAGTAAAACTTAATAAAACTATATAATATAATTTTGAAAGCTTTAATATAAGTATTAAATTTACTATAATATATATATATATAACAAATATAATTATAACTTATAAGTAAATGTATAAAATTAAAGTATAAATCAAAACTCAATATATATAAAAACTTATAAACTCAAAATAATATCTTTGTAAATATAAGAGATTAAAAATCATTTTGAGAAATATTTTAAAAAGATCATTTTTTGAAAACCAAGATACTTGGAAAACATTTTAAAACATTTAAATAAGAGAGAGATCAGGAAAAATGCTATTAAAGTTTTAACATATAATCTAAGACTCTATAACTTATCTATGATAATATCTAGAAATCTTCAATACTAATGAGTTTTCAATCTCTAACTCTGGTATCAACATCTTGAATCTTCTCTTGATCTACACTTGATACTATACAGTTTTCTTAATCAACACCTATCTAATATCCTGCACTATATACTATATATAACTTGATAAAAAACATCAGTATCTATATTTTATATAATACCTATAATTGTTATCATCAAAACCAATACCTATTGTACTAACATGTTTGTTCGTTATTTAAAAAGAGTAGTCAGTTTTGTATGAAAATCTAGAAAATGTTAAATTATTTGAAGTGCTTCTAGATTTTTAATATTATTTAATATATTAATTGTAATCCGAAATATATTTTTTGGAAAATTATTCAATTTTAAGACCATAAAATCAAATTTTTGCTCCAAAATTTGAAAATATAGCGTTGTAACCAACTAAATGTCTATTCGTTCAAAAATAAAAAATTGGTAAAATTAGAATTTTAGTACCAATATTTTTATAGAAATAAATATATCCATCTTCTATTTGTGTAAAATATTTCATTGAAAAATTATTAATTTATAATCCATGAGAATTAAAATATGTTACTACATTCAATATTTTCTGTCCCGATTTCAAATTGTAAAATCGGTTTTGTAAAAATCCTACAAAATTTAAAATTCAATATTTGGCTTTGAAATCTTTTCTAAACTTTTAATACATAATATTACTTATAATAAAAATATAAATTTTAAGAAATTTTAATATTCTATTTATCATAAGATATTTCAAAAACTAAAGTGTCTTTTCAATTTGAAAAACTAGCCGTATTATTGGAGGGATACCTTGTTTTCTACTTATTTATACCATTTTGGTTATTTTAGAAACTAGAAGAAAATGTAAAATGACTTTCTACTTAGGTCATTCATAAAATAGTAAAAATAAAGTTCCGGGATTACAAATTTTGCCGATGTCCTCTATTCCAATTTACCATTTCTCCATACAAAGTTATGTCTTTATGCATATATATCCATTGTTTCTCTTCCTTTTTCTTGATCTTCCATTATGTCTTTTGAACATCCACTATCTAGAATCTATTTCTCCTTCTTGATTTGATTATCTAGTGTCTTTTCACCATTAGCCATAGAGCAAATCCATTCCTGCAATTCAAAATTATACCATTCCAAGAAATCAAGTGACTTTTCATAATGATTAGTTAATAATCCATTGAAAGATAACATATTGGTTTTACAAATTATTTTTCCCTAGAATTATTCAAAATAATGTTTAATAATTTTGCCATTTAAACATTTCAAAAATCAAATTACAAATCTTTTGAAAACCAATGCTCTGATACCAAGTGTGAGTTAGCGGAATAGGGATTTTAAGGCTAAATTAACACTAGAGGGGGGGTGAATAGTGTTTAATGAATTATATGAATACTTTTTAAATTCTTAAGGATTATACTTGCAATTATGCAATTAACAATCATACAAACAATCACAAAATCAAAAAAACAGGTATAAGTAAATGCAGTAAAGTAAAAAGGACAAAACACCAGGATTTTATACTAGTTTGGAGTTACTCTACGTCCAGTCCCACACAATTCTTTGTACGGATTTCTTTTCAACTAGTAAATGCAAATACAATCTCGATTTCAAGGCTATGAGACACACCCTCCAGAATCCCGACCTCTGGGTAGAGTCACTTGATTTTTGGGCTACAAGCACATCCACTAGATTTGCGGGCAACCAAGCACACCCAATTGATTTCACAGGCTACAATCACACCCACAAGTATATCAATGTGATTTGATAGAGATTTACAGACTCAGATCTTCGACCTTAATTACAATTGATCCTATAACCCTTGAATAGCACTTTGATCTTGATTTGAGTAAGAGAGATGAGAGAGATTAGTAAGTAAATGATAGAGAATCAAACTAATGGTGATTGCGTTTGATTCTGGTTGGATTTCGACAGAGTTTGGGTATATTTTTGTTTAGAACATGAGAGAGAAAAAGGAGGAGAGATGGATAAGAAAATTGTGTTAAAAAATTTGTTTGAAAATCTGGTATTTATAAAGGAATAACGTTCATATCCATTCGTGAAGAGATACGACGAAAAGACACTTCTTTTGAAATTTTATTTTTGAAAATATGAGCTACTATATCGACATACATACATAGAGTATGTCGACATACTCTTCATAAAATCTAAAAAACTTTTAAAACATTATTTTGAAAATCCGTCACTTTGTAAAATAGTTTGATACTTTTTAAAATCATAGTTTATTCATATTTTAATCATAATAAAACTAAATAAATTATTTTGAAATATTTTAATATAAAAGATTCAAGTATATAAGTATATATATATATACAAGTATGGTGGCACGTCCGTTGGACGTGTGCAAAGAAGAAAGTGATCATATTTTGTCTTTGTTACAGTTATGATAGAAAAATGTATTCGAAACTGAAAATGAG
Source organism: Allium fistulosum (assembly GCA_030737815.1). NCBI lineage: Eukaryota > Viridiplantae > Streptophyta > Magnoliopsida > Asparagales > Amaryllidaceae > Allium > Allium fistulosum. Next base: position 838,281,751 of record CM060903.1, on the reverse strand, counting down.
TGTTTGATTGGACCACGGTTGCCTTATCATTGATATGTTGTTTCAGCGGCTAAGCATTTCACGGATCTATCTGATCAAGATTGTAGATAGAATTGTTTAAGAAGTTTGTAAAATTAGCCATTATTTTTCTGAATGTTAGAATTAGTAGAGAACTTGATTAGCTACGAATGCAAAACACTGAAGCAGAGCCACAACTTTATCATCATTAGTTTCACATTACAAATAACATGTAATATGTATAACAGATATATAAATGGATTGCATTTCACTGTGTGGTTTAATCTACTCACATATAAATTCACAAACAACTCACGCATGCACATTGTTTTTCACACAGATAACACAAATTTGCACTACACATAAATATACACACCTGCGCACGCTCTGGACACACATTCAACAGCACACTCATGAAAACACACACCCAGTTGCATGCAATATTCACACAGCACACACGTATATATGCATAATACACTCCCCCACACACGCAAGAAATGAAGACCCAACAGAGTCACATAAATCAACTTTGTGTGCTGCCAATCCATTTACTCGCTGCATCATTTCAGTTGTGTGATAATTCCTTTTAGGGATATAACGCCTTGCCCAGAGAGCTTCCCATTTAATAAGAACTTAACCTTTGGAGCACCACCGAGAACTTGAAAAAGTGTAGCTAATTTGTAACATGAATTGAGAGCATAGTGAGGGGGCTGGCTTCCATTCGATGCCTAAATATTTACAGATTCTATACCTCCATAATACCTCATGAAAAAGCTCAGTAGTTCCTGCTTGGTCAAAGGATAACCATTAGAGAATGTAACAAAAATAGACCAAACCAAACCATTTGCTTCTGGTTAATTTACTACGGAGTGGGAAAATAATTAGCACTGCTGAAAACTTCTCATATTAGGCCTAACAGTAATCAACAGACCAAAAACAGTGAACCAAGAAATACACAACAATGGTAACATTATAAAGTGGACAAAAAATGACTTAGTACAGAAAATTTACGTTATTGGTTTTAACATTGTATGCATTCGCTTCAGACAAAGGACTTCTAACTTCAGAAAGTGGCTGTAACATTGGTAACATATGCATCAATGTATTTACAACCACATGCAGCAAAGTACTTCTAGGTTGATATTAAAAACAAAAGTACTGTCCTTTTTAAAATAAAGGTTAGATAAAAGATAGCAGGTAGGTCATTTTGTTTACTGCCCATATAAATGCATTTTTAAAGGATATCTACGAAGATAGCATGTAGGTCATGAGAATATCCCCTGATATCTGCATAAAGGCCCTGTAGTTGACAATTTTATCATCATTCAGAAATAAATTTGACATAAAAAGAAATAATACATGCACTGAAACATATCCAAGACATGCATAACTTACACTGTTAGAAAAACTTGAACAGGTATTGCATTTGCAGCTACAGAGCCGAATAAATATGCAAGCTCATTCAATAGTTGACTTGTTATGCAAACTGAAATGAAGAGCAAATATTATTTAAGAAATCTTGGAAGTAAACAATTTTCTCAAGACAACCGCTTATAATGAAAAGTCAAAAAGTAAATAAAAATAATAATAACAACCTATGATTCTTCTCAATTTTAGTGATACCGACAATGCATGATACTCAGTTTAAGGGGAAGCAAGGTCCAACCAACAAAATTGTAATAATGTAAGTAAACATTGTTTTAGATCTTGTGAGTAGTAGTATCAATCATGAATAAAGTCTATTAAATACAATGCAAGTTACACTAAATGGAGCGAACTTTTGCATCTTTAACTGGCAGAAAAAATGATAATTATGGTTTCACACTTCTGAAACACATTGTTGCAATCAAATTAGAAAGTGAGGCAAAAAGACTTAAAAACAAAACATACAAATATTAAAATTGGTGCCAGTTTAGAGCTTATACTAAATCTTATACGTATGTTAAACAGTTATATGGATTCAATTTTCATAGAAACTAAAAAGATAATTATATCATAACATAATCAATGAATTCGATACCATAATTAATTTAATTACTGATCTTCAATGCATAGAATAAGCAATTAATGTCATAAGGTAATCAATGTTCCTCAACAACCAAACAACCTAACTTCTTCTTCTTAATGGACTTGAAAGCAAGATAATCATCCGAAACTGAATTAAAAAATTGGAAAAAAAATAAATTCACCAACTCACAGGACATAAACTCACTGGAAAAAACATAATACCTTGTAGCCAAGTTTTCTAATCTAGCTTTCTGTTGGACAACCGTGCAACCCCAAAATCAGGTCATTGAAATTATAAGGCTCGAAATTGGAAATCCATTTAATGTTCTACACTGAAGCAATAAGAGATATAAATAACTTTATATACAAAGTTAAGTTAGCATTCTTTGTCTTTATGGATAATCTAAAATGGCTATGTATATAATAAAGAAATAAGTAGTACATGATACCATACCTGAAGTTGAGATCTTCCATGGAAAAATCTGTTTGCTATTGACTGTCCTTCATTTTCATTCACCTTTATATGAAAGACTAAACAAAGATAGAATAGAGAATGGTATCTGACCTATATATCTAACAATTAGGAGAGCAATCATGAGTTAAAGCAATAGGTTCAATAAGAAATGACTTTTGTTATTATACATGTATTTTACAAATTTGGATGCATTATGAATTAATGTACCCATTAATGGAAAAATACAAATTGAAAGGTCAATTGAGATGGCAGTAGCATAAAAGATTAATACATTCATACAAATAGTTCATGTGACTAAATTTTTAGTTAAATTTATAATTGAACACAAAAAATTACTATTATTAATCGACAGGAAGAATGAAATAGGTAGTGAAATTATATTATTATAAGTTTGAACAATTAGCTTTGACAGAATGCATGAACCAACAAAGAAATATATCCCGGCTTCAAACAATGAGTTTGGTAAATGATGTTTTAGTCTGCCTTATTAACTAAACTTATCTAGCATTGACAGAGTTGAGATATAACCAAGTTAATGTTTAGCTTTGCACTTCAAACACATTATTAATTAGTAATAACTTATCAATTGCCGAATGTAATTATGCCCACCACCAAATATATATATTCTTAATGGGTAAATAGTAACCTTTATAGAAGTCTGATAAAGCAGCTGCATAATTTCCTTGACCAAAATGAGCAATACCAAGGTGACTATATGCTTTGCTGTAACTTGGATTGATCTCAATTTCTGTCAAGCGGTCTTGAATTGCTTCTGTGTACTTCGGCATGTAGGTGAAAGCAGCAGCCCTGAATTATCATATAAAGAATAACCGCATTCAAAATTTTGACTTTGAGGCAGAAAATCATGAATCTAGATAAATTCATGAAAAATGATTAGCTGAAACCTTTGTAACTCCACCAAGGATTCAAGTATAACTATTTTAAAACCCACTGTCCCTTGCCTACACAGTAGTAACTACGTCAACATATAATGCGACTCAATATAGTACAAATGCTATTCATAGATAAATGACATGTAACAAAACTACAAAGGCGGTTTCCTGTATTCTTGATGGAAGTAGTTTATATATAGAGCTCTTATTCACACAAACCCACATCCATTCCTCTCAATTAATTTTTTTCTGTTGAGGTATTAAGGTTGAGTTAGTCCAATATTACTTTGCATGTGAGAAGAGAGCAAGTACGAATAACAAAATATTCAAGAAGTAAGCAGTATCTCTAACATAAAATGATTAATAAAACAGCTACTATTTGCATGGTATAAACTTAGGTAACATGATAATCACAGCTGCTATCTCAAACTCTGAAATTTTTATAGCATATAAGGTTAAGAATTTTTTTACTACGTACAGCCTGTCTAATTTTATCAAAGTATTTTTGTTTACTGAGATTCTGTATCAAATTTCAACACTACAGATGTTTACAAAATCGACATAGTTCAATGAAAGATGTACCTACTCCGACTAATAAATTCTGACCTCAATACAGAGCCATTCTTCTCAATGCAGTCTACAACTGAAGAACCTCAATTCAGCATTATCATATCATCCATATTGCACAGCACAACATCTCCAAGCACTTATAAAATCTCAGTCGAATTCATTAGCAGTGAGTTTAAGGCGAGTTCACAATCCTCACTATATCATTAGTAGAATAAATCAGCAGCAGTCTTGATGCTTGAAAACAGAGGATGCAAACAGAACAGCCACACTAATGCAAACATTCAAATTAGGGCATATAAAATGCTTGAAAGAAAAAGGGGTTACCTGAAACTCGGGTGATAAGACGAATACTCAGATCCAAAGCATGGAAGAAGTAAACCATCGAACCCTTTTTTTGATTACTCAACTCGAATCCGTTTCTTCTCGGGCGACGAACTGATGTTCAAGGGAACTTTAACAAAAACAGAAGACAGATGGCGAGGAACGAAGCAAAATAGAGGTTCATCGGCGAAGAAGGAAGTCTTCCTCGTCGTCGCTCTCGGCTTTTTAGGCGCCGGCGAACACGTGAGTTGTGGCTTCAGCAGGTGATGGTCGGATGTAGGTGTCGTGCATCCTCAATCGCTGCCTGGCTTCGAACACTTTGTTGCTCTCGGCTTTAAATTGGATAGACCGAATCACAAAAGGGGATCTCGACTCCAAATCTCGAGCTGTAGGGAAGCTAACATCTGTAGGATGTTTACAGTAAAATCCATGGATGTGAATTGATTTTAGGTGCTGATAATTGGAAGGGGACTATACGCTGATGGACGGCTCTGATAGCAGAGAGTAATCGCGGCGGCATCGGCTGTAGCGGCAGACAATAGAAGGAGAAGGGGAAAGAAGGGAGGTCAGTTAAGAAGTGGCGGTTAAGAAAGTAGAGGAGGGAAGTTGCCATTTTTGCTGGTGAGGCGAAAGTGGATGCAGATGAAAGGGGAAAATGGAAAGGAAAAGGAAAGAGAAATGGAAAATAACGTGGAACAACGTGGGAGGTAGGCGGGGAAAGACAGATCTGCCCTGTTGGAACGGTTTATTTTTCTTCTGAACGGGGGCCAATACGGGGAGTGTCAAAAAGGCTTCACTTTGACTGGTTGACCAAAGGTTTTTTATTATAGTATAGATATATTTAAATCAAAGTAAAATATATAAACTATAAAACTCAAAACTAATACAAAGTAAAACTTAATAAAACTATATAATATAATTTTAAAAGCTTTAATATAAGTATTAAATATAGTGTAAATAATATATATATATATAACAAATATAATTATAACTTATAAGTAAATGTATAAAATTAAAGTATAAATCAAAATTCAATATATATAAAAACTTAAAAACTCAAAATAATATCTTAGTAAATATAAGAGATTAAAAATCATTTAGAGAAATATTTTGAAAAGATCATTTTTTGAAAACCAGGATACTTTGAAAACATTTTAAAACGTTTAAAACAGAGAGAGATCAAGAAAAGTGCTATTAGAGTTTTAACATATAATCTAAAACTCTATTACTTATCTGGGATAATATCTTGAACTCTGGAAATCTTCAATACTCATGGGTCTTCAGTCTCTAACTCTTGAATCCGCATCTTGAATCTTCTCTTGATCTACACTTGATATTGTACAGTCTTCTTAATCAACACCTGTCTAATATCCTGCACCATATACTACATATAACTTGATAAAAAAAACATTAGTATCATATTTTATATAATATCTATAGTTACTATCATCAAAACCAATACCTATAGTACTAACATGTTCTTCTTGTCTTGTTCTTATTTCATGTTGATCTACTTGAGTTCTGAATTGATCTACCGTATCTTGATTGCTCCTGATCTACCCGGTGTTATGCTTGAGTTCTTATATTGATCTACCTATTCCTGATTGTATTCTTGTATTATATAATACAAACTCGTAAATCATTAGTTCAAATATTTTTCTTGTTGTTACCATCAAAACTAATACTTGTTGTTCTAATAATTTCCCCATTTTTGCGGATGACAACCACTTTAATATTTTTGAATGAAATAATTATTATTTTAAATTTTACTCCCCCTCGGTTAATGTTCCCCCTATCTTTTTGACTACTATATTTTATATCTTTTTCTCTCCCCCTTTGTCATCAACAAAAACAGGTTTAAATAGTTTATATAAAATTCAGTAAATATCAATATGGTTATGGGGGTTGAATTGTCCTTTAATTATAGCAAGTATAATAAATAAATATTATATATTGTAGTTTTAGACATATATAAAGGGATATATATACATTTAAACAAACAACTATTTCATACATAAATCATTGGACTTGTACATATATAACTATATACACTACATCGATATATGCACATAAATATACAACAATATTTAAATGGATAATGATTTCTTAATATTTCTTTTAGGTAATTTTAACCCATCAAATTTTCAGGCTAAAGACACGATTAGTTGAGATCACTTCCCATTTTCTAAGAAATTCTTTGTCAATATCCATGTCTTCATCTGCTATCTCCCCATATCCAACATTTTCAAGAACATATTCATTCCTTCCTTTGAGGATATAAGCAATAAAGCATTAAAGGGATGCGAATTACCTTTCTTGTTCGTACACCTTTTGTTTTTGATTCGTATCTAAGTGTTCCTAGTTTTTAGAATGACATGGAGTGCCTTCTTGAAGTTTTGTAATGTTGCTTCATGATTTCCGCTCATTTTTCTTCGATGATTCCTTTTCCTTTATCCATCTTTAATATATCTGATAAGACATTAAAGTGTGTATTTAGTGGAGAAGGCGAATTGATTTTCTAGAAGAAAACAGTGTCTTTATAGTGTTAGTATTCATTTTAAACTATTCCATCTAAAAGCTTCAACGACTAAATTTAATTTGTATTTAAAAGCTGAATTGATTGTTGTATGTCAACATATATTTTACTATATATCAACATATGTTTTAATGTATGTTGACATATACTCCTTTGTAGTTGATATGTTAACATATGGTTATATTTATGTCGAAATATATGTTGGAACTGGGATAACACGAAGCGGAAGTAATGGGTGAATTTTAATTTTTTACCATTTTGGATCCTTATTTGGTCTATGAAGTCTACTTTATTTAGAAATTTTCTAAAATTCCTCTGACTAAAATCATCATTTTATTTATATTTATAATATAGTTTTATATTATATAATTAATGTTATAATATATACACATATATATATGGGTGTACATGTGTAATATAGCAATCCATGCAAGATTTAACATGCTCGTGTATAAGTGCTGGGATTTACACCACAACAAACATGTTAGCTCATCTACTACATAGATATATCATCCAAATGTATGTTTTTATGTTTTAATTTGTTTATATATAAAATCATAAACACACATATATAATCCATATTTTATTATATATGTATATATATCTATGTGTGTGGAATTTATAATATAAATACATATACAATTATATATGTATGTATCTAAAATTATTTAAAATTATATTATTTTTTTTATTTTGCTTAAAAACTGAAAACAAAATCGGTGTTTTTTAACAAAATAAACATATTATATATATACACACATCTTTCGAATAATATAATGATAATATATATATATCTATATTAATATCAAAATAAAATATATATACATAATATATAAAATAAATTTTATATACCTCTAATGATGCTCACAACAAAATGGTTTTTTATTTTATTTTAAAATTCTGTTTAAAATTGAAATTTCCATACGAAATTAATTAAAAATTAAATAAAAAATCAATTTCAAAAGAAAATTTTGAATTTGAATTTTTTGGTAAAAATCTGAATGCTATTTAATATTTAAATATTATATATATATATATATATTGTAGTATAAAATCAATTTTAAATTCAATTTTAATTTCGGCTAGTTTTTAAATATTTAGTTCAAATAATTTTTTGTTAATCTTTATGCCGAAAGCATGTCATGTACTAATTTAACTCTATAAAATATAAAGCATATTTTGTATAATATATATGTTGATATTATAATTTGTTTAGTTAATTTATTTTAATAATATTTAAAAAATAATATATATATTATTTTCTTTATTCCAAAAATATTTTAAGTGTGAAACTAATTATATAAAATTATAGAACCATATTTTGTATAGTATAAGATATAGTACTGAAATTACGATGTTTATATAATTTAAACAATGATTATTAAATAAATAAACTAATAAGTTTTTTTTATTTTATGCTGTGAGTATTATTGGTAGGTATATGTCACAAAAAATATTTTTTCAATACATATAATCATATAACCAGTCTAAATGCGACGATATATCGATATACTAGAATCTTTACCTAATTAACAAGAAATATCGAATGTATAAACTGTTTAGGCATTAAATTATAATTGTAAATCAGAAAATTACCTTATTTCCAAAGCCTATTAGTACACCATGAAATGATGAGATCAACTCCTTGAACTAGTTTCCGATCTAGCAGGGTGCTAACTTCTGAACTAATGGCCACCAACTATCGAATAGTGTCTGTTTTTATTTTGTTTGAGCTTAAGAAACGGAGGAGGAGATGGGTATATTTTAGCCAAAACTAATGTTTGATGGTAGCTCCAAAAGTTGGAAAAGGAATGAGTGTTATGACCTATTTATAGAGGAGAGAATAGAGAGATAAGTTATGATCTAGATCCACTATTCTCTCTTACCCATTCTTTCCTTTTATCCATCAAGACCCTACCCTATTCTTCATGCCATAAGCTACCCCAATCTGGTCATGTTATGCCCGAAACACATCAGTCCCATATGGGCTTCAAGCTCATTTAAAGGCCAAACAAATTATATTGCATTTAAATCCAATTTAAACGCGTATCGATATCACTTATCGATTTATATATTTATAACTATTATAAACATATTTACTAATATTGTTCATCGAATAAGAATAAATTTTATAACAAATATTTCATAAATATTAGTTAATTTATAACAATTACAAATTAATTAAATCATGTGGTCAAAAGAGTATTCAACGTTTCGGTGGTGTGACTCTTTAGCTGTAATTTCGATCAGCGATTAATATCGAACTATTCTAATTTTGACATTTAACTTCACTTAGCAGGTGATGTGACAATTTGGCCTAATGTATTGCTTATTTGGTTTCAATAAAATCCAATTTTACTTTGTTAAGCATTACCCGATTATGACTATTATTTACACCATTTCTCTTCGTCAAGACTATATCTATCAGACTTATGGAATTTGGTAATGGTCAAAATTCCAATATTGTCCATATTCAACTCTATAATCCAAACACAAAGTCTTTGCTTCAATAATAAAAATTATTATTTATCGAACTACTATAGCGAGAGATTTTGACTTTGAGTTGAGTTGACCATGATACTAAGCCCATATAATTAGGGAGATGAATCCTCTCTTGAATAGCGTTTTATTTACAATACTTCCACTCGACCCAACTATAGTCACTCGATGGACGTCGTGTCACGATTTGACTATAATCAAAGCAGAGCATTCATACCGAAGATCAGCATTATTTTCAAGTCGAGAGAACTGTGTAAATTAGTCACATCAATTTTCTGTTTGACCCTGGATATTTTCTATTTAAACTTAGTTATATTAACCAATAGAAAACTATCGAGTGAGTCATTCCATGGTTATCCAATAACTATCAGTATGTAACTCCTTTGTGCCTCCATTGGTTATGAGTAATACACTACCCAACATTTGAAGAGCGTTACGACTCTAGTTTCAGCGGATGCATCGATATCCACTCTCGATGCTTCTTGACTAGGAATATTTAAAATGATGTGTTTGTTATATTGTGATACAATACTCATGATTACAACTATTTGTATTTACTATCACAAACACACCAATTATGGATTTTCTGTTAAATATATTTTAATCAAATACTTAGTTTATTTGTAGAACTTATAACAAATATATAATAGAAAGAAAACACCTTTATTACGAACGAGAATTGATTACAGAGTTAACGATCACAATAAATTCCAAAATTGCTCCTAGGGCATACCCTTAACTCTATCAATCTCCCACTTGCACTTGAGGTCAATTATGGAATCTCAATCTCATCCTTCCAATCTGCTTCTCGAGTGCCGATCGAGCCAGACCCTTAGTGGACAGAGCTGCTATGTTGTCCTTGGTATCTACCCTTTTTACCACAACCTCTTTCTTCTCAATGGATTCTCTAATGAGGTGGAACTTTCAAAGAACATGTCGTGATTTCTTATACACTTTGGGCTTGTCTGCAATCTGTATCACTTCATTATGATCATAGAACAATGCCATTGGATTCTCGATATTGGGAATCACTCCTAGCTAACTTAAAAACTTGCACATCCAGACAGCCTCTTTAGCTGCTTCATTGAGGGCGATGTACTCATCCTCCATCATCAAATCATCTACTATTTCTTGCTTAGATCTTTGCCTACTAACGGCTCCACCATTAAGTGTAAAGACATAGCCAAACACTGATTTACTATCATCTATATCACTTTGAAAGCTAGAGTCTGTATACCCCTTCATAAGGCGGTCTTCATTCTCGCATATAATGAATAAGTCTCGAGTATTTCATAAATACTTTAGTATACATTTTATGACAGTCTACTGTTTTTCTCCAAGAATAAACTTGCATCGACTTACACATCCTATTGCTTATGCCACATTCGGTCTAGTATATAGCATAGCATACATTATGAATCCTATGGCTGAACGATAAGGGGTCCTTTTCATATGCTTTTTCTCCTCATCAGTACAATGAGCATCCTTCTTAGGAAGGATGATTCCAGATTGATGCTTGGAATTCACCATACCGAACCTTTTCCATATGGTATCTATGTACAGGTATTAGAACAATCCTAACATCCTCTTTGATCTATCTCTATAAATCTTTATAACTAGTATATAGGCGGCTTCTCTTAAATCCTTCATAGAGAAATTCTTAAAAAGCGAAGCTTTCATTGATTGTAATAATGAAGTGTCATTTCCAATCAATAATAGATCGTCGACATACAACACTAAAAATATGATGGATTTGCCCAGTCCTTTCCGTAGACACAGGTTTCCTCTATGTTTTGATAAAAACGAAACTATTTGATAACCTTATTAAAACACTTGTTCTGACTCCTTGTTTAAGTCCATATATGGATCTTAACAACTTGCAAGACTTTCCCTCACTCCCATTGAACACAAAACCCTCGGGCTGCGACATACAGATGGTTTCTTCTAAGTTAGCATTTAGAAATGCCTTCTTTACATCCATTTTCCATATTTCATAGTCATAGAATGCAGCAATACCTAGTGTAATACAAATGGACTTAAGCATGGCTATGAGCAAAAGGTTTCGTTATAATTAGCACTTGAATTTGACAAAATCCTTTCGTAGCTAGTCTAGCTTTGTAAGTCTATACTTATCCATCTATATTTAGCTTTTTCTTAAAAATCCTTTTGCAGTCGATGGGTTTTATCCCTTCGGTTACGTTCAAAAAAATCCATACTTTGTTTTCATGCATGGAATCCATCTCATATTTCATTGCTCCAAGCCAAAGTGCAGAGTCTTTTCTCTACAGTGCTTGTTAGAAAGATGGAGGAGTGTTGTCATCTAAGACACAGTCCTCCTTCTCGCCATCCATAAGGAAGCCATAGTATCTCCCTGGTGTATGAGATTCCCTATTAGACCTTCTAATAGGTTGCATGTTATCGTATGTGTGTGAACTCGGTTCTCCCACTGTTTCAGCCTCAGTGTTAGTCTCTCAAATCTCATCCAAGTCTACAACTTCGCTGTTAATTTCCTTTGATAGAAATTCCTTTCTAGAAAGACAACATTTGTGGAAGAAGTCATCTTTTGTTCCTCTGTGTTGTAGAAAATATATCCTTTAGAGTTCTTGGGATATTATATAAACTTACATAATGCTGATCTCACCTCAAGCTCATTAGCCTCGATGTTCTTAATATAGGCTGGACAACCCCATAAATTCAAATAATTGAAGTGTGATTTCTTCCTATGCCATATCTCATATGGAGTCTTAGGAGCAGATTTAGTGGGTACTAAGTTCAGCATATGCGCTGCGGTTTCTAGTGCATAACCCCTATAGGACATAGGCAACTTAGCCTTACTCATCATAGAATGAACTATATCTAGTAGGGTTCGGTTCCTTTGCTCTGACATACCATTGTGTTGTAGAGTATAAGATGGTGTAATATGAGAGATAATCCCATTATCTTTTTAGTACTATTGGAGCTCTTGTCCAATGTACTCGCCTCCTCGATCTGATCTTAGGATTTTAATCTTTTAGCTGTCTGATTTTCGACTTCATTCTTATACTCCTTAAATTTCTCGTGGATATTGGATTTGTTCTTCATAAGATATGCATATCCTAGCCTCGAGAAGTCATCCGTAATGGTAACAAAGTAAGAACTATTATATTTGATTACTACAGGCACTGGGCCATATACATCACTATGTGCTAGCCCTAAGAGTTCATCAACTCTTTCATTGCTCCCACTGAAGGGGTGCTTGGTCATTTTTCTTTTGAGACACGACTCGCACGTATCAAATAATTAAGAATCAAGTGACGGTAGAAAACCTTTCATTTTCACTTATGTATTCGTTTCTCAGTAATATGACCTAGTCTAAAATGACAATGTAATTATCATTTATATTGCTACTAGAATTACTCATAGAACATACATAATTTGTATTGATCTCATAAATGCCATTTCAAAGATAACAATCACAAACTTTATTCTCATTCAAACTAACGTTTAGAACACTATTTGCATAAAGAAATATATATCAAATCTCAAACAGTCTAGAAACAGAAATAATTCCAGAAATAAAGTCTTTTACAAAATAGCAATTATTTAGTATCAAAACAAAACCACTAGGTAAACATAAATGAAAATCTCCCACCGCCATTGCATCTATGATGGACCAGTCAGCAACTTAGAGTCTTATTTCGTCCTTTTCCACGTGATGCCGGTTCCATAGCCCTGTAATGAATTAAAAATATGAATTCCAAATCCTGTATCTAAAACCCAAGACATTTTATCAATTACAAAACTATTTTGAATCATAAATGTGCCTGATGGATATGCAGGACTGTTCTGCTTCTTTTCTTTCACAATCTTAAGATACTGAGGACAGTTTTTCTTTTGGCATCCTTTCATATGATAGTGGTGACACTCACTCTTGTCTTCAACAGCTTTCTTTCCTTTCTTACTTTTCTTCTTACCCTCTTTCTTTTGTTTCTTCGAACTATTCGAAGATCACGCACCACCTTTAACTACAAGCACAGTCAATTGTTCATTAGATTGTGACTCGACCAACTTCAAAATATTGAGGATCTCCATGAGATTCACATTTATATAGTTCATGTTATAGTTTAGCATGAACGGTTCATACCGAGGGGTTAATAAACCTAGGATCAAGTTGACCTATAACTTATTGCTTATAGTCACATCTAATGATGCAAGCCTATTAATATAACCCTTCATCATCAGCACATAATTGTCCACCTTTTATCCCTTTTGCATTTTCATGTCGAATAGTTTCTTAGTAGTCTTGTACCTTGTGAAACAAAAATGCCCACCAAAAAGTGTAATGAAACTATCAAATATCTCATGAATAGATAGTGATTCATGTTTCCTTTGTAACTGTTTATCTAAAGTATTCAATATAGAATACTTAGGCAATTTTGAGGTCACTGACCCACTTAATATAAGAAACATGTAGGTCTTCGTGATCGTTATCAATAGGTCTTGATAGTAGAGCACAAGTTACATACGATCAAACTCGCTCGTATGTCAGAGCTATCATTATAGCTTGTTGCCCATCGATAGAATTGTTTGGTCTGGTAAATCGATTGCTTTAATTAAAAAGCCTTGGATTCAACATTATCGGTAAATTTTAATGGGTAGATTATTAGGACATTAACATAATAGATATTCTTATATAATTAGTAAGGTTAAACATTTAATTTACTAATATGCTCTCACTAGTGTTCTATGTTTCGTCAATCCCTAAGTCAAAATATAAAAGTTTTTCGACTTCACTAGCAAGTGTTAGGACTCGTATGTCTTGGGATTCTAACCCTAACAAAAGCTCAACAAATCATACTCCTACATATAACGGATAATTCCTTATCGATTGTATCATATACAACTCCTAATCCATTATACTTTGTCCTAATCCCCTCTTTACCTTGAGGAATGCTCAACAAATAAAGTAGGATTATTCACTTGGACCTACCATTTCGCGATGAGTAAACATAATGCACATAGCTTGGGGAAAGCTCAACAAATATGTGCGGTTATCCTACATCATCTATTCAATATTTTAATAGTACTATATATAACATCCCTAGCTTGAGGAATGCTTAACAACTAAAGAGTATACAAGCTATCTTTTAATATATAAATTGTAAAGGACAACATTATATTGAAGATTCATATTCTTCAATATATTATATTGAATGATATCGACTTATGGAATAACGTATTTCTTATGAAATATCATCGTGATTCAAGTGTCGGACACTTTGGAAATCACGGTATACGTACATTTACATATATTTTTATTCCTTATGTCTATTTAAGGTTTCTTAATGTTCCACCTTTAATTTATACATTCATATTATATAAGTTTAATTATTATATAACTTTTATATTTCATATTACTTATATAATAGTCTTATGTATAATATTATATTAATTAAATCTATTTAATTATTTTTAATTAAATAATTTTGTATTATTCTAATATAACATTTATATAGAATATTTATTACTACAATATAACACATATATCTGATATACGTGTATATTATTTAATTAATTAACCTTTAATTAATTTATATAGTTAAATAATTTTAATTAAACTTATATTAATTTCGAAATTCATTTTATATACATACGTGTGTACTTATGTTATTTTAACATTTTAAAACAACATAACATATATCATAATATATAATACATTTATATATTTATTGATTAATTAGCATATCTAATTAATTTATTTTATTAACCTTATTACTAAACTAAAATTTCAAAATTAAATTTATATTAATTTTCAAACATTTCGAAAATTTTCATTATATTATAACATTTATAATATGTATATATTTTATTATAAAATTAACTTTTAAATTTAAAATCTTATATTTTTAATTTTCAAATAATTTTGAAAATTAGTCCAAGGCCCAATTCAAATTGGGCCTTTTATGTTATGGACAACACTTAGGCTCACCTATTTGTTTGGGCTAGGCCGGTAGCTAGGTCGGGCAGAGTACTTGATTACACAAACCTAATCCTTCGACACTACCTTCCTAGACTGTTAGTACCTTAGTCATAGGTTTCGATGACAATAATCATATGACATCATATAAAATATAGATACTAATGTTTTATCAAGTTATACATAGTATATAGTGCAGGCTATTTGACAGGTGTTGATTAAAAGACCGTACAATATCAAGAGCAGATTCAAGAGGCTGATATAGAGATTCAAGAATTAGAAATTTGAGACTTATAAGTATTGAATTTCAAAAGATCCAAATAAGCTACAGAGTCATAGATTATTGTTAAAACCATAATAGCATTTCTTTGATCTCTCTCTTCATTTTTCAAAAATCTATTCTTTGATTTTAAATGATTTTCAAATATTCTAAATTTCAAAAATGATTATAAAGAGTCCCTATTTTCAAAATGATCTTTCAAAATGGCCTTTAAATGTTTTCTAACTTTTGATTTTATTTACAATATTATTATATTTTGAGTAATTAAGTTTTTAAGTATTTTATATTTTAAATATACTTGTAAACCTTTTATACTTTGTTATAGTTTTAGTTTTATGCTTTCGAAATGTTTATAAGTATATTATAACATTTATTATAACTTTGATTTGAAATATATATATTCACTTATTATAACATATATATATATTATTTTCAAAAGAAATTCATATTTGAATCCTTTATATATTTAATAAATATTTCAAAATAATTTTATAAAGTTTTTTAAAGTTTTGATATGATTAAAATAGGTATAAACAATGTTTAGATGATTGTACAAAATTTTAAAATATTTTACAAAGCCTAATATTTCAAAATAATTTTTTTAAAGTGCTTTTTAAAAATACAAAGGGTATGTCGACATACTCCTATAGCATATGTCGACATATAGGCCGTGAATTTTAAAACTCAAATTTGATTGGAAGTATCATTTCGTCGTATCTCTTCATGAATGGACATGACCGTTGTTTCTCTATAAATAAGAGGTTTTACCAACGATTTATTAAACTAATTTTGCATTCTTTCTCTCCTCTTTTACTCTCTTGATTTTTAAAAGAAAATCTACTTAAAATATTCTAAAATTCAATCAAATTCAAACTCTATTGATTTGATTCTCCATCAATTACTCTCTGATCTTTCCCATCTCTATCACCCAAAGCAAGATCAAAGTTCTATTCAAGAGGTTATTGGATCATTTGTATTCAAGATCAAGAAACTGAGTCTGTAAATTCTATCAAATCATACTCTTATACTCTTGGGTGTGCTTGGTGTCCCTGAAATCTAAGTGGATGCGCTTGTGTCCCACTTGAATCAAGTAGGTGTGCTGGTGTCCCACCCGATTCTAATGAGTGTACCCAGAGCTTAAAATAGATGGTGTGTCCCGTAGCCTTGAAATCGAGATTGTATTGAGTTTGATATTCGAAAAGAAATTGTACGGGACTGGATGTAGGGTAACTCCGAACTAGTATAAAAATTCCTGGCGTGATCCCTCCAACTCGTTACTTTTTACTTTTACTGCATTTATATCTATTTGTGTTTGCATCTATGATTGTTGATTCTACATTGTTTAATTATAATTTTAAAAGAATTTAAAAAGATTCACAAAAATCAGTATACACTATTCAACCCCCCTCTAGTGTTAAATTAGCCTTAAGATTCATCTTCTGTAAACTAACATTTGATATCAAAGCATTGGTTTTCAAAGTATTCATAATTTTGATTTTTGAAAAGTTTAAATGGCTAGCAACACTATTAGTAATACTATTAGTAACATTGTTGGTTCACTTGTTAGTAACACCTTTGTCATAGGAAAATCTACTGCTAGACCCTCCCTTTTTAATGGTAGTAATTACACTTATTAGTCAGGTAGAATGAAAATTTATTTACAGGCAACTGATATAGATATTTGGTATGTCACGTAGAATGAGTACATTGAGCCCAGACTAACTTTTCATAATGGAGTGCTGACCAAAAGGCAATAGCACAAAGTAATTCTAAAGTCGTGAATATTTTGTTTTGTTCATTGAATAGGAATGAATTCAATAGGGTGCCTATTGGTAAGTCTACATATATAATATGGAGAACACTGCAAGTTACACATGAGGGGACTAGTAAAGTCAAACATACCAAAATTTCTATGTTAACTAATTATTCCGATTATTTCAAATGAGTCAAAACGAGTCCATTTCTAGTATGTAAAGTAGATTTCAAGACATAGTATATTCACTAATTATATTGGGTAAAAGTTTTTCTTAAGAGGATCAAGTTAAAAAAATCCTTAATTCATTTACTCCTGAATGGGATCAAAAGACTCTTGTGGTTGAAGAGGCTAATGACATTAGCACTTTGAAAATTGAAGAGTTAATTGGCAATTTAATGTCATTTGAAGCACAAATGCAGGGCAGTAGAGAAAGCAAGGCAATAGAAAGGAAATCCATTGCTTTCAATGCCACAATAGAAGATCTAGATTCAGATAACGATGATGATGAAGAAATCTCCTTTATGACTAGAAATTTCAAATTTTTTTTGAAATATAGATAAATGAATAATCTCAGGAGAAATGATAACAAAAATCCAAGAAGTGAAAGTGGAAGTGGAAATGTTGTTAGATGTTTTAACTACAATGAATTTGGCCATATGCAGAGAGACTGTCCACAACCAAAGAAACTGAAAAACTTACCAAATACCGATTCGTCCAGAAAATGGTAAAGGGATTATACTGCAACACTAGATGATTCAGATGCTTCCTCAAGTGACTATAAACCAGATACGAAAAATCCTAATATGTTCTTCACAGATTCAGAAAAGTCTGAAGAAATGGATCAAAAATAAGTACGCGCTTAAAATTTAAAATTTAAATTTTTGAATGGAGTTTTTGTTTGCTTTTGAATGTTAGGAATAACCAATAGATTAATAATAACGTTGGATGAATATTGTGTGCGTGTGTATATTAATATTAAATAATTTATGTTTTTATCAGAATATAATATTAAATAAAAATAATATAAAAAATATATATTTAAAGTAATTTAAAAATATATTTACTATGTATATATATTAGCAATAATTATAAGATAATTATAAATATACATAGGAATAATTTATTCTATTCTTCTTTTCTGAAATTCTCGAGCTGTATGTCGACATACCCACTATGCATATGTCGACATATGCATTCAGAATTTGAATTTCCATTTCAAATTCAAAATTCAAAATTCCCTTCACCTTCTCACCAACCCCAATATCCTCAACAAGGTGTTTCTTGACCAGAGAACATGTCTATTGATTCTTCATTTAATTTTACTATCTCCATCCATTCATTTCACTCTCATTTTCAAAATTCAAAAATTCATTTATTCACTTATCTCTTCAAACTATTCTTCAGTGACTTCCTCAACCAACATTTCATCAACCATGAGGCTTTCTATGAAACAAAAGGCTATCTTTTTCATGACAAAGAAGCCATACAAGCCTATATGGAATATGTTTCTTTTGGAAAAGTTTCTCCTGGAAGACTCGCCATATTCAATGACTTTCCTACTTATGGTCTTTATGATCTTTGTGTGCAAAATGGAATTCTTGGTCTAATGGATGCTTCCCAAAATGATTTTGTATGTTTTCCAAATTTAGTAAAAATGTTTATGCAAATTTGAAAGGGAAGTTTTATGAAGGGAATGAAGGTGAAGTTTGAAGTAATGTCAAAGGCACTCAAATTGTTATAAATTGTGAAATTTTAGGTAACATTCTCGGATGTAACTTTAGTGGAATAGACCTTTCAATTTTTAAAATTGATATTCAAAATCGTGAAGTTTTTCATGATAATTTTGAGTTCAGAAACAAAATTTTGTGTCCTAAAGCAAGACTTTTAAGACTTCTTTTGCAACAAAGCATAACTCTGAGGATGGAAAATTATAATAACCCGACTCAAAAAGTTTTCAAAGCACTTTTTGTAGTTTATGGTCATTACGACATAAATTGGTCACAAGTTATTCTGGATGAATTCTTTCCTAGGAATCTTTCTAGGCATGAGAACACACTCTTTCATGGTGTGTATCTTACTAGAGTATTCACATATTTCGGTGTTGGCCTAAAAGGACAGGAAAGCATTCATCAAAAACTTTTCGATAAGGCCAACATCTCTCTTATGCAAATTTCACCCATATTTGAGCCTTATGAAACACTTGCGGAAGAGGAACATGGATTGGCTTGGGAAGAGGAGAATGAAATAAAAGAAGAGGAGAAAGTGAAAGGAGAAGAAATGGAAGTGGAGGACGAAGAACAAGAAGAGGAGGAAGATACTTCTTTGAAAGTATCCAAATGCCATCCCATCCATCCAACAAAGTTCTTCTTAAAAATAAAGAGAAGATTGTTTACAACCAAAAGAAGCTTAAAAGATCATTTTCTAAGAAATTCACTTCTCTTTCCATCAAAGTGGACAAGTACTTTGGAAAGATCATTTGAAAGATTAGTGGAAAAGCTTCATCTTCGCTACTTCTTCCTATTTATATTTTCTTTTGGTTTTCTAGTTTATAATTTGGATTATCTTAGTTTTAATCCATGTATCTTTATGTTTATCTTTAAAATTCCATGTACTCATCTACTATCATAAATGAAATCATGTTTCTTGCAATTATTTATTGTTATTAGTCTCTGGAAATCCATAAAAGCACAATAGTTTAGGCTAATCACAAAAATATAGCAAGATAGTTATTTTTGTAAAAAATGGTATACATGCCAACATATGTATAACCTATTTGTCGACATATAACGGGAAAAAACCAATTTTTTTTTAAATTTCAAAATAAAATAACTACCAAACACTTATTTATTTCAAACAACTTCTCACCTCTATATAAACCTATTTACTCCAGAAAAACATCATTTCTATTATCATTCTTCTCTCTTTTCATTTATAAACTTATCTTTTCAATAATGGCTTATCCACACCAAAAATTATGTGAAATCTTAAACAAACCCTTCAATTGTTCAAGAATATCTTTACTTTTATTCTAAGAAATAAAAGACACTTAGAATTGAGTCAAATGTAGACGATAAAAGAGAAAGAAAAGCATTTTAACGCAATTCGATGGATGATTTCTTTCTTTATCAAAGATGAACCAACCAACAATCTAGATTGTACCATCAAGAAAGACGATGAAGATTGGAATGCCATCAAAGTAGATCCAATTTTCAGTTTCGATGGTTGGGTAGAAGTTCCTAGGGAAGTCTAAGATTGATTGGTTAGTCTTAATATATATATAGAGGATTTAATATAAATTTATATATTAATATATTACAATAAGAAACATGGATTGGTGTGTATAAACTTATTGGATTGGATTGATTTGTATTAAATTTGATTTGGATTAACAATATGTATGTAATGGATTGGTGTGATTAATAAAATTGGTTTATGTTATCACTTCTTATTTACATTATAATCGTATATATCATTATTATTCCTTTTATATATCATATGGTACCTTAGTTAGAGGAGAGTTTTGGTTATATTTTTGTTGATGATATAAAAAATATCTAGGTATAGATTAAGGGAGAGTTTTGTAACTCAGGGAGAGTTATATCATATTTTATAAACATGTTTGTCATCATCAAAAAGGGCAAGATTGTTAGTACCTTTGGCATTAGTTTTGATGACAACAACCATATGACAACATATAAAGTATAGATACTAATGTTTTTATCAAGTTATGTATAGTATATAGTGCATGATAATAGACAAGTGTTGATTAAGATGACCGTACAATATCAAGAGCAGGTTCAAGAGGATGATATAGAGATCCAGGAGTTAGAAATTGAAGACTTATGAGTATTGAAGATTCAAGATATCCAGATAAGTTATAGAGTCGTTGATTATTGTTAAAACCCTGATAGCACTTCTTTGATCTCTCTCTTCATTTTTCAAAAAGTTTTTAAAATCTATCCTCTGATTTTAAATGGTTTCCAAATATTCTGAATTTCAAAAATGTTTTTAAATAATCACTGTTTTGAGAACGATCTTTCAAAATGGCCTTCAAATGTTTTCTAACTTTTGATTTTATTTACAAAATTATTATATTTTGAGTAATTAAGTTTTTAAGTATTTTATATTTTATAGATACTTTTAAATCTAATATACTTATGCTTTCTAAATGTTTATAAGTATATTACAACATTTATTATAACTTTGATATAACTTTGATTTTAAATATATATATATATATATATATATATATATTCACCTATACTTTTATGTATATTATTTTCAAAAGAAATTCATATTTAAATCATTTATATATTTAAAAATATTTCAAAAATATTTTATAAAGTTTTCTTATGTTTTGATATGATTAAAATATGTATAAACTATGTTTAGATGATTATACAAAGTTTTAAAGCATTTTACAAAGCTTAATATTTTCAAAACAATTTTTATAAAGCGTTTTCCAAAAATACAAATGGTATGTTGACATACTCCTATAGCATATGTCGACATATAGGTCGTAAATTTCAAACCCCAAACTTGAATGGAAGTGTCTTTTCATTGTGTCTCTTCACGAATGGACATGACCGTTGTTTCTCTATAAATAGAAGGTTTTACCAATGAATTTTTTTAACTAATTTCTCATTCTTTCTCTCTTCTTTTACTCTCTTGATTTTTAAAAGAAAATCTACTCAAAATATTCTTAAATTCAATCATAATCAAATTCAAACTCTATTGATTTGATTCTCTATCAATTACTTTCCGATCTCTCTCATCTCTATCACTCAAAACAAGATCAAAGTGTTATTCAAGAGGTTATAGGATCATTTGTACTCAAGATCAAAAAACTAAGTCCGTAAATTCTATCAAATCATACTCTATACGCTTAGTTGTGCTTGATGTCCTTGAAATCCAAGTGGGTGTGCTTGTGTCCTGTCTGAATTAAATGGGTGTGTTGGTGTTCCGTCCGAATCCAGTGAGTGTACTTGGAACTTTAAAGATCCAGAGGGCCTTTCTTTTAGCCTTGAAATCAAGATTGTATTAACTTTGATATTCCAAAAGAAATCTATATAAGGAATTTTACAGGACTGGATGTAGGGAAACTCTGAACCAGTATAAAAATTCCTTTTGTGATCTCTTCAACTCTTTACTTTTACGTTTACTGCATTTATACATGTCTGTGTTTGTATCTGTGATTGTTGGTTGTGCATTGTTTAATTATAATCTTTAAAGAATTTAAAAAGATTCACAAAAATAAATAAATACTATTCACCCCTCTTCTAGCGTTAAATTAGCCTTAAGATCCATCTTTCACAAACTAACATAGACACCCTAATATCTGGGCTGTGAGCTTAATTAGTTAATCCTAACATGACTAATTTAGACTGCATAGGCTATTGATCTATGATACCATTGTTGTAGTGGAAGTAATGGATGAATTTCAAATTTTTTTCCATTTTGGATCCTTATAAGGCCTATAAAGTCTAATTTATTTAGAGCATTTCTAAATTTCTTTTAAATAAAATTATTATTTTACTTAACGTAATTAATATTATGTATACATGTATCATACACACACAAATATATATATAAACACACACATGCATGTGTAATATAGCAATCCATGCATGGTTCAACATGCCCGTATATAAATGTTGAGATTTACACCACAACGGACCTATTAGCTCATTTAGTATACAAGTATATCATCCAAATGTATGTCAATATGTTTTAATTTATTTATATATAATATCATAAATACGTATATATAAATCCATATTTATTTTGAATAATTTTTAAATAAACATGTGTGGAATTTATAATATATATAAATATATATATATACATGTGTATTGAAAAGTATTAAAATTATATTAAAATTATTTATTTATTTTGCTGAAAAACTGAAAACAAAATTGGTGTTTTTATTAAAATAAACATATAATATATATATGTTTTACCAATAATTTAATTATATATATATGTTTTAATATCAAAATAAAATACATACAAATAAATTTTATATACCTCTAATAACACTTACGGCAAAAGGGTTTTTTAAAAAAATTTAAAATTCTATGTAGATTTGAATTTCATACGAAATTATTTAAAATTAAACAAAAAAAATCATTTTCTGAAGAAAATTTTGAATTTTCAGTAAAAATCCAAATTATATCTAATATTTAAATATTATATATATTTTATAATTTGAAATCAATTTTAAATTCAATTTTAATTTTGGTTAGTATTTATATATTTAAATTAAATGAATATTTTTAAAAATCTTTATACTTAAAGTATGTCATGAACTAATTTAATTTTATAAAATATAAAATATATTTTATATAATATATATATGCTGATATAATTTATTTATTTAGTTAATTGGTTTAAATAATATTTAAATAATGATATATATATATACATAAATGATTTTCTTTATGCCAAAAATATCTTAAGTGAGAAACTAATTATATAAAATTAAAAAAAACCTTATTTTGTATAGTATAAAATATAGTATTTAAATCATGATGTTTATATAGTTTAAATAATGAATATTAAATTAATTAAATAATATAAAATTGTTTTTTATATTTTTTGTCATGAGTATTAATGGCAGGTATATGTCACAATTTTTATTTACACACACACACACATATAATCATACAGCCATTCTAAATGTGATGGTATATCGATATACAAGAATCGCATCTAACTAAAAAGCAATATATAATATTTAAACTATTTAGACAATTATAATCGTAGATCCGAAAATTACATTATGTCCAAAGCCTATAGATACATCTTGAAATTATGAGATCAACTCCTTGAACTAGTTATTGATCCAGCAGGGTGCTAGCTCTTGAACCGATGACCACAAGCTATCAAATAGCGGTTGTTTTTATTTGATTTGAGCTTTAAATATAGAGGAGGAAATCTGTACATTTCGGTTGGAAGCAAAGGTAGATGGAGGCTCCAAAAGTTGGAAAAAGAATGAGGGTTATGATCTATTTATAGAGGAGAGAATAGAGAGATAAGTTAGTATCTAGATCCACTATTCTCTCTTACCTATTATTTCCTCTTATCTATCAAGACCATAGCCTATTCTTCATGCCATAAGTTGCCTAGCCCGGTCAAGATATGGTCGAAATACATCAGCCCCTATATGAGCTCCAAATCCATTTAAAACTCGAACAAATTATATTGTATTTAAATCTAATTTAAACGTGTATCGATATCGTATATCGATTTATATATTTATAACTATTATAAACATATTTATCAATATTTTTCATCAAATTAAAATAAAATTTTATAACTAATTTTCATAAATATTAATTAATTTAATTAATTTATAACACAATTAATTAAATCATGTGGTCAAAGTAGTATTCAACGTTTCAATTGTGTGACTCTTTAGGTGTCAGTGATTGTAACAACCCGGTATTGCATACCGACTATTTATCGTCTCTGGACGATTACCTTTCCTAGCTAATGGCTGTTTGGAATTTTAAAACCAGTTTGAAACTCTTTTGAAAAACCTGTTAAGTATTGATATGCTTTAAAAATTTAAATAGTGGTCTATTTTCATTGGGCCGTGAAAAATTTACAAAGGCGAATAGCCATTCCCTTTTCAAGCTATTCAACCCGTTTTCCCCTTTACTATTTTTCTCAGTCGAACCCTAATTAAAAAGATTCGAACGAGAAAAAAATTTAATGGCGGCGTTCGATTCGTTCTTCAATCAAATGGTGGCGGCATTCTCTTCGTCTCGCTCAGTCCTCTTCGAGCAAATTAGGGCTCGCGCACCTCAGCGTTCTGAAGGGAGAAAGAGGAGGGCTTTGGCTGCTCAATCGAGTTCAAGCACTGGCTTCGCTCGATTGCAAGGGTGCTCGGCTTCGAATCCACTTCGTGCTATTCGTAGGCAAAGGTGAGTAATACCTACTCACATCTAATTTGACTTAGTTTTGTGCCTTGAGTTTGATTTGGCTTCATCGATGATGATTTTTGATCTTGATTTCGCTGTGGTTCGACTTCTCGTCCCTTGTTTATCTCGGCGGTTCGAATTGTGTTCTTGTGGTTGATAACTTCTGATTTGGTTTTACTTTTTGATACTTGCGGCATTGTTCTTAATTTTTGAATTTTGTGGTCGAACCTGCTAATGTTCGATTGCGCCCAATTGAATTTGTCGATTAATTTGCTCTACCGTTTGAATGGATCAAATTCCTCGACTCACTCTCAGTATTAACTTGGGTTGTAGTTGCTGTTCTATGTTTTTGGACTGCAGACGTCCTCGTTTTGGTTTGGTCGTTTTCATCACATTAATTATGGACTTCGGCAGTGCAATTCTCATATATATAACTTGACTTTGAACCTCGTCCTTATGACTTGGTTCCAATTTTTGCAACTGCTGTTCCATTGAGTTTGAAACTAGTAAATAACTATGACCTGAACTGTGCAGTTATGTTTTGTTTGTAGTTGTTCAAGTAGTCTGGTGGCTTCATTGTTGGTTTTGTAATTAGGATGACATTGGCCAGTTCTGTTAGCATGAAGTATAGTTGCATTCCTTGGTTCATATTACATTACGAAATTCCCCCCATGTATTTGACTTCGATTGATTGGTTTTGGGTTCTTTTCAAATTTGTAAGGTGCCTCTGTGCCTATGCGTGCCTTTGTGCCTTTGCGCCTTTGTAAAAATATCTTGAGTATGACATTGACATTGTCGAAATCTGCATTGAACTTGATCACTTCCTGTTGTTGCACGACTTCGGCAGCTACTTCTTGTTTAAAGTGGATACTTGTATTTGACTTCGATTTTAAACCCCCCTGTGACTTTATTTGATTTTGAACTGAACAGTGAGTATCATGTTTTCTGGCCTGTAGCTGAGTTACTTGTTCATGTTACAGTGACTAAATTTTGCTTTTGCCTTGAGCATTGTTATCACTTGAGTCTTGTGATTATGGTCTGTATATAGGAAGTGTTCACTGACCTAAGCTGTTGCATTAGTTATCTACCTGACTTGGTTAGTGGTTCGAGACAGTTTGCATTATCGATATTTGTGTTTGCCTGCCTCCGACCTTTTGGCATACAAGCATCATTTCGTGTTGATCTTTACTGTGATGTGTTGCCACTGTTTATATATCTCAGGCCTCGACTTGGTTATACACTGCATATTCATGTGTCATTGTTGCTTGCATCTGCTCATCCCTGTCGTACTTGTTGCCATGGTGGCTGCATCTATTTGTATGTGCAGTTCCACCTGAGCCATGTTGTCTGGTCTTTACTGTTGCCAGTTGTATTTGGGTGCAGTTTCACCCTTGCAGTTCTCTGGTCTGTTAGTCGAGTTTAGTTGCATTACTGTAGCGGCGAGGCAGTACACGCGTGCGTGTACTGCAGCCCTAGCATGATTGACAGGTTTGGTTGATAATTCGATTGTTAAATTATTGCATTGGTTCAATTCAATACTTTGAAGCTGTATTTGAAATGGTTCATTTCGATTTGAGTTGTATCCGTTGGCTTTTGGACTCATTGATCTTCTGAGTGTTTGATAGACTGTATTGGCGAGGCAGTACACGTTAGCGTGTACTGCAGCCAATCAGCACTGTTGTTTTAAATTGACAATTTCAATTGTCTTAAATTGATTTAGTCGATTTGATAAATTGTTTATTTATCTCCGTTGATGTTTTAAATCTGCTGATTTATTGTTTAACACTATTTAGTGTTATATCTGCCGTTATCCAATTCTCGTATCGAGGGTTGGATATACGAGATTTCTGTGACTGTCGTCTAT
The DNA here is from genome assembly GCA_030737815.1 of Allium fistulosum. Lineage (NCBI taxonomy): Eukaryota > Viridiplantae > Streptophyta > Magnoliopsida > Asparagales > Amaryllidaceae > Allium > Allium fistulosum. The sequence goes on along the minus strand of CM060903.1, from coordinate 838,254,672 downwards.
TTTGACTATCTGATTATTATTGCTACTAGGTACTAATAAACTGGTTTGAATTAGACTGACCTGGGTATTATTTTCTTGTGAATGTAATACTCGGGTCAGACCCGAGTATTTCAGGTTGTAGATTTCTTTCTTTGAGTTGCTGTTCGGGATTGAAGACTTTTCACATCTTCTGAAGTTGTCAGTCATTTTGTAGTAGTCGTGTCATTGTATAGAATGATATGTATTCTTGTATATTAGTCGATAATGTACTTGTATATATAACTTCTAGAGTCGACAGTTGTAGTTGTATCATATGTATCGTGTCAACTATATTGTAACTGACATCGGTTATATATATATGAGATTTTTGTTAATTTGTGTTCCGCATTTATATTATCTGTGTTATTGTTATATCTAATGTCCTAAACTATTATGAACTATCGTAGTTTGTTTTATACTGATAATTGGGTGTGTCGATGGGAGTAAATAAATGGTGGATGAAAAATAAAAAGTATATACCACTCCTATCGAGATAACCAATATTAGTGTAAGGTCAACTACGGATGGTCGCTCCTATCCAGCCTTATTCTTCGTAATAATAGACAGTATTTCTTTTAGTACTCTTTGTTATTATGACCATAGAGGTGGGGCGTCACAGTTGGTATCAGAGCCAGGTTTATGGACATAATATAAAACATAACTTGGATGGAACATATGTTACAACTATTGGTCGATGTTTTATTTGTACTTTGAGTCAAAACTAAAGTTTTGAAATTTAGATGAAATTTTTAAATATCATTATTTAAAAATAAAAACTGAAACTGTGTTTTGTTGATTTGATTGATTTGTGTTCTATTTATCAGAGTGCGCAGCGGAAACAGTGAAACTGTCTTCGCTGAGTACAACTGATAATCTTTTTGATTTAAGAATCAAAATACGAAATTGATGTGAATTCCAATTGTTGTTTACATAGCTGTAATTATTTGTTTCTTTGAGAATTTCGAATCCAAATTGAGGATTCGAAGAAATTGCAGATATGTGATTTTTGTTGAAATTTCCGCTGGCTTTCTTTTGTACTAATCATCTAGTGATTAGATTTTTGCTGTTTTGAATTATCTTCGTTGAAGATACCTTTGAATGATTTTTTGTTCATTTTGTAATCCGTGCAAAAATTTGAATTGCACGTTATTGCATTTATTTTTGCGTTGAACCGATGCTTGGTTATGAAACGTATTTTGTTGCCGTTATTTTTATAACGGGATTTTTACACCAATGCTGAATTTTTGAGGCACGGTGTTTTGTTGAAAATTTTAATGAATGAAAATTCACTGATGTCACATTTTGATGTGAATTCTTTGATGAGATATTTGATGTTTTAAAATTACTGTCGCTTTGACTTCAGTAACAGCCCAATTTTTAAAAGTGGATTTTCAAGCGGTTATTCCGCAATACTGATGTGTAACCGCTTTACGGTATTTTTAGAAGCACAATTTCCTTATCGAAATTGTTACTGATTTGCTGCTTTAACCACGTGATTGGAAAAATCGTTTTAAAATGAAAATTGTTTTAAATTTTTTTTAATAGTTTGCGTTTTCAAAAGAATGAGAAAGCGATTTAAACGATTCAGCAAAATCGAGGATTATGACCCCTTTCTTTTACTGTTTCGCTTAACTCCGGACTTGTCCAGTTGAGAATGCGAATTGTTATTTTTGCAAAATAAATAAAATTGTTTTCAAAAATTTTACAGTTTGCGATTTCAAAAGAATGAGGAAGCGATTTAAACGTTTCAGCAAAATCGAGGACTATGACCCCTTTCTTTTACTGATTCGCTTAATTCCGGACTTGTCCGTTTGAGAATGTAAAGTGTATTTTTACGAAATACACAATTTTGCACTTTCAAGGAAACGAAGAAGAGATTTAAACGATTTAGCAAAAGTGCGGAGTATGGAACCACACTTTTACTTTCTCGGTTAATTCCGGACTCGTTAATTGAATATCTGCTGTTTTGATGATTTTGATGAATTTCACACTTTCAAGGAAACGATGAAGAGAATCAAACGATTTAGTAAAACACGTGGTATGGGACATGTGCGTTTGCTATTTCGGTTAATTCCGGACTCGTTAATTGAAATATTTGATGCTTTCGTGTGCTTTCGAGCCACTATGATGGACCTTCGGGTCATATGATGGACCTTCGGGTCATATGATGGACCTTCGAGTCAAATACCAGTACTAGACCTTCGGGTCACTCTGCGGACCTTCGGGTCAATCTGATGGGCGCCAAAAATTATGTTGAGTACTTGGTAGGCTTCGGCCATATGAGATGCACGTGCGGCGAATTAAAAACTCGCCATCTGATGGGATCGATCCAAACTTTTATGTTGATTTTCTAGTCTTCTTAATTGATTTCTAGATATTTGTTGTTTCCAATTATCTGCAGGTAATTGGATATTTGTTGATATGAGTTCTGATTATCGTTTTTGATAATCGGATATTTGTTGTTTCTAATTATCGCTTGTGATAATTAGATATTTGTTGATATGAGTTCTGATTATCGTTTTTGATAATCGGATATTTGTTGTTTCTAATTATCGCTTGTGATAATTAAATATTTGTTGATATGAGTTCTGATTATCGTTTTTGATAATCGGATATTTGTTGTTTATAATTATCGCTTGTGATAATTAAATATTTGTTGATATGAGTTCTGATTATCGTTTTCGGTAATCGGATAATTGTTGCTTTTAATTATCGCTTTTGATAATTAAATATTTGCTGATTTGAGATTTAATTATCGCTTTAGATAATTAAATATTTGCTGATTTGAGATTTAATTATCGCTTTTGATAATTAAATATTTGCTGATTTGAGATTTAATTATCGCTTTTGATAATTAAATATTTGTTGATTTTAGATTTAATTATCGCTTGAGATAATTAAATATTTGCTGATTTGAGATTTAATTATCGCTTTTGATAATTAAATAATTGCTGATTGAGATTTTAATTATCGCTTGAGATAATTAAATATTTGCTGATTTGAGATTTAATTATCGCTTTTGATAATTAAATAATTGCTGATTGAGATTTTAATTATCGCTTGAGATAATTAAATATTTGCTGATTTGAGATTTAATTATCGCTTTAGATAATTAAATATTTGCTGATTTGAGATTTAATTATCGCTTTTGATAATTAAATATTTGCTGATTTGAGATTTAATTATCGCTTTTGATAATTAAATATTTGTTGATTTTAGATTTAATTATCGCTTGAGATAATTAAATATTTGCTGATTTGAGATTTAATTATCGCTTTTGATAATTAAATAATTGCTGATTGAGATTTTAATTATCGCTTGAGATAATTAAATATTTGCTGATTTGAGATTTAATTATCGCTTTAGATAATTAAATATTTGCTGATTTGAGATTTAATTATCGCTTTAGATAATTAAATATTTGTTGATTTGAAATTTAATTATCGCTTTAGATAATTAAATATTTGTTGATTTGAGATTTAATTATCGCTTTAGATAATTAAATATTTGTTGATTTGAGATTTAATTATCGCTTTAGATAATTAAATATTTGTTGATTTGAAATTTAATTATCGCTTTAGATAATTAAATATTTGTTGATTTTAGATTTAATTATCGCCTGAGATAATTAAATAATTGTTGATTTGTTGTTTTAATTATCGCTTTAGATAATTGAATATTTGTTGCTTTGAGGTTTAATTATCACTTTAGATAATTAAATATTTGTTGATTTCGAATTTAATTATCGCTTTAGATAATTAAATATTTGTGAATTAGAAATTTGATTATCGTTTGTGATGATCGAATATTTGTTAATTTGAGAAATTTGATTATCGCTTGGGATAATCAAATATTTGTTAAATTTAAAATTTGATTATCATTTTGATAATTGAATGTTCGTTGATTTGAGAAATTCAATTATCGTTTTGATGATTGAATAATTGCGACTTTTGAGATCTGAGCTTCGTCTTTTTCTCTGGTGATTCAGGTGAGTAATTTGATTTACTCACATCCAATTCGTGCTCTGTATGGGATTTCTGCTATGTTTTCTTCTCTTTTAGTTGCTGGAACTCGATTGTTCTTGCTTTTGTTAGTCGTCTGATTTTGATCCCTGATTCCCACGATGTTGATTCTTTTGATTTGAAGCAGTCGAACCTTTTGATTTCTTATCTAATACTTCCCCGCTGACGCTTGCTTGGCTTGTTCATTCGACATTGCCATACTCATATGGATGTTACATTTTGTCCATTTATTCCCTATGATTGCGTGGATGCAATTTCTTTGATAATTGTGTTCTCAATCCTTATTTTTCTAGCATAATTAGTTTAGGTTAGAAGAATAATTGTTATAGACAATCTTGATTAGGAAAATTGCGGGGACGCAATTTTTATAAGGAGGGGAGTCTGTAACAACCCGGTATTGCATACCGACTATTTATCGTCTCTGGACGATTACCTTTCCTAGCTAATGGCTGTTTGGAATTTTAAAACCAGTTTGAAACTCTTTTGAAAAACCTGTTAAGTATTGATATGCTTTAAAAATTTAAATAGTGGTCTATTTTCATTGGGCCGTGAAAAATTTACAAAGGCGAATAGCCATTCCCTTTTCAAGCTATTCAACCCGTTTTCCCCTTTACTATTTTTCTCAGTCGAACCCTAATTAAAAAGATTCGAACGAGAAAAAAATTTAATGGCGGCGTTCGATTCGTTCTTCAATCAAATGGTGGCGGCATTCTCTTCGTCTCGCTCAGTCCTCTTCGAGCAAATTAGGGCTCGCGCACCTCAGCGTTCTGAAGGGAGAAAGAGGAGGGCTTTGGCTGCTCAATCGAGTTCAAGCACTGGCTTCGCTTGATTGCAAGGGTGCTCGGCTTCGAATCCACTTCGTGCTATTCGTAGGCAAAGGTGAGTAATACCTACTCACATCTAATTTGACTTAGTTTTGTGCCTTGAGTTTGATTTGGCTTCATCGATGATGATTTTTGATCTTGATTTCGCTGTGGTTCGACTTCTCGTCCCTTGTTTATCTCGGCGGTTCGAATTGTGTTCTTGTGGTTGATAACTTCTGATTTGGTTTTACTTTTTGATACTTGCGGCATTGTTCTTAATTTTTGAATTTTGTGGTCGAACCTGCTAATGTTCGATTGCGCCCAATTGAATTTGTCGATTAATTTGCTCTACCGTTTGAATGGATCAAATTCCTCGACTCACTCTCAGTATTAACTTGGGTTGTAGTTGCTGTTCTATGTTTTTGGACTGCAGACGTCCTCGTTTTGGTTTGGTCGTTTTCATCACATTAATTATGGACTTCGGCAGTGCAATTCTCATATATATAACTTGACTTTGAACCTCGTCCTTATGACTTGGTTCCAATTTTTGCAACTGCTGTTCCATTGAGTTTGAAACTAGTAAATAACTATGACCTGAACTGTGCAGTTATGTTTTGTTTGTAGTTGTTCAAGTAGTCTGGTGGCTTCATTGTTGGTTTTGTAATTAGGATGACATTGGCCAGTTCTGTTAGCATGAAGTATAGTTGCATTCCTTGGTTCATATTACATTACGAAATTCCCCCCATGTATTTGACTTCGATTGATTGGTTTTGGGTTCTTTTCAAATTTGTAAGGTGCCTCTGTGCCTATGCGTGCCTTTGTGCCTTTGCGCCTTTGTAAAAATATCTTGAGTATGACATTGACATTGTCGAAATCTGCATTGAACTTGATCACTTCCTGTTGTTGCACGACTTCGGCAGCTACTTCTTGTTTAAAGTGGATACTTGTATTTGACTTCGATTTTAAACCCCCCTGTGACTTTATTTGATTTTGAACTGAACAGTGAGTATCATGTTTTCTGGCCTGTAGCTGAGTTACTTGTTCATGTTACAGTGACTAAATTTTGCTTTTGCCTTGAGCATTGTTATCACTTGAGTCTTGTGATTATGGTCTGTATATAGGAAGTGTTCACTGACCTAAGCTGTTGCATTAGTTATCTACCTGACTTGGTTAGTGGTTCGAGACAGTTTGCATTATCGATATTTGTGTTTGCCTGCCTCCGACCTTTTGGCATACAAGCATCATTTCGTGTTGATCTTTACTGTGATGTGTTGCCACTGTTTATATATCTCAGGCCTCGACTTGGTTATACACTGCATATTCATGTGTCATTGTTGCTTGCATCTGCTCATCCCTGTCGTACTTGTTGCCATGGTGGCTGCATCTATTTGTATGTGCAGTTCCACCTGAGCCATGTTGTCTGGTCTTTACTGTTGCCAGTTGTATTTGGGTGCAGTTTCACCCTTGCAGTTCTCTGGTCTGTTAGTCGAGTTTAGTTGCATTACTGTAGCGGCGAGGCAGTACACGCGTGCGTGTACTGCAGCCCTAGCATGATTGACAGGTTTGGTTGATAATTCGATTGTTAAATTATTGCATTGGTTCAATTCAATACTTTGAAGCTGTATTTGAAATGGTTCATTTCGATTTGAGTTGTATCCGTTGGCTTTTGGACTCATTGATCTTCTGAGTGTTTGATAGACTGTATTGGCGAGGCAGTACACGTTAGCGTGTACTGCAGCCAATCAGCACTGTTGTTTTAAATTGACAATTTCAATTGTCTTAAATTGATTTAGTCGATTTGATAAATTGTTTATTTATCTCCGTTGATGTTTTAAATCTGCTGATTTATTGTTTAACACTATTTAGTGTTATATCTGCCGTTATCCAATTCTCGTATCGAGGGTTGGATATACGAGATTTCTGTGACTGTCGTCTATTTTGACTATCTGATTATTATTGCTACTAGGTACTAATAAACTGGTTTGAATTAGACTGACCTGGGTATTATTTTCTTGTGAATGTAATACTCGGGTCAGACCCGAGTATTTCAGGTTGTAGATTTCTTTCTTTGAGTTGCTGTTCGGGATTGAAGACTTTTCACATCTTCTGAAGTTGTCAGTCATTTTGTAGTAGTCGTGTCATTGTATAGAATGATATGTATTCTTGTATATTAGTCGATAATGTACTTGTATATATAACTTCTAGAGTCGACAGTTGTAGTTGTATCATATGTATCGTGTCAACTATATTGTAACTGACATCGGTTATATATATATGAGATTTTTGTTAATTTGTGTTCCGCATTTATATTATCTGTGTTATTGTTATATCTAATGTCCTAAACTATTATGAACTATCGTAGTTTGTTTTATACTGATAATTGGGTGTGTCGATGGGAGTAAATAAATGGTGGATGAAAAATAAAAAGTATATACCACTCCTATCGAGATAACCAATATTAGTGTAAGGTCAACTACGGATGGTCGCTCCTATCCAGCCTTATTCTTCGTAATAATAGACAGTATTTCTTTTAGTACTCTTTGTTATTATGACCATAGAGGTGGGGCGTCACAGTGATTAAAGTCGAACTAATCGAATATTAACGTTCACACTTCACTTAGTATGTGTGTGATATTTTTGCCAAATTTATTGCTTACTAAATTTCGATAGAGTCCAATTTTACTTTGTTAAGCTTTACCCTATTGTGACTATTATTTACACCAATTCTCTTCGTTAAGACTATATCACTTTGGACTTATGAAATTTGGCAATGGTCAAAATTCCGATATTGACCATATTAACTCTATAGTCAAACAAAAGTCCTTGGTTCAATAATAATAGTTATTATTGACCGAACTATTCTGACCATAGACTTTTAGTTTGAGTTGATGTGAGTTGACCAGGATACTAACCCTATATAACTAAGAAGACGAATCCTCTCTTAAATAGTGTTTCACTTCCAATACTTCCACTCGATCCAACTATAGTCACTCGATGAATGTCGTTTCACGATTTGACTATAATAAAAGCGGAGCTATGACATCCCCTATCTAGAGTCCCAAAGCTAAGTGCTACAGATGTTGCAGTCATCCATAACATTAACTTCCGGCGACTAAATACGGTAATGTTAATGGTATACACAATATCAGCATCACAGGAATATGAAATAAATCATAGATTTCAAAAACATCTTTTCACATTACATTTCCAAAACATGTTTCAAATTCAAATTACATAATCCCATAATCGTTTCCCAAGTTCAGATAAAATATAATTATTACATAAATACGCCAAGAGCGACATATGATGATGCCCCTTGGTTGACCAGAGTACTATATAGACATAACTTTCTTATATACAACACAACAGAATAAAACTAAACTAAACATCAACTCCTAAATAGCTATCCGTCAGCAACTTGCTCGTCCCTGGAAGCTTTATTCGTCAATCTACAAAAACCTCAACCCCCAATCTACTCAAATCAATTTTTGAGCACCCGAAAGTTTAAGGGGAAAACATAAACTTTGAGCCAGACATAAAGCCTAGTGTGAATAATACTATACATCTCAGTTATTTGATATTAAGTGAGGCCATGCTGCTTAGCGGAACGAGTTTTCCCTCACTAATATCTTTTTAAAACATATCTTTTGCAAACCTTTTTCCTGCAACCAAAACTGGTTAAAACTGTAAAGCATTTTATGTAAACATACATATCAGGTAACAAATAGACTATCTGTCCGAACACTGTAGTTTTATTTGGCTTACTACTAACCTTTGGCTGACTCAGGCCTACCAGACAAATACAATAAAAATTATCTAACACCTGTTAGACACTCCTCTTCTGGACGGTCTGTCCATAACTATCTGTTAAATATTCCTCTTTTGGATGGTCTATCCCTAACTTATCATCTCCAAGGCTTACCTGATCCTAATGGTTTTGCGGGCTCACCAATAACCTATCTATGTACAAATATATATTCCTTTCTATTTGTAATCATAATTGTAGTCTTACCTATGACAAAGCCCTACACACTGGAATTTTGGACTAAATTAGCTGGGTCTAATAGCTAATGTATAGGGCGCGGCCCTATACCAGTCCCATCTGGTATTTTAATATCTAGGTCATTTTACTTAAATTTTCCTTGAAAAATCTTTTCTTATCAAATTGATTTAAAAACTTTAAATTGAGCATAACAAGGAAAATATATACTTTATGCTTTACTTTAAATCACCTTGCCATGTTATATATACTTTACCAAATCATTGTTGATGAAAACATTTGAACCTTTGAAAGTACCCCTTTCGATCCTATTGAAAGTATCCTTTTCGTAACCAAATAAACCCCTCCTTTCATCTAGGCAAAAGGCCAAAAATTTCCTTTTGAAACCATTTACACAAACCTTTCAAAACCATTGAAATACCTTTTCCTTCGAAAACTAAAACCTTAGACGTCCTATCTTTTAAAACCTTTAAACATAGCCTATCGGAACCATTGGAAAATCCTTTCCTTTAAACCTTTCGTAACCATTGGGGAACCACCCCTTGGAAACATTCCTGAAAAACCTTTTGAAAGCATCAAAACCTTAAACCTTTCAAAAGCATTTGGGGTCAATTTTAAAACATGTGGAAAACTTTTCGAAACCATTCAAAACCATCTCTTTTGAAACCTTTGGATTAATCTTTAAAAAATCCCTAAGGGTCAAAAACAATAGGTTCGAAAGCAACTCTTTCAAATGCCAAATAAGTAAAGAAGTGATGGTGTCGAAACCATCCTTCCGAAAGCATTGAAGAAGCGGCTAAATTTTAAAAGCAAGTATACCTTCCGAAACCATTGGTGTCGAAAGGTATGAAAGCGGCAGCAAAAAGGGCTTCGACCTAGTCGAAATCGGTTATTTAAAAACAAAGGCGCAACCTCTTTAAAGACTATTCTTTTAAAACCATTGACTTGGTTGAAAGCAAGCCAAGTCGAAAGCAACATAGTCGAAAGCAAAGCAGGCTCATTTTCAATTTAAAACAAAGCAGCGCTTCGACCCCTTCGGAACCCCTGGTTTCAACCTCATACCTTCTGCCCTCTTTCCAATTCCCTATGCACCAAGTCTTTGATGTCATGCACATTGGTTTCGATAGTGATGAAGGTGGAGGAACTCAGTCAAAAACTAACCAAGTCGATAGCAAGGTACCGAAAGTGGCGAAACATGCTGAAAGCATGTAAAAACTGAATTTTTGCCTTTTAAAGTAATCATTTTAACCAACCTGCCTTGTTTGTCAAAATCTTATTGTTTGCTAATTTTTATTTATAAAAGTACTGCCATAATTCCAGAATTAGTTAATTTAAATCATATACATGATACCCCTTCTCCTTTTATAAATATATAAAACATTTAAGTCTCATAGCTTAAATAATTTTATATATTCATCAAAACGCTTGGGCAAACTCCATAAAATCCTATGTAATATGTTTTCTAACATATGTAAATTTCAGATCCAAATTATAAATAATTTAACCATAAATTATTTTAAACCCAATAAGTAAATTTCTTCACTAGAAATTGATATAAAATCCACATTAATTCAGAAAATTATGAAAGTTGAAACTCATCTCTAAAATATCATCTATGATCTATATCTAAAATCGAAAGGTATTTGGATGTCCTTAAATATGGTTTTCACATAAAAACATATCATAAATCTATACGAATAAATATAAATCATCAACAAGCATATATAAACATTTTGTCCTTCAAAATCATGGCTAAACTATGAAAGATAAATTCGGATTTTCTTAAAACTGTAAACATTTAAGAAATAAGAGATGTAGTCATTATTCATCTTAGTTTTGTGATGCAGGATGTGAGATTTGATCTTGATTAAGTGATTTGATTCTTCCTCTTGAAAATCCTAGCTTTTTCTTCTCTTGAGATTGCTAATGGTGGCCGACCTTAGACTTAAAATTTTGATAATGAAATGAATGTATGGAAGTAAATTCCTAAGGGTTTAGGGTATATGAATATCCTTCTTCCTATTTTTCCCTTACCTATTTTTATTTCATGTTATCTCGTTTTGATTTACACATTAACATGGCACGGCTACCCCTATTAAATCATAAATCTCAATCCATTAATCAACTTACATTTTTTTAATTTAATTTAGTTAATTAAATATCCTAAATAATGTTACTAAAAATATGGGGTGTTACAGGAGCTTTCATATTGAATACCAATAGTATTCTCAAGTCGACAGATATGTAAATTAGTCACATCGATATTTTTTGTTTGACCTTAGTTATATTAACCAACATAAAACTATTGAGTGATTCATCCCATAGTTATCCAATAACTATCAGTGCGTAACCACTTGGTGCCTCCAGTAGTTATGAGTAATTCATTTCCCAACATTTGGATATCATTGCGTACATTAATCTTAGTAGATGCATCGATATCAAGTCTCGATGCTTCTTGACTAGGAACCTTTAAATTGATGTGTTTTGTAACGACCCGTATTTTTGGGTCATCAAATTCGAATATTTAAAATGTAACGACCCATAATTTAATCACTTTGAACATGAATAGTTAATATGTTTTTAAATGATTAAATAATGGATTTTATATCTAAAATTATTAACCCTGCCTAATAAAATAGAATAGTATAATTACCTGCCTAATAAAACAAGAAAGAATTATTAACCCTGCCTAATAAAACAGAATAGTATAATTACCTGCCTAATAAAACAGAATAGTATAATTACCTGCCTAATAAAACAGAACAGTATAATTACTTGCCTAATAAAACAGAACAGTATAATTACTTGCCTAATAAAACAGAATAGTATAATTACTTGCCTAATAAAACAATATAGCATAATGATTATTATATTCCATGTGGATGGTTGTTATTGGACCAAAATCTGGTCGAATCAGGTTCTGCCATGCGGATGGTTGCCATTGGACCAAAATCTGGTCGAATCATGTTATGCTATAGTTGATAAGGAGGATTTCTATTGGACCAAAATGTGGTCGAATCAAATTAAGCCATCAAGATGTTTTCTATTGGACCAAAATGTGGTCGAATCAAATTAAGCCATCAAGATGTTTTCTATTGGACCAAAATGTGGTCGAATCAAATTTGGCCATAAGGCTGGTTTCTATTGGACCAATATATGGTCAAATCTGGTTAGGCTATAGGAAATGACTAAAGTACCCTTCTCTTCACCTATAAATAGCCAAGTCCATATCTCATTTTATTTCATTCACAAACTAAGGAAAAGAAAAAAAAAATCATTATCAAAGGTGAAGTATTCCAAGTCTCCATCAAAGCAAATAGGATGTGAGTATATTCCTTATTTTCATAGTTTAGCGGGTACAACTTATTCTGTGAGTTATTTCTTCCTTTAAGTTTGTTAAAATGATTGCTAAAGGAACTTTAAGTGTTAATTGTTGTTTGAAAACCCTTGTTGAATGCTTGTTCACTTTGTTTGCTAAAAAATGGTTTTATTTCCTTGTTTGACTATTTGGATGGTTAATTAATTATTTTAAAATTTAGAAGTTAAATACTTAATGGGGTATGCGGAAACGACTAGTACACGTGTTTCGTCTGTGAGATCCAAGGACACTTGGACGAGGGACGGAACATGTCGAAGGGAAAGCCTGGATGCTCCAAAATAAATATCAAATCATTTTAACCCTAGATAAAATAAAAAAGTGTTACAAATATCTGATAGATTGAAGCGTTGATTTATCATTTATTGTCGTGTTTATTTTGTTAATTAATTGTTTGGTTGTTTAGATTGCGCTCGACCAGTTTATGAGCACTGATTATTATTTATTGATTGTTGACTTTTCTTAACCAGTTTATGAGAAATTAATTATCCATATGCATGGGCTGGGTAGAAAATAATTGTAGGATAACACCTTGTGATTTATTTCACGATTTGAGCTATAAGTGATCAATATTTTCCAAATTTGAAATAGTATGAATAAAGTAATTTAAATGGAGGTTTAAATCACTTAAATCAAATATGAATTTGATTTGTTGAGACTTAAATTAAAAACCCATTTGGTTCCGAATGGCTTTTAAAGAACGCTTATTATTCAGAAAGACCGAGAACGGGAATTTCCCATTCCGAATAATAATACGACGCTATGCTTGTGATGAGTCGTATTGAAATGATGATGAAGACCAGGGATCTTTACATCTAATGGACTTCTTGTTGATTTCTCTTCATCGGTTTAGCGGCCGATATAGAAACGATACCCCTATACTTTTAAAGCAGTGGTCCAGATGATGTTTAAAGAATCTTCGGATATGCAAGGGCCTCTCACCTTTTGGGCAAAGGTTGAGGAATAAGATGCATTCGGTTTCGTTCAGTCCCAGAACGAACTTGTGGATGGATGGATTGTCTGACATTACATTCTGACTTTATATGATTGATCTTTATTAACGTATATCTGCTTGGTGGCGGAGAATTTATTCTCTTAGCTTAACACCCTTCCTTGAGACGTATGAGCTCAAGGGTTATGCGTTGGTAGAAATTAGTTATGTAATTTTGGATTGGTAATGTGACATTCCGAAGAATGCTATGGATAGGATCAAGGCTTTTGTTGAAAAGCATAGCCTTGTGGGTACGAGAGAGACTTCACGAACCTCACACCCCGGGAATGGCCGAAACAGGAATGGATGCGGCAAGGTGTAGGATGTCTATTCCTTTCTAGATATATATAGTGATACCATGGTATGGAGCCCAGGTATTCACTTTGTGGATTATATATTTATATAGCTGTACTGTGGTCTTACACGCCCAGTATTTGCTTGATGTGGATGTTGGAAAAGATCGGGGCCCCGTTTTAAAGGTTGGTAACAACCGGGGGATGGATAGACTTGAGTAAGTAGTTACCATTGAGTGGTAACCCGGCCTTGTGTTGGCAGAGAAACAGTAGTTTCTCGGGACGTCCCTCTAGAGGCGTACCCAATCGTGGATGAGGAAGTTCCTTTGCCTGGTCATTATTGGAAACCCATTCTCCAATACGAACCTTGTACGGTTTTGATTGTATTACCAACTATTTAATACAGTGGCTATAGTAGGCATACCATCATGTAACGTATGCTGGCTAAATTAATAAGTCTATTTTGAAAATGGTTTTCAATCACTAAGCACTATAATAATATTAAAAGGATATTTTTAATGTATCAAAGGCATGTTTGACTTTCATAAGGAGAAACCTCGACCACGTGTGCGTTTGCATCTTGTGTGCGGATCGAGACCTTATGATAGTTTCATTTTCCAAAAGCATATACGGAAATTGTTTTCAAAAGCAACTATATTTTTAAGTTCTCACACCAGTCCCAAGACTAACCTGGAGTTTATTGTTTTCCCTTAAACTCTGGGTGCCCATAATTTTCCATACGGGCAGTCTAGAGTTAGGTTTGTCAGTTAGATCTGGAGCTAGGATATTTGGAGCAATTATGGATGTAAGACTTGAAGATGGAGCATTTGGAGATTTTGCTTTATTTTCCGCTGTAGTTGTTATTCCGCTGTATTTATGTAAACTCTGAAATGTAAACTCTTTTGTATATGAATAAAAGAGAGGTTGTTTCACTTCCGCTGTGTTCTGATATTTCTGATATGTTTATTATCCCAACCCCTAATGATCAAGGATTCCGATCATTTGATTTATGACATTTGAATACATCCAATTATATTCAGATGTCGATTTTGAAGGGTCGATAATCCTAATCGCTAGGAAAGACGTGAATCCTTCTCTTTTGAGTCAGACTTGTATACATTTTAGTCAATTCAAAGGGTGAGAATTTACGGGTCTTTACATGTTTGTTATATTGTGATATAATACTCATGAATACAACTATTTATATTTACTATCACAAACACCCCATTTATGGATTTTCTATTAAATATATTTTAATTATATATTTAATTTATTTATAACACAATATAACAAATATATAACTGAAAGAAAATACCTTTATTAGGAACGAGAATTGATTACAGAGTTAATAATTTATAATATAAAGTTGCCCCTAGTGCATACTCTTAACCCTTTCAATATAGACCATTTCCTGCATTTTCAATTTTTCTTCAATTTCTATTTTTGTTTATAAAAATATTTATTTATATTTTTTCTATATGTTTCTAGAGAATATAACATGTATAATTTTCAAATATTTTAGATTTCAAATGATTGCATTGACTAGAAACAAAGTACATAAACATAGGAAGAAAAATACAAATTACTACTAGAAAATACAAAGCTAAGAAGGTAACAAAGAGTTCTGACAATCATTCTCATAATTTTTCCAAAGAAGTCATCTATTTTCTTGGATAGCTTGGAGAAATTCTTGCTCTTGGACCCATTGAGTTCCTTTTCATTATTAAGAAGCTTCTCTTGACTCCATTATAGGTCCAAATTGCTTGGACTAAGATTGCTCTCAATACTTTTAAGAGAAGTATCCACCTCCTCTTCTTACTCCTTTTCTTCTTCCAGTTCTTCCCGCTCTTCAATTTCTATGGCATTTTCTTCCTCCCCTTCCATTCTTCTTTATCCATGGCCAATCTTTGCTCTTTTTCCATAAGATTTTCATAGGATACGAACTCATATAGAATGCGCATAAGAGAGAGATTCTTTTATCAAAACCTTTGCTCGAGACCTGTTGTCTTCTTTCAAATCAACTCCAAAGTAAGTGAATATTTTTCTTAAATATACTACATGATAAAGTGTATTTCATGTTTTGAGACTCTTTTCGATAGGGGTGGGCGCGGTCGGTTAACCGATTATTTCGGATAATATTTTCGGTTAACCGAAATTATTACGCGGTTCGGTTAACCGGTGGTCGGTTAAGGCAGTCATCGGCCTACCGACCGAACCGGTTAATTTAAACCGCGGTTAACCAGTTAAATCAACCGGTTAACCGACTAATTTAAATAGTTAACCGTTGATCGGTTAACCATTTAAATTAATTGGTTAACTGGTTAATTTAACCGGTTAACCAAGTGAAGTATTGAATTGCTGCAAGCCTGCAACCGTTTTATAGCAAGCCTACGAGCCTGCAACTATAATTTATAGCATTATTCGCATGTCAGATCCAAATACCCATTACTGGCATTACATACAACATTGTATAAAGTTATAATCTATAAATTGAAATACATCAATAGAACTGACTTATAGAAATAGATTACATACAACATTTAGCATTATAGTAACAACACATTAGTACAATACAATACATCACATTGATTACAATTCAAAGTTTTAAACCCTAAAGTCCAAACATGAATATAAATACATTAATATAATTATAACAACAAGGGGTCCAAATCAAATAACATAAAATTACTAGAATAAACTACCAAAGATATTGCAAGTTCGGTCTTCAGTCTCCAAGCCTTTGTCTAAAGTTAAATAGATATAAGTTAATCGAACTAAAATGAAAGATATATGGTGTACTACTGCAATGGAGAACACTGGCACAAAAATTGAATTAACTTGTTTAGTGTTTACAATAAATGACTTCATGATATATGAACTAAGTATTAACTTAGTTCATGACTTAGTTCAAATGCATATACAAGCTTAGTTCATGACAGTAAAATGAACTGAGTATTAACCAAGCATGACAATAAAATGATATATGAACTAAGTATTAACTAAAATGAAAGATATACGCTTGCATGAAAATGAACTAAGTGTAATATACAATTGACAGTAAAATGCATATACAAGCTTAGTTAATGACTTCATGATAAATAGCATAATGTACAGTTTATATGAGTAAGTTAGTTCTATGTATCATGTATATGCACATGCAAGCTTAGTACATACAAGCTTACTGTAATAGTGTAATATGCTATAATAGTGTAATATATGCATAATATATTTGTTTACAGTATATACATTAGTTGAGTATTAACAATATATTAGTTTACATTATATATATAATACAAGTTATATATACTAGTTTACAGATGGCATTAGTGTAAGTCTAAATTGTATCAGTATGAACATGCAAAACCTGATTACTTAAGAGGGATTTTAATATTAACAAGCAATCATATAGAGCTAATATCAAACTTAATATACCTAATATTCAATATATTACACATTTAGCTAAGCAGTGTTATGACATTGAGTAAAATTACTCAAGCCAATTATTTGGCTTTGTAAATTATTAGCAACAACAACTTTATAACTCAAACTATAAGTGTGAATAGAACACTCTCTATAAGTTGGTACTCAAATAGTTGAATTATACTATGTGGCTTAGGTCATAATTATTTTCTTAATTATCCAACTAATCACACTTCTATCTGAGGTCAATCAAATTACAGTCACATTTAACCTTTGTTAACACAATAAGATAAAAGCAATTGATAACCAAAAATTGAACCATTTTAAATGTGATCTTAATATATAGGACCAATGATTAAATGAGCAAAAGGACACAATCTAGCATGTTAAAAAGCAAACTGAATGAGAAAACCATAAACATTGAGATATATTACTGACACCATATCATAATATTACTATTATATTGAATATATGTGTGTGCAACTGAATTATGCGTGCAAACTGAATGTGTGTGTGCACCTGTATGTGTATGCAAACTGAATTATATATGCAAACAAATAACAATTACAAAGTATAATGCTATACAGTTTAATAGTATGACATAAATATGAACTACACAATTGCAATCTAGTATCAACTATAGATATAAGAACTGACACAACTGAGTTAAACTTAGTATTCAAACTGTTTAATTAAATGTAAATAATAATTACACAGTTTAATTAAACTTAGTATTAACTATAGATATATTAACTATAGGTATATCAACTATACATATATGCAATACACAGTTTAATTAAATGTAAATAACTATTACAACTAATATACGTTCACAACTATATTCAGTTTAAGTCACAACAGTACAATTATATCAGTTTAATTGACAACTGATATACAAACTGAGTTATACATGTTTGCATATACCTCACAGTTGAAGTAACTTGGTATTAACTAATATGTTTACAAAGTATCATGATATGTTCACCTGATCACTCCCAATAATTAAAAAAAAGCAAGGATGGCGATGGAGATGAACTTTATAAACTAATATAAACTTCACCAAACTGATTGGATTTGAAGAATTACGCTTATCAATATAGTTGAATCAATTTTGGCAATTCACTTGTAAAAAATACTTCTAATTAAAAAAATGACATGCATACTTTATTATATACACTTGGATAGACCGTTGTTATATACACTTGGATAGACTTTGTTTACGTACAAAATGAAATCACATGATATCATCCTAAATCGAACCTGAAGCAATCATCCTAAAAATGTTCATTCAATTTCAAATATAATTCGCATTTTCAAAACCTTAGCTTTATTGTTTATCCAAAACTATGTAAAATAGAAAAATTATATAAATACACATCCATATATCTTGGTTGCGTGAACTGCAAAATCAAATAATCAGCATGCATACAATTTACAGTTCTAAATGCAACCATACCAAATTACCTCAGATGTAAAATTATTGATGTACTCAATTGGCATTCTCACGTCGCCTTTTGCTCTCAATTGGACATGTGTTTCAATACCTCTTGATGAACAATACAAAATGTAAATAGGCACTCAACTGATCTTTATCTTCTAACTTGCTAAATTTAGAGAACTGCTAAAGCAAAGCCACTCAAAGTCCTAATGGGAAAATATATGCACACTCCTCACTCAGCATTGCACTGCTGAAACACACAATTTTTCTCTACATTCATTAAAATATTACCTACCGAAATGGATAAATTGCAATATTTTCTCACGTATATAACTAAAGAGCCTACATAATACAATAATTTAATATAAAACATTGTCAATTCCTAAGGTGGTATTATCTTACCAACTGGAATACAGATCACAAAATAAAAAAAGGTGTATTACCTTCAACAAAGATGCAAAGATAATTACATTCCTTCGTTCCATGTCCAAACTATCATCTCCATTGTTTTCAAGGGACTCGAAAACCAAAGATGAAATAGGAATAACAATTCCAGCTCCACAAATTGACAGCCAACGACCCACCAGAAAACTCGAAACCAAGCAAGCTAAGCCCAACTTTGGATTGATTTGAATTTCAAAGGTTGATGAGATCTACAGTTTTGTTGAATGGAAAAATGTAGATCTAGGTTTTTTACAGAAGGAACGAGATGAAAATGATGCCAAATGAAAGCGGTATGGGCAATTAATCATGTTTGGGTTATTGGGTTGAGTGGGTCGGGTTTCAAATGGGAAGGGTAAAATTTATTTTCGGTTAAACGGTTAACCGATTTCATAAACCGTTAACCGACCCGATTTTGGTCGGTTAACATCGACCGGTTAACCGAAAGTTCGGTTAATTGATTTGTCGATTAAATTGGTTTGGTTAAGGTCGGTTAAATCGGTTAAGTCGGTTAAATGCCCACCCCTACTTTTCGCCAAAAATTTGAAAAGAATGCCTTATGCCTAATTTATGTCTCTTTTAGGAAAAATAGCAAATAAAATTTTACAAACTCCTAAAGTAAGATTATTATAATTCCTGGTTTAGGAAGTTATACTTTATTATAAAATTAGACTCATAAGCCTTCCTTTTTGATTGAAGATTTTTCCCTTGATCAGCTTCAAAATCATTTTCAAATAAATCGTATATTATTTCACAACTGTCATGATCATTCTTCTTTAAAAAGTTCATTACTACTATTTTTGCATCCTAAAATTTCACAAAGTAAATTTGAATCCAAAATAATAATTTTTCTTTTTACATTACTTAAAAACTAGTTCATCACTTCATGCAAAAAAAATTCCATTCAACTTTGCATAAAATATTTCCATAGGATCGAGATGGTAAGGAAAAATATTTTGAGAGTATTAATCAAACTAAAAAATTCTGTTTTCAGTTAAAAGAGAAAACAGCTCATAAGAGGAAAATTCATGCAATTTAACAAAACGATTGGGGAATACATTTGCATACTTCTTGTAATCTAAGTATACTTCTATTGATTCCTTATCATCATGGAAACAATTTCTATGCTTTGTAAAGAGCCTAGGAGTTTGAGAAGACGAAGTTTGATGTGAAGCCATTGTTTATAGAATAAAGAGAGTAAAGATACTTATTTGAATTTTGAAAAGCGAGATGTGAATGAATGAATGAGATAAGAAGAATAGGAAAGTGACAGTCAATAAAGTGTTATCTTGAAATTTAAAATGGTGAAAGATTAGAAATTTTAAAGTTTGAATTTTGAAAGGTTGTACCATTACATATGTGTGTTTATCAACGTATGCCTTTTGGTATGTCGACATATGCGCTGAAATTATGCCAATTCATTTTTATTTATTTATTTTTAATTTTACTTAAAATTATATATTAATATGAGTTTATTTTGTAATGCGTTGTTCTTTTATTATTTTGATATTTCATTCTTATTTATTATTTTATTCAAATAAATATGTAAGTTATTTATATATTAACTCGTTTATCAAAATAAATTTGTTTTATTTAACAAATTTTGGTTATCTCTTTTTAATACATTATCTAATTTTAACAAACTTTATATGTTTTTCATATGTAAACTATAGGAAATAACGTTTATGATTTTTGTTTGATGATAATAAACACACACACACACACACATATATATATATATTAAATGTGTTTGTTATAGTATTATAGCAATACCATAGAATGAAATAAACAAATTAGAATTTCAATTAAAAAATATTTTATTTAGAATTTCATTTGAACAAATATTTTATTTCATTACATTATCAAATAGTACATATTTATTACATAGCTTCCACTATATTTTACACTTTTATACAACATTGTTTTACACTCTCATATATACACTAATATTTCTCATTCTCCAATACAATCACTCACTTAATCACTCACTTATATTCAATTTGCTATCTTCTTACTCCAGCTTGTGTCCAGTCTTATACATCGGCTGTCAAATAAACGACAACGTAGTAAAAGGCAAAAAGAAACAAACTGAAATTGCAAAAATAAAAATGTGATTAAATATTATACTGCTTAGGTTAATTGAGTTGTTTGTTTTCATATTTTTATACACGCCATAAGGCCATGCGTGCACACAAAATGCACTTGCATCAATAAATTTTAGGTACAAATGCAAAGGTCAAGCCCAAAGGCTCAACACAGCACAAGTGTGCATGATGTCAAGCCCAAGCAAGCTTGAGCTCAACACAAGTGCATCATTTCAGTTCAGACCAGCATAAAAAACCAGGTTGTTCAACAAGAATGAAATCGGCTCAAAACAATTGCATAATAAGAGCAACAAGGCAAAAAGCACACTAATATACATATACGTATATACATGTATATATGTACATAGTGAAAATCAATGAAGTGTACAAAATAGCATCTTATCAAGTGGTGATTCCACTATAAATGCGCATAAGCACTCAAGCGCTCACCAGAAATAGGTCAGAGCATTAGGTCAGGGTGCATAATAGTATCATGCACAACTAACACACACAAAGGGTCAGAGTGCACATAGGCTAGAGTAAGAATGAAACAAAATACCAAGCAACAAGTATATTACTTAGTCTTAAGCAAAAGCAAGTGCAACCCGACAGCATATACAAGTGCACAAGCATGTACATTTCTAGTCATCTCCATACAACATCAACAGAGAACAAATCAATACACCAACCAGAAATAACTTCAAGACTATAAATAACATTAAAGACCAATGACAACTACACAGCCATATCATCAAATCAACTACAAGACTCAAAACAATAAGTGTTGGATTCAGTCTCAATATATACAAGTGCAAGCACCTAGACATGGACTAATAATAGATATAACAAATACAATACGCCAATGTAAGTGCGAGTACAAGTACAGATCAATAGGCTAGTGCATAGGTGCAAGTGCAGATTCAAAGGGAGTTAAACATGGTGTAGTCATGTACAAGCAAAAGTCAAGCAAGTTCAAAGTTTGGCAAGGCAGTATACGACGAGGAATAAGATGCAAGCATTGATACCACAAACAATCAAGATGTTGAGTTTGATTTTTAAAGACTACATAGCAAATCAAAAGCAAAGGCGAACATCTATCTGAATAAAGATGTGATCTGAACTATAGTTTCTAATTCAGGTCGAAACAGTTTTGAAAAAGTCAAGACTAAAGTCAAAATCATTCAACCAGGGCAGATACATTCAAATATAAATCAAAATTTTCGAGTATATATCAAGAATTGAATAAGTCAAGTATTGTGAATTGTTCGATCAGAAATCAACATAAAAAAATAAAGCTTCTGAAAATTTCAAACTAAAAATACTTAAACAAATATACAAGGAAATATATGAAATCAATCTGTAACAACCCATAATTTTGTTAATATTTTTAATTAAACTTTTGTTTGAAAACTTTGATTTTTAAATCATTTAATATTGAATTTCTGGAATTTTTCCAATGTAAGTTTCGGATTTGTTTGCAATTTATTTTTCCAAATACAATAAAATAAATATTTTCTGTAAATTTTATATTTTGGTCAAATTTGGTCAAATTTTGAATTTCAGTTTAAATTTTTAAAATTTGAATTTTTAAATTTTATTCTTTTTGTTTGAAGCAGAATATAATTCTGATATTTGTTCTGCTTTTCGTTTCATCAAATCCTGTTTTATACTTTTATAATTGGATAAATTACAGCGTTTTACATGCAATAAATTTCTGTATTCTTATTTTTATATATTTTCCTATACCCATCTCTTTGTTTATTTCTCTATTTATTTGTCTAGACTTTTATTGTATTTATTGAATATTATTTGTGTATATCTTTTATTTATGGCTTGGAAAAAATCAAAGGGCATACATTATATTGTCTTAATTGCTTGCCTTTTTAATTGCCTACTCTTTATTTCTTTTTAGTCATTCACTCTTGCCTTTTTGGCCTGTATTCCTATCTTCATTACATACAAGAATATTTCATTCTCATCTCAACATCTCATTTTTTTCTTTTCATTTGCATTTAAGAATAAATTATACACAAGATTCTTTTCCTTTTCTTACCATTCAAAACTCCCTAATTCTTGCCCTTTTGTTTTCCTAGCATTTATTCCTTTTCTTGCCGTCCAAACCATCTATTAGCCATGCATTACACTCCATCAATCACGTACAAATATCTCTTCAATTTCCATTTGCGTTGAGAAAAAAATCACAAGATCCATGGCTTCCTTTCCTCCTCTTCTTTCTC
The DNA here is from genome assembly GCA_030737815.1 of Allium fistulosum. Lineage (NCBI taxonomy): Eukaryota > Viridiplantae > Streptophyta > Magnoliopsida > Asparagales > Amaryllidaceae > Allium > Allium fistulosum. The sequence continues at coordinate 838,231,549 of CM060903.1, read as the reverse complement.
TTTTCATTTTACTTTTTTCCTTTCTTTCTCTTATGTTTGCTCGGTCATACCCTCCTAGCCGACCTCCTCAACATCACACCACCACCATGACCACCTCCACAACCTCTCCATCACCCATGCCTTAGGCCGTGACCATCATGAAGTCTACATCACCAAAACATATGCATAACCTTAGCCAATCTCCACCATATCACCACTTCCCTTCTTTGTAGCCTTGGCCACAACATGAAACCCCATCTCCTATTGCTTTGCCACTCCATAGCTGTGTATTGTGATGTGCTTGACCAAGCACAAGCCCTTGGCCGAGCACATTAAGCCTAGGGCCGAACCAAAATTGTTGTAAGCCTTTAACCTTTTTGCCTTCCAACATATGTAACTTCCACCTCTTCATTTCCCAAGCCATAGCTGTGTGTACACACCACTTTGGCCGAGCCTAGCATGCATACAACCATCATGGTCGAGCCATATGTTGATGTGGCCGAGCCCACTTGACCATGGCCGAGCCTACATGAAAAGGTGAAGCCATTTTATCACACTTTGATTCATATTTTCATTGTTTAATTCATCTTTTGTTTGTGTTGAATCGTATTCTTATGTTGTGATATTTGTTTGCATATAAGATTTGGATCTGACTCTTCATCCACTCAAAAATATAGTCGTGCTTTGTCGTGCCTTTTCGTGCTTTGTAGAATCTGGATGTGTGTTTTGAATTTGATTCTAGCTTTAAAAAGGCGAGTTTATCACTCTCGACATACGTACTTTTATAATTGTGAAACAATGGCATGTGAATTGTAGAAAATTTATATGTACGTTAATATGTTCATATATGCATGTGATATGATTATATGACGTTAAATTCTGTTTACATATTTGTTACATCACCTGATATGATATTATATGTTCTACTGTTCATATATTTATTGTTTCCCACACTGCAAGTTCCCTATCACTATGGGTTGGAATGATACATACCCGAACGGACATTAGAATAAGGAAAAATCATTATGGGCTGAAATGATAGGCTCGAGTGATTTTTATTGTATTTGATTTACTTGGGATTGCGGGTTTGAAATGATAGAACCCGGATTTTTCTTTTTAAATTACGGATTGAAATGATACATATCCGTATCACTCGACCTAGGCTAGAAAATATTATACAGACCTATGGATAATTTTTAAATAATATTTTCCTAAAGATTATCAAGTATTTTGAATTTTAAATATAAATTTTAACTTAAAGTTGATTTAATGATTTCAATTATAGAGATATATTGGTTTTCTATAAGTTGGAATTTTATAAGTAAATAAGTTGTTTTATTTAAATTTATAAAGATATATTGGTTTTAAATTGAATTTAAAGATCTTTATTTATGATAAATAATTAATAATTAAATTTGATTTAATTTGAAACCTTAAATCTAACCTAGTGATTTTAATAAAGGTTACTTCCTGAAATGGATAGGTTTTGTGTAATAAATAATGTGATTTGAATTGACAAAATGAAATACAGTTTTAATTGGACACTGTGTAATAAAATTCATTTAGCTTGAAATCATAGATTAATTGATGTCTAAATGAATAGATTTATAAAGAGAATTTGATTGTTATAATAACCATGATAAAATATTTTATTTTATGAAATGGACATGTCTTGTATAATAAAGTTATAGTGATTCTCTATAAGTTAAAATGTATAAGTAAATGGTTAAAAATGTATTTAAATTATGACTTAACTTGATAATTGAAAATTTAGTTTCCAAATGTGTAGCGACCCGACCTTCTATCACCAGAAAGTCGCATCATCTTTAAGAAAGAAAGGGATAGGAAAGAGAAAAGATAGAGAAGAAAGAACTAAACAACATCAGAATCTCACAGCGAAACAAATAAATTATATTAATCACATAAGCATTACATAGTATACAACATCTATCAGAGTTACATAGCTCATATTACAATATAGTAGACGGTTATAAAGATCTGTCTATTTACATTTCAATACAACACAGAGATACAGATAAACACTAACACAGCGGAACCAATATATATCTATACGCTGAAGCCTCCTGCTCCATTGCTCCTCTAGAATTCGTCAAAGCTAACCTGAATCCCTTGGCTACTCGTAAAAATTTGAGTACCCGAGAGTTTAAGAAAACAGGTATAAACTCCGGGTCAAACATGGGTCTGGTGTGAGTAAACGGGTTAAAGTTGCTTAACTTTGAAAACCATTTGAAAACAAAGGTATCACGTAAGACTCCCCACACATAAACATGGGTAAGTTTTTACCTTACACTAACCAAACATTTGATAGGAAATCCAATGATATTATAATAGGGTCTAGGGTTTTCAAGTAAATAAGAAATAGCTGAAATTGTTACATGATTAAATTCCAGCATACTAGCCACAAAGTGGGTAATACAATCAAGTCCGCGATCACTTATTGGAGTTTGGATTCCATACAATGGCAGGGCTACTGGGGTACCGCCCATCATAGTACGTGGCCTAGATCAACGTACCGAGGATCCACCCTAAATCCCCTGCAACACAGAGCCGGAACCATCAGTCCCGAATAAGATAACCCCAGCGGTTGTAGCTATTCAACCGCCCACACAGCCGAATAAAAAGGGACTATAGACAGAGGTTCATCTTATCCTACTTGGGTGCTACCCACTTAGCCTTGTTGCACCTCATCTGTTTTAGCCATTCCTGGTTGATGAGGCTTGAGGCTACGATTACCTTTATAGAACACATCTATCTTAGAATGATCATCGTCCACCTGTCGATGTTCTGAAAGCATTTAATCCATACAAGTTCGTTCCGGGTTCGAACGAAACCGAAGGCATTGTCTTGTTACACTCATTTTGGAATCACCCTCAGAGTTAACGACAATAACCCTTGCACTCTGAATCTTCATCTTCACTTGAGATTCACGACCTATCGTTAATTTGGATCGATGTGGTTTTCGGATATCCAAATCTAGAAACCCGAACCCAGTCTCATCGAAATCCAAAACGTATCTTTTAAGGCCAAGTTGTTTTAAATTTAAAACAATTCAATTTTATTATCTACATACACATAGATAGATAATTCATATCATCATCACAAACAGATAATTCACATTATCATCATAAACAGATAATTCACATTATCATCACATTTCAACCAAAGCATCCATATCACATAGCGTCACTTATCTCATATCTGAGATCTCAAATCATTTAAGGCAATCAATATCATTCAACATCCATAAGCAATTATTTATTAATCACCATCTATAATTAATTTAAAGTGAATTAAATTAATTACTTCCATCTCTAATTAATTTAAATAAATTAAATTAATTACTTTCATCACATAAATCTTGCTTACTTAATCATTAATTAATTACAAATCAATTAATTGATCATCCTCTAATTATCCATCTTAATTAATCATCTTGATTAGTTATTCTTAATTACCTTAAGTAATGAGCCTTAAATTAATTACACAAATTAAATTATCCTTAACCATTCACAGTAATTAACCATAAATTACTTTATTAATTACATTAATTAATGATCCTTAATTAATTACTTCCATTAATTAATTAACTATAATTAATTACATTAATTCTTAATTAATTACATTAATTCTTAATTAATTACATTAATTAATTAAACTTTTAATTAATCACTTCCATTAATCAACCTTAATTGATCATAAATAGAAATACCATCCTGTAATTACTTACCTTAATTAATTAACTTCTTAATTAATTATATTAATCCATTGACTAATTACACCAAGTAATTAATCCTTAATTATTTCTACTAAGTAATTATACTTTAATTACTTCCCATTAAGTAATTTCCTTTAATTAATTACATCTAGTAATTATACATTAATTACTTCACTAAGTAATTCCACTATTCAATCTCATTAAGTAATTTTACTTAATCAACCATCAAATGGTTATCTTTAATTAATTAACAAATTAATTAACTTAAATTAATCACATTTACTTCCTTGATTACAATTGGTAATTTATCCCTTAATTACCTTTAAAACAAATTAATTAATCTTAATTGTAGATTAATTATCCTTTAATTATTAATTAATAAATCTTAATTATCAATTAATAAAACTTAATAACAAATTAATTAATCCTTAATTAATCAGTTAATCAATCCTTAATTACAATTAATTAACCCTTAATAATAGTTAATTAATCCTTAATTAACTTTAATTATAGATTAATTATTTCTTAATTATTAATTTATAAAGCCTAATTATTAATTAATAAAACTTAATTACAAATTAAGAACTTCTAATTATAAGATAATCAATCTTCTAATTACAAATTAATCAACCTTAATAACTTAATTAATTAATCTCAAATTAATTAACTTATAACACTTAATTATTAATTAATAAATTAATTAAATCAATTAATTACTCTTAATTAATTCCTTAATTAATCCTTAATCATTATTACTTAAATTAACTAATTACTCTAATTAATTGCTCTTAATTACATCATTTTTTTAATTAGACATTAATTATCAAAATCTTAACTTTTTAGATAAATCTTTATCTTTTGACTCACTTGTCATTGACATAATTTAAATACATTTAAAACATTCCACTTTTAATTTAACTTTTAAATTTAAGATAAGAAATAACTTACAATTTAATTAACAAATTTTAAGTAAAACAAATTATAAAACTTCTAAATCAAATGTTAAAAGAAACATTTTGTTTACATAATAGTTTAGAATTAGATTCAATTTAAAATTTAAAACTTGTTTTTAAAAAGAACTGTTAAAATCTGCATTTTTAAAACCACTTCGGGTTCTACCCGAGACTAGCTCGAGTTCAGACTCGAGTTTCTTTAACTATTTCCATTTTTGAAAAAAAAAACTTAGAAAATTTTTAAAGTTTAAAACCTGAAGACCAACACCCACAAAACACTCGAGTATCAACTCGAGTCAAATACCCAAAAACCCGATATCTACTTCGAGTCAATCTCCTTTCCCAAACTCACTGACACAAACTACACCGTGCACATGCACCAGAGCTCTGACCACCTACGATCCAAGCTCCGACCTTCCACACATCAGCGACGACCTGCCCTAGTCTCATGATCACCCAGAAATCTGAGTCGACGTCGAACTCGCAACTGAACCATCTGATCCAAACTAGCCCAGAAACGATCATCACGTAATCGCCTCGCACCACTCACGCCGACCACTGGCGATGCTACAACCCTGGCCACACAATCTCTGACCATCCACGCCTCCTTCCACCGAGTCTTGCGCCACTCGATCCCCTGAAGACGACGCAGTGATCTCAATATTGACCTCAACAAAAACTAGGTTTAAAACCTAGTTCGATCCACCGCTGCCGCCACGGCCATCTTTCAACACTACCACCATTTTTGCTAAACACCAAGATCACTTAACTAGCCCCAGCAGGAACCCCGACCTTCCCGGTCACTTAGATCATCAGAATTTGCTCAGAAACCCAATTTCAGACATTTCCCAAATACACATTCATCTCAACACTAAAAGCTATGATTTTAGCCTTAAAAATCCTAACTTTTAAAATGGATTCAAGTTATAATCTTAAAATAGTAAATTAGGATGATTGATTTTACATGTTTATAAGATTTTTACTGTAAATCTTGAGTTCCAGATTTCCATATATAACAAACATGTTTAAAAATATTTTTAGATTCAAGTTTATGATTTAACAAACTGAATTCGTTTAAAAACTACGGCCTAACAGAGATCAGGGAAAGAGATTTGGAATTTAGATCAAAAATTTAAACTCTGTAACTACAAGACAGAGATGAACATATATCAGACTTGTACAGTTTCCACACATTCATATATATACAGAAATCACTTATATATACTTAAGCAAGCATCAATCATTTCAGAAATCTAACAAGCAACAGACAGTTATTACTTAGGATTTAAAATAGATGTTTACTCACCAGTTTAGAGTTTGAAGCAGAGACTTAAAACTGGAAAATTTGATAAAATCCTTGAAACATGAACATGAATTGCTGGAAATCTTGTTGTAGTTGAGATACCTAAATTTTGATTTGAAAACTGAAGTGCTTTGCTTGCTTAGTTGATTTCAGGTTTACTTGTTTTGAAATCTCTCTGGCTAAAGATTTTGTCGCAGGCTTTTGAAAAGATTACAGGGTTTTGATTTGTTTTGAGGGAAGTTTACAGGTTTGATGATTTTCTGGTTTGCTAAGTTTTAAGAACAAAAAGGAAAAGAAGATTGATATATAGAAAATAAGTGCAGGGCTTTGTTTCACTGGTACAAATTTGATCAGAGATTTTTCTCTATGGAGGCTGATATGATTTTGGTTGTGTACTAGAGATAATAGCATTTAATGCTTATGTCCTTATACATTGCATACTTATCCCTTTTTCAATTTCGTATGTACTAATATGATTTTTCCTTGACTTGCAAATATATGTATTTTCCATAGTTTATCTCAAGTGTTCATTTTAAAGTTGATATAATTATTATTATTATAATGTTAACTTGTATATTCATTTCTATTTTAAAATCTATTTATATTTATATATAAAACAATACATTAATAATGTTATTTGAAAATAATTTGTCAAATTTAAATAATTTATAAAAGAGATTATAAATTCCTATTATTATTAAATGAATTAATATATCATATTTATTAAACAATATTTTAAAACAAACCTTCTAATTAATCTTAAACTTAAGCTAGGATACAATTTGATCAATTAAACATTTTTCTTAAATATTTTAAAACTATATAATTTAAATTAAATCATAATTTCCAAATTACCACAATATATTAGAATTTGTAAACAAGATTTATTTATTTATTAAATTCAACCAAAGATTTCTAGTTACAATATACATAAATATATACACATTATAAATAGAAAACAATTTATTAGCTTTTAAAAAGATAAAATCACCAATTAAATATTTATTTAAAAGAAGATTATTAAATCAATTTAAATTTATCAACAAAAATTATCAAATCAATTTAAATTTCAATACAGATTATTAAATTGATATTGCCAAAAATTCCGGGATATCACAAAATGGAAGTTTTAATTTTAATTTGGTGATAAGATATCTTATTTGTGGAATGGGTATTTAAAATAAAGTGTTAATTTATTTGTTAAAATAAAAGGTTAAGTAAAATAAGGTACTTTTGACATAATACATGAATTATGGTTTAAATTGGATATTTGTTTATAGAACTTTATTTTATTTAAATCATAAGGTAAATGATATCCAAATGAATATTTTCTGAAGCATGAGATATGATTTTATAAGTTAAAAATGGCTAAAATTGAAGTTTTAATATTTCTGAAAGGTTATAATAAAATCTGGAATTTTATTGGTAGCATTGCCAAAATGTTGTGGTTTTAGATGGCATTTGTTAAGCGCTATCATTTCTGAAATTTAACTAAGTTCTAAAATGACTAGATATATATATTACAACACTTTATAAGTGCTGCTGTATCTGGAACTAAGCTGTTTGAAAATAACTAAATATCTATTATAGCACTTTATAAGTGCTGTTGTTTCTGAAATTAAACTATTTTGAAATAACCAAATATCTACTATAGCACTTAGTAAGTGCTGTTGTTCCTGAATTTGATAATGTTTTGGAATATTACAATATCTACCATAACATTTTATAAATGCTGTTGTAACTGAAATTTACAATGTTTTGGAAATTCTATAATTGAATGAATGAACTTAGAAATACTACAACTTTGAAATGAATAATATTTGACATTGAATTTAATGGTTTAAATGAATATTAAATTAAAGGGTGTTATGACTTCCTAAGTATTATGATTTTTAAAGAATAACATTTCTAAATTGTTATGATTTCAAAATATTATGGTTTCAAAGTGTTGGGTTTTAGAGTTGTTATAACTTTGAAAGGTACTATGGTTTTGAAAATGAAATTGTGTGAAATTATATTTAATTAAGAATTGTCCTTAAATATATTAATGTGAAACTTATTGAAATTGAAGATTTAAGAATGTGACTTTATAAATTGGTTTGGTTTAAGATGATTTAAAGGAATATTTCAAGTTTAATAAATTTAAGGAAATATTCAGTAATTTGGAAATTTGGGTTTTATTTAAATGATATATTGATTTGGTTTTTGGAATTTAAATGTTATATTATTACTTTGGGTTTTGAAATGGAAATGATATATTGATTTGGCTTTGAAATGAAATAATATAGTATTTAGTTTTGAAATGGATATGATAATTTGGGTTTTAAAGTAAATGATTTTGAAATAAATATCCATAGGTTATAATAACGATTGGTTGGCAAAGAGACCGGGATCGGATATGGGCATACTCTCTGTCGTTACCGAAAACCACTTTGACAACTGTGTACGCGGTGGAGATTCCAAAATGAAGTAAGATGGTGGCGACGATTCCTATTAATGTATATACGTGGACCCGACTCCCGTGAGTTGGCATAAGGTGGCTAAAACAGGATCGATTCTCGGGCCAATGAGGTAGCACCTCTGATTGGACGCATTTCTTCGATACCATTCTATTACTTTGTGATTGATTTGGTGGCCACCCTTCGATTTTGATTGGGAGTGTATTCCGAGGTGGGCGGTAGTGGCTGCTATGCGTTACCACCAGCCTGGATGCGTAATTGGTATATCTACCCTGGCATTGCCTCGTTGTGTCATGTCACCTACCATAGCGAGCTTTACTATGAGTTTGTTTTGTACCATACCTATGGAGTGCCCTCTGACGACGCCCAGTACGGGGGAGATTACGGTACTGTATAGACTATGGGAATATATAAATGTGTTAAGGTGGAAAATGTAAAGCCTTAACACTATTTAAAAGTAAGTTTATTTTACTATTAGACATTATTATAATAACAAATATTACTACATAGTAGATAGTTTAACAGATCCTTAAAGGATGGGCGATCCCAAGCATCCTTTAAGTTACTTGTGCATTTCTATTAAATTTCACTTGAGTTGGTTTACATTGTATAAGTATGTATGTCCTTACTTGAGTGTTTTGTGTTTTGCTTTACGCTCAGGTCAAACTGAGTGATACAACATTCGAGACTCACCTTTGGAGTTGGAGCTTTTCTTGGAGATCCAGCTATCTATTTCACTTTCAGTTATCCAGTTGATTCCAGTGATGTATTCTGACTTATACTTGATTATCATATTGAGACTTCCGTTGTATCTTGTTACTTCTGTTGTATTTTGTTAACTCTGATGTATTTATATATAGTAGCTTCACGAACTACTATTTCTTGCTTCCGCTGCATTGTTATATTACTTTGAGTCTGTGATCTATGATTTATTTACCGTATATTCCGAGTTTTTCCAAATTAATATTTACAATTCGGTATTTTGAGCAATTCAAGTTCGACATGTGCGGATGCGAATGGTTGAAAATAACCGGGTCGTTACATTTGGTATCAGAGCTTTGGTTCTAGGCAAAACTTAGCATATATGGTAAATTTATTTACAGAATCACTTTCGTTCGAGCTTGAGTCTCTTCCTTTTGACTCGATTTCTTTTGAATTTTGGAACGTTCCCTGCGGTTCCAAATCCATTCTTGTCTCTCCCTATTTGTCTTCTTTTGATTCTGGAATATCTCATAACTCCACTTCGAATGATCTTTATAATAAATTGGCAGTCTCGCCAATCTTCGAATGATTTGTAAAGGGGTGAAACTTCTTTACAATTGGCATCGATTCCCCGGAGATTTCTATATCCTCGGTTTAGATGCTAATATCTTTTGTTATGCCGAATTCTATCTATTGAGATCTGATGTAGGTTGTCCCAGAACTCTACATTGATCTTATTCTTGAAGTCATGGTTGACCTGGTTAGGTTGCCCGCGATTTATATAAGCTTGTTCATTTCCTTATCCTATTATTTAATCATCTTGTCTTTTGTTTCCAACTTATCTTCAAATCATTCTTGAAGTGTATTTGTAAACTAATATTTAAAATGTTTTAAAATATAGGGTGTTGTTTGAGTTGTTGATGTTGATTTGGATTCCCGATCGATTCGTCTGATCAACGCTATCGATAGGATCTCCAAAACACTTTAATAGAGCAAACTGACACCATATTGTTTTCAAATTTAGTAAATGGATAAATTTTGTATAAATATTATATATATATATGATTTTTTGAATTTGATAGTTAATTGAATTGGATATTAAGAAATAATATTTGATTTTGTATATATCTTGTAATCATTGGCTTTTGTTTCATATATAAATAATTGGATTATAAAACATGGTTATAAATTAATTTGGAAATTTAAATGAATCAAGAATTTGAGAATTTAATTTCCGATGTTTTCGAACTTTGGTTTTAAAGTTTTAAAAAGTATATTATTTGAAATATTTCAAATAGAAATTGTTTCTAAAGAATTTTAAAGTTAGATCAGTGCTCTTCTCGTTGTCGCTGGAAAATAATTTCGATGATGACTGCAGCATCATCGACGTTCATTTTCGAGTTTCGAAGTGAAGAGACCATCCTGTAGCCTTGCTACAGTTTTTTTTTGGAAAATTTAATTGATTTGAATTTCTAAAATATGACTTGACTTATAATATATATATTGGTATATGATTTCAATTTTGATTTGATATATATTGTATATGTATTTATTTATCTCTAAATTGTTTGAAGTTAACCGGAAATTTAATTCTTAAATTTTATCTTAAAGGACAATTTCAATTATAAAATGAGGCCAAAAATTTTGAATAAATATTTAAGCTTGAAATAATTGAATTAGAAAGTTTTATTTGTATAATATTCTATTGCATTCCAATATAACTTACCTAAATTATTCAGAAGTTGAATATGTAATTGGATAATATACAATATAAATAGGATTTTATAAATAAAATTTGAGTGGTTATAATAAATGTTATACACTAAAATTTTAATTATAAAGGATCAATAGAAGTAAACAAAATAAAAAGTTAATTGAATAATTTACAATATAAAATGGTGTTAAAGGAATTTATAAACAAACTTAAGTAGTTATAAAAAGTGTAAATAAACTTAATAATATGATTAGATATATTAAGTGGAATAAATTTAATAATAATTTGGAGTAAAGAAGAATTAAATTTAGTGAATAAATTATGAGTATAATAAATGATTTTCAAATTCATGACCTTGGAAAATTGTTAGTTTAAGATAATTGTATGATGAGATAATGAGATTAAAAATAGTTAAGATTTATTTAACTTAATTGAAGTCAAATGGATGAAATCAATTATTAATTTAAGCTGAAATTTTCATGGTTTTAAAAATTTTATCTTATTTTGCTTTCCAATCTAATTTTCTTCTGGGTTGCAAATATCTAATGTCTCGTATCTATGATATGTCTGATCAGCTCTATGGAGCTACTATTTTCTCTCAGCTTGATCTCGCCCTAGGTTTCACTAGCTCAGTGTTGCTGAGGAAAGTATTCCCGAGACTGCTTTTCGTACTGAGAATGGTTTTTCTATGAATGGTTAGTTATGCCTTTTGGTGTGACTAATGCCCCAGCTTTCTTTGTTGATTTGATGAATCGTGTTTTCGTGATGTGCTTACCAAGTTTGTTTTAGTCTTTGTTGATGATATCATGTCTTCTCCAAGTCAAGGAAAGAACATGATTCGCATTTGAAATTAGTTTTGGAGGTTCTTAGGAATCATCAGTTGAAGGCTAAATTTTTGAAATGCCGTTTCTGGAAGGATGTAGTCCGATTTCTCGGACATATTGTTTCTAGTAATGGAATTTATGTTGATCCCGTTAAGATCGCTGCTATTAGTGTAAGGCTTTCTTCACATCTTCCTTTGTGATCCCATTCCATAACTCTATCTTTTCGGTTGTCCTTATTTCTCCCTATCCTGCTGCAGAATGGGAAGGCTATTGCTTATACCAGTCTGTTTGAAACTTTCCAAGAATCTATGGTACTCACCTGAATCTGAGTAATGCTTACCATCCACAAACCGATGGTCAAATGGAAAGAGTGAATCAGATTCTGAAAGATCCTCTTCGTGCTTGTGTTCTTGATTATGGAAGATCTTGGGAAGATCATCTCCATCTTGTTGAATTTACCTATAACGACAGTTACCAGGTGTAATTTCAATCTTCTTTTCCTCTTGTCTTAATCCTATCTCATTCTATCTTGTTTCCCTGTTTTCCGTGCCTCGTTCCTTTTTGGGGACGAAAAGTTTTGAGTGGGGAAGAGTGTAACAACCCATAATTTTGTAAATATTTTTAATTAAACTTTTGTTTGAAAAGCTTGATTTTTAAATCATTTAATATTGGATTTCTGGAATTTTTCCAATGTAAGTTTGGGATTTGTTTACAATTTATTTTTCCAAATACAATAAAATAAATATTTTCTGTAATTTTATATTTTGGTCAAATTTGGTCAAATTTTGAATTTCGGTTTAAATTTTTAAAATTTGAATTTTTAAATTTTATTCTTTTTTTTTTGAAGCAGAATATAATTCTGATATTTGTTCTGCTTTTCGTTTCATCAAATTCTGTTTTGTAATTTTATAATTGGATAAATTACAGCGTTTTACACGCAATAAATTTCTGTATTCTTATTTTATATATTTTCCTATATCCATCTCTTTGTTTATTTCTCTATTTATTTGTCTAGACTTTTATTGTATTTATTGGAATATTATTTGTGTATATCTTTTATTTATGGCTTGGAAAGAATCAAGGGGCATACGTTATATTGTCTTAATTGCTTGCCTTTTTAATTGCCTACTCTTTATTTCTTTTTAGCCGTTCACTCTTGCTGTTTTGGCCTGTATTCCTATCTTCATTACATACAAGAATATTTCATTCTCATCTCAACATCTCATTTTTTTTTCTTTTCATTTGCATTTAAGAATAAATTATACACAAGATTCTTTTCCTTTTCTTACCATTCAAAACTCCCTAATTCTTGCCCTTTTGTTTTCCTAGCATTTATTCCTTTTCTTCCCATCCAAACCATCTATTAGCCGTGCATTACACTCCATCAATCACGTACAAACATCTTTTCACTTTCCATTTGCGTTGAGAAAAAAATATCACAAGATCCATGGCTTCCTTTCCTCCTCTTCTTTCTCTTTTCATTTTACTTTTCTCTTTTCTTTCTCTTATGTTTGCTCGGCCATACCCTCCTATCCGACCTCCTCATCATCACACCACCACCATGGTCACCTCCATAACCTCTCCATCACCCATGCCTTAGGCCGTGACCATCATGAAGTCTACATCACCAAAACCTATGCATAACCTTAGCCAATCTCTACCATATCACCACTTCCCTTCTTTGTAGCCTCGGCCACAACATGAAACCCCATCTCCTATTGCTTTGCCACTCCTTAGCCGTGTATTGTGATGTGCTTGACCAAGCACAAGCCCATGGCCGAGCACATGAAGCCTAGGGCCGAACCAAAATTGTTGCAAGCCTTTGACCTTTTTTCCTTCCAACATATGTAACTTCCACCTCTTCATTTCCCAAGCCATAGGTGTGTGTACACACCACTTTGGCCAAGCCTAGCATGCATACAACCATCATGGCCGAGCCATATGTTGATGTGGCCGAGCCCACTTGACCATGGCCGAGCCTACATGAAAAGGTGAAGCCATTTTATCACACGTTGATTCATATTTTCATTGTTTAATTCATCTTTTGTTTGTGTTGAATCATATGCTTATGTTGTGATATTTGTTTGCATATAAGATTTGTATCTGACACTTCATCCACTCAGAAATATAGTCGTGCTTTGTCGTGCCTTTTCGTGCTTTGTAGAATCTGGATGTGTGTTTTGAATTTGATTCTAGCTTTTAAAAGGTGAGTTTATCACTCTCGACATATGTATTTTTATAATTGTGAAACGATGGCATGTGAATTGTAGAAAATTTATATGTACGTTAATATGTTCATATATGCCTGTGATATGATTATATGATGTTAAATTCTGTTTACATATTTGTTACATCACCTGATATGATATTATATGTTCTACTGTTCATTTATTTGTTACATATTTCTATAATTGAATGAATGAACTTAGAAATGCTACAACTTTGAAATGAATAATATTTGACATTGAATTTAAATGGTTTAAATGAATATTAAATTAAAGGGTGTTATGACTTTCTAAGTATTATGATTTTTAAAGAATAACATTTCTAAATTGTTATGATTTCAAAATATTATGGTTTCAAAGTGTTGGGTTTCAGAGTTGTTATAACTTTGAAAAGTACTATGGTTTTGAAAATGAAATTGTGTGAAATTGTATTTAATTAAGAATTGTCCTTAAATATATTAACATGAAACTTATTGAAATTGAAGATTTAAGAATGTGACTTTATAAAGTGGTTTGGTTTAAGATGATTTAAAGGAATATTTCAAGTTTAATAAATTTAAGGAAATATTCAGTGATTTGGAAATTTGGGTTTTATTTAAATGATATATTGATTTGGTTTTTGGAATTTAAATGTTATATTATTGCTTTGGGTTTTGAAATGGAAATGATATATTGATTTGACTTTGAAATGAAATAATATAGTATTTAGTTTTGAAATGGATATGATATTTTGGGTTTTAATGTAAATGATTTTGAAATAAATCCATAGGTTATAATAACGATTGGTTGGCAAAGAGACCGGGATCGGATATGCGCATACTCTCTGTCGATACCAAAAACCACTTTGACAACTGTGTACGTGGTGGAGATTCCAGAATGAAGTAGGATGGTGGCGACGATTCCTATTAAGGTATATACATGGACCCGACTCCCATGAGTTGGCATAAAGTGGCTAAAACATGAGTGATTCTCGGGCCAATGGGGTAGCACCTTTGATCAGACACATTTCTCCAATACCATTCTATTACTTTGTGATTGATTTGGTGGCCACCCTTCGATTTTGATTGGGAGTGTGTTCCGAGGTGGGCGGTAGTGGCTGCCATGCGTTACCACCAGCCCGGATGCGTAATTGGTATATCTACCCTGGCATTGCCTCGTTGTGCCGTGTCACCTACCATAGCGAGCTTTATTACGAGTTTGTTTTGTACCATACCTATGGAGTGCCTTCTGACGACGTCCAGTACGGGGGAGATTACGGTACTGTATAGACTATGGGAATATATAAATGTGTTAAGGTGGAAAATATAAACCCTTAACGCTATTTAAAAGTAAGTTTATTTTACTATTAGACATTATTATAATAACGAATTTTGCTACATAGTAGATAGTTTAACGGATCCTTAAAGGATGGGCGATCCCAAGCATCCTTTAAGTTACTTGTGCATTTCTATTACATTTCACTTGAGTTGGTTTACATTATATAAGTATGTATGTCCTGACTCGAGTGTTTTGTGTTTTGCTTTACGCTCGGGTCAGACTGAGTGATACAGCATTCGAGACTCACCTTTAGAGTTGGGGCTTTTCTTGGAGATCCAGCTATCTATTTCGCTTTCAGTTATCCAGTTGATTCCAGTGATGTATTCTGACTTATACTTGATTATCATATTGAGACTTCCATTGTATCTTGTTACTTCTGTTGTATTTTGTTAACTCTCATGTATTTATATATAGTAGCTTCAAGAACTACTATTTCTTGCTTCCGCTGCATTGTTATATTACTCTGTGTCTGTGATCTGTGATTTATTTACTGTATATTCTGAGTTTTGCCAAATTAATATTTACAATTCGGTATTTTAAGCAATTCAAGTCCGACATGTGCGGATGTGATGCAGCGCGACCTTCCTATTTCTTAGGTCGCCAACGAGCTAACTATCCTGAGCTACGACCTAGCTCATTAATCCTTAAGTCGCGCCATTTTAGGTCGCAAACGAGCTATGAAGACCGACCAAGCAAGTCATGCGAGCTAAGTCTTTCCTTAGGTCGCTCACGACCTAACAAGTCACGAGATAAAGAGTTGTGAATTAACGAGTTAAAGGTCATTTCCTTAGGTCGCTCACGACCTAACGAGTCACGAGAAAAGGAGTTGCGACCTAACTCTATCTGCAAGCTACGACCTAAAGTGGTACGACCTAAAAGGCTACGACCTAAAGGGCTACGACCTAGCGAACCATTCCTGAAGCCAGTTCTTGAAACATAGAATCTTAGGTCGCGAGAAACTTTAAGGCGCTCAGGACAAACGAGCGAACTACGACCTATACTAGGTCGCTCACATATATCACTCCATGTTAGGTCGTTGAAGATAATATTCCTTAGGTCGCAAGAAGTTATGTCGCTCCTCCTTTTGTTGCTATCTGCTTTATGTCGCTACCGTATCTCTTATGACGCTCCTACCTTGAGTGCTCGACCATAGGCCGCATCAATCTTAGGTCGCTCAAGCCAAGGTCGCTCAACTCCTTAAGTTGCTTGTCCTATAGGTCGCATAAGTCATTCCGAAAACTGATTCTCCTCATGTCGCTGAAGCTTATGCCGCGTGATGTTGTAATCTTAGGTTGTGTGTGTTGTATCCTTAGGTTGCATGTTGTATTTCTTATGTCGTTATGTGTTGTATTCGTGTTGTATATATGTTGGGTCACTTTGTTGTAAGGTCGTGTGATGTTTTCTGTTTAGGTCGTAGGTCGCGTGTTGTGCTTTGTGATGTAATTGTTGTATTGTATTTCTTTGTTTTAGGTCGTAGGTGTTAGGTCGTTCATGACCTATGTGTTGTCAAGTATTGAGTCGTGTGAGTTGTAACCATATAAATAGGGATGGTGGTGTCATTTGTAAAGTAAGTTGATTTTGAATAAAACTTTGTTTGAGTGCTTTGTGCCTCTTTGAAATTGGTAGTTGAGTGTTAGCTCCTATCTCCACCTTCGGCATTCGAGTGCGCTCGAATCAACGATTGTTGAAGCCAATTCACGGTATCAAGTGCGCTTGATAAACGTCTGAAGAATTGTAGATCTTCCTTCACGGCATCGTGTGCGATCAACGTGACGAAGATAGCTAGATTCCGGCATCTTTGAGATCAACGGAATTGGGCGTTTGGTATCTTCAATCCACCGATTGCTACTTTCACCGATTCATCCATTTTTGTTATCCGCTGCTGCATCATTTGGTATCAGAGCTAAACTTAGCCAATCATAGCTAAGCCGAGTCTTAGAGCCAATTCTTATTGAAGAATTCAAGCCGTGCATCACTTTGTAGATCAAGGCCGAGTTAAAGTGTTGAAGTTAAGTGGAATCCAAGCCGAAATAGTTGAAGTTGAGTCGAGTATAAAGTTTGATCTAGGCCGAGTGTTGAAGGTTGCATTAGTTTGGTTTGTGCAGAGCTAGATGAAGCCAAATTTTTGAAGTTTGTGTTTGAATTTTCTTTGAAGATTTGTTGAAGATCAATCATGCATCCGAGAAGAGGTAATCGTCATTAGAATATTACCGGTGTGTATAGAAGAGAAGATGCTAAGGAAATAGAGCAACGAATTAGTGATAACCTCGAAGAGAAGTTCAATAAAGGTTTTGGAAAGTTGGAGAAGTTGATGATGGATTTGAATCAAAGTCAAAGAGGAAGGTCACCAGTCTTGAACCATGGAGGAAACAGAGTTTCGCCATCGGTTACGGAAGCAAGGAGGGTGTCGCCACGAACTTATCACGATAAAAGGGAATCATCAATATCATTGAGACGAGATCACCATGGAGAAGAAAGAAGAAGTCAACATGGGTTTGACAATGAACCATGTCATGATGTCAAAAGACCGAGTAGAAGAGATTTGCATAATCACAGAAACATACACGGTCATAGAGACGAAGGGTGTCATTTGCCAAAGCATGAGAATGATTCTATTTGGCTAAGGAACAATATTTTTCAGTCGACTTGTACTATCTTGGGAAAGGTTTGTAAATTCGTTATTGATGCGGGAAGTTGTGATAACCTTATCTCTAAAGAAGCCGTTATAAAATTGGGGTTGAAGACTGAAAAACACCCTAGACCGTATAAACTGGCATGGATAAAGGAAGGGGAAGAAGTGACAGTGGGAAGACGAACATTGGTTACATTTTCTATTGGGAAAAAGTACAAAGATGATATATGGTGTGATGTGGTTGATATGGATGTGTGTCATCTACTTTTGGGAAGTCCATGGCAGTATGATAGAGCTGTCCAACATAATAGTCATGCCAACAGCTACAGTTTCATGTTCGAAGGAACCAAATTTACCTTAGTTCCTAAGAAGCGTGAACAAAGTGACCGCAAGCCAGAGAAGAAGGTGGAAGCAACTAATTTAATATCTTCGAAAGAATTTATTGAAGAAGTGAAAGATAGTGTTGAAGTGGTAGATAAAGTAGACTCTTCTCAATCCGTGAAGTTTGATGACCATAAAGATGATTACTCACAATCCGCAAAGTTAGACACAGAAGAAGTTGATGTTTTTCAACCAACGAAGTTTGACGAACATGAGGTTGAAAATTCACAACCAACAAAGCTTGATAAAGATGAAGTTGATGTTTTTCAACCGACGAAGCTTGATGAACATGAAATTGAAAATTCACAACCAGCAAAGTTTGACAAACATGAAGTTGAAGATTTTCCATCAACGAAGCATGATGAACGTGAAGTTGAGAATGTATAACCAGCAAAGTTCGATGAGGATGAAGGAAATGTGTCAGAAGATGAAGGGGGTAATTTATTAGTGAAGAAGGTGGATTCGATTAGTCGATTATCTACAGAAGAGTTTGTTAAAGAAGTGGAGGATAGAGCGGAAGTGTTTATGTAGAATGGGAATGAAACCAGTAGAGATCTCGAGTCTCCTGAGGAGGATGAGCCAGTAGTAAAAGAATTCAAAGATGTACTCCCTGCAGAGTTTCCCAAGGAGGTACCGCCACTGAGAGACATACAATATCATGTTGATCAAATGCCAGATGCTATTGTACCACATAGGCCACGTTATCATATGTGTCCGACAGAGTAGGAAGAGTTGAGAAAACTGGTTGGTGGGTTGCTAGTCGAAGGAAGTCAGTTGTCTACTACAGATTGCAGTTGGCAAATGAAATTTATCAAAGACTTACATGTAGGGAGACACTTGAGCTGTGATCGTACTATGCAGTTAATCTCACAGTCTTATTTTGAATCGTCACTGAGAAAGGAAGTTGAAAGGTTTGTTAGGAGAAGCCATAATCGACAAGTTTCAAAGAAGACCACGACAAATGCAAGTTTATGTATGCCATTGCATATACATGCTAAATTACGGGAGGAGGTTAGTGTGGACTTTGTTTTGGGATTACCGCGAACACAACATGGCAATGATTCTATTTATGTGATGGTTGACCGGTTTTCAAAACTGGTACATTTCATTACCTATAAGAAGACTGCAGAGGCCGTTAATGTCATTCAGTTATACTTCAAAGAGATCGGTAGACTTCATGGGTTACTTGAATCTATTGCTCCGGAGAGAGATACTCGTTGTCTGAACCATATCTGGATGAGGCTACGGAAAATGGCTGGAACTAAGTTGAAATCTAGTAGCACTAATCATACACAGACGGATAAACAAGCTGAAGTTGTGAACAGATCCCTAGGTAATCTATTGCGATGCCTCGTGGATGATAATTTGAAAATTTGGGATTCGAAGTTATGTCAAGCAGAGTGTGCACACGACCATGCAGTTAATCGTAGCATTTGGGCAGTTGCGTTTGCACACAACCACACAGTTAATCGTAGCACTGGGTTCAGTCCAGTCCAGGCTGTTTATTCAACAATCCCTAAAGGACCGTTAGAATTATCAACAGTGTCACCGCAGAGAGGGGTGATTAAACAGGCTAATTTTTTTATGAATGAGTTGCAAGGATGCTACAAAGTTGTACAGGAACGATTTCTTAAGGCAACTGAGAAATATAAGCAATCAGTAGAGATTAAGCGACGAAGCGTTGAATGCAAGGAAGGAGATTTTATGTATGCAGTGTTTACCAATGATCGATTTATTTTTGGAACTTACAACAAGTTGGAAGCTAGAAGAAATGGTCATTTAGAAGTCGTGATGGGAAGTAATGAGAATGCTTGTAAGATGAGTTTGCCGGATCATCTTTCTATTGCTAACATCGTCAGTGTCAAACACTTGGTTCCATTTCACGAGAATAAGCTGGTCGAAGAAGAGGAAAGTGTTAATTCGAGGAAGAATTTCTTCCAACAGGGGGAGGATGATGCAGCGCGACCTTCCTATTTCTTAGGTCGCCAACGAGCTAACTACCCTGAGCTACGACCTAGCTCATTAATCCTTAAGTCGTGCCATTTTAGGTTGCAAACGAGCTATGAAGACCGACCAAGCAAGTCATGCGAGCTAAGTCTTTCCTTAGGTCGCTCATGACCTAACAAGTCACGAGATAAAGAGTTGCGAATTAACGAGTTAAAGGTCATTTCCTTAGGTCGCTCACGACCTAACGAGTCACGAGAAAAGGAGTTGCGACCTAACTCTATCTGCAAGCTACGACCTAAAGGGCTACAACCTAGCGAATCATTCCAGAAGCCAGTTCTTGAAACACAGAATCTTAGGTCGCGAGAAACTTTAAGTCGCTCAGGACGAACGAGCGAACTACGACCTATACTAGGTCGCTCACATATATCACTCCATGTTAGGTCGTTGAAGATAATATTCCTTAGGTCGCAAGAAGTTATGTCGCTCCTCCTTATGTTGCTATTTGCTTTATGCCGCTGCCATATCTCTTATGACGCTCCTACCTTGAGTCGCTCGACCATAGGCCGCATCAATCTTAGGTCGCTCAAGCCAAGGTCGCTCAACTCCTTAAGTCGCTTGTCCTATAGGTTACATAAATCATTCTGGAAACTGGTTCTCCTCATGTCGTTGAAGCTTATGCCGCGTGGTGTTGTAATCGTAGGTCGTGTGTGTTGTATCCTTAGGTCGCATGTTGTATTTATTATGTCGCTATGTGTTGTATTCGTGTTGTATATATGTTGAGTCACTTTGTTGTAAGGTCGTGTGATGTTTTCTGTTTAGGTCGTAGGTTGCGTGTTGTGCTTTGTGATGTAATGTGTTGTATTGTATTTCTTTGTTTTAGGTCGCAGGTGTTAGGTCGTTCACGACCTATGTGTTGTCAAGTATTGAGTCGTGTGAGTTGTAACCCTATAAATAGGGATGGTGGTGTCATTTGTAAAGTAAGTTTATTTTGAATAAAACTTTGTTTGAGTGCTTTGTGCCTCTTTGAAATTGGTAGTTGAGTGTTAGCTCCTATCTCCACCTTCGGCATTCGAGTGCGCTCGAATCAACGATTGTTGAAGCCAATTCACGGTATCAAGTGCGCTTGATCAACGTCTGAAGAATTGCAGATCTTCCTTCACGGCATCGTGCGCGATCAACATGACGAAGATAGCTAGATTCCGACATCTTTGAGATCAACGGAATTGGGCGTTTGGTATCTTCAATCCACCGATTGCTACTTTCACCGATTCATCCATTTTTGTTATCCGCTGCTGCATCAGGATGCGAATGGTTGAAAATAACTAGGTCGTTACACAATCCCTATAAAATCCCAATATCATCATCGTCAATAAAGAGTTGAGTTCGAAGCAACATAATAAACCCAAAACAAAAAATAAAAAATCATACCAAATGCCAATCGAAGGAAACTGGACGACGAAACAGCTGAAAGCCACCAACATATTGAAAATCAAAATTCAACAAAGAAGTGGTGGAGCGATTCAAAGTTCATCTGTAAACGGCAACTTCAATTTGAGAAGCCCTAATTTGGGATCAAAAGGGAAGCATCTTGAAAACAATATTGTGTTTATTTTTAACGAGCCATGCTTTTAATTGAAGAATAAATTTGTTTGGGCCATAGTGATTTGTATTTAGGGTTTCTTTTATTTAATTGTATTTTATTTTTAAAACTTCACAATATACTAGTTGTTAACAAAGTACGAACTACGTGGCAAAGTTCGAGAATTCGCAACTCAGGGCTGAGTTGTGGCAGTGTTAGAATAATCAGGTTAGCAAGGGCCGTGAGTTTACAGACTCTGTAAACATTGATTATTTAATTTCTAGTAGAAACCTTGGGACAGCGGAAGGTAGGTTTTGTCGAAGTTGGGTAAAATTGTGTGACAATTTTTTATTTCTACATTTACTCTGTTATCATCTGTGCTGTAATTTTTACTTATTTGTGAATTTATTATAAACCATATTCACCCTCCCTCTAGGGTTAATTCGATCATAAACAAAATGCAATGGAATATGTCTCAAGTCCCGATTTACTTATCTTTAAAAATTCTATTTTTCAGTCATTCATTTGACTAAGTCGTTTAATTAAATTAAAACAATTTATTATTTTAACTACTAACTGTTTAAAATATGAATTATTCAATATTGTCTCGCATGTTTTATATTTATATTATGTAAAATTATAATTTTTCTACGCGTTGTGAGATATACAACATGTTATTTTATTTGTTTTGCTTCACTCATGGTGGTCCCTTTATCGACCAATTACCATACAACGTAAGAAGTCCTTCATATGTATACCGAAGTTGAAAGGGGTCACATGATACCTAAATTACATCGGTCCAGAGGATGTGCATCACTTTGGAATGGATTATACGTTTTACTTGACTTTTAGAAAGATGAACGAGTCTTTGGTCCATGATGTACAACTTTAAACCTATATAGTCACTATATGCACCTTATTAAAGTGCACAAACCATGTAACCTTTATTAGAAAGGTTCTAACAATTGCTTCTTCATAAAAAAATGAATCTTATTTATCTTTTAAATTATCCGATAATCTAAACGTTAGATAAATCATTTCAAATAAACAGTAGCTTTCCACTCTACGGTCATGTGCCCCTGTCCCTATAAAATCATAACTATTCTTTCTATCAAATTAATTAATTAATTTAATTAACTAATCAACAAAGAAGGGGTGAAAATTTAATGAGGACGGAGGTACATGACTTTTGAGGATGAAGGAATTGAGCCGGTAGCTTTCCGTTATCCAATAACAAGAAAGTAAGTCTTACTATCCGAAAACTACTTCCTCTTGGATGACATTGGGATGCCCTAATTATTTATGATGATAGTTATATAGTTGTTCAATTTGATTAAATATAGTATGTAACTGATTAATGTAGTATTTTTCTACAGCAATTCTACTTTGACCAGGGGAAAACGCACGAATTCCAACAGGGAACATCCGAACTGTACAATTTTTTTACCCTCCATGATATCCACCTTTAAAAGCTGCAATCGTATGTTTCTACATCCAATAGTGCAGATCGTTCTAGAACTGCTCATTTTTCTATGTGAATTGAGGTGTACAATGGATATGATATACCTGATGTATATTTTCCAAGTGGGCTTACAAATAGATTGATATTCTTGCTTCATCCGAAAATGGATAGTTTTCTCTTTGCGTCGGATGCATCGATGCTACATCAAACACGTCCGACTCAAAATGACCCTTTCAGCAAACTAACCACATGCATCCTTAGTTCATTAATGTTTAATCTTTTACTACAACCCTTTTTTTCTGCCCCTATTTTGGAGTTTTATCTTGCAACTATATATGGTGGTGTGAACTTTATAGCCTCTAGTATAGATTGCTCCTTTAATACAGCAAGCATTAAAATTTTAAAGCAACATGCTTTTACTTTATAAATGCCGTTGAGGGTCTCAAACAAATTGAGAATGTTAGAGTAATTTGTGGAAATATGAAGATGAGTGGTTGTGTTGGACTAGTACCATTATTAGCCACATGTGAACTTTTGTTGTCATTTTTCATGCATCCACTTTAAAAGGTCATTTTTTATGAGTAAGATGAGAGAAGTATCACATATATTAATAAGATGATACTACCAAGTAAAATATATATATTCTCAGTAAGCGTTTATCAGGTTTCAAGGGAAACAGGATTCCCTATAACGACTTTGCTAACCATATTCCCAATCTTTCAAAAACAAAGCAACTTTCACCGTATTATAGAATAGTCCTACTTCATATATCGGAACACGAAGCACTATGTCTGTTTGGTATATAATAAGCACAAATGCAACTACCTGTCCATCGCTATGAACCAGTGTTTTTATGACCCTATCATGCATCGGTCCGACCTCGAATAACCCTGAACCTTGGACCACCACGGTCCGGAACTCAATCAAACCTCATTCGTCCATGAACCTTGGTCGGACCTTCAAACCAACGGTCCAAACATCTATTTTACCCGGTTGAACCACTTTGTTCTTCACTGCTGCAAACTCCTCTAATACCACTTTAAGATTCGTCAAGTTTGTCGTCATTAAATTTCTATCGTTTTACTCTACTATATACAAAGCTGTAGTTGTGCACTACAACAACACACAACTTCTGTTGCAGACCTTGAAGACCATCTACAACTTGTACACATTATTTGATTTTACTGTAATATTTCAGTTTGATTTCTGAGATGATTTTAGATAAGCTGAAAGCAGAGAAAAGATGATACAAGAAAATGATATATTCTCTATTTCAAATTGTAATGATACAGACTGTACTTATACAATATTGCATGAGTATTGGGCCTGAACAGTTTGGCCCAAACCACTCTTCCTATATCGCTTTGCAGTTATAATACAATGTTCTGTGTAGACAGTAAGTCATTACTCGTTATTTCCAATATCCCCCCTCAAAGCGATTAGGGTTAGGTTCTCAAATTCTCTGCGCCGCCACTCGATAATGTCATTTATGATCGGAGAATTCTTCAGACTTTGCTCAGATTGAGTACCCATAGATGAAGACAGGGCATCAACCTGTCTTATTGTTAAGACTATTGCTAAGACCTTCTTCAGACTTGATGATGTTTCGTTCTATGGTCAGATCGAAGCTAGGAAGGCATCGATCTGTCTCATTGCTGAAGTTGTTGCTCAGGACCTTCTCAGGTTTGATGATGTTTCTTTTGACCTTCAGTTCTTCTCGAAATCGAATGAAATTTCTTGCGGTAAGCGGCTTAGTTAAAATGTCTGCAACTTGGTAAGTAGCTGGTACGTGATTAATTTGCAGCTTTCCTTTTAGAATTTGTTCTCTTACGAAGTATAGATCGATTTCTATATGATTTGTTCTTGAGTGAAGTACTAGATTTGCTGATAGATAGACTGTGCTTAAGTTGTCGCAACACACTATTGGTTTGCTATTTGTACTCATTTGTAATTCATGCATAAGAGACTGTATCCACATGACTTCTGCTGTTGCACTGGCCACACTTCGATACTCTGCCTCTGTGCTAGATCTAGAGATTGTATTCTGTTTCTTTGAGCACCAGGAAACTGGATTATCACCTATGTAGATGTAGTAGCCTGTGGTGGATCTCTTGTCATCGGGATCTCCTGTCATCGGGATCTGTAGCCCAGTCAGCATCTGCATAGCCAGTTATATTGAGGTGTTTGCTTTTCTTTAGTAGGATTCCACAGTCCAATGTTCCTTTTAGATATCGTAGTATTCTTTTGACTACTTTCCAGTGTTGATCTAGTGGATTCTGCATGAATTGACAAACTTTGTTAACACTAAACGACACATCTGGTCTAGTTATGGTGACATATTGTAATGCCCCAACTAGACTTCTATATTGTTTATCATTAAGTATGGCTTCTCCCCTGTTTTTGGATAAGTGTTGACTGCTTATCATTGGAGTTGGTTGAGGATTAGCATTTGTCATCTTTGACTTGTTTAGTAATTCCTTGATATATTTAGTTTGACACAGCATGACTTCTGAATGTGATTTCCTTTTGACTTCTATGCCCAGAAAATAGTTTACATTTCCTAGATTTTTAATTGAGAACTCCCTGTCAAGATGCTGAGTAATTTTACTGATTTCTGCATCACTGTTACATGCAACAATTAAATCATCAACATAAACGAGTATATAAACTGTAACAGTATCATTAATTATTATGAACAGTGAGTTATCTGACTTTGTGGATTGAAAACCATGTTATGTAAAGTGTTTTTCAACTTATCAAACCACACTCTTGGTGCTTGCTTCAGGCCATATATGTCCTTGTTTAATCTACATACAAGATTACTGCCCTGTTGATACCTTAGTGGCTGTTGCATATATACTTCCTCTTTTAACTCTCCGTTGAGGAAGGCATTATTTACATCTAGTTATCTGATTTGCCAGTCTTTATACAGAGCTATAGTGAGAATGACTCTGATAGTTGTTGGCTTTATCACTAGTGAAATGGTTTCATTGAAATCGAAGCCATGTTCTTGTGTGTATCCCTTTGCCACTAATCTTGCCTTGTGTCTGGCAATTGTGCCATTTGGATTCTTCTTTAATTTATATGTCCATTTGCATCCTACGACATTTTTGTCTTTAGGTGGTGCAACCAGATTCCATGTTCTGTTTTTGATGAGTGCATTGTATTCATCATTCATTGCAGTCCTCCAGTTTTTGTCTTTGAATGCTTGATCAAATGTCTCTGGTTCCTCTGATATGATGGATGCGTATATTTTTGGTTTAAATATGCCACTTTTTGATATGGTAATCATATGATGTCCAGTTGTGATTTTGTCTTCACTGTGTAATGGTTCATTGTCTTGATTTGAATTATTTCCTGATTCATTACATTGAGGATTTGATTCAGATTGACTCATACTTTGTGTTGAATTTGATGCATCTTAAGGTAAATTAGTTGTCTCTGCCTGACCTGGTTGAACAGACACTGTGTGTTGTGGTGCAGAGCTCACTGAGTTATCTTCAGTCACTGTCTGAGTCCATTCTGATGGATGCACGGGTATGGAGGGTATTGATGCATTTGGATTGTACACTTTCCCTGTTGTCTTGATACTGATGTCAGAGTAGGGAAATACATGTTTATTAAAAACTACATGCCTACCTACAAATATTTTGCCATTGCAATCAATACATTTATAGCCTTTTTGATTTGGTGCATATCCAAGAAATGTGCATGGTGTTGACCTGAAATCTAATTTGTGTTTGTTGTATGGTCTGGTATAAGGAAAACACAGGCAACCAAATGTCTTTAAAGCTTGATAGTCAGGTTTTATTTCAAATAACTTTTCCATTGGACTTTTATCATTTAGTACTTTAGTTGGTAGCCTGTTTATAAGGTGCACTGCAGTACTAAATGATTCAGGCCAGAATTTTAGGGGTAACATTGCTTGAGCAAGTAATGTTAGGCCTGACTCAACTATGTCTGTGTTTTCTCTCCACTAGACCATTTTGTTCAGAAGTATATGGGCATGTTGTTCTATGTACTATCCCCTTTTTGCTAAAATAATCATTGAGAGTTTTAAACTCTCCACCACCATCAGTTTGTATAATTTTAACTTGATGGTTGGTTCGTTTTTCAACTTATGTAATGAAGTGTATGGTGATTTGATGTGCTTCATTCTTGGTTTTCAAAAAGTACGCCCAAGTGTATCTTGAATATGCATCAACAAAGGATACATAGTACTTATATCCATAGTCAGAACTGATTGGGGCAGGGCCCCAGAGATCCGTAGCAATTAACAACAATGGTTTATCATATTGAGTCACAGAGTTTGAAAATGATAATCTGCGACTCTTACCCATTTGATAAAATGTACAGATATAAGGAAGTGTAATATCAAAATGAATTTTTTTTTGATAACGCCTTTTTTACAATATTGGCACTGGGATGACCAAGTTTATAATGCCAAATATCAAAGTTGCTCAGTTTCTTTTCAATCTGAGCAAGTTCAGAAAAATTACAATTCTCAACACATTTGTCTACATTTGAGTTTCTTGACTCAACAAGATTAAACCTATATAGACCCTTCACAGATTCACCATGCAGTAAAATTTCTTTTGTTAGAATATCTCTAACTAAACAGTGTTTAGGATAGAATTCAAAATATACATTGTTATCACTTGCAAACTGTGACACACTTAAAAGATTTTTCTTTATCTGTGGAACCATCAATAGATTATTGAGATATAGTTTTCTTTCACCTTTAATGCAAGCAATACCAGTGTGTGTGATCTTTACTACCTCACCATTTCCCATGTGTATGTTTTATTACCTTTGTACTCCTTGTTTCCCAGATTTAGATTGTCCGGATTATTGGTGATGTGATTGGTTGCACCTGAGTCTGGATACCAGCTTTCATCAAATGTTTGGTCTGATCTGTTAGTGTCATTTTGATTGCTTGCCCTGTTATTGCATGTTTGATTACTAGTGTCTTGTTGTATCTGGGCTATGTTTGCACTGTAGTTCCCATTTCTTTGATTGCTTGAGTTCTGACATGGAGTATAATTCATATTGAGTCTGAAGTAACACTTTGGTGCAGTATCCAATTTTCTCACATATCTGACACTTTGGTCTGTTGTTGTTGTTATATCTTCCTCTGCCTCTACCTCTGGCAGGTGGATTACCTTTATTATTGTTGCTATATTGATTCTTGCCTCTATGACTAGCTGCATAATTGACTGTCATATCAGTATCTAAGTGTTTCTTGAATTCAAGCCTTCCTTCATGGGTAAGAAGTATAGCATGAACATCCTCTAGAGTTGGTGTTGTTCTTTGAGAGGATATAACAGCAACAACAGATTCATAATCTTCACTTAGGCCACTTAATATGATTAATACTTCTTCAGATGCTGGTACTTTATGACCTGCTGCCTCAAGGAGGTCACATGTAGTTTTGATTTTTGCAAGATATTCACCCATTGTGATGTTTTCTTTTCTAATACTGTGAAGTTGTCTTTTATGATGCATCACTTTAGCAGCAGACTGTGAGTTAAAGATCCTTTCAACTGTTGACCAGACACCATTTGCAGTTTTACTGCCAATTACCCGTGGCAGCAATTTTACACTTATAGATGAAAGTAGCTAAGAACAGATTAAGCTATCTTGTCTCTAGTACTTTATAAATTCTGGGTTATTAACTGTTGTGTTTTTTGAACCAGTGATGAATCTAGGTGGAATTCTAATAGTCCCATTGAGGAAATCTTCGAGTCCATATCCTCTGACAACTGTCTCAACTTGGACTTTCCATAGAAGATAATTATCTTCCTCCAGATGAACTGTGACTAATTGGCTCTGTGGGCTAACTATGGTTTTGATGAGATTCTCTGTGGCAGTTTGATCAAATTCAGATGTTGATGATGTTGCTGAGCTGTTAGCCATGATTCAAAAACAAGAGGTTGTGACTGAAGGGGTAATGCAGTCTTGATTCAAGAACTGCTACTTGTAGATTAACAGAACTGGAAATACACAAGAAGTGATCTGAAAATCTTCAAAATCTCAGGTAAGTACAACTACTAATCCAAATGATTGATTTTGATGATGGGTTTTTCTGGTATGCACTACAAGAATTACTGTTTATAGTGGGGGGGGGGGGCAACGGCCTTTGACCAACGGCTTCCAACGGCGAGCAACGGCAAGCTTTTTCCGGAATTTTTTAATAAAAAAAAACATATGCCGTTGGAAGCCGTTAGAATAATGCCTTTGGCGGCCGTTGCTCGCCGTTGGAAATCCGCGACTTACCTGAAGATCAATCTTCTTCCTCCTCATTCATCTTACACACAAATTTAAACCCAAAAACCCCAATTTTCCCACCCTAAAAAATTTCCAACCCCATTTTATCCCCTTCTACACGTTCTAGCATCCCCATCTTGATTTGCAAGCTTCACAACCTCCAAAATCAGGTATTATTTGCTAAAACCTTAATTTTGTTAAATTTTTAATTTTAAGTTAAATTGGTAATTTTTGTGTATGTATTGTGCTATTGTCTGTGTAGTGTAGTTTATTGGACCTTAATTATTGTTATTAAACTAATTATTGCATGTTTAACTATGATTTGTTAAATTAGGTTTATTATTAAATTAGTGTCAAACTTAATAATTGTTACTAACCTAAGCATGAACCTCACTTGTTATTATATTGTTGATTGAATTGCGTAAAATCGTACGTAGAAAGTGATGATATTGACCTATAAATTGTTCACTTTTGACATGTTATGATACGATATATACGTGATATATTTTGTGCATGACTGGATGTGATTTGTGATGCGATTATATGTATAACATTGTTTGTTTATTTTATATGTTGCGCACACACACTGGATTTTTTTTGTTTTAGGAAAAAATCATTATATATGCGTTGATTCAACATATTGTTTATTGATATAAAAGTTTAAATTTTATGAAAATAAAATTTAAACTTTTGTATCGCTAATTTTAAAATTTAAACCCTTAGAGTGTTTTTGGCCCCGTCTATTAAGTATTGTATATGATCGTTGTGTGGATATTCGTTTTTTTAACAGAACGGACATCTATATTCATCGTATACAGTATTTGTTGGATTTGTCCCTGTATTGGACAAGTTACAAAAACAATAACGTAATTAAATCTCGTAAATCATTTCAGTTTAAACGGTTCGCAAAATTTCGGCAGCGCTTCCCTTTATGTTCCCTGTGTACACGCAATTGTGTACTGTTCAAGGAACTAAAGCAAAGTGCTGTCGAAATTTTGTTGAATCGTTTAAATTGAAATGATTTATGCGATTTAATTACATTATTGTACTTGTAATGGGAGGTAGGATGACCCATCAACAAAGTGTCAATGATCAATTAATATCAAATTCGCTAATAAAATTGTTTAAATAGAATATAATGTTCATTTCAAAATAAGCTTTAAGTATTATTTTAACAGATATAACAAAAACAAGAAGAATGTTTATAAAATTGTTTTAATAAAAAATGTCAATGCAAATTTATGTCGTACTTTTTAATTATATACGTAGGTAAATGAACAATTATTTTACCGATCGGAGCTGGATGTACAAAAAACGAAGGGTCGATACTGAAGGCTCAACAAGTGAACATTTTAATAATGGTGTTAGCGTATTTATGGTTTTCTAACTACGTTTTTGATACAATAAATTGTGTTGTAGATGAAGGATTGAAACATTTAGCTATGAGACCAAAAAGGATAGTCAAGACATATCCAATATTCTTTTCAACGGATATAAATTTAATACCAAAGAATACGATGCCGAAAAATCAACTAACAATACTGGTGTATTTGTCAAAGGTAGTGATGATCCAAATGATCACATAAATGACTTTTATGGCGTGCTGACCCAGATTTTGCAGTTGACATATTTCACCCGACCCGCAGAAGAAGTATTTTTGTTTAAATGCAACTGGTTCAGCAACGTTCCAGGTTCGGGAATAAACATGGATCCAAAATATAATCTTATAGAAATAAAACATACTTCGAGGTATTATAAGTACGATCCTTTTGTACTTGCCAAACAAGCTCTTCAAGTTTATTATGTTCCTTACCCATCTTTAAGAAGAGATAAAATAGATTGTCGGCTGTTTTTAAAACCAAACCAAGGTTTATATTTGATGGACGGAATATTCCTGAACAACAAGCTTACCAAGCAGATATCGAGGAAAATAGAGGAATAATAGTAACCGACGATCAAATAGATTTTGGAGCTCTAAACGATGAATCTAATGCATTAATTGAAACATTTGAGAGTATAGAGGAACAAAATATAGAGTGTGAAGAAGAGTCTGAATCCGAAAGCGACGAGGATTGATCACTAATCAATATTTTGAGAAGGTAATTTTTTTCATTTTTCTGTTTCCAAAGTAATTTTATATAATATGTATCACATAGTCTCTTTTATGTTATGCCATAATGTATGTTACGCCATGTTCATTATTCTGACACCATTTGCATACTAAATTAATCAATGTTACTCTTGCTTTTCTTTATACTATGATTTCATATAGGTATGTCGGGACGCAGATGTTCACACTCGATCTGGATCTTCCAGCTCACAGAGAGTTGATGATGTTGGTCCTTCACAGCCGGGTGTTCGGCCTACGGTATGGCTGAAACCCAAAGCCGATGGCAGGTAAGTATAAAGTTTCAAAATTAAATTTTATTCCATACAATCTTTTATCAAATATATATAGTAGTACTATTTTTCTGGTATGGTACAATTCCTTGATGTTTTGATGGATTTTATGATGATTTTCTTGTGATGAATTCAAAGCTTTTCTTGTCGTTTTAAGGAGTGATGTAGCCAGTATCTTTGCTAGGCACGACACTTTCTTTCTTCTTGAATTAAAGCTTTAAATTCTTTTAATCTCACATGATGAGAGTACTTCTGATGAGATTCTGAAACCAATAACACCAGATGATGATTTTCTGATGGTATAATACTGCAATCTTGCCGTTAGGCTTTAATTTGGTTCTGATACCATATTTGATTTTACTGTAATAT
Source organism: Allium fistulosum (assembly GCA_030737815.1). Classification (NCBI taxonomy): domain Eukaryota; kingdom Viridiplantae; phylum Streptophyta; class Magnoliopsida; order Asparagales; family Amaryllidaceae; genus Allium; species Allium fistulosum. The sequence goes on along the minus strand of CM060903.1, from coordinate 838,199,300 downwards.
TGCAGTTTGATTTCTGAGATGATTTTAGATAAGCTGAAAGCAGAGAAAAGATGATACAAGAAAATGATATATTCTCTATTTCAAATTGTAATGATACAGACTGTACTTATACAATATTGCATAAGTATTGGGCCTGAACAGTTTGGCCCAAACCACTCTTCCTATATCGCTTTGCAGTTATAATACAATGTTCTGTGTAGACAGCAGGTCATTACTCTTTTTTTTTAAAACACATAGCATTGTTATTTCAATATTTTTGTGTATGGTTTGTAGTTAAATGTGCAAATTTTTCGAAAAAATAACCGTCAACCGATTGAATCATCATAACCTTAAACCTTCAGTCATCACGGTTCGAGGCACGGCACGGTAATAAATATTATGCTATGAACAATAATTTGACCATTGTGGTGGGTGTGTCAAATTAGACATGATATATTTACGTTGTTTATATGTGTAAACTGTTAAACATGATAACAGCGTATTACTAGAACAAATTGTGAATTGAGACACGAAGTAGATATTGTTTATAAGATTGCATGAAGTACACATTGACGGTCAAACGAGAGTACAAAAAACAATATCTGGAGGAAACAAACATATGCATTTGGGACGTTTAGCTGACCACTCAAAAGAAATAGTACTTCATATTAAGATTCGACATTTAGGGTGACTGTAAATGTCAACTCATCACTTGAAACAACATCTACACAATTTGAGAAACCAACACCAACATTTTAGCTTCACTGATTGCTGTGGAGATATAATTTTACGCAGATGAAGTACTGGACAGGGGAGCGAGGGTATGGATTGTTTGTAGTGCATTTATTATTTCTCCAAACATGAAAAACTACTATTTTTTATGTTAACTTTATTTTTTAAATTTGCTTCAAAATACTTGTTTCGTGTGTATTTTTATTTGGATAGAAACATAAAATAAAAAAGTCAAACCAAACGGAACCTAAATATCCTAGTCCTTCTGGAATATTACAGGATCTTTGTAAATGACTCTAAGTCACTAATATAACTTGATGCCGAAAAGGCAATTCAGAATAAGTCTACACATATACATGAAGGCATACCCAATACAGTTAAGTATAACTATTTCGATAAATTATCATAGAATAATAGTGGAAAAACCATAAATCTACCTCTTATTCATCATTTAGTCATTTGTAGTTTAGTACAAATTAAAAGGGCACAATATCGCACCACAAATCTTGTATCACTAGTCTAAACACCTATACTACAATCTGAACTTGTTTCAACAAGTGATCATAGAAGTGACTGATCTGAACACAGTCTCTTCACAAGGAATAGCCAGTCCCATATCATGATTGAACCCGAATTCCTCTTCAGCTTGTCTTAACAAAACTTGGAAATCTGAATTGCTAAGATAAGATATTGGAACTACATATCTACTTCTGTTTTCGCCCACATACACTACAAAATGACCTTTAGGCACGTCCACGTTGTTTTTACCAAGACTTGAACATCTCTTTAGTATTTGTTTTAGAACTGCTCCATGTACTAGTTTGTTGGACTTCTTGATTAAAGCCATTTTAGTTGAAGAATATGGATAAAAATAAGATGAGAATGATTTTGTTTTGGTGATGGAAACTCTAAGTATGAGGTGATAATTTATAAGATTGGTGACTAAACATATCATGTGAGAATGGGATGTGTGTTTTGTTGATATATGCAATTGGAAGACCGGGAAAACACACACACACACACTTGCCAAATGCAAACCATGATTTGATTGCTATCTGTTTCTGTCATCCATAGTTTTGAAATACTACAGGCTAGATTGTATATATGCATATTCTGGTCTGGACTAATTAATTGTGGTCCTGTTTTCTTTGTTCTGATCCATGGAATCGGGGTAAAATTGAATGCAAAATAATTACAGATTTATTATACCTTGTAAGCTGGTACATATACAATGCATACTTACACGTACATATAACGTACATATATTTCATTCACGAATTGTACTAGTGAATTCAGAAACAATATTTGACAATTTAGGTGAAGTATACTGATATGGTGATTAGAGTAAATTTACTTGCAATATGTCCATAAGCTAAACTCTACATTTATGAATTGTATTAACCATTTGGTATCTGAGATTCTGAAGCTCAATGATAATGCTTTCTGGAAAAGAATAAAATAGTATGCGAATGTTGAATATTTCTCTGAAAAACTAATATAGTATTTTTATGCACAGTACAATGACCTTATTTAATCACAAGGGCATATCACATGTGCATGCTTATTAGTGGACTGTTGCTACTTGAACAATTCTTCAAACCTGTACCTAATATATAATAAATATTTGTTAGAGAGTTGTCTTAATTTGCTTTTACTCGTGTTAAGGCGTCTACGAATAAACAGGACATGTTTTTATTGCAACTTGCACTTATTTTCTGCAAATTTTTGGTATCATCGAGTGGATTAATTCTACAAATATTAATTAGCATTGCTTTACTCGTCAGTCATATGCTCACATCAAATATTAATCCGCGGTATAAATTCTATTTGTTAGCTAATATTCAAACACTGAAGCTCTAACGAGTATGAATATTGGGTACCGACAGCACCTAAACACCAGGCAATAAAGGTGGAGCACTGTATTATTTGATATCACGTTGATTATTTGGTTTATATTACGTGTGTGTGTTACCACAACATGGCTGCATGGACTTCTCAATACATGTTTTTTTGCCGACAAGTGTGCATAATAGTATGTCAAAATATATTCATAACCTTGCTGTACTATGTTGACTTAAAAACACCTGTCTGAGCAGTTTTAAATTTCAGACGCACATACCATAGAAGGAGCTAACAATCAAATGGTTTTGTACAAGTTGAGCATGCAATGAAAACATATAATTGAATAGGATATATTTACACATGGGTTGTATACAACCACCGGTAATCTAAATAATTAGAGATCAATGAAAAGGGCCAGGATAGAATTGTTGTGCGAAAATTGCACAAATGCGAAAAAACAATAAACAGGATCTAGATTTGCCAATTTGAACATCACTTAATCTAGCAGCAGTTATTCTATACTCCAAATAAATAGTAACTAACTATAAAAAAAGGAAGACACACAAAATTTATACTAGTTCCACTATCATCTAGATAGTTTACGTCCAGTCCAAAGAAGAGAGATTTTATTACACTTGAGAGAATTACAAGAGATTACAAGATAAGAGTTTATATATCAAAGCCCCAATTAGGGATAACAAAAAAGAGACACTCTATCTGGAGATCACTGGCTGAATACCAGGATGGGTTTACAATGAAGTCTACCCTCAATATATATCCAATATAAATTCATGTGAGTCATCAATCAAATTACCAAAATATGGTAAGAAGATAATGGAGGCAAATTACAACGGTAACAAATCACGCAAACATAGCAAGTAATTCACTCGTTCCAAAGATGGAAAAAAATAATATCAAAGCAATGCGATTACGAAGAAAGAAATAATATGCATATCTTTTGCATATATATTATTCCATAACGTGCGCATGCATAAATTTCCTTGCCATCTCATTCAAATGCAATCCAATTATTAATGCATTTCCATAATGAACAAACGTGATTACTTTTCCTTTTGCATATTTGTTTTCTTCTATTTGTGATTTTGTATCACCAAAATTTAACAAGAATGATTGCACAAGTAAAATCCAAAAGTTTAATGATAAAGATTCAGTTTCAGTTTCAGGTGTGTGGCTTGATGGACGTTTTCCTTGTAAAGTTTGAACTAATTTTTTTGACGCTACCAAATTTAATACATACCATTACATAATAAAAATAATTTAGTTAACAGTTTAAGCTAAACAGGTAGATATTGTTCACACCAAACCATGGTCTATATACAAAATCAGATTAAAATGGGTGTTGCAATGCCAGTGGGGAGTAGCTATGTATCTGACATTAAAAGTTGAGAAGAGAAGGAATGTATTATTAGATCAGATTTTTTGTGGTTAAAATTATAGAGAGATTATAGTATCATGAACAAAATATGACGAATACAAAATAAAACAGAAATATACTAGTTCATATCATGTGTCTATTCATGGACCAATCAACTAGAGCAGTGTCACAGACAGTTTAAATGTTGGGACATGGATTTAAGACCTTAATTTGTACGGTTATATGGAATAGATACTTCATTTTCCGTGGAACATTTTAAACAAGCACGTTTTACACTGAATAGTGTAGAGAGAAATGAATTAACGGAGAGAAAATTTATTTCATAAACTAGTGTTTTTAATTGCTTAATAAACAACGAAAACATGTCGGCAATATATAGCCTTAACAAACAACTCTTCATTTAATAGACACACCTTTTATTAATCAACAGACACAACCTTTCATAATCAACAGACACAACCTTTTACAGACACAACATACACAACCTTTTACAGACACAACATACACAACCTACACAACCTTTTACAGACACAACTTACACAACTTTTTACAGACACAACCTTTCACAATCAACATACACAACCTTTCACAATCAACAGACACACCATTTCACTTTCTTGTCTTTTGATTTTAATATATTTTTAATGCAAGTTTAATTTACTGTCAACAATGCTTCCCCTAAATTAAACTTGCTTCTTATTCCCAAAATTTCTACATTTCTCTTGGAGACTTGTCCACTAAGTGCTTTTATCAAAATATCCGCCATTTGATCACTTGTTTTGCAAGACTCAACAGTAATGTTACCTTTTTTCACAAGTTTCCTTAAGAAATGATACCGAATGCGGATGTGTTTTGTCCTTCCATGAAGCACTGGATCTTTTGTGACTGAAATAATTGAACTATTGTCACAAAATAGTGTTGTTGGTTTGTTCTGTTGCTGTTTAAGGCTTTCCAGAATTCCATGTAACCAAATTAATTGACATCATGCATAAGATGCTGCAATGTACTCAGATTCCGTAGTAGAGAGTGCAATGATTGATTGCTTCTTCGAGCTCCATGAAATTGCACCACTTCCAAGATGAAAAACATAACCGGAAGTGCTTCTGCTATTATCAATACTTCCTGCCAAGTCGCTATCCGTATAACCAATAAGATTAACCGGAATATTAGCCTCATATAATATTCCATGGTCGATGGTTCCTTTCACATATCTTAGTATTCTCTTTGCAGCCTCCCAATGGTTGGAGTATGGTTTTTCCATGAATCTGCTCACCAAGCCAACCGCATACATGATGCAGGCCTTGTAGAAGTTAGATACATCAAATTTCCAACAAAACTTCTGAACATGGTAGGATTAACAAGCTTTCCTTTGCCTTCTCTGGATAGTTTCAGGCCTGTGATGCATGGTGATGAAACTGGATTAGCGTTCTCCATTTTGAACTTCTTTAATACTTCTTTTGCATAACCTTCCTGTGAAATAAAAATTCCTTTCTTAGATCGGTGAACTTCAATGCCATGAAAATGATGAAGTTCTCCCAAATCTGTCATTTCAAACTCTGCCATCATTGAATGCTTGAACTCATGCAACATCTTCTCATCATTTCCTGTGAAAATTAAATCATCAACGTAAAGGCTGACAACCACCAATTTTCCTTTCGAACTACTTTTGATGTAGAGTGTGTGCGCTCATATGGACATTTTTTGAAAGCCGTACTTTTCAAAATATGAATTAATGTGGCTGTACCAAGCTTGGGGTGATTGCTTTAGTCCATACAAAGCCTTTTTTAACTTGTATACTTTATTCTCTTCTCCTTTCTTCATGAACCTAGGTGGTTGATCAACATATACTTCTTCCTTAAGAACGCCATTTAAAAATGCTGATTCATCCATTTGAAACAACTTCCAATTTTTTTGAGCAGCTAGAGAAATAAGTAAACGAACGGTCTCAAGTCTTGAAACGGGAGAAAACACCTCTGTAAAATCTTCTCCTTCCTTTTGTTTGTACCCTTTTGCCACCAACCTTGCCTTATGCTTATTAATAGAGCCATTTGGATTCATCTTTGTTTTGTACATCCATTTTACTCCAATAGAATTCTTGTATGGTGGAAAATTTGTAAGCTCCAACGTATCATTATTTTCAATCGAGTCTATCTCTTCTTTCCTGGCTTTCCTCCATTTTTCTTCTTGACATGCATCATCAAAAGAAATTGGATCTTCCCCTGCGAAGAAAACAAAGAACACAACATTATTTGATTCAACTTCATCAGTGACATCATATAATTCCTGGATACTTCTCATCTTTCTTGGTGGGCTTGAAACAGAAGATATGCTGGATGAAGAAAGTGGGGTAACGGCTTCTTCTATGGTGTCATTCTCTGCATTTTCTAAATCTGGAAAAATATTTTCCTCGGTTTTAGAAAAAGGAATGAGCATGTCATTGTTTTCAACTTCTAAATTCTCAAAAAAAGAACTTCCATCAAAACGGACATCTCGACTGATCACAATTTTCTTTGTAGTTGGATTATACAATTTGTATGCCTTGCTTCGTTCACTATAGCCAATGAAAATACATTTTTCTGACTTGTCATCCAACTTTTTTCTCATTGCATTTGGAATATGAGAGTAAGCAACACTCCCAAATACCCTTAGACGTTGAACATTTGGTTTTATACCATACCATGCTTCATGCGGTGTGCAATTTTCTAGACTCCTTATTGGTGACCTATTAATCAAATAAAATGCACAAGAAACAGCTTCCGCCCAAAAGGTTTTAGATAACCTCTTCTTCTTGAGAAGACATTTAGTCATCTCCATGATTGTTCGATTTTTTCTTTCACATACACCATTTTGTTATGGAGTGTGACGGACTGTCATTTCATGCCGAATGCCACTGTTTAAAAAATACTTTTCAAACTCATTTGAAAGATATTCTCCTCCACAATCAGTCCTTAAAGTGTTGATTTTAAGTCCCGTAAAAGTCTCCACTTCTTTCTTGAAATCTTTAAACTTATGAAAAGCTTCTGATTTTTCTTTGACAAAGTACACCCAAACTTTTCGTGAATAATCATCAGTAAAAGAAATAAAATATCGATTACCTCCCAAAGATGTCATTGGCATTAGAGCACAAAGATCTGAAATAATAAGCTACAATGGTCTTTTTGCTCTCCAACAGGATTAGTTAGGAAATGGATTTCTGTGTTGCTTTCCAAGTTGACATTCTTCACAAACTTCATCAAGACAATCAATTTTCAACAAACCTTTGATCATCATCTTTCTTGAAAGCATCTTCAAATTTTCATAATTTAAGTGAGCATATCTATCATGCCATAACATAGAGATTCCTTTATTGGCACCAAAAAAACAAGACATATTTTGGTTTTGAAGAGTGAGTGAAAAAAGATTATTTGAGGCTACTCTAACTCTAGCAATGACCTAATTATTCTTTGATAAGTGACAAGCCATATCATGGAAGTGAATATCGTATCCCTTCTTCGAAAGATAACCCACGCTAAGTAAATTATTTTTCAAACCAGGAACAAGGTAAACTTCAGACATTTTCTCTATTTTTCCAGTTTTGGTTGTGAATTCAATCTCACCAACGCCACCAACTTTGTTTGTTTTTCCATCTCCAACTTTAAATTCTCCATAATCATATTCATACAATTTTGAAAATAAATTTTTGTTACCTGTCATATGTTTGCTAGCACCACTATCTATATACCAGGCATCACCAAAATCTCCACATTCAAATACAAGCAACAGAGTTTTCTGATTATGTTGCTCTTGGTTTTTGTTTCAATATACCAAGTTAGCATCATTTTTTCATCCTCTTTATACCATCAATCATTTTCCATATGACCAGGTTTGTAGCAATTAAAACATTCAAAATAGCCATGGCCTTTTCCTCTTTGATTTCCACGTCCTTTCCCTCTTGAATTCTGATTATACCAACAATCACCTCTTCTATTTTCCTTGCTTGAATAATCACCTCTTCCACGAGCGTATGTTCCTCTTCCTCTTGAGTTTCTTCCACGACCACGCCCTCTACCTCTTTCATTTTTAAAACCTTCCTTCTTTTCATTTAGAATCAATTTTGATTGAAGTGCTTGATCCAAATCTATATTTTTATTCTTCCTATTGAGTCTTTCTTCATGAGCTTGCAACAAACCCGTGAGTTCATTAATGGTCATGGAATTTAGATCTTTGGATTCTTCAATGACTACAACAATATAGTCAAATCTAGAATCCAAAGAACGAAGAATTTTTTCAATGACACGAATATCATCCATAGTTTCACCATTCATTTTTAATTGGTTGACTATAGATAAAAACCGTGAACAATAATCTGAAACAGGTTCAGACTCCTTTTTTTGTAGACCTTCAAACTCTCCTCGAAGTGTTTGCAAACAAACCCTTTTTACTTTATCATCTCCTTTGAATGAGCTTTGCAAAATCTCCCAAGCTTGCTTTGTAGAAGTGGCATTTTCTATTTTGTCAAAAGCGGCATCATATGTTTGTACTCTCTGGTAGATATAAAGCAAAGCTTATTTGTCTTTTTTTCTCAATCTTCTTAAATTATCCTTTTGAGCTTGCGTTAATGCTCCCTCATTTTCAACTTCAGTATACCCATTTTCAACAATCTCTCATTCTTCTTGAGACCCAAGAAGGACTTTCATTTGAACATTCCATTTACCATAATTTTCTTTGGTTAATTGAGGGACAAAAGGAGCAGAAAAAGAGTTGTTCATTTTAATCGAACAAGGCTCTAATACCAATTTGTAGATAGAAATGAATTAATGAAGAGGAAATTTTACTTCATAAACTAATATTTTTAATTGCTTGATAAACAATGAAAACATGTAAGCTGTATATAGCCTTAACAAACAACTCTTTATCTAACAGACACACCTTTTATCAATCAACAGACACAACCTTTCACAATCAACAGACACAACCTTTTATAGACACAACCTATCACAATCAACAGACACACCATTTCACTTTCTTATCTTTTGATTAATATATTTTTAATGTAAGTTTAATTTACTGTCAACAAAAAGCACGCTGAAGTTTTATTTACACTATGACAAAGGGAGTGCTAGATTAGCAAGATCAACCGAAACATTTCAATTGATACCCCTAATGAAAAATCTGCCTTCTCTACTCCACTTTATAAATTCATAGATTAATACAAAAAATGGATATATATTAAACAAATTTGAGTGTTCAGTTGTTGCAAAGAATAGATTGCAAATACAGATACATCAGCTTGACGTCTATTGAATTTTAGAGGAGAAGAGAGAATATGATGAAATAATTAATTTTATTGTAAATTTTTTCCTTATTCTACAAGCTCTTTATACATGATTATATATAGCTTAATTCTATTAGTCGTTGCTTATTTCCTTAATTATAATTCTATTAGCTGTTGCTTATTTCTTTAATTATAGTTCTACTAGTTGTTGCTTATTTTCCAAATTATAATTCTACTACACGTTGTTTATTTCTTAACTTATAATTGCATAATTATAGCATAATTACAATAAAGTACCAAATATAGCTAACAGCTATATAATGGATGCTAGCATTTTATTTGTTTCCTGTTTTCAGTCTAGATGAAATATTCTGAGGCTATCATTCCTATTTCTCAACACTCCCCCTCAAGTTGGATTTGAATAAATTTATAGAACCCAACTTGTCAAGTATGTTCAAATGGCTGGACTTGGCGAGTGCTTTTGTGAAAATATTTGCCAGTTGCACTTTTCTATTGACAAATGGAGTTTTTATTTCCCTCGATTGCGCTTTTTCCCTAAAAAGTGACAATCTACCTCTGTATGTTTTATCCTCTCAGAGAAGACAGGACTGAATGCAATATGATATGCAGCTTGATTATTACAGTACATTTGCATTGTTTTTGTGTGCTATATCTGCTGTCACTAAGTAATTTCTTAATCTAGGCAAGCTCACTTGTTGTGGATGCCATGACTCGATATTCTGCTTCTGCACTTGATCTAGTTATAACATTCTGCTTCTTACTTTTACAAGTGGCCAAGTTACCACCTATAAACGTACAAAACCCTTTTGATTGATTCTCTGGCATAGCTTCCGGTTCAATCTATATCAGAAAAACTAACCACATCATTAGAATTGTTTTTCTTCATCCAAATTTCTTGACCTGGAGTGCCTTTAAGTTATCTCAATACCCTATCAATTACACTCAAGTGGCTGGTACATGGAGTATGCATAAATTGACTTATGACACTAACTATAAATTCAATATCAGGTTTAGTTACTGTAAGGTAAATTAATTTTCCTACCACCCTATGATATTATCCTATGTCAAATAACAACTCACCATCTCCAACTTCAAATTTTACATTCGTCTCCATAGGAGTAAGCTGGTTTTCTACCAGTCTCTTTTAACAGATCAAGGACATATTTTCTTTGGAATATAAATAATCCTTTACTTAAATGGGCTATTTCTGTTCCAATAAAATATGAAAGTTTTTCAAGGTCTTTGATGTCAAATTCCTTTTTTAAATACTGTTTAACCCTTTAAGTTTCCACACTATTATTTCCAGTGATGATAATGCCATTAACATAAACTGGAATAATAGTAGTGGTATTTTATGAGTGTTTGATGAATATAGAGGAATCAGCGGTAGTTTTTAAAAATTAATCTTAAAAGAGAAAATCTTAGCTTGGCATGTCATGCTCTTGGAGATTGCTTTAGACCATAGATCGTCTTTTTTAATTTACACGCCAATGTTGAGTTCGTCCCACTTTTGTAGCCCGAAGGAAAAGTCATATAGACTTCCTCTTCTAAATTTCCTTGAAGGAATGCATTTCTTACATATGTTTTGAAAAAATTCCATTTTAAGTTATTGACCAATAACAGCGAAATTCTAACTGTATTCATTTTCGCTACTGGTGCAAAAGTCTCTTGGTAGTCAATACCATACATTTGGGTAAATCCCTTGGCCACTAACCTAACTTTGTACCTTTCAATAACACCATCATCCATTTGCAACCTAAGGGTTTTTTGTTTTTTGGTAAATTAATAATATCTCATATGTCATTTTTCTAAGGCTTGAAGTTCTTCGTTCATAGTCTTACGTCAAACTGGGCTTTGATTTGCCTCACTAAAGTTGATTGGTTCCATTTGGTTAGCGATGTTACTTAAGTAGGCTTGATATGAAGGGGATACCCTGTTATATGAAATAAAATCTTGTATTGGATACATCACCTGTTGGGATACATAATCCCTTAATTGACGGAAGGTTGAGTTTGTCTTGTGGATCTTCTTATGCAATTTTCTTCTTGAGTTGGATTTTCATGAGTTAGTTCTTCACTTGACTGATTTATCTTTTCTTCTCCCCCTGAACGAATTGGACTTGTTTCTCCGATTTGTTCTTCATTTGTATGATCAATCTGTTCTTGATTTGTTTCTTCAGGAAACATGAAATTAATTGGAGACAACATGACTGGTTTATCTTGTGTATTCCCTTGTTCACTTGTTTGATAATATGGTTCATTTTCAAAAACAATACGTCTCGTGAGATATAAAGTTTATGATTTTTTTGGATCATAACGTTTATGCTCCATTTTTTGGGATGGGTATCCTAAATATATGGCTTTAATAGCATTTTTATCTAGCTTGTCTTGTCTTTTTATGTGTACGAAATATGTACACCCAAAAACTCTTATGTGGTCAAGATTTATTTTTCTATTCTTAAGAATTTTTAAGGGACTCGTTTTTTTAAGCATAACACTTGGCAATCTATTTATGAGGTAAGTCGCAGTTAGCACAGCATCTGACCAATAAGAGTCTGGAACGTTAGTTTGAAAACGAGGCGATCTAGTTACTTCAAGTAAATGTATATTTTTTGTTTCGGAAACTCCGTTATTTTTCAGGTGTATTAATACAAGCAGTTTGGTGTAAAATTCCTTTTTCTTTAAAAAATTGTATGAAATCTTTGTTTAGGTATTTTGTCCCATTATCAGATTGAATTTTTTTAATTTCTGCATTATATTGATTTTCTATAAAACTGTAAAATTCTTGAAAACCTGAAAAAACTTCATTTTTTTCTTTTAAAAGGTAAACCCAAGTAGTGCGAGAAAAATCATCAATAAATGTGAAAAAATAATTAAAATGATCATAAGAATCAACAAGGGTTGGATCCCAAACATCAAAATGAACTAAATCAAAGCAATTTTCTGACTTATTAGTAGATAAAGAAAATGGTAATTTAGTTTGTTTTGAAAGCTTACAAACATCACAAATTTTTGGAATCTAATTTATAATAAAAAAGTTTATTCAAAACTTGATCAGATGGATGATCAAATATCCAATGCACCAATTTATCACGATCTATTAAATTTAATGACACATGACATTTATTGGTGCTTTCATCAAGATAATAGAGAACATTTTCTAGACATCCCTCATCAATCTTCTTCCCTTATTCTCGATCCTAAAAGGTCACTTTATACGATGAGAATATAACATTGCAATTCAATCCATGGGTTATTTTACTAATTAATAACAAATTTGAATTAAAATTTAGTAAATATAAAATATTTTTCATATCTTTTGTAAGAAACTTTGTTGAACCAAAACCCTGAATTTGGATTTTATCTCCATAAGCAATCTTTACATGTAGAAGGTTTTTATTTCATGTAACATTAGTTAATATATTTTTGTTCATTGTCATGTGATCAACAGCACCTGAGTCAATTATCCATCTATTTGTATTTTGACGCATTTTTGCAGGCTCAAAATTGTTGTTGACTTTCAATGAATTAAAAATAGCATTAGAATGTACAAAACTTGAAGTTTGTTGCTGCAACAAACTGTTCAATTGAGTTAGTAGTTGAGTTAGTTGCACCGTTTGAGTCACAGAAGATCCCACTGAATTGGAGGCATTATTAGTCCATTGACCCGATTCAGATCCATCCCCTTCTACTTCCGCTCCTTTGCTAAAACCATCGAATTTTTTCTCCTTTTATGCGCCGCCCCAATTACATTCTCTATAGCCCTTCTCTCTCTGATGGGTCGAAGGTAGGGATGGAGGAACTAACAGCTATCGCGGTTATCCTATGCTTTCTTACAGTGGTCCCACTGCTCGGTGCTCGAAGCTCATTCCTTCTTGTGGTGTCCCTGAAAATAGGGTTTGGGTGTTTTACTTGAAACGCCTTGTTCTCCTGATTTTCCAACCATTGTAGGTTCATGAGGACCCGTCGAAATTGCTCTTGCTCAATTCTTGCCACTACATCATCAAAACTTGGCATCTTAGCCGATGCCAAGACTTGAGACCTAAGTGATTCATAGCTTGGATCAAGAGCCCCTAGGTAGGTGAAGATTAATTCTTATTCAGATCTTTTTTGGATTTCAACCGGGTCATTTGTTGGTGAGAGATAGACATTGAGTTATTCCCATTTTGACATAATTTCGGCCACTAATTCGTTAGTACTTTGGGTACTCTATTTAATTTGGGCAAGCTCTTATTTAAATATAAAGATATGAGCAAAAAAAATTTGTTAGCCATACCTTCTTTTGGCTTTGTCCCAAACCTCCTGTGATGTGCTAGAGTACATGAGTACATCGGAAATTTGGGGTTCCATTATGCTGAGAAGCCATGATATGATTAATTGGTCGGTTGTCTCCCATTCTTCTATTTTTGCTTTCTCTTCGAGAGTTGGCTCATTTGGCTCTGCTGCTTTGAGTTTCTTTTTTTTGCTAGTGACAAAACTTAATTTTCCTCTGCCACCGAGACCAATTGATAGTGATCTTGACCAAGGAATGTAATTTCTATTGACATTAAGTATGATGTTTGTGAGTTTAATGTTGTCAGATTGAGACATGTTAAACTTATCGTAGTTATTTGATATCTGCAGCAATTGATGTTGTTGCCGAACTTTTGAGTCAGGATTTGACCTGCTCCGATACCATATTGAATTTTAAAGAAGAAGAGAGAATATGATGAATAATTAATTTTATTGCAAATTTTTTTCTTATTTACAAGCTCTTTGTACATCTTTAATAATAGTTGTAATAGCTTTGGTGTCACACTTTTTTGTTATTAATGTAAACTGCTAAAAATGCTCCTCTATATATTATCAAATCTTAATTACTTAAAAATAGGATCAAATGTTAAACGCCTTTTATAAATTCAAATGCCTCTAAAAGTAGCATCTAACAATTAAACATGCTTTACAAATTCAAAACGCTTCTATAAATACGAGTATATACGCACGCCCAGGTGGACCTGCATCTAATCACAATATGCATGCATTAATTCAACAGCACGCTTTTAATCAAAATATTTATTTAATTTTATAAATCTATTAACAATTTAAATACTGAAAATAAGATTACATTTAAAAATCAGTTTCTACATGGATGTATGAGTAATTATTAGTGGAATTTCTCACTATTTAATATATGTCCACTTTCTGTCTCTGTCTTACGTAACTTAAGTGACTTTTCTAACTGGTATACCAACTTATTTTGGAATTATTGAGACATATGCTATTAAATTGTTTTATTTAGTTGCAACTTTTTGACTACTTGATTTTTTATTAAAATTTATTATGTTCTGAAAGCACTTTAATAGAACTTCATGTATATTATTCATCTTTTTTAGCTTCTTTCAATCCTAGAAACAAATTCCTTCCCCACTTTCGTTCTCCATTCTCACCTCCGTTCATTTTTTATATGTAAACACCTTTTGTTTTGTCCTAAAATGCACCTGAAACGTATTGTTTTGTTTTGTCTCAAAATCCCACCTCCTTTTTTTATATGTTAGGAACTTATTTGGCATTCTTACAAAAATTAATTCTGTTAGTGACAGTGGTTGCTTTGGTGTAGTATGTATGGTTCTTTTTCATGTCTTAATTTTGTTTATTAGGATCTTCATCATGTTGCTTAAATTTTAGTAACAATAATTATACACATCTTTGAAGGAAAATTCATATTTTTTATATTAGACCTCATCCCCATACAAACGTATATTACCTTGAATATTAGATTATATGTGAAGAAGCAAGGTAAGTCGTGACCATACTCTTTTCAAAGCAATTGACACAACTTCATTTAAGATAGAAACTCATCTCCAAAACACATGAAAAAAATTAAAAAATATAATCGAAGATTCAAATCCATGAAGAACACTTGCCCCTTTCTTTTGAGTAGTGGCATGGAAAAAGAAGACCAACGTTGATGAAATTAGGATTATTTAATTAATAAAAGAAGGCTAATTGAATATATTTTAATGAAATCGTAATGAAACTTGTAATATTTTCATGCATTTGTTAGCATATATATGAGAAAAATATTAAAATGCTATTTTTATTAAAAGTTAGTCATGATAACCAATATGAAATAAAATCCAGATAGCTCCTTAGAGTCTGAACAATCCTATTGAGATTTCTTTTCTTATGTCGGGAAGAACGGTTTAATACGTGGCTCCTAAAATATGTAAATATGAGATTGGACGTCTTTCAACTATACTTTACATATATTGCTTGTAAGATATGACAATGAGTACCCATCATAATTTAAGACATAGGTTCAGTTGGTAAAGGCATGATGAAATTACACTGTCTTAGACCAAAACAATTAAACCAAGTATAGTCGTATTATAGTATTATGCAAGTTCCAATTGACTTGTAGTAACTGTATTTCTAGAAAGCAAATGCACAAAAAAACAACACCGTTACATATTCTGAAAACATAGAGGGTAGTATGTTTATAACCAAATTTAAGTTGCATGATTAAGAGGGAATGAAAAAAAATTGTTATATTTTGTCTAAATCTTAGCCGCATTGTTTGTAGTAAATAATGTAATAAACACTGATCGTAAACAACCCTTATATTAAGCACAACTGCTCTATAAATAAATAAAATCACATTAGGTATTGAAGCATAGCGTAGTACAAAAATTATCAAAATAACTTAATAAATACAAAATATCATTGTCTAACTATAATCCTAACATAGATCTAATTACCTCGACATTCTTAGCTTTAGCAAATTCAAATTAGTGTCAACTTTTATGGCGAGTTACAACAATGAGAGCAGATTTGTGTAGCTACAAAATGGATCAAAGATTCAAGGGGTGTATTATCATCTGTTCTATATCATTTTCTGAGTTCAGGTGGTTGAATATTTGGGTAATATGGAAATGGATCCTTTTTATTACATGTCATCTCCATAATTCTTACAGTAATATTGATCTGAAAGAGTTAACCAACTTGCGCTCTAGATTAATCAATAATGAAAAAGCGCATGTTATGGAGAAATGTATAATATGCAGAAGCATGTTCAACATGCTCCAGGTTTACTTCTTAAACAAAATGATAAACATACAGTGCGTGAAATTAAGCATACGGATTATGAAAACCGTACTTAGAAAATTGCTTAGATAAACAAATCAATTAAAAGTACAAACAATTTTATTTTTGTTGAAGTATGACAAAGTATTCATGACTATGTCTTTTCAAATTATTACCACTAACAAATTATGCAATTAAGAGAAATCATAATTACATAACCGAGTAGTTAAACAAAAAATGCAAATTAGGCATTCAAAATTATATTTCTTTGTTGAACTATATTATTCTATAGCTAAAGGTAATTGAAACCTAAACGGTCACTACATTCATGACATGACTGGGTCTAACTGCAGTGTACACACAATGAGGACAACAACCTTTTCATTTAAATTTCAATTAGTTCAATTGTACTGCATACTTAGTTATTTCAAAACCTACAGCCAAGTTTCACTCGATGCCCTATCAATAATCAATATACATTACAGTCTGATATAATAACAAAAACACAACTCGTCGAACCTGTTGACATACACAGCTGATGTAATCATTCCTAGAACAACATATGTTGCATATACCCACACTTGTTATCTTTGCAAAAACTGCTTATGTAAATCAAATTAAGCTATGACATGAATAGTATAACCATTCGTTTTTATATTTGTCACAATATCCATTGCCATATAAATATGGTAGTTACATTAATACTTTTATACACAATCAATGACTCAACAGAAGGAAATAAAGTGAACAAATTGAATAATAAAATCGCATAGCAAGATACCCGCACTTATTATCTTTGTAATAATCCATACATCTAGCATGAGCCACTCGCTATCTACAGACTTATTTCTTTTGCTTGGAGGACATAGTTTTTAATAATAATAAAAACCTAAATTGAACTCATGAAAGGTAACTAAAAATGTAGAAGACATCAACAAATTTGGGCATAATTAAAAAAATACCTAAGTTTGATATCAGTTAGTCCCTAGTCTACAAATGTCGGCGATGAGCTCCTTATGGGCGTATCCTGCTTATTCAAGCTTTTCAATCAGTATAAAAGAGATTGAATTTTTACTGTTTCTCTTAAGTTATAAACAGACCCATCGTCATAAATCAATGTCATTTAAAATGTATGAAGAAACAAATGCAAGGATCAAATGAATTCAGAACAACAATATTTGAGTCATGTGCTAATTGTCTGGCATATTAGGTATGCATATTTAAAGAATGTATGATCATCATACTTATTGTCAAAGCAGTGACTTAAATACTTTGAAACATATTTTGTTCCAAAATTATTAAGGTTGAAAAATAAACCAGAGTTCATCATAATAAATTGATTTCAACAGGGAATGCAAGTATCCCATTTCAACAGGTACAAAAGTCAGAAAGTTGCATTGGTAATGAAAATGCAAGCAATCAAGTCAAATTTCAAAACCATAATGCAATGTCCCTTTATTTCTTCGTATAAAATGTTGGTATATACAGGGTTAAAGCACAACACAACCAAATTGATTGGAAGCATAACTACTTTTCCAAAAATCAGAACACCGCCATTTCCATACAAAGGGTGTTTATTACAGTAAGAAAAATTAGAGTAAAAATACCTGTTGAAATACACACACACACATAAAGTTAATGTATTAGCGTCATAATCATCATAAGATTCTAATATATGTTCAGATTTTTCTTGCTAATTTGGCAAACTGAATAGTAATAACAACAGATAGTTTATTCGACAATTTGTATGATCATTGAATATTTGCAATCATCAAGAAATAAAATGTATTTGATCACCTGAAGTATATCAAACCATCAAGGAATAGGTTTAGTGTTACCATATCGACTGTCAGCAATCGTTAAGAAATCAATATAACCTATCCATATTAAAAATTAGCAATAATCAATAAATTAAACTCAAAACATGTTATATAAGTTTAAACCTTTGGTTATTATGTCCAAGTCATGAAAAATTATTCATTATGCTCTGCTTTCCTCTTTTCGTTGCACTTTCCTCTCTTACATCCACCTCTTCTCTCTAAACCTGATAAATGTTGTATGTAAAAGAAATATTATGCATTTGAATTTTATAAATAACCTTTAGAAAGGACTTAAGGAATTACTATAACCGCTGTTTTTTGTTTTAAAGAGCACCTGGTATCTACTAAAATAAAAAAGTTATACATTTTTTTCACGTATGACAGAAGCAATCTGTTGTATTCTTCTTGAGGTATTAGTAGCAAATATTTTTTAAATCAAAACGCATTACTATCCAATATTTATAAGCAGAATTAAAATTTACACCATCAAAATCAAGAACCATGTCATTAGTGCATAAAAGAATAAAACTACTTAGATGCACCAGATTACATACATACATAATCTCTGTGTGTGAGAGAGAGGGATCTACCTTTTGGCTTTTTTGCATCCAGATTTGAGCGAAAATCGAGTTCTGTAATATATGACTATTAGAATCCGATACTTTTATGCTGGTGTGTTCCACTTAGCATCAATATCATATGTACAAAAATTTACATTATTACGACCAGCTAACCCAGAATAAGAGTTGACATAAGATAGTGATTTAGGCTAAATCAATAGGAACGACATGACTTTATATGAATTGTAAGATGCATTTCCAATTAGTGATTGAAAATCAGCATATCCAATTAATTCCGTGGTTAGTGGAATTGGTGGATAGTGGACAATCAAAGATATAGATCTAACCTCAGAAATCATAGTTTAATGGACTGATGTTGGCTGATAACCGATCGGTCGATAATCAGTAGATCTGGAATCGAGTTGGAGATGAAATTGTTGATGGAGATGCTCGATAATCGCAGGCTGAGACGTTAGATCTGGAATCGTTGATGGAGACGAATGAGATGAAATCGATTTGCAACGACGAAGGAATGAGAGTTTGGGTTTTTTTAGTTTCATGAAGAAGCAGTAAATAGAGTAAAAAATGCGCAATCGAGGAATCGAATGATAATAACCTAGAGAAGTTGAGGGATCTGACCAAAGTTAGCTTAACGTAGGCTGCAGAATCATTCGATTGAGGATGAAGTTTATCTAAGTTGCAGCAATCGAGGAATTAAATGATAATAAGCTGGCGAAATTGAGGGATCTAACCATGGTAGGTTTAACCTAGGCTGTAGAATTATTTGATTGTAAATCGCGATGCTCGTTCGATTGGAAACTGCGATGCAGTGGAGGAGCTATAATTTTTGGCAATGGATAGCTTTAGCGTTCAAGAGACACGGATAATAGACTATCGACGATGGCGACATTAATGTTTGGCTGGTTAGGATTATTTATGCAGTAATTGGAGATTAGGTTCAGGGGTATTTTTGGAAATTCTAAAAGACACGGTTGAAAACTGCATTCTGAATGCATATTCATTCAAATAAAGTTGGTGTACGCCTAGGTGGACCTGCATCTAATAATAATGCGTATGCATTAATTCAACAATGTGAATTATCCAATTTGGCAGATATAGCCTGGATTGCATGTATCAAGCATTTACAGGAGGATTCAAGGAAATTCATTCCTATCATACTTAAAAGACATAGCAGATCCAGAAAACAGTCTAACAAAACTTTGCTTACTTACCTGTAACCTGACCCAACAAAACTTCTGACTCGACCCATTCCAACTATCTATGATCTGCCTGTGCACTTTCATCAACCATCTTTTCAGTAGTGAACATACATGTGATGCTTAGTTTAACTCAATTATTTGGACAATTTTATGTCATCTCTTTCAAAAAATCTTCACAGCACTATTTATAAATGCTATTATCTAACATATAAAACAAGTTTTTTCAAGTATTGTAGCTAGCATTTCGCTATCCTTTGTTGTGTGTTCTGTTTTTTTAAAAAATTATCGCGAAGCTAGCTATCTAAAGGTATAAATTATTAATACCGAGAATATTATTTTGGAGGTTCATGACTTTTCAATTTTCATTGTTATATCAATGCTTTGTGATAGCCTTTGGAGGCATGTCACATATACCAAGATATGATCATGATTAAATATTCATATAAAGAAATGCGAGAATATTCGATTATTTGTTTACATATCGTTTTCCAACTTTTTTCTGAGTGGTGTTTCTCTATCATTTCATAAACTTCAAGTCAAAAGTATAAGTGGACTATCTACTGACCTTATTTGTGAAGTGATTATCTTTTAACCTGGTGCGTCTTACTTTAAACTCACTTCATTGCTCTTGAAAATTATTCCAGTATTCACATGATGTTGTGATTTATAAATGCTCTCTGTAAGTTCCTAGTTGTATGTTCAAACAAAACCAATTATTATTTGGTGGCCTGGATACATATAGGCTTACCTAGCTCTAACCTGACCCAACAAACATTTCTGACCCGGCCCATAATTCCAGCTATCTACAGTCTACATGTGCACTTTCAACAATTGTCTTTTAGTGGTGAACATATACAGTGTTGCCTTGTTTACCTCAACAATTTGGATAATTTTCTGCTGTCTCAGTTGAACATATCTTCACAGTTCTACTCATAAATATTATAATCTAACACATAATGCGTGTCTTTTAAGTATTGTAGCTACTGGCTTCCTATCTTTTTTCTGCACTTGACATTCGATTACAAAGAATCATTTTAGCTTTCAACAAAAAAATAATAATATGATGGCAACAAATTCTATAATTTTTGCTCATTCACAACACAGGAAACATTTTCAACATAGGACGTGTTCTTAATTTACTCATATATAATTGACTGAATTTTTAGAAAGATCAAATCTAATTAACAAAGCTCGGACTGTAAGCATCTCTAGTTTAATCATGTAAAGTACACGATCACGATTATAAACATGTTAGATCTTTCATCAAGCTCAAGCATGAGTAAATTTATTATTCGAAAACTAAAATTAATCTTAAAAAAAGGACTAACAAACAACTATCACAATCATAAATTCTAACCAAAATTAAACAACATCAACCAAAAATCATGCCCTCCATCATCTCAATAATTATATTAATATTCTGACTCATCTCATCTCTTTCAATCACTTTCAGCTCCTCCTTCGTAGACCTAAAACACTCAGAGTGGTTTTTCAGATCCCAATATTAGTGCGATTTCCTTTGTCTTGCGCACTCGAGCTGCAATTCTATGAACTTTATGGTCTTTGAATCATCAAATCGATTGTTCTCCTTGAAACTACGCCTCAATTTTATTAGTGTTTCGAGGAGACCGATGATGTTTTCTGAATTGATGATTTCGGCGGCGTTTAATTGCTGTTGTTCTCTTAGTAGAATGATGACGTATTGATTA
This sequence comes from Allium fistulosum, assembly GCA_030737815.1. NCBI lineage: Eukaryota > Viridiplantae > Streptophyta > Magnoliopsida > Asparagales > Amaryllidaceae > Allium > Allium fistulosum. The sequence continues at coordinate 838,177,706 of CM060903.1, read as the reverse complement.
TCAAGAAAAGGATGTGATGGGGACTTGAAAACAACTTCTTCACAGGGAATAGTTAATCCCATATCATGGTCGAATCCAAACTCCTCTTCTTCCTGTCTTAGTAATAATTGAAACTCAGGGTGGCTAAGGTAAGCAATTGACACTGCATATCTACTTCTATTCTCACCCACATACACTGCAAAATGCCCTTTTGGCATGTCCAATGGATGATCATCACCTACATTGTGTTTACCAAGCCATTTCAAATCTGAAAACAAACTAAGAAATAATTGATTCAACGGAGATCAATTGATTGTATTTTTTTTGGTGATGAAGAGTGTTAAGAATGAAGGTGTATATATAGAATAGGTGGATAGAACAATAGCATGTGATTATGGGGAGCGATTAGGTTTGTATTCAAATTTTCAGTTGGAGAAATTTGATCTCTTTATTGTTATAATTAAGTACATACTAGGCCCACTATTTCCTGGTCTATATTCCTTCTTACACCTTCCATTAATACTGCAGATTGAAATACGGACGAATTATATATTTGTCGCTATAGACTTATTATGGTCTTTTCAGTGTTATGAGGTACGGAATTAAACTTTCTACCCAGATAGTTTGTTATTCGAGATTTCAAGTAAGTAAGCTTCATTCAGCATTTTTAAAATATTCATTTCTATGATATTATTTGAGATAGCGTGTAATTTCACATTCATGTTAAATTTAAATGTTTCACAAGAATATTTTTGGATATTTTTTGAAGTGATCTTAATTTGTTTTATAATATGATGATATTTAACTTTTAGTGAAGCATCAAATTGGAGATTCTAGTTTATAATCTTAACATAAGATACCGGCAACTCATACAATCTCCTAGTATTTACCAAGATTCAAGAACTCGGTTTCGGTCATTTAAAATTATGTTGGTTTCGGTACATTTCGGAAATTTCGCTTGTTTCGGTTTTTGTTTAGATTTCGGTCCTGATATTGGATTTCTGTATTATTAATGAAAAAGTAACGATAAATGATTCAAATTTATGTAGAAATATATTATACAACAAAATAATAATGCTACATACAACACTACTACATCCAGAAACTATTCCTTGGAGCTACATATAGATTGTTTTCATAATTTTCTTCATCATCTTGTGTTGTATGATATGATGGATAACCATATTGCATTTGTCCTGAACCCGTAAATGTCGCCATCAAAAGACGATAGTTCATCATTTTGTGTTGTATACGTAGCTTGACTATTTTGATCACTCGAGATATCACCATATGTTTCGTTTGTTCCATAATATGAGTTACCACATGTATAGTCAGAAGTAGAATACTCATAGGTTGGTGGATCAGTTGAAGTATATGAATTATGGTGCTCATAATCATGTTGATGTCCCTATTCAACATTTACATTACTATCTCTTCGGTTAGGATTGCCGCTCACACCCCTTCTTCTTAATGCTTGAGTTGGTCTATGTAATTCACCACCATCACTAGAACCAATACCATAATTACTTGTTAAACCAACACCACTTCTACCAGCATTACCATGATCATCATTTAACAAACCACTACTATTTTCATTGCTTTGACTCCTTGTTGCTCTTGCAGGTATACCATCAACAACAGCGACTGCATCATTCAATGTATTGTTCATCCAATGGTCATTGTCCAATAAGGGTGGGTCAACTTCAGTAGTCCATTCTGCTAGTGGATCCTCTTCATGGAATATACAGTCCAGATCAATCAACTGATTTTCAGTATCGCGGCGTCTTGATTTTTTTGCTCTTAGTCTCATGTTGTAATGCACATATACTAATTTTTCTAGATTTTCATTTTTATTCTATTTCGTAATTTTGTATGGATCATTGAAAATGTAGTTCAGTTTCTTTCACAGTTTGAAGATGAAACTGTTTGGCTTAAAATATGCATTGCTAAACATGTTAAATTTGGAGCATTTTCTCATTCAATTATTGACCACCATTGAGCGCGGAAACATGTCTTTACGACTGCATATGCTTTTGTAGAACCAAATGCACCGATTTTCATTCTATATCTTTCTACCTATTGATGTGTAAGTTAAATATTTAATATATCTTAAATGTTAAATGTTTATCATAATTATTATATATGTTAGCTTTACCACTTTTCCAATTTCAATTTGTGTTACAATATCCGGCACCATTCTTTCGACGATGTTATTAAATCCATTTAATACTTCTCCATCATTTGTTGCATCCCCATATTGAATGATGAGATTAAGAAAATAACATATATGGAAAAAGTGTAATATATTATTGAAATGTTATATATTTCACTATTTGTACGATGATAAGATAAAACAAATTACCTGTCGCGTGAAGAGGTCCATGTAATTATCTTTCCCATCTTTTGTCTATTATATCCCACCATTTTTGGCATTGCCTTCCACCAATTTTTTTTCTTATCGATTCTTTTGATCGATCCATCGCCTCATAAAGATATCCTATATCTGCTTTGTCATCACTATCTACCATTCGTAAAACCTTCATGAGTGGCTCAAAAACAAGAATGATGGAAGCACCACCAGTCCAAAAAGCGTTGTTGTAAATTAGTGTAGAGAAAATATTTGCTATTCTTTTGTCTTTTGTGTTGAGTCTAGGAACTCTTGATTTCCACTCTCTCGAAGCAATCATCATTCTCAGGTTGTCTTTATGTTTATGAATAGAGTCTAGTGCGATGAAATGTGTTGCAAACCGTGTTACTGTCGATCTAATCAATTCTTTATTGTTGGTCTCTTTTCTCATGATGGAAAGTAACCAACCATGATTGTATATGAATGTTGTTATTAATTGACAATTTGTGATAACAGTTATTACCTCTGGCTCTTTGGAAGTATCTTCCGAAACCAAATCAATGAAGTGTGCTGCACATGGTATCCAGTATAAATGCCTTCTTTTTGGAATCAATAATTGACCGGCAGCTTTATAGTTTGCTCCGTTATCTGTAACAATTTGAACCATCCTATTTTCACTGATTATTTCAACGACATCATCCATTAATCCACAAATATATTCTCCACTTTTGAATTCATTCGTGACATCCACGAATTTAATAAATATTGTTACACGGGTAGAGTACACAAGAAAATTTATTTTTCGTCAATTATGTGTACTTCAACCATTAAACATTAATGTGCAACCATATTCATCCTAGAAATTGTGCAATGTTTAAATATATTGTCCAAATTTTTCTATTTTCATTTCAAGGTACGAGTGTGATATTTCATATGTAGTTGGTGGATCAATTCCACGATCACAATCTGTAATCGCTTCAACCATTGTTGTATAATATGGACTATTAACAACTATGTGGAATATGGTTGAAAAAAAAGAACTTAGAAATTGCTCGACCTATATGTTTTTTGGCATCTTTAATACCTTTCATTGTAGATTTAATAGAAGGCTAAGTTCTACCTCCTCATTTTTGCATATAAGAGTCGATTCGTCCAGCAACATGAGCATCAAAATCGTTATCTACTCTAGTAGATTTTCCAACAGTGTGAGACATGTGCAATGTTTGACTTGAACCACCACTCGATTATCCAACAGTATGAGATCTGTGCAGCTCTTCATCTCTAAATGCATCTCTGATTTGCCGCATGATATGTTGAAGTTCTTTATCATCTTCATTTTCATTGTCTGATAGTTGGTGTGGTCTGCTCATTAATTCCTCTTGTAAGCATTGTTTGTCTAGTTTTCCTTTGCTTCGTTCATTTCTCTTTTGAACGATATGCGGTCGTACAAGTTGTTTAACTTCTTTAGGGACAATTAGACATCTTGATACATCATCGCCCACTCCTGCCAGATGTTCTTTCAAATGTGTCACACTACCGCCATTAATTAGTTTATTGCAAAAGTTACATTTTGTTTATCGAAGATTGCCATCGATCTCAGTACCATAATTCCAACCAATTTCAATTGGATTTTCCATAACGTACTTGAGATTATAAATAAACGATACAATATACGCATTTATAATTAAACAAAAGTCAATGCTAAGCAATTAAATATTCCAAATCAAATCAAAAATAAAATAAAAATGAATAAATAACATTCATCGAAGTCATTAGAATTCATTGTTCAAGTTCAATATTTCGAGTCAAAATCAATGTCCATGTCCAATATTCAAGTCCATATTCCATTTCAACATATTCAAGTTCAATATTCAAGTCCATATTCAAATCAACATATTTAAGTCCAATATTCAAGTTGGTACAACATATTCAGGTCAGTCGACTTATTTAAGTCGGTTCAACATATTCAAGGCCTTTTACATATGTAATATCAAACAATGTCATGTTCAACATATAATAGGAAAAGGCCAAGGCCCATAAAAACAATGTCCATGTTCAACATATTCAAGGTCGTTTACATATGTGCACTAATTTATTCTTTCTCCCACTTCACAACCAAATACGCACACACAAAATAAAAATTCAAACAATAGGTAAAAATTGCTGCAGGAGGAAAGGAAAAGTTAGCAAAAAAATTCACCTATAATTGCGAATTGAAGCTCAGTTCTCCTCCCTTCGAAGTCGAAGACCTCCACGACCGCGCGACGTCGAAGCTTTCTCCAATTTGGGTGAACTCATGATGCTTAGCACTCAAATTGGGAAGATTGTTGAAGCACAAATTATGGGAATTTATGTTTGCGGTTGCTTATTTATAGCCAAAAAATTTATACTTTAACCGTTCAAGCACGGGATGAGTTTCCATTTTTGTTTTGCTTTTAGGACTTTGGATTTCGTGTGCATTTTGTTGTCGGTTGTCGCTCTCCAATCCTTTTTCTGATTTCACAAATTGGAGTTTTTTTCAATCACAGTTTGAATGGGACAAGATTTTTCCCTAATCTTGTCCCAATGATGGCCGTAACCGATACGAGGTGGTCGAAATCTCGTGGTTCCGGCCGGAACCTCAAACCTTGGTATTTACCATTGCTCCTTACCTATGACAACTAATAAAATTTTATTGCAGAAGGAAATATGCTTACTTTTAAGTGTAAGATATGGGTTGGTGATTACAAATAAATGCAGAATGCCGGTCTAATTTATGGAAATGTAAACGTGAAAGGTGTATGGGACAATACCAATTTGATCATGTGAAAAATTTCATTGTTTTTTTTCTTTTATGCATTCACTTTTAAAATTCTTTTTAACATAGAGAATCCGAGTAGTAATTCATATCTATTATATCAAATTGTGTTACCCGGTGCCTTGGCTCGGCTACACAAAGGTAATTACAAAGATCAGAATTGACTATTGATGGAAGAATGGCCACGAGACGACATCTATATCACCAGAGTGTGGTTTCCATGTAGCTATTTCTAGCCCTGGGTTAATAAAGTCAACAAGTGGATGAAGCAGGATGTCAAGATTACGATGATTAGTAGGGGTCGGCATTCGTGGTTGATGAGTTGAGAAGTATGTGGTATCCATGGGGTCGACATTCCATGTAATAGAGATCGGGTCGGCATAGCATGAAGGGTGTGTTTGGGTCGGCATGGAGCATATTGTAGGGCATGGATCGACAAAGGATGAAACATAGTATTGCTCGGGTCGGCATTGCATGAGATAGAGCCTGGGTCGGCATTGCATGAGATGGAGCCCGGATCGACATTGCATGAGATGGAGCCCGGGTCGGCATTACATGAGATGGAACCCCGGGTCAGCATTACATGAGGTATATAGAAGAGCGCGGGTCGACATAAGGTGTGAAGGCAATTGGGTTGGCATACTCGGAGGGGTCAGCAAAAACGTGTGGTGAGGTGTTAAATTGGAAGCGGTCAGCATTATGGGGTCAGCACTCTTGGGTCGGCATTATTGGCATATCAGGGTTGGGCTAAGTTTTCCTTGTGATGGGCCTAAGTGACCAAGGGGGAGTCTAAGCTTTGAGATGTCAGACTACCTCCATCTATAAATACAGAGGCAGGGGGCCACTTTGGGGATCTTTCGAACAACCAAGGGAATACTCTACCATTTTTCGTACTCAGTTTCTCTTTGTTATAACTTGTATTCAAGCTTTTCCTTGTGAATTGTATTTGTAATCAAGTGATTGATAAGGCAATAAAGAGAGCATTCAGAGTGGACGTAGGCAATCCATGCCGAACCACTATAAATCCTGTTGTTTTCACTTTTTGCTGTTCCTGCTTGCAATATATAGTGTTATTCCTCATTTTCCATTTGATTTCTTCATTTATTTCACTACTCAAACCTATTCTTGAGTGTTTGTGATTAATTTGGTTGCAAACAAATTGCATTGTCAGGTTCTATGAAAACATAGATTTCCTTTTGGTGACTTTGCTAACCATTTTATCTTGAATAAGCAAGGTAATTTTCACTGTATTTACTGCACGCATCTAATTTGAAAATTGGTGTCCCCACCTAAATAGATCATTCAAACTAAACATCATTCTACTTGTTGAACTGGTCGGACTCATCAGAAGGTAATGGTTCATTTTCAAACAAAACAGGCATTGTCATTGTCCATGTTTAATCACCACCTTTGTCATCTCCTCTAGTATCACCAACTCCAAATTGAACGTGTCGGACACCAACTGTTCATTTTAAACCAATGAAGTCATTCTCTCATATTTAATCACCGACTTCATCATCTTCTCTTTCATCACCAACCTTGAATTAGAGCATTTAATCGTTTTAGGAAAGAAAATACGAAATGAAATGAAAAAAGAACAGATTTTTTTTCGGCAAAACCGAATATTTTTACAAATATTTCTTTTATATTCGCATTTGTTTCGATTATCTCTATAACATATATTCTTTGGGACTTTATGGAACTATATGTAATTTTTGCTTTTATTTACATAATAACTAGTGAATCCTCTAATTCATCGTTCGTAGTTGTTCCTCATTGGAGTTCACTACACGTTGTTAGGTGTGTCTCACATTTGACTATGTGAGGGTTGAACGATAAGTCTCATATTGCTGGAAATATGATGCATAACGTGGTATATATGGAGGATTGGTGGCATGTAACATTGAGAATTTCTTTTGTTACAAGCAAATGCTGCCAAGACCATGTATGTGCTCCTTCCGGAAAGCAATGAAAGGGATGTTCAATCGGGACGCTGGCACATCAGAAACTGCATTAGGTGGCGCCATTATAGGAAAATGAAGTGCGCGTTTATGGAGACACGTTGGAGTGCCGAAACACAACATGATATGAGAACCGATGAGTCGAGGGGACAATATGATGCAACATTGACGTAAGTATGCTCCAATGTGTGGCTTGAGCTCGGGATTCTCATTAAGGTGGAGTTATATATTAGAACGTGGCTTGCTCCAACCGTGGGAAAGGGAACTCTTTGTAAAACAGCTTGGCCCAACCGCTGAGAGGTGGTAGCGACCTTATCCAAGTGTTTGAGGTCTCTGTATAACTTCAAGTTGAATTGAGAAAATGCTCGCCAATGTGGAGATCAGTTAGGTGTGGCTCTCATTGTAAGTGGGTGCGTAGATTGGATTATGATTAGTCCCACATCGCAAGATGTCCTAAAAGAGATGAGCATATATATGGGATTAGTAGCATGTAACAACAAGGAATTTCTTTTGTTACAATAAATGTTGTTAAGAAAATATATGTGCTCCAGGGGAATATAGGGACATCCAATCATGACGCTGGCACTAAAGAGCTTCGTTCAGTGGTCTTACCTCTTCTACACTAAATAAAGTGCGTGCATAGCGAAAGATGTGAGGGGGTACCGAAAATTTTAATGCACGCATTGGAATTTAACGACATTTGCTGTCAAATGATATGAACTCATGAAGGATGATTCAGTCTAAGGTATGAGAAATTAGTGGAAGCTTACAACGAGCAACATACCATATAATTCACCATTACATGGATAATAAATGAGATAATTTGAAACATGTTTGGGTTTCTCGGAATCATTTACTACAACATGAGGAGGTGTGCAGGACATGAAAAAAGACACTATGGATGAAGATGATATGTAGTGGAATACGACAACTTCAAGATACAAGAAATTCAAACAACATTCTCCATCGAGGTTTATGGAAATGAATATTACTGTTATGCAAAATATTAATTAATTTGCACTAACTCCAAAACTGCAGCGGAATACTAAGGCGTGGAAACAATCAAAAGAATCTAGCTTTTCGATTAATTATCAACCGCTAATGAAAAATAATCACCAAACAAAGAAAAAGCAGAAGAGCAGAGAACACAAAAATTTAACGTGGTTCGGCCAAATTTCCTTCGTCCAAGGACCCAACAACTATTCTTTCTTTCACTGAAGAAAGAGAGTACAAGAGAGAGAGATTACTAAATTATAGGCAACAAAGTGGAGAGACTAACCTGTAATTATAAATTGAATAATCAATTTCTCCAAAGACTTGTTTGCGTTCAAAACCCCTAATTTGGTTTGGCTGTAGAAATTAGGGTTTTCTGAAGAAGAGGATAATTGAGAATGCTCTCTCTTACATGTGTAACGTCCCGAAAATTTTCGACTTTCGAAAATTCGACATCGATACTCACTGTATCGACTGCCGAGCAATCGAATGCCGAAAACCCGAAATGTTATGGTTTAAAAAGAAGAAGAAGGTAGAAGAAGAAGAAAATAGAAGAAGAAGAAAGAAAAGCAACAGAACAATACCAAAAACAGAAACAATATCAGAATCTCACATATCGCAGCAGAACAACATATAATAGATAAATGAATAATCTTAAAATCAAAGAACTATATCATTTTATACATTACATCATCATCAGAGTTTACAACAACAATACAACAATGGACAGTTATATAAACTTGTCCTCATACAGAATACACAGTGGAATAAATAATATCATATACAAGTGGTACGTCTCGCCATCCAGCTCGCCATTATGCTCCACAACATCCCGAATCCAGAATGACCTTGTAACCTAACTCTAGACTGCCCGTGTGGAAATTTGTGGGCACCCAGAGTTTAGGAAGGAAACAATAAACTCCAGGTCAGTCATGGTGACCGGTGTGAGAACTTAAAACAGTTTATCTTTAAAACAACAACGGGATAATTTTAAAGTCAATTTCGCAATGCTTTTGGAAAATGAGACTACCATAAGGCCTCCCGCACACACACACAATGCAAACGCAGAATCGGAGGAGATTTCTCCTTATGATAGTCAAAGATGCTTACTACGCAAAATCAAATCATTTTTGATATTATTATTAGTGCATAGTGTAGAAAAATCATTTCAAAAGTAGAATATAAATCTTAGCCGACATAGGCATTTCACGTTATGCCTACTATAGTTACCATCCAAACTGTGGGGCGCCACCATAAGTGAATGATAGGTTTTACAACTAAAACCGTACAAGTCTCGTATTGTTTCTTTGGATTTCCAACAAATGGTCAGGCCAAGGAACTTCCCATTGCCACATAGGTACGCCTCTGGAAAGACGACCCGAGAACCTAACCGGATCTCTGCCAACACAAGGCCGGGTTACCTCTGCAAAAATAGGTAACTACTGACACGCGTATGCCATCCCCCGATCGTAACCGATCTTCCCGAGGATCCTCGATTTCCAACAACCACATAAGAATAATAATGCAGCAACAACATAGGTTAAGTATCCGGGCTCCATACCATGATACCACCTCTATCCAGAAGGAATGACATACACTAAGGGGCGCTACTCCCTAGAACCTTGCCGCATCCTTCCTGTTTTGACCATTTCCGGGGTGTGAGGTCCGACGAAGTCTCGTCCACAAAGCTACGCTTTGTCACAAAGCCATGCTTCGAGTCAATCAAATGATCACAAAGATAAATGATCAACCAAATGATCATATCACAAATGATCAAACAATGATCATTTCACAGCAACACTCAGCATGCCATGTTACCAAATTAGGGGTATATCACTGATAAATTTCAACTACATAACCTCTGAGCTCGTACGTCTCAGAGAAGGGTGTTAAGCTAAGAGAATAAATTCTCCGCCACCAATAGAAATGTATTTGAAAGAAATCAGCTTTATATCTCAATTTGTAACGTCAGACACACAACCATACAAGTCTGTTCCGGGATCGAACAGAACCGAAGGCACTTCTCACGAAGCCCTTGCACGTCCGGATAATTTTCTAATCATGTCCAGACTTCCCGTCACTAAGGGTGATAAAACCTCTAAATCGGAGATCAGCCGATGTAGAGTAACTCGACGGTAATCCTTCCGTTTTCAAAAATATCCGGTCTTCAACACCGGTCATCAAATGCAATTCATTACGACGTATCACATATTCGGAATGGGTTATACGACCCCATGGTCCTTTCCCGGCTAACTCGAATAGTGAGCGCTTATTCAAAAATAAGTTTGGCATTCAAATTCATCCAATTCACAACAAATACCCATTCAAGGTAATTATTGATAATCATTTCTTTAACTATCAATAAAGATGCGCAACATCATCAGATTCCAAATAATTTTCCAAATTATTTATTTTCCAAAATATCTTTACTAGATATAAACATTCCACACTTCAAAAATAAATCAATATTTATTTTTCTAAACAATTTCCCTTTCTTTTTATAAATTCCATAGTGAATTTATATTTTCAAATATCTACTGATATACGATTTTTCAATCGATTTCAAATATTCACTTTCAATTTATCTTTAAGAAGATAAATTCTCAAAAACGTTTCATTTCATTTTGGAAAACATTTCCATACTTATTTAATAATAAGTATTTCACAAATCTATTTATTTTCAACATTTGAAAATATTCGATATATTTAAATCAAAATTAAGTATATATTTCATTCTTTAAGGAAATCATTTATTTTAACAACATCTACTTGAGTCAAAACGAATGTTACGTAAAACATCGTTACGACGACTCAAAATCACTAGTATAGGGATTCGAAATTTAGATAGATATATAAATCCCAATACTACATAAAACATTTTCTTTTGAAAATCATTTACTATAACAACAGTGTTATAGTCCACCATTTCCTTATTCCTCGAAAACGTCTATTTCAACAATGAATGTTGAAATCTATGATTTCGATATTTAATATATTTTAAAACATCTTTAAAATGTTTAACTTCATTTTTTATATCACTTCCCCAAAATGTATCCATTTTATTCAATAATATATTCACTGTCCAAAATCGTGAATATACTTCACTAACCAAATTTCAATCATCTCTACACATTTTATTTCAATAATAATTCGCTATCCAAAATCGCGAATATATCTCCTTTAATAACCTTCTATATTTAATTTATCAAATCCAATTGATTTCAAATTTATAAAACAACGTTTATAAATTCTATTTCTATTTTGTAACAACTTTGATTTATAAATCTTCTTTATTAACAATTCGATCAATATTCCATTTAAAGGCAAAAATCCAATTTATAAGTAAATTTCTTATAAATCTTTTATTCTACAATTTCATTCATTTTATAACTTCACAATTTATAAATCTATAAATTCCATATCTTCACGATTTATAATTCTATAAATTTCATATCTTCACAACTTATAATTCTATAAATTTTAATTGATAAAATATCAATTTTGTACATCTTCTATATACATCGTTTTTAATAACTCAAAAATCCAAATTTAAACTATTTTATAAATTACTTAACTATTTATTTCAAAAATCACCTTTTGGTTATAATTCACAAAAATCTTAACTTTTATAACTTTAAGATTTGAACGTTTATTTATTTAAAATAAATCACTTCAAAAATTTAATAAAACATATATTTTCAAAGATCACTTCAAAAAATCTCTTTTAAAATCAACATCGTTATTTTTAAATTTCGAAGATGAATCCGATGATGCAACGCACCAATTAGTCAATCACAACATTCAATATCATATATCAATATGATAATAGAATACATCACAATATTTGTAAATAAATAAATACTGGTGAGGAATCCAGTTGGATCCCTCCAACCTGTTTCCCTACATCCACAGACGTTAGCACAATACCCATTCCACTTCGAGGTGGAATATCGCGGTATATGGGTTTTTATAAAAATCATCCACTTACTAACGGCGCAATAGGGTCTCATCCGCTATACAATGCGGGAAATCAATCAATCCAATATATACATATGCCAATATGTATATATTGCTATATATATATAGATATATCCTACTATATCTAATATCACATCCAAACAGTCAATCAATCAGTCAATAAATAACTGCAAAATCCAAATTTATTTGAGTGAGAAAAATCTCACCTTAGCTTTTAATTTGCCATCCATTTCCATTTTGACCATTTCTTCTTGATTTTTAACCTTGTATAAATAATTATACAATTTATAAATATTTGAATCAATTGACAATAAATTAAATTTCCCATTTTAAATCAATTTAATTAACCGATGGTTTTACTTTTAACTAATTTCTTTTAAATAAATTTTCAGTAACTAAAATAATTAAATAAGTCAATTTGACAAGTTAAACTCCCTGAATTTATTAATTTAAATTTATATAGATTAGAAAATAAATGGATAACTTAGTAATTTATTTCATAGTAAAGTAGGTTCCTTTTTAAAACTCTTTTATCAGCTGAATACTTAATTTAAAAAAAAGGCATGTGAAAGTATCTATTTTATAACATACTTTAAAATTGAACAGTACATACATATATTTTCTTCTATAAACATATAGATTTATATGAAACTAAAAATTGACTTTACTGTAAAAATCTTTTCCATAATCTATATTTTACAAATAAACCAGTAGGTGAAGATGTCTATTTTTTTATAAAAATTTCATTTCATCATTTTCATTTTCCCTTTACTGTAAATTAAAATTACATTTGCACATACATATATATATATATTGAATTTGAAAAAAGAAAATAAATTCTACCTTACAGAAATTCACGAACCCAGGCTCGCACCCCAAGTTGATCGACATCGTCTCCGCCTGCTCGAACAAGAACACACTATCGCGACAATCGTACACCACCAGATTGAAGACGAACCTCCTTCCATGCGCACGCCATCGAACAAACGAGGTCGCCGACATTTGTCCTAGCCTCGATCGCTGCCTCGAGCTCAAGCTCGACACTTCATCGCGACGAACACCCTGAGCGCCACCTCCCAGATGCTCGCGCATGCGAGCGTGATGTCCTCCCTTGGTTGTGAAGTTCGCCGCTTTCCCCTCTCGAGTGATTCGAACGATCATGATTCGATTTGAGATCGAATTTAAATTTCGCAGTCTTTTTTTTTCTGGGAAGAAAAGGCTTCGACCATTTGATTTGTGAACGAAATTGAAAATAGAGGGATGAGGAAATGAACTTGACTTTGAACTGAAGACCCCCTTTAAAATGAAGAAGAGGAGAACGAAGAGTATGCGGCCATTTCCTTTGTTTCGATTTTTTTTTTCTTTAAACAACAATAATGGGTTGCATGATGATATTTAAAAAGAAATGGGGAGGAGACAAAAGAACATGGGTTGCACGACTTCGTATCTGTGATTGTAGGCATGAGTTAAGGGAAGAAAACGTGTGATATTAATTAATATAAATATAAATTTTAAATTGAATTTCATTTTATTTCAACGCGTTTGCATATCGTACGGTCACACGGCAACTCCGTTAAATACGAAATTTGAAATCCGGTAATAATACAATATTACGGACCTAATGGAACTGGTTTCGTCAAATTCCGAGACTGTCTCCCGGAACGCTATTTTTAAATATCAGTTGAAACGATATAATTTCAAAACTGATCAAATCACTTCTAAATTCGATTCTGAAGCTTCTATTATCTTCATTATTATCAATACGAATTTTAAAAGCTTTTAAAATATTTTTAATCAGCTTAAAATTGGAGATTCGAATTTTTATTCAACATTCACTAGATTAAATTTTATAATTTAATCGCCAATTTATTCTGATAATTTGAAATTCAAGTCAAACCATCATTCAAATATTTAAAATTAATTAAATATTTCCAATTTAAATTGTTCAAAATTCTGGGTCGTTACAACATGCCTATATGAAGATAAACTCCTTCATTTAAATAGACTTCAGAATGAAGAAATTACTTGGAGACTAAGCAAATTAATTTTCCACTTGTCTTGAAACTTTCCAAATAGCCTTGATTTGATTTCAATGCAAATAGAAAGTGAAGATCGGGTTTCCATAAGTTTCTTTAATTTATTGAATCTCCGTCAATCATCTTTTATTTATTCATATTGTAAAGTCAATGAATTTGTAAATAGACTTCTTTCCTCATTTATAGATCTATTGAGTAATTAATTGATTGGATAATCAATTTTTTTCCTTCCAAGATATCCTCTTAAACCTTTCCAAATATAGCCTAACTGATTGATAAGACCAATTAGCTAAATTCTTTACTTCTTTGGCAAATATTTGAATCATCCAAATTTAACACTCCACCTTGATTCAAATATAACAATCTCTCTTCGTCATCACATTGCAACAAATTATTGGGTCTACCGACATGACTCCAAACTCAAGATGAATAAGTTTGGGAACTGTTTCCCAAACAGAACTTCAAAATCTTTTCCAAGCATAAGAAATATAGTATGCACATCAACAAACAAAATGCATATGAGAAAATACCAAATTTTTTCAACATATCCATTGTTGGAGACGAACATGTAGATACCAAGCTTCGAGAGACCAATGGAGATTTAACAGCGCGCTTCACCTTCTCCATTCCAAATTGAGTGAGGACATACTCAACATTATCTATTCCAATCTCCTCCACAAGAATTTTGCTAGACTTTCCTAAGTCAAAACTAGCAGACTCACCAACAAACTCCTCTACATTCAAAGCATAAGATGAAGAATCATCGCTATAAATATGCTTTCAAACAGGGCCAACTAAACCAAAAGGCCTTTCCTGCAACTGAGCTCCACCTAGAGTCTGAACCTCTACAATCTTCTCATTAACCATGATATCATCATAAGTACCAACATCTCTTCGAATATGAAAACAATCTAATAACTCCAAATGTGTTTGGCAATTTTCTGTCTTCCCAATGTCATCACTTGATAGAGGCTTCACCTTCAAAAAGGACCTCTCATCAAATATCGCATGTCTACTAGTCACAATTCTCTTAGTTGTTTTGCACCACAACCTATACTTCTTCACTCCTTCTCTATAGCCTAACAAAACGTGCTTACTTTTCCTAGGCTTCAATTTATCATGTCTCTCGTCATCTAAATAAGCCGAACAACCAAACACTTTAAGGAATGAATAGTCTACAGGCTCTCTTTTCCATATCTCTTCTGGATCTTCATATCTAAGGCAATAGAAGGTATATGGTTGATGAGAAATATTGCCATAGATATCGTTTCTACCCAAAATCCCTTTTCTAGATCAGCGGTCATTCTCAAGCTTATAGTTCTATCCCATAATATTCAACACCTGCTCTCCTCCACTCCATAACAATGTGACTCAACAGAAATAGAAAAATCTCTAATTGCATGCTCGGATGCACAATAGTTAATGAATTCTTGTGACATAAATTCACTACTATTTCCAACTTTAAGAATCTTCAAACACTTCCTCGACTGCTTCTCTACCAGGGTCTTCCACTTACAAAACTGGGCAAATACTTTGTCTTTGGCCTTTAAGAAATAAATCCAGACCTTATGTGAGAAATTATCCACAAATAAGACGAAGTAACTAGTTCCACCAAAAGATGCAATTGGGGTGGTCCCCATACATAAGAATGAACATACTCTAGAAACTCTATAGCTCTAGGTCTCGCAACATCAAATGTGACATGCTTCTTCTTTCTAAAAGAACAATCTCAATAAAAGCTAGGCTTTAACAGACAAACACCATCAATCAACCCCCACTTCATTAATACTTCAAGACTCTCCTCATCAGCATGACCTAAACGAAGATGTCATAATTGAGTAGAATCCGGAACACTAGAATCTGTAGAAACTACTGACTTCCCAATACTATCTCTCCATGAAGCACATATATCATCAACTCGCCCCCCCTTTCATCACTACCAAGGAACCTTTCGCCACTCTCAAGTTCTCTCCATCTATTATAATCCTCATACCAAGTCTAATCAAAGCTCCAACCGACAACACACTTCTATGCAGCATCGGAACATGTCTAACATCCGTAATAGTCCTAATAACACCATCATGCATCCTAAACCTCACACCTTCCAACGCCCACAACATGACAAGATGTGTCATTCCCCACATGAACTGCTTCACCATCAATTTTGTTATAACTGACAAAATAGCTCCTATTTGGAATCTTATGACAAGAGGCTTCAGAATCAATCACCCAACTTGTATTCTATAAAAGTGAAATACTGATTGAAAATAATGACGTATCACTATCGCTTCTATCTGCATCCAATCTAACTACTGCCGTAATTCAAGCTTTCTCATTCTTCTCTCTCTTCTTTCTAAGAGCTGAACAATCCCGTATCAAATGCCCCTTCTTCTTACAGTAATAACAAACACCTCTTTTAGGACCCATGAAGTGGGACCTATACACATCTCTTCTAACTCTAAGGTGCTTTTGGCTTTTGTATCTTCCTCTAAATGAATGAAGTTGTTGTTAAAGAACACCATCATTAGTCTTCACCTTCCATGTCCCAAAAACTCCTTTTCCAGCAAATTTGGTGACGCCATAATTTCTCATACCAATACTAGAAGAATTTGTCATTGATAACTAATCAAGGACAAGACAGCTAGCTTTGATACCAAACTGTTGTGCAAAATTTTAATTAATTTGTACTAACTCCAAAACTACAGTGGAATACTAAGGCGTGGAAGCAACCAAAAGAATTATCTAGCTTGTCAATTAATTATTAACCACCAATTCAATAAAAAATAATCACCAAATAAAAAAAATAGAAGAGTAGAGAACACCAAGATTTAATGTGGTTTGGCTAGATTTCCTACATCCATGGATCCAATAACTATTCTTTATCTTACTGAAGAAAGAGAGTACAAAAGAGAGAGAATACAAAATTATAGGTAGTAAAGTGGAGAGACTAACATATAATTACAAATTGAATAATCAATTTCTCCAAAGTCTTATTTACGCTCAAAACCCCTAATATGATTTAGCTGCAGAAATTAGAGTTTACTGAAGAAGAGGATAATTCCGGATGCTCTCTTTGACATGCCAATATGAAGATTTGTTTCCTTCCAAAGTATCCTCTTAAATCTTTCTACATATAGCCTAATTGATTGATAAGATAAATTAGCTAAATTCTTTACTTCTTTGGCAAATATTTGAATCATCCACAACATGGTATCAGAGCCGATGGTTCGAGGGACCATTAGACGATGCAAGCTAACCGAAGCAAGGACTCTTGAGGCTTGGAGATATGTAAGCAGCCTGACACCACTGCTAGATACGAAACCTGCACCACTGCGTGGTGTACTGATGCTCCAAGATGGCTTGAGTGGAAAGTACTCGCCTTAAGGTGGAGATTTGGTAACGCAGCCTTGCCCAACTGCATAAGAAGTGAGAAAAAAGCAGCCTGATCCTACTGCATAACTTCTTCAGTTTGCTCCAAATGAAGGTTAGAGGAAATGCTCACCAAGTGGAGATTTGTTAGGTGTGGCTTGCATTTGAGAGTGCGTGGGTTGAACGGTAAGTCCCACATCGCAAGAAATATGACCCATAACGTGGTATATATGTAGGATTGGTGGCACGTAACATTGTGAATTCCTTTTGATACAAGCAAGTGTTGCCAATACAATGTATGTGCCCATTTCGGAAGGCGATAAAAGGGATGTTCAATCGAGACGTTGGCACATCGGAAGCTTCACAAGGTGGTGCCATTGCAGAAAAATGAAGCGCGCATTTATGGGGACGCGTTGGAGTGCCGAAACACAACAATTACGTATCGCAACTACATAGAGACAACAAGTTGCAAGTATGTTGTGCCTCCATGTCCTCTAATAAATTTTAACATCAGTTGCACACAAACTTACTTTATGCGCTAGAGACAGATCTAGGAAGTTCTAATCGCTGACTCGAGTCACTAAATGAGACACTGATGTTGTTTTATCATCCAAATCCCAACCTAGACATTCAAGAAAATAATTAGTTATCGATCTGATTTATGACACGAAATTGAATAGTACAATTGTTCAATGTATGAGTATTTGGTTAGATGGCAACATTTTTATAGAACATGAAATTTCATATATTTTTACACATAAGGAAAAATTAAGGGATTGTATGTACTATGCATAAGCCTAAAGTAATTAGACCATTGTTGAATTTCTGACGACAATGCTACGTAGAAATATGAACTAGGACTTTTTTGTTAAACGTATAGCTATGTACTCAGTTTATAGTTTTCAAAATTTGCTATGTATAAGATTCATTTTTATTTTGTTTTTAATTTTTATCCAATATCAAATTAATACATAATTTAATATCAAATTAAGTATAATAATAACCTCAAATTTAATTCCATTTAAAGAAAAAAAATTAAATCTACAAGAACAATAATTATAAATGACAAAACAATAAAATACCACTTTCTTTTTTCTTTTAAAACAAAAAACACATTCCCCTTCCTTAGACTTACCCCTTCCATACCTCTGCCAAATCCACTTTTGCTTTGTCGCAATCACACCTTTTATTCTTTGAAAAAAATATACATATTAATTTGGCCCATTTTGGTAATTTGAATTCAATTTTATTCATATATGGATTGCTACAAATGATACTAATTTATTAACTGCAACAGTCAATTGTAACATATTATAGATGATGTCTTTAGGCAAGTTAAAAGTACAAACTGTGGAAAAGCAAGATTACAAACATAAACTGAGATGAACCGCATCGATGCAATTTGGACATTCAACTCAAAAAATATTTCCCATCAAAAAATTGACATTAGGTATGCTGTAACACTCCACCTCTATATCCATATTACCAAAGGGTATTACTATGTAATACTATTTGATAATGCAGCAAATAAGATGATATTGGCCTATCATACGTGAATATTCCCTGGGTTAACACCTGTATGTATTTCAAAAATCATAGATAACTCACCTAACGTACTCAGTATTGGCACAAAGCATTAACCATGTGTGTTTTAAAAATAGAACAATATATAATATAAAATAAATAATAGAGGACATGGAGTTATAACATAGCGATAAAGTATAATGCATTACATAATTGTCAGTCGGTCTATAAAAAGTCGAATGTCCACTATCTCTCAAAATATACAATTCATATGTCCAATTCATATATCTCAACATCATCAACATACATGAGGCTACGTAAATACAAAATGATACACTATTTAACTAATAAACTAGCCTCTAACCATGCCCAACAATCACTAGCTGATCACTTTGTCTCTAAACCTGAAATGTCTCGAATTGGCTCGAGAATTACATAAATAACACATGTGTTAGACTATGTCTAGAATGTGGATGTTAATATATCTTAACAATTGGCATGGTATACAAATATATCTCCAAATTGACATATAAACATTCTCTAACAGGACAACATATCTTAAACCATGCACAAGTGCCATCACCTATATAAAAGTAAAGTCAAACTTTATATCAAGTGGTATAATATCAAAATGGGTGAAACATTCACACAATCAACTATCATCAATACATAAATATCATCAAATGCCACATGGCATGCACACAACAATGCCTAAGATTATCCCTTAGGTAATCAAATAGTGGACATACTTGAGATTTATCATACTCAACATACAAGTAACAATCATGCATCGAGGTTAAGCATAAGTAAGGCATGCCCTCAACAGCCTAGTTATCTCTCAAATAACCCAATAGGTAAGTACGGGGTCATACTAATTCATGAACTCTCAGCCTCATGAATTCACACATTAGTCATAGCCATATAATAATAATAATACAATAGAGGTATAATCTCAACATCATATTGAAAGTCTATAGTATGGTGGATCGATTATACAAATGCCAAGTATATGACTAATTTAAACTATAGTGTAACAATAGTAAAGTATGTAAATAAGAATAATCACACCAGGGATTTTATACTAGTTCGGACCTCCCGTCCTACGTCAAGTCCCGAAGCTCCTCTTCGGAATTTCCTTTCACCAAATAACCCTCACTTCACCCGGAGGAACAGGTTTACAATAACAGAGTTTCTTTTTCAAGAATGTGTTCTCTATTACACGGATTTTGACTATATAGTACAATTGAACTTCCTATATCTCTTGAATGATTGAATACAATATTGTTCGAGAGAGTATGTAAGTGTATGATCTCAGATTTGCAGATTTGATAGCAAGTAGATGATTATAACAAGAGATGATCAAGATAGAGAGTCGAGTGAATTAGTTAAGTGCTTTGATCCTTCTTGATTCTCGTTTATATAGTTGTAGAAGGTTGCTTCTAGTAGTTACACCTCTTCCCTTTCAGTCTAGAGTCGTCACTGTTCACTGGTGAAGAGTTGTGGAGGAGAGATGGAGTTGTGTCTCTTCGGAGATGACAGTTGTAATTTGAATTATCTGCCTCGAGCCCAGTTTCAGAAATCTGAATGATGTTTTCAGACGTCTGAGAACCTATTATTATTTTTGTTCATCTTCTACGTTCATACGTCTAAAGTTCTGCATTCAGACTTCTGAACCTATTAAGTGATGTTCTTTTGGGTTTATTCTTGAGTGTATCTCTCTTCGATCCTCGTGCAACTTTGTAGATGAATCTCTTCAGTGCTTTAGTCATCGTCTTGTCACGGTAGTGGTTTGTCTTGCTTTGAATTCGTATCTATATAGTTGTATGATATATATATATATATATGATTTCCATTGTATAGTTGTCATCGTCGAAATCATAAACTAAGGGTTCTAACATTCTCCCCCTTTTTGAGGATGACAACTATATAATGTACTTAGATAACAATTACAGAAAGGTTCTCCCCCTAAATATGATCTCCCCCTATGGATGTGCATATTTATTTTTCTCCCCCTTTGTCATTATCAAAAATAATCGAAGAATTATAAAAATAATGTAGAACCAAGTATGATGTACATACATAATTATATCACTAACAAAAAGGTTATTATTACATCATTAACCACATCAAAAAAGAGGATTATTGATAGTGTCTTACCAGAACTTTGATAAGGGAGTTAATTACAACAAAATATTTACCTTATGAAGTCAAGGTAGTTCATCACAAGAGGAGTCTAATTTCCCTTTCCCCTTATCGCCGGTTTTTGGCGATGTGTGAGGAGATTGAGAGGGTGTAGACCAGTCAGAAGAAGGTTGACGGACTTGTTGAAGTGCATGATTAAGTTTGGAAACCACTGAAATGAGAGAGTCTTCAACTTTGGAAAGCCTTGTGGACAACGTGAGATCAAGCTTCGCTATTTGTTTACCAAGGATAATTTGATTTTTTGATAGGAGCACTTGGTTTTGTAAGGTTAAGTGAGCAATATTCTCATTAGCATGAGGCTGAGTTCATGCTTCTAATATCTCCATATCGAAGTGATATTCAAACGAGGAAGGAGGAGGTGGAGATGGTTGCCTTGGTAGTTCAACATCACCTTCTTGTTGTTGTTGTTGAGGAGGAGGAGGAGGTTGATCTTATGCATTTTTCCATTCTAGAAAAGTTATATAAGATGGTGGTTCCTTCGGCAAATGCATAAGATTGAAAAATTTTGTTCCACTGTATTTGATAGGTAACTCCTCAAAAGCAGAAATGTACGATGGGATGTTTAGTGCTTTGAGAATTCGCATAATATAAGCCGGGTAAATGATTGTATGGCGAGATCTATTCCAAAAACCTTTTAGTTCATCGAAAATGAACTGAGCCCATTTGGTCTTAGTTCAACCAAATAGTGCATATAGTGCTTTGTGTTCAAGATCAGTAATTTGTTCATGGCTACCTAATCGAGGGATAATGGTATTTATAAGCATTCGGGTAAGGATCCTAGCACGTGGCCTAAGGAATTTGGATGAAAATTGAGGCATTCGATTTTCCCATAATTGATGAGTGATAGTATCACGAGGTTTGAATTGCATGTCCTCCATTTCAGATAAATTTTGACCCATATAAGAGCATTCTAAGAATCGTCCAATTATAGCGGGGTTACCTTGATTGTTGTCCCATAGACACTCATCCATAACCAATCTTCATCATTCTTAGTAGTCCATACCGATGGACTATCCAGATTAGCGTAAAAAAGATATATAGCTAGTTGGTCAATAGAAACATTGTTGGCATTAAAAGAGATAAGGGTTTTCAATTCACCTTGCTCACATATGTCGTCCATATCATATGAAGGAAACTTGATTAGGCTATAGAAAGGTCCTAGATGCATCTTCTTAATCTTCAAGTCGTTAAACCGTCGTATATTTGTTGGATTCTGAAATAACCAATTGTTGATTTGAGTATCAGTCACCATCAATGGTTGAGAGGAAGATCCTTCTTCATTCTTCCTTTTCTTAATTCCCATCTTTTTAGTTCGTGGTGGCATTGATTTGAAGAGAAATTCAATTTTAGAGAATTTGAGAGAGATAATTTTTAATTTGGAAATGAATTGAAGTGGTGAAATAGTGGTTGATCGATCAGGTATAGGGTTTGAAAAACTATCGTTTCCCATTCCAGATGTCTGAAAAAGTAGATCAGATGTCTGGAGATGTCTAAATTAGAAACATAAAGTAAAGTCAGACATCTGGAATCAAAACTCAGATGTCTGGAAAGTTTTAATGTGAGACAGAGAGTGATTTCAGACGTCTGGACTTGAGTTTTGACGTCTGGGAACATATAATTTGTTCCGGATTCGTAGTTCAGACGTCTGGAATCTATTTCAGACATCTGAAAACTCCAGATTAGCATTTTCTTGAGAGTTTTGTGAAGAAAAAACTTTATTTATTGAATAGAATACAATATAATACAAACAAATATATATATGTATATAATCGTCTCCAAACATCATAGTTTATTTTTCTTGGTTCCATTCCTGACGATCCCATGAATTTGGTTCGTAGGTGGGATCACCATAGTTGATTGGGGACCAGGAAGGAGGTTTGGGTGACGAAGTTGATGGTTCATCTTTAGGAGTTTCAACAAAGCGTGGAGATTTTTTATGTAAACACTTCTTTGTTAGAGAATGACCACATATAGCATATAGAACCTTTTCCAGGAAGTTCAAATGTTTTATTGTTCCTTCCTGTTTATAGTACATTTCCTATTGAGCATCCATCATTGCGAATTGATAATGTGATATTTCATCAAGTTTTTCATGGATTGTCGGCGGTTTTTCTCGTTTGGTTTTCTTCAGTAGAGGTGATAATCCCCATCGACTTTTTGGTAAGTCGGAAGAAGGTAGGAAACGAGGAGGTGAAGGAGTACGAAGAGAAGAAGTGGATACGTTTGAGGATGGCGATCCAGAGTTATACGAAGTTATTTCCTGAGATGACATTTTGATTATGATATTTGTTATGTTTAAAAAAAACTTCAGAAAGTTAGTTTTTATAGCAATCCAAATATAAAAATAGGTAGTTTGTTCATGGTGCAAAATTCTTGTCTAAATTTTTAAAGGTTTTTAACGAACTAATAAACTTGTGGATATAAGAAAATTTTCTTAGTTTAAAAGTTCATTAAGTGAACAAATGCCTAAGTCTCGTCGTAATTTTACAAAAGTTTGTTCATTTAATGGTTTTGTAAAAGATATCGGCTATTTGATTTTCAGTGTTAACATATTCTAGAGTTATAGTTCCTTTTTCGACATTATCTCTTAAGAAATGATGTCTTATATCTATATGTTTAGTTTTAGAGTGATTTACCAGATTTTTAGATAGATTGATTGCGCTAGTGTTATCACAATAAATCGGGGATTTTTCAATTATTTTTCCAAAATCTTTTAAGGTTTGTTGCACGTAAATTACTTGTGCACGTGCTAATGCCGCTGAAATATATTCGGCTTCACAAGTGGATAGAGAAACACAATTTTGTTTTTTACTAAACCATGAGATGAGAGATTGTCCGATGAAATGACATGTTCCACTAGTACTTTTTCTATCCGTTTTGCATCCTCCAAAATCCGCATCCCTATATGATACAAGTGCAAAGGAAGATCCTTTTGGATAGAATAGTCCATAGTTTTTCATGTTAGATAAATATCTCAAAATACGTTTAACGACTCCTTGATGAGATTCTTTTGGTTTTGCTTGAAAACGTGCGCAAAGACAAACACTCATCATTATATCGGGTCGACTTGCGGTTAAATATAATAACGAACCAATCATACTCCTATATAATTTTTCTTCAAAATTTTCTCCGTTTTCATCTTCATCAAGATGAACCGTAGTACTCATAGGAGTAGGTTTACTAGATGTTTTATCCATACCGAAACGTTTTAATAGTTCATTGCAATATTTTTCTTGATGTATAAAAATACCATTTTCTAGTTGCTTTATTTGTAATCCTAAAAAGAAATTTAATTCTCCCATGTGTGACATTTCAAATTCATTTTTCATTATATTAGAAAATTTTACACATAAATTTTCATTAGTTGATCCAAATATGATATCATCGACATAAATTTGAATAACTAAAATATCATTAGTTTCTCTTTTAATAAATAAAGTCATGTCAATTTTACCAATTTGAAATCCTGATGAGATTAAATGAGTTTTAAGCCTATCGTACCATGCTCTAGGGGCTTGTTTTAACCCATATAATGCTTTATTTAATTTAAAAACATGATTTGGAAAATTTTCATGTTCAAATAATGGTGGTTGTTCAACATAAACATTTTTTTGATAAAACCATTCAAAAATGCACTTTTGACATCCATTTGATATAATTTAAAATTGTTATGACAAGAAAAAGCGAGTAGTGTTCGTATAGCTTCTAATCTAGCTACAGGTGCAAAAGTTTCATCGTAATCGATTCCTTCTTCTTGATTATACCCATGTGCTACTAAACATGCTTTATTTCAAACTATATTTCCAATTTCATCAGCTTTATTTTTAAATACCCATTTAGCTCCAATGACGGATTGATCTTCCGGTCTTGGAACGAGTTCCCAAACATTATTTCGTTCGAACTGATTTAATTCTTCTTGCATAGCTAAAATCCAAAAATCGTCTTTAGAAGCTTCTTTATAGTTCTTTGGTTCAAAATTTGAAACGAATGCAACATGACTTATTTGATTAAGTTGATTTCGAGTTACTCTAGAATTTAAATCTCCAATAATGTTATCTATAGGATGATTCTTTAAAATCCTAGGAGGTGAAACTAGAGTATTATTTTGATCAATAGCTTCATTAGTATTGTGAGGTGTGTTAGAAGAATCATTTGGATGTATTTCTTCTTTGTCATTAATTTGTGTAGTTACAAAATTTTCATCAAAAGAAACATGTAAACTTTCTTCTATAATATTTGTCCTTTTTTTATAAATTCTATAAGCTTTGCTACGATCCGAATAGCCAATAAATATTCCTTCATCGGCCTTAGGATCAAACTTTCGTAGATTGTCTTTAGTATTTAATATGAAACATTTTGATCCAAATGTTCTGAAATATGATACTTTAGGTTTCTTACCAAAAAATATTTCATAACAAGTGTTTTTTGTCATTGGTCGTAGTGTCACTCTATTCAAAACATAACAAGCCATGGCAATAGCTTCAGCCCAAAAATATTTTGGTAGATTACTACTGTTTAATATTGTTCTTGCACATTCTTGTAATGTTCGATTTTTCCATTCAACTACACCGTTTTGTTGTGGTGTACGTGGAATTGATTAATTATGATTAATTCACTTTTTATTGCAAATATTTGTAAAAAGTTCATTTTCAAATTCTCCTCCGTGATCACTGCGAATATTTTTAATTTTCAAATTCATTTGATTTTTAATTATTTTTGCAAAAATTTTAAACATACCAAAAGTGTCACTTTTATGTTTTAAAAACATATTTTATTTGTTGTGTGTAAAACCCCTGGACAACACGCACACACACAAATATGGATTTCATGGGAAATTGGTTAAGTCATGGTATTTTGAATTTAATATTATTTTATTCAAAATGGTGAAAAGATTTTGAAATTGAATTTTGAATCAAAATGGTTTGGAAGTGAATTGGGTTAAATATGAAAAACTTTTGAAAAGGGAGTTTTGAATTATGATAACCTGCCCATATAGAGATTGAATTTGCAGCAACCCATACGCACAATTAAGGCACGGAGGGTCAATCTCCATATCCGCCATCACTCACAGTGTTGTGTTTTGTTGTTGTAATACTCTGATGATGTAATGTATAAACTGATATAGTTCATTTGTTTTAAAGATTTGTCATTTATCTATTATATATTGTTCCGCTGCGATTGTGAGATTCTGATATTGTTTCTATTTCTTCTTCTACCTCTTTCTTCTTTAACCCTAACGGTCCGGTTTTCCGGCATTCGATTGTTCGGCATTTAATACAGTGGACGTATTAATGTCTATTTTCGGGCGTCGAAAAATTGGGTCGTTACAAAGGAAATATAATTTATTTAAAAATGGTGGTTTGGTGGCGAGCAAGGGACTCTTACCTTTACATGTCCCCGGGGAGGGGTTGGCTAACCAGGTTGGTTGAGATTCGAAAGGCTGGCCGTAAAAGCAAATTCGGGGTACCAATGTGTGCCACGGAGAGGTGGGATGGTTGAAAAGCCTACCAGTCGAGATTGGCCGCTGTCGATGGTTGAAAAGCCTAGACTGTCACATTTGGAAGTCCATGTATATCTTGAAAAATCATCAACAATTACAAAACATACTTGTTATGATTTATTGATCTTACTTGAGTAGGACCAAATAAATCTAAATGCAACAATTCTAATGGTTGTTTTTTTAAAATATTATTTTTAGGTTTAAATGAACTCCTTTTTAATTTTCCAATTTGACATGCATCACACAAATTGTCTATTTATAATTTATTCTTGGTAAACCTCTAACTAGTTCATGTTTTGATCATTTATTTAAAAATTTGAAATTCATGTGACAAAATCATTTATGCTATAGCCATGGATCATCAAGTTTAGTAGTCAAGCATAAATCGGAATTTTGTTTTATATTCATATTCAAAATATAAATACTTTTATTTCGAAATCCTTCAAATAATAAATTTTTATTATTATCAAATATATTGCATCGATTTTTCTCGAAATTTATTTGAAAACCTTTATCACATAATTGACTAATGCTAAGTAAATTATGTTTTAAATTTTCTACAAATAAAAAATTAGAAATAATAGGAGAGTTAGAAATACCGATGTTTATGACTTCTCCAATTTCGATGACATATCCTTTTGAGTTGTCTCCAAAGGTTACGGTGCCTCCATCGATATATTTTATATTTGAGAGCATCTTGGCATTCCCGGTCATATGTTTTGAGCAGCCACTATCGAGTATCCATTTCTCCTTGCTTTTATTTTTGGGTACCTACAAAACAAAAATTATTTAATTGGTACCCACTTCTTTTTTTAGGGTCCTAAATGTTAGGAGGGGAGGGTAGTCATACCCAAGTGGGTTTGGGTCCTTTAAAAACATAATTATTATTAAATACTACACTTGATAAAAAAACTATCAATATGTTTTTGTCTAATTAACTTATTATTAGACTTTGGTATCCAAATTTTTATATTTTTAGATTTTACATCTTCACTTTACTTTTGTGTCTTTTTGAAACTTTGATACAAGATACTTTGCTTTATAGTATTACCTTTTTTCTTTTGTGAATTCTTTTCAAATTCCAATCCATTTCGATTACTAGAAGGTTTTGAAATTTTAATTAAATTATCAAGATCGTGTTTTCCTTTGTTAAACTTTGAAACATTGTTAGTAATTTTTTCTAGTTTATCCTTTAATTCACAAATTTCAGTTTTTGAAATTTCTATACTACTTTTTAGTTCAATATTTTCCTTAATCAAATTATTATTCTCAAGTTTTAACCTATCTATTTCACTAAGTTGTGTATCATATTCGATAGACTTTTTACACTTTTCTTGTGAAATCTCCAATTCTTCTTCTAAAATAATTTTTCATCCTTTAATAATCCAATTTCTAGTTCTAATCGATTTATTTTGGCTAGGTGTTCTTTATTCAATTTTTTAATTTGTCTAAACTTATCATCAAGTTCCATACTTAATTCTAATAGTTCATTATAGCTAAGTTCAGGACATACCTCATCAGTGTTAGCCATAAAACATACATTAGCTTATTCTCCATTGCTATCACTATCACTATCAGAAGATGATGATGAATCGGAATCGTCCCAAGTGACTTTAAAAGCTCTTTTCTTCTTAAATTTCTCAATTTTTTTCTTTTTCTCATTGTTGCGTTTAGGACAATCCTTCTTCATGTGTCCGTATTAATCACATTCATAGCACTTGATTTGAGATAGATTTGTTGTATTGGACTTCCCTTCTTTTTGGAATTTGGTCATCTTTCTAAATTTCTTGAATTTGTTGTAATTCTTGGCAATGAAAACTATCTCTTCTTCATCCAAATCTGAGTCATTATTCTTTGCTTGAAATGCTATGTTCTTCTTTTCAACATTTTGTTATTTTCTTGCCTGTAAGTTAGCTTCATAGGACATTAAATTTCCTATCAACTCTTCAACCTTGAGAGTAGAAAGATCATTAGCTTCTTCAATAGCTAATACCTTCCTTTCCCAATCCGATGTTAAAGAGTTGAGTATTCGAGAAACTAAATCAAAATCAGTAAACTTAACTCCTAATGCCATAAGATCATGTTGAATAGTTTGAAATCTAGAATACATGTCAACAATAGTTTCATTTTGCTTCATTTGAATGAGGAGAATTGGTTTTGCAAAATTGAAATCTTAGTTTGTTTGACCTTTGTTGTAACTTCATGTGTAATTTGTAAGGTACGCCAAATGTCAAACGCAGTGGTACATAACATGACACGTGAAAATTCATTTTTGTCTAGAGGGCAAAATAAAACATTCATAGCTTTAGCATTGTTTGAGGCTAAGGTCTTTTGTGCCTCGGTCCATGTGCTGCTTCATATTTATTTTGTGTAGCAGACCATATTTCTAGACCATTGGCTTCCATAAAAATACGCATACGGGTTGACCAATATGCATAGTTGGAGCCATTAAATAGTGGGGGACATGCGGTAGATTGACCTTCTTGAAAGATACTTTCCATATTAGTGATTCAAAAACTTGTTGCAGTATTTTTGATCAAACCAAGCTCCGATACCAATTGAAAGTCTATAGTATGGTGGATCGATTATACAAATGACATGTATATAACTAATTTAAACTATAGTGTAACGATAGTAAAGTATGTAAATAAGAATAATCACACCAAGGATTTTATACTGGTTCGGACCTCCCGTCCTACGTCCAGTCCCGAAGCTCCTCTTCGGAATTTCCTTTAACCAAAACCCTTACTTCACCCGGAGGAACAGGTTTACAATAGCAGAGTTTCTTTTTCAACAATGTGTTCTCTATTACACGGATTTTGACTATATAGTACAATTGAACTTCCTATATCTCTTGAATGATTGAATACAATATTGTTCGAGAGAGTATGGAAGTGTATGATCTCAGATTTGCAGATCTGATAGCAAGTAGATGATTAGAACAAGAGATGATCAAGATAGAGAGTCGAGCGAGTTAGTTAAGTGCTTTGATCCTTCTTGATTCTCATTTATATTGTTGTAGAAGGTTGCTTCTAGTAGTTACACCTCTTCCCTTTCAGTCTATAGTCGTCACTGTTCACTGGTGAAGAGTTGTGGAGGAGAGATGGAGTTGTGTCTCTTCGGAGATGACAGTTGTAATTTGAATTATCTGCCCCGAGCCCAGTTTCAGACATCTGAATGGTGTTTTCAGACGTCTGAGAACCTATTATTATTTTTGTTCATCTTCTACGTTCAGACGTCTAAATTTCTACATTCAGACGTCTGAACCTGTTAAGTGATGTTCTCTTGGGTTTATTCTTAAGTGTATCTCTCTTCGATCCTCATGCAACTTTGTAGATGAATCTCTTCAGTGCTTTAGTCATCGTCTTGTCACAGTAGTGGTTTGTCTTGCTTTGAATTCGTATCTGTATAGTTGTATGATATATATATATGATTTCCATTGTATAGTTGTCATCGTCGAAATCGTAAACTAAGGGTTCTAACACGTATGTCCACTATAACCAAACATGAGATGGACAACTCTCGGTTGCTCCAAGACCCTTTCTCACATGCTCTCAGCGCTACTTCTATAATCTTTAGTTACCTCAATTGGCCATTATGACCTAATATCCATCGGGTGCAAGTCTATGCTATGCAATGGTCATGAGTCTGCAAAGTACCCCTATTAGTAACAAATTGTTGGCCTATGTGACATGGGGGCAGTGGCACTTAGCCTTGGCTCTCGGTCATATACATCAAAAGGTATGTCATGGATTCAAGGAGCAACCCAGCAATTAGGCCGCTATGATGGATACTAACCTAATCTGGTTTCACTCCTCGCCAAATAATAGGAGTTTACTACTCAATCGATAAATATACATATAGCTCTCAGCCTACCAACTCTCAGCTTGCTACCATTATGTACATATATTACCTCGTATCTCCTTATATAAGTGACATTTACTAACAAAAAAGTTATAGAATAAATATCAGCTCTAGCATCAAATACCACCTGGTGTTACTCGCTCGTTTACTCAATGCCCTTAACTACACTCACATCACATAATTATTCTGTACGATGAGTCAAAAGAGTAATTGGAAAAATATTACCTAACATCTCATAACACTCCGTATTACTAATCCGTTTATTCAAACTTCTCACGATATAGAATTACACACAATCACACACTTCAATTATTTGTTGATTCAAAAGGGGTTTTGGAATAGAAAGTTCATTTTCAAAACCTTCAATTTAATTTCAAAAAAAAAATTAATTTCCAAAGAGGTTCAAATAATAAAATCTTATTCTTTTCTAAAATCTATATTTAAATATCTCTTATATAATTACAAGGAAGTCTATATTTTAAGCACTCATTCAATTTTAAATTTCTTAAACTCCTTTTAAAAATAATACATGTTTTGAAATACTTCTTTAATAATTTATTTAAAATAATAATTATAATATTTTATAATTCAAGATTTCCTTTAAACAACAAATTAAAAATGATATTATTTTTCCAATAAGAATTTCAATTTGAAATATTTCTTACAACCAAAATAAAATTCCAACACCAATATAATTTCCAATTTAAAACATTTTCCAAAGGCATAAAAATAAAATTCCTACATCAGTGTATTTAAAAACCCTCACTTAAATTCCAAATTACTTTTAAACTATTATTGAAAAATAATTCATCAATCTAAAAGTTTATTATATATAACCTTTTAAATATTCGACAACTAAATATCGATTTGGAACAATTATTTGTATAACAAAATCCAAAGGTTTCCTTTCCAAAATAATTTAATTCAAATATTTTGTAAATATTTCTAAAGGAATTAAAATCTATTTTCCTTTATTTAAAATAATCAAATACAAAATAAATTACTTTCAACAGTTATGCTTAACAATATATGTAATAAATTTCCAAAACTTATATTTTCCATTAAATAAACAATCACATTCAAATTTGTTAATATTCCTAAAATATTATTTTATAAAACATCACATTTATTCGATTACTCTTAAAAAAAATTCTTCATCTCATAATTTACATTTTAAATCCATTTTATCATATTCTTAAAATACCTTAATAATCGTAAATACATGAGAGTATATATATACACAAGTCCACTTATTCAAACAATACCAAAATCATAACTTTTTAATATTTTCTATTACTAATAATATATTTTTCCGATATATTAAAAAAATCATTTCAAAATTTACTATTTACATCCAAAATATTTCATTTCTTTAAAAGCTTCACATTTCAGGTTATTGATTTCCTTCCAATCAATCTCATGTGTTGTTTCGACTATTTACAAAAATTCATTTATTATACAAACAACATAAAATGTGTGTACTCAACAACTATCCAATTTTTCATCACAACAATAATCAATCAACAACTTGTAACACGATTTCAACCAATTCAATCAAATCAATCAAGAATTCATCGCCAACCAATCAATAAAAAATAGTAGAAATGACAATTTAGACGATAGCCGTGAATTAAGAAAATAATTCACCAAAAACCCCTAATCATTATCTCACCCACACCCAATAACCAACCACCGCATCTCCTTCATTTGCACAACCGAGGCCGAGTAAGAAACCCTAACCCAAACATCACCATCAGCCTCCAATGCGCGTGCATATACGAACTGTGTGACGACCCGGAAATTCTGTATATTTGAAATTGGGATATTTAATTAATTTTAAATATTCAGAGATTAATTTTAAACTTAAATTTCAAATATCGCTGTTTATTGAGTAATTTAATAATTCAATTAAATTTATTTGAAGTTGGATAAAATAGTAAATCTGGCATTTTAAGCTAATTAAAAATATTTTGAAAGCTTTAAAAATTCGTAATGATAATACTGGAGATAATAGAATCTTCAGAATGTAATTTCAAACTGTTTTGTTCAGTTTTGAATTATATCGTTGAATCGATATTTAAAAATAGCCTTCCGAGGCACAGTCTCAGAATTCGACGAAACCAGTTCCATTGGGTCCGTAATATTGAATTATTATCGGATTTCAAATTTCGTATTATTCGGAGTTGTTATGTGAGCATACGGTGAGTTAACGCGTTGAAAAATTTATATCGAAAACAAATTTAATTTAAATAAAAAAAAAGGGGGGGGGGCCTTATCATCAGCACGTTGCCTCCCTAAAATCACGCCAACAATCACGGGAAGAAATCGTGCAGAGCATGCCTCGTTTCCGTTTTAATATCTCGTTCCCCTCCTTCATTAAAAATGGTATAGCCGAAGCTTCTATTTTTTCCTCTTTAACTCAAACTAAATGAGAAAATGGGGCTTCTTCTCAGATTAAAAGAAAAACAAACCCACATCCTTCTGTTCAAATCAATTCTCGAGCCCTCATCGAATCGCATGGCTGCTCGAAGAGGTGGGTGGCATCGCGAGTTTGATTCGCGTGAAGGAGGATCGTTTTCGCGAGGGTTAGGGTTTTGTGGCATCGCGTACTCGACTCGAAGTGACTGCACGCACTCGCGAGTTCGTGAAGAGGGGCGACTCAACTGTGGCGATCGAATTGTAGATGGGATCGCAATCTGGAAGGCGACGAGGTGGGAATTCGTGGTGGATCCGCGTTCGAGGTCGTAGGGAAGCCTCGCGATAGTCGAGCCCCGTTCGAAGTCAATGGCTGGCAGTAGACTGGAGGCGCGTGCAAGTCGAAGTGGTCTCGCGCATTCGTGCTCGCGTTGAAGGCAGAGTAGCTAGGGTTTTCGCAATTTCAAAGGCAAGGCAGCAGTCGTGGGTTCGTCAAGCACTGAGACAGTGAGGTACCATTGATTTACTTTCGATTAATTTATAAACACACATATACAGAAAGCAGGAAATAAATAATTACATTTTGAATCGATATAAAGTAAGTTTTCAAATATATATAGTTAAGTAGGAATATTATGGACAGTCTAGTAAATTTCTGGTATTTTATTAAGAAAAGGAAAACAAATTTTGATAATAAAATTATATATATAAATATACACATCTATTTTAATAAATATGGGAAATTGGTTTAATAAACTTATTTGATTTACTTTAGTCATAAAAAAATATTTTTATTGATAGAAAATTTGTTTAAAAATAAATTATCGGTCTAAACCCAAATTATTAGCTAAATTAAATGAATAAATAGAGATTAATTATTTGACTAATTTAAATATTAATATACCGTACAAATGCTTATACAAGGTCTAAAATCGAGAAAATACAATTCAGAATGGGACTGGAGTGGAATAGACTGCAAATTTAAAAGCAAAGGTGAGTTAATCTCACTCAGTTAAATTTAAATTTAAATGGTTAAATTTAAATAATTGATTGGATGATTGCATTGATTGATGTGCTATATATATAGTAGTATATAGTAATATACACATATTGTCATATGTGTATATTGGAATTGTTGATATTCCCGCATTGTATAGCGGATGAGACCCTATGCGCCGCATAATAGCGGATGATTTTATATAAAACCCATATACCGCGATATTCCACTTTGAAGTGGAATTGGTATTGTGCTAACATCTGTGGATGCAGGGAAACAGGTTGGAGGGATCCAACTGGATTCCTCAAAATATTTAATTTTGTTTAAATATTCTGCGATATGATTTTTGATATCCTGTGATGAAATATATGGATAATTGGATGTTATGGTTTGGTTGGACCGATTGGGATAATGCTGAGTTATCAAAATCTCTAGAATAGAAATTTTGAAAGAAATAAAAGAGTAAATTTTTAAGTCAAATAATTCTAGTGAATTTGAATAACTTAAATAATGAATTGTAAAAGAAATAAAGTAATTTCTAAATTCGAACAAATATGGTTAAAGGGGATTTTGAATTAACATGAGGGTAATGAATTTTAAACTAAAGTGATATTATTGGAAAGAATAAAGAAATTATTTTTGAACGTAAGGATTAAATTTAATAAAGGGATAAAGAAGGAATTTTGGAAGTTTTTAATTGGTATTTTCAGTTAAAAGGGTCTTAACTCAAAATTAAGAAATAAAATCTGAGAGTAAATGTAATTTGAAATAAATGAAGTAAATAAGAAATTTATTTCAAAGTAAAGTAAATGGGAAAATCAATGGGAAATTGATTTGGTTGTTTAAAATTGGAATTTAAAAGAGAAGAGAGATTTTGGAATTTATAAACTGGGTTTATAAAGTAAAATAAAATATCAGGGGATATTTGGAAATATAAATTCAAGGTGGGAATTTATAAAGGGATATGAATTGGTTTAAAATAAATGTTGATTTATTTTTAAAGGATGGGAATGAGAAGTGTATTTCTCTGGATAGCCAAGTACGTTTTTCAAGGTAGTTTTAAATATAAGTTAAAGGTTTTAAGTATGTTTTAAAAATGCATGTTTTAGGAAATTGATTATTTCTAAAGGTAAATTTCCAAAGTAAGTATTTTCAAAAATCTATTATTGTAGTAATTATATAAAAGTGATCTGTTATGTTTTAAAAAGAGAAAGTTAGTTATATTTATAAAGTGGTTTCATTTTAAATATTCCTTAAGTATATATTTTAGTAAAGTATTAAAAGTAGTTTTAAACTTCGATGTTATAAAGTATATTGATAATAAAGTGTTTTTAAATTATTTTAATATCCAAAGTATTTTGTACTTGGTGATTCAGTGAAAATAAATATTGGGGAAATGTATTCCGTAAGCGGAAACTGTTTTCAAATGAGCTTTGAAAATTTGGAAATATATCTTGGAAAGATATTTGGGCAAATAAATAATGTGGGAAATTATTTATTGTGTGATGGTTGCTTGTGGATGTTAATTGATAGTTAAATAACCGACTATCAATATTGGCCAAATGCGTTGATCGTTTCGAAGAGACCGGGATCGGGTTTCCGTATACCAGGATTCTAGGTCTGGAGACTCGAATACCACTTCGATCCGGTTTGTACGTTTCGTGTAACGTGTTCAGAATCGAAGATGGAGCTGTGAAGTGCAAGGGCTAGTCGCTACTAATCCTGAGGATATTTCCAAAATGGATGTAGTAGGAATAGTGCCTTCGGTTCCGTTCGAACCCGGGACGGACTTGTATGGACGAATGCTTTCGTGACATCGTCAGGTGGACGATGGGCATTCTAAGGGATATGTTCTGAAAAGGTATCGTTTAGCCTCGAGCCTCATCAACCGGGAATGACTGAAAATCAGGGGTTATGCAGCAAGGCTTCGTGGGTAGCACCCACTTGAGAGTAAGGTCATCCCTGTCTAGATGTCCCTTTTATTTCGGCTTAGTGTTGCGGTTGCTGATCCCAACCGTGGGGTGATTTTATTTGGAATTATCCAGTAAGGGATGATTCCGGCCTTGTGTTGCAGGGGAGCGGGCGTACTCCTCGGTACTGTGATCTAGGCCACGTACTGTGATAGGTGGTACCCCAATGCCTAGTCATTGTTGGAAATCCATTCTTCCTACGTGCCTTGTACGGTATTTGTTTGTATTACCCACTTTTGTGGCTAGTATGCTGGAATTTAATAATGTAACAATTTCAGCTATTTTAATAAGTATTTGTATATAGACACTATTATAATATCAGAGGAATTTGATAAAAAGTGTTTTAGCTATCGTAAGGTAAAAACCCGACATGTTTATTTGTGGCGTGGTCTTACGAGATGCTTTTGTTCCAAAGGATTTTGAAACTTTAAAAATAAATTGAGTGTGATTTTCTCACGCTGGTATTCCAGACTGACTCGGGTATTGTTTTATATGATGCTCGGGTCAGACCGAGATAAACAGGTTTAGGATATGATGCTGTGGAGCTCAGGAGACGAGCTGGATGACGATACGTACTCCCGTACTTGTTATTATTTTTCCGCTGTGTATTCTGTTGTATGTTATGGATGTTGATGTACTCTGATGATGTATTCTGATGATGTATGATATAAACTGATATAGTTTTGATTTGTGTAAAGATCTGTTAATATATATTATATTTATTCCGCTGCGATGGTTAGATTCTGTTGTTGTTTTCTATTCTTCTTCTTCTTCTACCTCTTCTTCTTAACTAAAATGGTTCGATTTTCCGGGTCTGGAAAGTCGGGTCGTTACAGTGGTATCAGAGCTTAGGCTGGCGACAACCTTGGCTCTGGTGGGAATTTTGAGAGTATTAATAGATATGAGCGCGTATTTGTTAGTGAATATAAAATTGTTTTATATTGTGTTGATTGGTTTATTGAGTAGTTTATGGATTCTAGTCGATGTGTGGGACGCCACAACATTGATAGGGATCTCTAAACGCTTGTATAGAACAATTCGACACAGTATTGTTTTAAAGTAGGGTAAATGAAATAATTTTATCCAAATTATTTTTGTATAAAAAGAAACGTTTTGTAAACTATTCTAGTTAATATATATGGTTGTTTGGATGTTAGAAGTGATAATATGGAATTATTATCATTAATATATGGAAACTTAACTAGAAATTGAAATTTATAGCCAAAGTAAAGAATCAAATTTTATAATAAAATAAAATTTGAAATATAGATTATAAATGTAATCTACGAATTGAAATAAACTTCATATACAAATGAGATTGTACTTTAAATAGAATTCCAGAGAAAAATTTAAATATAAATTGAATGGATTGAGAATTTGGAATTTTTGAGAATGGATTTAAAATTCCTATGAGTTGGAAATGGTTTCAAAACGGTTTTGGAGGGATTTTGAAGAGATAAAAGCATTTAACTCTCTTTCGGTCGCTGGAAAATAACTTCGGTGATGACTGCAGCATCATCGATGTTCATTTTCGAGTTTCCAAAGAGAAATTGCTACCAAATTGTTTCAAATTGAATTTGTTGCGAACTGGGTTTGATTTTAGAATTCAAAAAGATAATGGAATTTACCAAAGGAGTTTGGATATAGTTGATTTCAAAAAGGGATTTTGAAATTTTGAAAATTTGTGTATACTCTGGAATCTTATTTTGGAATATTTATAGAATAATAATAATGGAAAATATATACTTGACTAAAATTTAATGTATAATCTGGAGTAAAGGGTAAAATGTGAATGGGAAAAAGTAGTCAAGATGGACTAAAAATAATTAATGTTTGGAAATAAAATTTATTGGTTAAATAATGAATTGGTGAATGAATAAATGGATCAACTATTGTACTTATAAAGTGAAGTTGATATTAATAAGAAGAAATTGGGAAATTGTAATCCGGCAATTAAAATTTAACTTAAGTAAATGAAAGTGAAGGAAATATATTTGAATTTAACTTGAAATAAGTTATATAAATTGAAATTGAAATTGAATTAAATTGGATAGAAATAAATTCTGCCGAGTATAGATAATATTTAATGAAATAAAATTCTACTCAAACAGATAAATGTGAAAATCCAAACTTTGGATATAAAATAAGATTGAACTCAAGGAAATCAAATAGAATGGATTTCAAGTTAAATGAAAGGAAAATCAAATATGGGATTTGATTAAAAGAAAATGAAATCAAGGATTTGAACGGAAGTTGTTGAATAAATTTAAAATGGAATAGGTTAAATGTAAATTTATTGGATTTAACCTAAATGGTTCTAAAGCAGAAGTAATCATTTATTCACATTGATATTGTCGAATTGTATTAGAAAATGGATCGTTTGAGGTAAAACGAGGTTAAATAAAATTCTATGAATTGATAGAAAGGAAATATAATTGATTTTTAAATCAATCGTAATAAATACGTATTCATTTGGATCAAAATGAATAGAATGTAAGTAGTGAAGTGTAAACCATTTAAATGGAAGCATTTAATTTGTGTTGGGCCTAATAAATTCACTTATGGAAGCGTTTAGTGAATATTGCTTATGTTGTATGTGTTAGCTAATGAAATTAATTGAAATGATAACAAACTCTGTATATTGTCACTTACCTGTTTAAGTTGAGTTAGTACAGGTTCAGGGAAGCCGCTTGGCTGATTTTGACTGCGTTAAATGCTAAAATAAATAGCTGCTTGTTTTAAAAATGCTAAAATAAAGGTACGCCTACGCAAAAATTTAAATAGGAAATATGAACTGTTGATATTGATATATATTGTGATTTCCGGCCTGAGGCCGATGTATATATATATTTGTGCATCCTGCGATATCGCAGAAGTCCCTCCGTACAAAGAAGACTCTGTCAAAATTTTCCGGAAATTTTGGGAGTTAGAAAATTTTTGAAAATTTTCACTAACAACAAATGAATTAAAATTTGTTAAACAAATAAGGTTGAAACTGAGTATTGAAATCTATTTGAAATATGAATGTAAAAGTAAGTAAATCGAAGGGACTTAAGAAAGTAAAGTTGCAAATAAACCTTTAATTGAGATTTAAATTAATTAGTAAGTGCAACTAATTAAATATTCAAGTGGAAGCCAAATTGAAATCAAATGGAATTGTGAAGACAAAAATGAAGGGAAATGAATATGAACTTCAATAGTGAAGTGAAAATATGTATAAGCAGTATGTAAAATGTTTATCTTAAACTTAAGAAATGAATAGTGAATTCTTAAGAAAATGTGGTACTGAGAGTATGCTAAGTGAATAATTGAATTAAGGTGGAACTGAAGTTGTAAAATGGGATAGTTGTGAATAAGGGGATAACAGCCAAAAAGGA
This sequence comes from Allium fistulosum, assembly GCA_030737815.1. Taxonomy (NCBI): domain Eukaryota; kingdom Viridiplantae; phylum Streptophyta; class Magnoliopsida; order Asparagales; family Amaryllidaceae; genus Allium; species Allium fistulosum. The sequence goes on along the minus strand of CM060903.1, from coordinate 838,138,397 downwards.
ATGTGAATAAAGGAGAATTGATATAACTGATAATCAATTGGAATTTATACGTAAGATGTACGTATATTATTTTATTCGCATAGCTATTTGGTCCATATGTCGAACACAGAATTTCGAGATAGTTTTATCGATCCGAGTGGGATTTTTCACTCGATTTTCGACGGCGAACCTGGATATGGATTGTTGATTGATTCTGGAAATTCTCTATCATAGTTTGTGGCTATGCAAGGAGAATGACGGTTTCTGATCAAGAAACCAAATCTGAGTCCGCACTAGGAAGTCGGGTGGACGATACTAGTTCGGAAGTGAAATTGTGTGATCGAGTGAGCGATCGAATGTGATATTGCGTACGGATGATATATGTGCATCGTACGAGCATAAGTAAAACAAATATTGAAAATTTGTAAAGAAAAGTATAAAATGACTTTGGAATTGTGATTGAATATTATTGCTTAGTAGAATATACAGGTGTATAAAAGCAATGGATATATTGGGATTTTTGATTTTAGAAGATAAAATTTAATGGCCCGACAAAGAAAAAAGGTATGTATTTGAATTTCTATATGAAATTTGATTGGGTTTTTGATCCAGCCACTTGGCTTTTTGTTTTCTTTTTGAGATTGGGAGGCCGTAGAGCCATTTTGTAGTAGTACCGAGCTAGCCGCGCAAAGGAGACGCTGGCGAAATTTTTCGGAAATTTAGGGAGTTAGAAAAATTTTGAGAAATTTTGATAAGTTAAAATTTGAATTCAAATTTAAAATTTGAATTGTTAAGTAAGTGATATGGTTTGGGACTTATGAATAAGTTTGGGAAGTTAAAAGATGATTAGTGTATCATTAATAAAAGATTGTTTGGGTATTGTTAAAACTGTTTGAATTTGGGAAATAGCTAACTTGGGAAATAGCTAATGGGATATGGGACATTCTTCTTAACTGGTAATTTCGGGGACGAAATTCTTTTAAGGGGGGAGGAATGTGACGACCCGGAAATTCTGTATATTTGAAATTGGGATATTTAATTAATTTTAAATATTCAGAGATTAATTTTAAACTTAAATTTCAAATATCGCTGTTTATTGAGTAATTTAATAATTCAATTAAATTTATTTGAAGTTGGATAAAATAGTAAATCTGGCATTTTAAGCTAATTAAAAATATTTTGAAAGCTTTAAAAATTCGTAATGATAATACTGGAGATAATAGAATCTTCAGAATGTAATTTCAAACTGTTTTGTTCAGTTTTGAATTATATCGTTGAATCGATATTTAAAAATAGCCTTCCGAGGCACAGTCTCAGAATTCGACGAAACGAGTTCCATTGGGTCCGTAATATTGAATTATTATCGGATTTCAAATTTCGTATTATTCGGAGTTGTTATGTGAGCATACGGTGAGTTAACGCGTTGAAAAATTTATATCGAAAACAAATTTAATTTAAATAAAAAAAAAGGGGGGGGGGCCTTATCATCAGCACGTTGCCTCCCTAAAATCACGCCAACAATCACGGGAAGAAATCGTGCAGAGCATGCCTCGTTTCCGTTTTAATATCTCGTTCCCCTCCTTCATTAAAAATGGTATAGCCGAAGCTTCTATTTTTTCCTCTTTAACTCAAACTAAATGAGAAAATGGGGCTTCTTCTCAGATTAAAAGAAAAACAAACCCACATCCTTCTGTTCAAATCAATTCTCGAGCCCTCATCGAATCGCATGGCTGCTCGAAGAGGTGGGTGGCATCGCGAGTTTGATTCGCGTGAAGGAGGATCGTTTTCGCGAGGGTTAGGGTTTTGTGGCATCGCGTACTCGACTCGAAGTGACTGCACGCACTCGCGAGTTCGTGAAGAGGGGCGACTCAACTGTGGCGATCGAATTGTAGATGGGATCGCAATCTGGAAGGCGACGAGGTGGGAATTCGTGGTGGATCCGCGTTCGAGGTCGTAGGGAAGCCTCGCGATAGTCGAGCCCCGTTCGAAGTCAATGGCTGGCAGTAGACTGGAGGCGCGTGCAAGTCGAAGTGGTCTCGCGCATTCGTGCTCGCGTTGAAGGCAGAGTAGCTAGGGTTTTCGCAATTTCAAAGGCAAGGCAGCAGTCGTGGGTTCGTCAAGCACTGAGACAGTGAGGTACCATTGATTTACTTTCGATTAATTTATAAACACACATATACAGAAAGCAGGAAATAAATAATTACATTTTGAATCGATATAAAGTAAGTTTTCAAATATATATAGTTAAGTAGGAATATTATGGACAGTCTAGTAAATTTCTGGTATTTTATTAAGAAAAGGAAAACAAATTTTGATAATAAAATTATATATATAAATATACACATCTATTTTAATAAATATGGGAAATTGGTTTAATAAACTTATTTGATTTACTTTAGTCATAAAAAAATATTTTTATTGATAGAAAATTTGTTTAAAAATAAATTATCGGTCTAAACCCAAATTATTAGCTAAATTAAATGAATAAATAGAGATTAATTATTTGACTAATTTAAATATTAATATACCGTACAAATGCTTATACAAGGTCTAAAATCGAGAAAATACAATTCAGAATGGGACTGGAGTGGAATAGACTGCAAATTTAAAAGCAAAGGTGAGTTAATCTCACTCAGTTAAATTTAAATTTAAATGGTTAAATTTAAATAATTGATTGGATGATTGCATTGATTGATGTGCTATATATATATAGTAGTATATAGTAATATACACATATTGGCATATGTGTATATTGGAATTGTTGATATTCCCGCATTGTATAGCGGATGAGACCCTATGCGCCGCATAATAGCGGATGATTTTATATAAAACCCATATACCGCGATATTCCACTTTGAAGTGGAATTGGTATTGTGCTAACATCTGTGGATGCAGGGAAACAGGTTGGAGGGATCCAACTGGATTCCTCAAAATATTTAATTTTGTTTAAATATTCTGCGATATGATTTTTGATATCCTGTGATGAAATATATGGATAATTGGATGTTATGGTTTGGTTGGACCGATTGGGATAATGCTGAGTTATCAAAATCTCTAGAATAGAAATTTTGAAAGAAATAAAAGAGTAAATTTTTAAGTCAAATAATTCTAGTGAATTTGAATAACTTAAATAATGAATTGTAAAAGAAATAAAGTAATTTCTAAATTCGAACAAATATGGTTAAAGGGGATTTTGAATTAACATGAGGGTAATGAATTTTAAACTAAAGTGATATTATTGGAAAGAATAAAGAAATTATTTTTGAACGTAAGGATTAAATTTAATAAAGGGATAAAGAAGGAATTTTGGAAGTTTTTAATTGGTATTTTCAGTTAAAAGGGTCTTAACTCAAAATTAAGAAATAAAATCTGAGAGTAAATGTAATTTGAAATAAATGAAGTAAATAAGAAATTTATTTCAAAGTAAAGTAAATGGGAAAATCAATGGGAAATTGATTTGGTTGTTTAAAATTGGAATTTAAAAGAGAAGAGAGATTTTGGAATTTATAAACTGGGTTTATAAAGTAAAATAAAATATCAGGGGATATTTGGAAATATAAATTCAAGGTGGGAATTTATAAAGGGATATGAATTGGTTTAAAATAAATGTTGATTTATTTTTAAAGGATGGGAATGAGAAGTGTATTTCTCTGGATAGCCAAGTACGTTTTTCAAGGTAGTTTTAAATATAAGTTAAAGGTTTTAAGTATGTTTTAAAAATGCATGTTTTAGGAAATTGATTATTTCTAAAGGTAAATTTCCAAAGTAAGTATTTTCAAAAATCTATTATTGTAGTAATTATATAAAAGTGATCTGTTATGTTTTAAAAAGAGAAAGTTAGTTATATTTATAAAGTGGTTTCATTTTAAATATTCCTTAAGTATATATTTTAGTAAAGTATTAAAAGTAGTTTTAAACTTCGATGTTATAAAGTATATTGATAATAAAGTGTTTTTAAATTATTTTAATATCCAAAGTATTTTGTACTTGGTGATTCAGTGAAAATAAATATTGGGGAAATGTATTCCGTAAGCGGAAACTGTTTTCAAATGAGCTTTGAAAATTTGGAAATATATCTTGGAAAGATATTTGGGCAAATAAATAATGTGGGAAATTATTTATTGTGTGATGGTTGCTTGTGGATGTTAATTGATAGTTAAATAACCGACTATCAATATTGGCCAAATGCGTTGATCGTTTCGAAGAGACCGGGATCGGGTTTCCGTATACCAGGATTCTAGGTCTGGAGACTCGAATACCACTTCGATCCGGTTTGTACGTTTCGTGTAACGTGTTCAGAATCGAAGATGGAGCTGTGAAGTGCAAGGGCTAGTCGCTACTAATCCTGAGGATATTTCCAAAATGGATGTAGTAGGAATAGTGCCTTCGGTTCCGTTCGAACCCGGGACGGACTTGTATGGACGAATGCTTTCGTGACATCGTCAGGTGGACGATGGGCATTCTAAGGGATATGTTCTGAAAAGGTATCGTTTAGCCTCGAGCCTCATCAACCGGGAATGACTGAAAATCAGGGGTTATGCAGCAAGGCTTCGTGGGTAGCACCCACTTGAGAGTAAGGTCATCCCTGTCTAGATGTCCCTTTTATTTCGGCTTAGTGTTGCGGTTGCTGATCCCAACCGTGGGGTGATTTTATTTGGAATTATCCAGTAAGGGATGATTCCGGCCTTGTGTTGCAGGGGAGCGGGCGTACTCCTCGGTACTGTGATCTAGGCCACGTACTGTGATAGGTGGTACCCCAATGCCTAGTCATTGTTGGAAATCCATTCTTCCTACGTGCCTTGTACGGTATTTGTTTGTATTACCCACTTTTGTGGCTAGTATGCTGGAATTTAATAATGTAACAATTTCAGCTATTTTAATAAGTATTTGTATATAGACACTATTATAATATCAGAGGAATTTGATAAAAAGTGTTTTAGCTATCGTAAGGTAAAAACCCGACATGTTTATTTGTGGCGTGGTCTTACGAGATGCTTTTGTTCCAAAGGATTTTGAAACTTTAAAAATAAATTGAGTGTGATTTTCTCACGCTGGTATTCCAGACTGACTCGGGTATTGTTTTATATGATGCTCGGGTCAGACCGAGATAAACAGGTTTAGGATATGATGCTGTGGAGCTCAGGAGACGAGCTGGATGACGATACGTACTCCCGTACTTGTTATTATTTTTCCGCTGTGTATTCTGTTGTATGTTATGGATGTTGATGTACTCTGATGATGTATTCTGATGATGTATGATATAAACTGATATAGTTTTGATTTGTGTAAAGATCTGTTAATATATATTATATTTATTCCGCTGCGATGGTTAGATTCTGTTGTTGTTTTCTATTCTTCTTCTTCTTCTACCTCTTCTTCTTAACTAAAATGGTTCGATTTTCCGGGTCTGGAAAGTCGGGTCGTTACAGAACTGTCACTATTAAATTCGCTTGCCATGCTCCAACTCTTGTCAATGTCGTTTTTCCCTAGTCGTGCCTCAATCACTCCTCCCTCTCCATCACACATGGGCTATCAACCTTAATGGCCAAGGTCGAGACTTCCTCCTTTACCTACGCATGAGCAATGGTCACGACTTCCCTTCCAGTCGACAATGATATGCACATTTTTTTCCTTTCTTTTCTCATTCGTGATTTTTTTCCATTTCTTTTTTGTGCTGCTATTGGCCCTTTGGTTTTTTCTTCTAGCCACCATTATAATTTTAATAGATATAAATATTTTTTGTGTGCTTTTGACCACCATATTCTATTCCTTCACTCAACCCTATACATTCGTACCTTCCTTCTCATAATTGTACATACTTCTTCAAAACTTCAAACCCTAAACCTTGAAAAAAGGCACTCTCTTTTTGCCTAATAGATGATGGAATGTGAAGATCAAAAAGTGGTTAGTTTCCTTTTCATGTGTTAAAGTATATTTTTCTTCTAGAAATCATTTATAAATATGCTGTTTAGGGTTTTCTATTGCTTTTTAGGATATGTTTACTGATCCAATGGCTAATAAAATTTGAAGAACATTAAATTTGATGATATTATAATAGAGAATGTCAATATAAGTTATTGCTCTTTAGAGTTTTTGTATCATACAATGCATATGTCTTATTTCACAATCTAATTACATTAAATTTGTTTTTCTGTTTCTTAAATGGAGGATGTGAACAATAATAAAAATAAGAATGCATTTATTATTTAGGATGATAAATTTGTTGATGGTGACAATATGGTACAAGATGGTCAATCAAATGATTCAAAGGACATTCATTTTATAACCGATCAAGTAAGTGTTTATTTAAAATTTTATGCCCACTGATATGATTAGAAAAATAAACTTTGTTAATTTATTTTTATATTTTGTGCGTTATGTGATTTTAGATATTTTATTTGTAGAATACGTTGATCCGGTGGTGTAAAGTAAAAGGAAAAAAGTTGAATACTGTTGTCATAATTTTAAAGTATGATAAATTAGGATCTGATAAAAAAACCAAGGATGCAATTGGGATGTGAAAGGGGTGGAGTGTACCATAGTCATCAGTTAAAATCAATGAAAAAGGAAAATAATGTAAAACAACATAGACCTAACGCTACTAAGATATGCAACTGTCCATTTCTATTGAAGGGTGTGTATCTAGAGGAAGATAAATGGTAAACATCTATAATCAATGGAGTACGTAATCATGAATTTTCTTATTCTTTAGAAGGACGTCTATGTGCGGCAAGGTTGATTGACGAGGAGAATTTTTTTAAAAAGACATGAGTGTTCCGGACATGCCTCCAAGAGGAGTATTAGTTGCCATTAAAAGTCATTTTCTGAAAACACATCAACTTTGAAGACTATTTACAATGCTTAATATAAAATGCAACTGTCGGCAATGCAAGGTAGATCGACGATGCAATAATTAATGAAATTGCTTGTGAAGAAGAATTATGTGTATTTTGAGAGGGCTGATGTGGAAACTGATCATTTGATAGATATAATATGATATCATCCGGAGTTATCCGTAATGTGTAAGTGTTTTACATCAATTCTATTACTTGATTGTACATATAAAACTAGCATGTATCATATGCCTTTGTTAGAAATAGTTATATGACTTCCACGAGGCGAACATTTAGTATTGCTTATTCATTTCTAGCACATGAGAGGTAGGAGAATTACAAATGGGTACTACTCAAGCAAAATCATTTTTATTTGCCTAATAAAAAACCCGAGGTTATAGTGACCGATAGAGTTGGGCTTTGCTAAATTGAATTAGAAAAAAATTTCCAGAGGCAAAGTTGAAGATGCATTTATGGCATATGGGAAATAATGTCATTACGAATCGCAAATCGGAGTTTAAAATAAATGAAGTTTTCGAGATGTTTTTGCAAAGTTGGAAGAAGGTGGTCCATGCACCGTTCGAAGATGAATTTTGGATACATTGCAACGATTTCCAAAAAGATTGGATAGATTATCCTAAAAGCTTGAAGTGTATTCATGATCACTGTTTGACATACAAAGAGTATTTTTCTTTTGCGTGGAGAAATAAAATTAAACGTTGTGATAGACAACAACTAGAGCAGAGTCTTTGCATGCTCAATTAAAAAACATCTTGGTATGTCTAAGGCAACATTTATTATGGTATGGTTGAAAATGGATTATATGTTGTGTCTACAACATACGAAAATAAAATCTAGCTTTGAAAGAAGTTTAGGAGCAGTACGGATTGCACATCAAGTTCTATTATTAAAACAACTACGAGGTAAGGCATCTTTTTTTGCATTGGATCTGATTGTGAAAGAAATGACAAAAATTAGGTGTGTTGCTTTGGATGCATCTGTGTGTGACCATTTGAATCAACTAGTGTATGGCCTTCCATGTGCACATGAAATATAAAAATATCACATTGAAGGACTTGCACTGTCGATTGAACTCATAGATGAACATTGAAGACAACTAAATTATATTCCACAAGTTGAAGAATTACTCGAGTTTATCCATACACTTGAGTTTTCTTACATTAAAAGATAATTTGATTCAGCCATTACCGAGGAGAAGAAACTTTTACTATTAAGGTTAAGAGATATTAGTTTACCGGCCACGACATCTACATTAGAACCAAAAATAGAGAAACACAAAGGTAAACCAATCGATAGTAAGAACAAATCAACTACCAAACAAGTAAAACATGTAAACTCTACAAAACGAGGTCCCTCTGCTTCTGAAAATGCAAAAATTGTTAATGAAATTCTTTCTCAATCTAGCAGGAATAAGAAATTGCATCTAAGACAGAAAAAACTTGATTTGAAGTTTGACACGAGTGATGTAAATACAACAAAATCTGAATTTAAATACCTAGCTTACCTACCAGTTTTTCTACACCGATATATTATTAACATTCAAGATGTTTTTGGGAGATGGTAATTGTGGATTTTGTTGTATAGCTAAACAAGTTGAGGAATTAAACTGCAATTGGAGAGAAGCAAGGAAGTCTATATTAGCAGAATTGATGAAAAATTAGGATTTATAAGTTAGGCATTTGGATATAACAAACTATAAAGCTTTAAATCGGCTACCGACAGCGACACTACTCCTCGTTTTAAAGTTAATTGGATGATAATGCCTGAAACTAGATACTTGGTTGCAAATGCATTCAATCGAGTTGTGGTTATATATCCAATCGTCAAAATTTGACATTTTTTCCATATGAAAGAGGCCCAAATCTAAGAGACAAGCAACAATTCATTGTTTTTGCAAATATTCTAGACTATCACTTTATCAAATTGGCGCTCAGGGGAAATGCATCCATTCCATTGATGGTTAGCTTTTGGTCTATATTAGTAACTAAAGAAGCAAAAATATGGAGCGAACTATACGTTGATCGGCAAATTGAGTTTTTGAAACTTTGCCCATCGAATATGGCCATAAAATATGCTCATTATTAGCTCAAATTATTTGAATATTTGTTGACTAACTTTTTAATTTCAGTATAGATTCATATGTACTGAAATGTAAACATGAAATTTTTGTTCGATTGGTAAAGGTGTTGATTCTAATTTAACACGGAGTTACTTATATAGTGTTAATTCATATATGTGTTGCTTATAAATTGTTGTTTATATGGTGTTGAATATGTAGTTACTTATATAGTGTTGTTTCATATGTAGATATTTATATGTAGTTCAAGTCTATATGTAGTTACTTATATAGTGTTGTTTCATATATAGATACTTATATGTAGTTCAAGTCTATATGTAGTTACTTATATGGTGTTGTTTTATATATTGTATGTTTCATATATCTATTATATGATTCATATATATGTTTTTCATAACCTAACATGCAAAAAATATTGATATTATCAACAACAACAAAACAATGTTGCAGCTATTCGGCATATAGAGGCCGTTTCTAATAAGAAAGTTTTGGTCATTAGTAACTGTACAGATACAAAGGAATGAAGTTTAAAGCACATATACGGTGGTTAGACACTGTGACTCTAAGGGTAGGACGATGTACCACCACCATAGAGTCAAACTATTTTTGATTTTATATTTAACAGGATGCCGATGAGTATAGGTCGAACAAATAGTTGGAATCACGATTGTATATGGCCATACGGTGATGGGAAGACCGTGCAGTATGCCGCTAACATTTCACGGCTGTTCAAAACCGACGGTTCCAATGTTAAGACAGCGGTATAAAACCGACCAGCAACGAACCTCCTTTTTCAACCAAACTAGAATATTCATTGGTTTGTAACAACCGAACTTCTCTCTAGACTGACGGCATAAGGAAACCGACTAGCAGCAAATAGCTTTTCTTTGGTTATCAATGGTCGAAGCTTCCTTGTATCATTCGACTGTAGGACACTGACCAGTAACAACCGATTAGCATTAACATCATACAAAAAACATCGTTTCAATTCAAACATCAAAGACATATATATTAATGTTTTCAACTCAAACAATATGCAATTCAAACAACATCATTCAATTAGCTTTGTTTTGTAATTCAAACAACATCATAATTGTTTTCAATTCAAACAACATCAAATATATATATATATATATATATCAATTTTTCAACTCAAACAACTTGATATACATAACATTGTTTCTAGATTAGCATTGCCTTCAAGTCAAACTACTTCATACAAAAACATTATTTTCAATAAATTTCAAACAAAATACCAGTCATTACTTAATAACCTAAATCACATTCATTACACATCCAAACAAAAAAGTTTCAACCAAAAAAGATAACACATACAAAATACTTCCTTCTACCCACATACAAAATACATCCATCTAACCCCTAGGATTATTCTTCTATTTTGCATGTTTCTCCCATTTATTTGGTTCATTCAGTACTTCCTCCAATAAGTCATTTGCTTCACGCTTTATAGCAAGACACCAACTAAATGTTCTTGGTCGAGTAGCATTCAGGTTTTCCTTCAACCTTTCTACAACTTTCCCAGCAACAATTCTCTGGATAAAATTCAAATAAAAATAAAATAAAATTCAAGTACATAAAAAGTGACTTATCATTATTATCAACTTTCCTTGAGCAACTTCTCCTCACCTCCATTAATGTTCAAAATAAGTGAAAATATGGAAAAATAAAAGTTTCCCCACTGACAGATATTTTTGGTATATAGTTTGTATGTAAATTTGCTCTCCTATCTAATGGCTGATTTTATATAAGTACAAAATAATCCTATCTTTGATAGTCTTGATCAGAATGGAGACTCTTCTTCAGCTCCATCTCTCCCTCCTCCATCGTCTATCTCTATTCCTCTTTCACAGCAAAACAAATTCAAAGATAACCCTTCCAATTCGAGCAATGCAATAATGGACGAAGATGGGTTTCAGAAAGTAATCTACAACAGAAAGGTGAGCAGAACAGATTCTGCTTCTGATTTTCAAAGAAACATTCAAAGGAAACTAGAAAATGCATATCAAAATCCTCTCAGTACAGGGAAAAAAGATTCAAGAAATTACAATACACAATCAAGAAATGTGCACAGGCTTTTGTTGAACCCAAGAAACCGAATTCCCAATGCTTCAGCCAATGTAGACATTTCTCAGAAGATGCAGAAAGCCTCTTCGTGGGCTGACCTTCTTAAGAAAGGAGGGTTAGATTCTGAGTTTGATTTGCATTATGTTGCTCCTATCAATATCAATAATAAAAAATTTGTTACTGTGAAAGAAGATATTGATAAATGCACAGAGAATAAGTGGAGTTTTTCTGTTATTGCTTATTTATATGGTCCTCGTCCTCCATATCATCATTTCAAGACCTATATTACCCGAAATTGGAACCCCATAGAAAGCTTTGAAATTTATACTAGAAATAATGGGTTTTTCATAATAAGGTTTTCCAAGCTTGAAGACTGTGAAAAAATTCTAAGTGGGGGGCCATATTTTATAAATGGCAAATTGATTATTCTGAAAAAATGAAGAAAGAAATTTAATTTTGATAGGGATCTTCTGTCTACTATGCCAATTTGGATTAGGCTGCTTGAATTAAGTCTAAGATTATGGGATAAATATGCTTTTAGCGCTATTGCATATTTGGTGGGTATGCCACTAAAGTTGGATGAACCAACTGCTAAAGAAACAAGATTGAGTTATGCAAGAATTCTCGTTGAAATAAAAGTTGATGCAGAGTTGCTTAATGAAGCTAACATCACAATGCATGATGGTGATAGTATAGTGCAAAAAATTGATTATGAGTGGATCCCACCAAGATGTAAATCTTGTAAATGTTTTGCACATTCGAATGAAAATTGCATCGTTAAAAAAGTCTAGAAAGAAAAGTGCAGAGAGAATGATACTGCAATTGAGATTATGTAGAGGAAACCATTAATGCAGAAATAAATATAAATGAGCAGAATTCTTATGATGAAATTCAAAAAGAATTGGTGCCTCAATCAGAGAATACTCTAAATTCAAGTTCTTTTAATGATTTGGAAACTCATGATGTAGTTATGGATGTTGGCAATATTTCTTATGCAGAAAACCAAGAAAATGAGCAACGTAAAAATAATTACCCCCTTCAGAGAGATAATGCAAATGAGATGGATTTTCCAAATGCATCAGTGGAAGAAACTACAAAATTTAAGACCTCTATTGAGGCAAATGTTGAAGAAGATAAAATGAATGTTGATCAATGTCCTCCAAAAATAACCCTTGAAGATTTAATTGATCTCCAAAAAACACTGCCATATCTCTCCACCCAGATACACTCACTCCACTAAAGAAAAAACCTCTATCTGGGAAAGCTATTCAAGCAGCTGTAAATGTTGTTTTATCTTTATCATCTGCAGACAAAAATAAGAAAAAGAGAAAGAAAGCTAGAACTAGAATTAAAAGCTTAAGTGATATTCCATATGCAGAGCAAGTAGAGGATGCTACAGACAAAGAATTCAGAGAAAAATATATCTCCAGAAATGATAAATGGGAAAAGCTTCTAAAAGTTAAAAATGACTCTACATGCAAAAAAAAGGGAAAGAAGCTGGAAGTACATGAGGATTAAGATAGTTACAGTGATTCACTATAACTATCTATAAATCCTTTGAGTATCCTTATTATTTACACTTCATATTTTTATCAATGTCGATAATCTTATGGAATGTTAGAGGCCTTAATTCTCCAATTAGAAAATTAGATGTTTCTAATTTAATTATGTCTGAAAAACCTAGTATAATAGGTCTGTTAGAACATAAATTAGATAATGATAAAATTGTAGATTATCATATCAGACATCTCCCTAATTAGGAAAGTATTAATAATAATCGAATGGGGGTAATGGTAGAATTCTTATTTTATAGGATGATAATATTTGGAATTTAGGTAGTCACATCTTAAACTTTCAATATATCCACTGCTTATTTTCTAATAAAGGTGGTCTTGTTTTAGATTTTACTTTTATATATGCATCAAATTTTGAAAATGAAAGATTTGATTTATGGAATCATATTGAGAACTTGAATAAAAAAATGTCTCATCCATGGATCATAATGGGTGATTTCGATACAATCATGCATACATATGATAAAAGAGGTGGCATACCAGTCCCTTTTAGCAAACTAGAATTTATTAATAAATTCTTCTTAAGGACTGGTATTATTGAAGCTAATATTATAAGAAATAAATTTACTTGGAAGTCTGGTAAATTTAGAAACATTCACTGCAAGCTTGATAGGATTTTAATAAACCAAAAGTTTGCTAATAGTTTTCCTCATTACAAATGTTTCACACTTCCTCAAGCTACCAGTGATCACACCCCTATTCAAATTTTTCTCACTGAAAATAATGATTGCAAGAAAAATATTCCATTTAGATTTATGAATGGGTGGGTCTATGAAGATAATTATAAAAATGTCATCAATGAATGCTTGTCATTTAAAATTCAAGGCACTGCCCAATATAAAATTTTCAAATTCTTGCAAAATGCCAAGGGTCATATAAAAAACGAACAAAAGCAGAAATAAAAATGAGCTTAAATATATTAGAGCTGAATGTGAAAAACTACAAAATGCTCTTGATAATGATTGCTCAGACAGTAATATTATCAATAACTTTTTTCAGGCTCAGAATAATCTCATCACTTCTCTCCATATTCATTCAGTTAATATAAGGCAAAAAGCCAAAGTTGACTGGCTTACAAATGGGGATGAAGCTAGCAGATTTTTTTATGCAAAAATGACAAATAGGAAAAATAAAAATATCATTGGTAAACTTATTGATGCAAATGGTAATGCTTTAAAGAATTCAACTGATATTGAGAGAGAAGCCATTAATTACTTCACAGAGTTATTTAACACTAATAGTTATATGACATCCTTTCCTATTATCAATTTTAGATTTTCCTTAAAAGAAATTTGTTAGGAAATTTTATTAGCTCCTGTTAATTTATTGGATATTAAAAATATTATTTTCAATGCTAATAATGATAAAAGCCCTAGTCCTGATGGATTTGGTGCTAAATTCTATAAAACCCACTGGCCTGATATTAGCTCTAATATTTTTAAAGTAACTTTTGAATTTTTTAAGACATGGAAGCTTCTAAAATCTTTCAATCATACTTTTATAACCCTTGTCCCAAAAATAAATAATCCTCATGGAATGGAAGATTATAGACCAATTTCCTGTTGCAACTTCATTTATAAAATTATTTCTACAATTCTTAGCAACATGATTAAACTGTTTTTAGAATTTTTAATATCAGAAAATCAATGAGCTTTCATTCCTAGTAGGCTTATTACTGAAAATACTTTGCTTGCACATGAGCTAATTAGAAACTTTAACATGAAAAGCAAAAGTGTTATGTGTATTAAAATTGATTTACACAAAGCCTTTGACAAAATAAATAGGAATTTTATAATTCATATGATGAGTCTAATGGGGTTTAATAAAAAAAATTGTGATCTTATCAAAGAATGTATTAATAATGTTACATACTCTATGATGATTAATGGCTCCCCCAAAGGTTATATTCATAGCAATAGAGGAATTAGACAAGGAGATCCCCTTTCTCCTTATCTATTCACTATTATGATGGAATATTTCACCATTCTAATTGATTCTGAACAAAGCAAGGGGAATATTAAAGCCATAAATAGAATCAAACCATCTATTACTCATCTTTTATATGCTGATGATTTGCTTTTATTTGTCAATCCAGATATGAATAATGCCAATTTTATTGCCAGCATCTTTAAAAAGCTAGAATTATTTCCTGGACTAAAAGTTAATGAGTGCAAAAGTAAAGTCTATTTCAGCAAAGGATGCAAATGCAAGAAAGAAATCTTAAACATTCTCAAATTTAATGAAGGTAATTTTCCAGTCAAATACTTAGGCCTGCCTTTGAGTTAGAATCAACTAAATGATAGGGACTGCTCAAGGTTATATGAGATTATTCAAAGTAAACTTGAAGGATGCTCTAGCAAATTATTATCTCTAGCGGGTAGGCTAGAACTCACCCATACTGTCATCACTGCAATTTTTTTATACTGGATTCAAGCTCATAATATACCAGCCAAGGCAATTTGCAAAATTGAAAAAATGTGTGCTAATTTTATTTGGCAAGGCAAACAGCACAAAATTGCTTGGGACACAGTATGCATGAATAAAAATGCTGGTGTTTTAGGAATTAGAAGCATTAGAGACTTGAGAGAAGCAGCAAAATACAAGTTATTTTGGAAATTTATAGATGGTAAATCCCTTTGGGCTAGATAGACGAGGGATAGATACCTTAAAAACAAAAACTTCTGGACTGCTAAAGTTGAAAGTTATCATTCCTATACTTGGAAAAATATTCTAAGCTGCAGGGAGAATTGTAAAAAGCTTATAGAAAGAAAGTTTAAAGATGGCAATTCTACTAGTTTATGGTTTGACCCCTGGATATTTGGAAAATCTCTTATTGATCTGCTTGGTTGGAATAACTTGTTTTTACTTGGTGGTGCTAATGATAAAGTTCAGAATATTATTCATAATCAGAACTGGAATATAAACACACATCAATCTGCTAATATATTCAGAACAACTATTGGGAAAATTGTAATTGATAATAGCCTTCAAAGAGACACTTGGATTTGGAAGCTTTGTTCAAAAGATGCTTTCTCTATTAAAAAAGTGTGGAATTTTGTGAAGGGTAAGGAAACTGAAGTTTATTGGAGTAAAATCATTTGGTGCAAATCAAATTGCCCAAAAATGTCTCATATTTCTTATTTTGCCATACAATAGACTTCCCACATTGGAAAGATGTGCCAAATGGACTAAGAATGCCGATAAAAACTGTCTTTTATGCAAAAATGGAGTGGAAAATGCAGATCATCTTTTCTTTGATTGTGCTTATTCAAAACATATTTGGTTTATTGCTAAAAATGCTCAAAGTTTCAATCAGCATCAATCAATACAAAGCATAAGTGAAAGCATTCAATATATTCAACACAACTTCAAGCCCAAGTCAAAAGAGTTTAAAAGAGCTTCTATTATGCTAACTACTGTCATTTATCATATCTGGAAAGAAAGAAACCAAAGACTACACTACAAAAATGAGAATGACAGCATTCAAATTTGGAATAATATATTTTCAAACTTTCAAATTCTTAGCAGAAAAGCTAATAAACAGAATGATCACAAGGATATTGATATCTTTACTGCAAATAATATTGATGACTATGAGAGTAAAGTAGAAGATTTCTAACTTAGAGGGAAATACACTACATATATCACTTGTAGAAGTCATAAAGATTGCCAATGTCATCTACATGCTACTGATAAGGTTAATATCTCGCTCGAGCAAGACGACAACCCCCTGGACAATCTTCCTGGAGGCGTCCATTCTAGAGCTGCAGGCAAGACTATTACCTGCAAGGTAAGTACACATGAAAGTTTCAATAACAACCCTAATCTAGTTCATTCTATGAATAGTAATCGTAGTTTATTACCTGCTGCAGATCTGAAGAATTACCGCGCATCCAGTAGTGTTTCCAAGGAGATAGTGATGCTGTCTATTGAAGATTACAAGCAAATGAAAGTTAATATCAGCAAAATGGAATGCTTTTTCTACAAGAGCTTGTTAAATAACAAGGTCTATCACTTATCTTGTTGGAACAATGGAGAAAGCAGTAAAGACTCTACAAATATTTCTCAAAATGGCGACAACTCCACTAATCATCATTATTCTACAGAGAATCTGGAGAATAGCAATGAGTTAGGGAAAGGGGAGAAAGCACAACTATCTAATCGCAGTTATCCAGTTGAGGGCAGCATTGATCTGGAGAATAACATCGAGATTTGGAAGGGGGAGCAGAGTAAGCTCAACAACTCGTGTATCTCAAACTACAAAGATATCAATTTTGGGGAAGCAGATGCAAAACTTGCTCTTTCGAGACTTATAAGCTCGGAACTAAAGCTTACTGATCTGTGTCGCATAGATAAGAAGGATTTAAGACCTCCTTGATCTATTTCTCCCTTTTTTTGAGTGTTGAGAGAATTGTGATTTTCTTTTCTGCCATTTTTGAGGTTTTTCGATTTTCTTTGGAGCTTTGAATGGAGGCGTGGTGTATGTAACCCTAAAATGATTAGGGTTTGTGTAAGTTTGTATTGGGTGTTGTACTCGGGTATTCTTACCCGCTCACATTACTATGTGATGGGCCCTTATTTACCTATTTCAAAAAAAAAAACTTCTCCTCACCTCTAGGTTTTGAACAATAGGATGCAACACACTCAAATACTATGACATGTAATTAGCCGTACAATTCCAAGGATCAATTACATGAGTAGACAATGATTTTAAAGAAAGTACATGGTCTTGCCAATTTTTCGTATACCAATTTCAATTATTGATTAGTAGTTTGACCTCTATGAAATTTGCTTAGAACCATTGGATTTATGGGGATACGTTGAGCAATACCAAATTGATATAGCACTCCTTTAAGATGGTATGGTTTCGCAATATCAAAACACAAAATGACACCATTATAAAATGTGATTTTAGGCAAGGGGTAATGAGACCCCATAGTATGATATGGATCTCAACATATCTATAATTAAACATAACTAATAAGTCACTTACATGTAGGCTTAAAATAATAATATTAATGTTCATACTTACATCTTATGTAGATAAATCATCTAACTGTTCTCGAAGTCGTATTATAGCCAAAGTTTTATCTCTGGATTGCCTCATTGGTTGCCATCTACACATCCTTTGCATCGTGTCATTATTGTCTTTACTAGGAATAACATTAGGAAGCATAGGAAAATGATCGTAAATCTAAGCTTATAGAAATATTCGTTAGTGTTTATTTTACTATTGGGTAGATTGGTTGAACAAAAGTAGAAATGACTTACCATCAATAATGTCAAGTAACCGGTCATCTATTTTACATCCCGTCTTGAAGCTAAATCTAATTAACGATATAGAAAGGCTGATGCTCCCATTCCCCAAGCTTGTTCATTCAAATGATTTATGTTCTCCAAACATCTCAAATAGTTCAACGGAACCTTCGGGCCTAACGTATCATAGAATAAAGTACAATACAATAAATAAAGCATATATGCATGGGCAACGACTACGAAATTACCTTTATTTGCATCTTCTTTGTTTGTCTGTTCCACAAGTGTTTTCAATAAGAAGTTGAGCTTTACTGAATTAGAACCATTTAGTTTTTCTCGCGCTATAACACCATCAACACCAAGATAATTAACTAAAAGGTCAGTAGATCAACCTCCTCTCCATAAATACAACTATCTACGATGGGAATTTTTAGAATTTGGGTGATATCATCCAATATTATTATCATACTCCCAAAGGAAAATGAAAATAATTTGTTTTAGAATGCCATCTCTCGATGAAAGCTGAAGTAGTCATATAGTCTACGTGCTTTTTGAGAATTGTGCCAAAGTATATAAACCTAAATTTTTATTTTTTTGTGCAACTGGAGTTGGCATATCATGAACACTCCATTCCTTCAACTTCGTTGTGGATGCATTTAGTGTGTCTCTCTTCTAAACAAAAAAAGTATAAATTGTATTACATTTTAAAATATAATTAAAAAATTGCACAAAGCACAATATAACCAACCTTGTGCTTACTCCAAATAGCATATGCAATGTGCGATTTGAAACTTTTTAATATAGAGGTATTCATCAGCATAGAATCAGTAGCTTTGTTGGAAGAAGGCCCACTCAAAGAAGGAAAATTTGTTTGCATTTCTTCTTCTTCATTATTCGAATCATCATCATTCGATTCATATCCATTTTCACAAGAATTATCTCCAGACCTATATTGACTAGAACTGTGACGCCCCACCTCTATACCCATGCTAGCCAAGGACACTACGGAGTAATGCCGTCAACTAGCACGGAGAATAAGGCTGTTGAGGAGCGACCATCCGTGTAATTGCTTTGTGCGAGCACCGATATGTCAGATAAAATATAACTTTCATTTCATCTCAAGAGGAAATCTGACATACCGATACAAACTCAAAGCTACTACACAGTGGCTATATGGACTTCGGAAACAAGTATAGAAATAAACATAACACAAATTAGTCACAGACAATTCATATCACAAAGGCGGAAATAGATATGAATATAACACATGAAAGTGTACATCAGAGTAGTGGTCAAATAAGATCCACAATATCACAAAGAAAAGATACAAGTGCTAGACAACAGAATATGTATACATCAATGAGTCAATATATCGAATGTATACAACTAGAAACTACAATGCTAGAGTAGCTAGCCCAAAAGTCAGATGATAATCCCAGATAAGAAGACATGAGGAAGCACTTATAAAAGCTCAGTCTGACCCGAGTATTATTTAAGAAGAAAATAATAAACGGATCAGTCTAGCTATAAATATCAGATAAAGTGATATAGAATAAGAGATATGACAAAAACGTATGATAACCATAAAGCCATACTGTGATAAGTATCTAATCAAAAATCAATCCAAAGATTAATCAATATCACAAGAATCGTCTCAAAGATTAAAAAGAATGTCAAATTCTTAATTTAATTCACCAAGCCACAATAAATGACATACATATCAATGCCAACTGAAAAAGGTGGTGAAACATAAATCCCAGAAATCAATAATTAGAAATCCAGAAATCATAAGAAAATAGGATGGCCAATCCCATAAACTGAACATCGACGCACCTAGAAAGATACGACCCAGGTAGAGTCTAACATCGATACACCTAGAAAGACGCACCCCATGCAAAGTCGAACATCGACGCACCTAGAAAGATACACCCCATGCTCTAGCATCGATACACTTAGAAAGACGCACCCCATGCAAAGTCGAACATCGACGCACCTAGAAAGATACGCCCCATGCATAAATAAACATCGACGCACCTAGAAAGATACGTCCCATGTAATGTCTAACATCGATGCACCTAGAAAGATACACTCCATGCAAAGTCGAACATCGACGCACCTAGAAAGATACGACCCATGCATAGACGAACATCGACGCACCTAAATAGATACGCCCCATGCCCCGATTTATTGAGCCGATTGCTCCACGAAGTAAATAAACATCGACGCACCTAAATAGGTACGACCCATGCGAGAAATAAACATCGACGCACCTAAATAGGTACGACCCATGCGAGAAATAAACATCAACGCACCTAAATAGGTACGACCCATGCGAGAAATAAACATCGACGCACCTAAATAGGTACGACCCATGCGAGAAGTGAGACGAAGCTCAATAAAACGAGGAACAGTCCTCCACGTAGACAAAGAGACATCGCACATTGCTAGTCTAAACCATAAAATGATCATCATCGATCATCAAGAAGTGTCAATTACACTAAGCTAGTAAATATATGAGTTTAGCTTCATGTCCCATAACCACTTGCTTAACTTAAATATTTACGAACAAATTGTAGATCTCCACTAGAAAATTGTCACAAGAGATTCAATCGAACAAGTCCAAAAATTAACCGACGAAGTAAACGCAAGCGTTTCATACCACTTGTTTTGCTAAGCCGTTTAATTATATTTTCTCATACGAATGAGGTAAAGGTTTATATATACTAATAGATTAGAAAACGGTTTTATGAAGGAGCTTCGTATTAAAAATAGAGTTGAAATCATCTTTGTAAAAGAGTTTGAATATTTACTACTAGTATAGAAACCTTTGTATTTAGAAGTGACAAATCATAGAAATGATTGTAGAAACAATCAATCATAAAAAAATTCACATTCGAAGACGTGAATAAAATCCAAAGAAATCGATACCAAATCCATCAAAATGGACGTTCCAAAAATCCCGAAGAAAAGGTCATCAAAGTCGATAATAATTGATGACAATAAGTCGGATCAACAAAAATCGATAAACAATGGAAATTCAACTCAAAACAGCCCAAAATAGGCTATGAGAACAGTTCCAGACGTCTGGGGGATTGATCCAGACGTCTGGCACAAAATGAGAGTTTAGGACCCTCCCATCAAAGAATTGAATTAAGAAGCTAAATTCTTTTTTTTTTTTTTAGGGAAGGGAAAATGGGGTAGGAAGAGGTAAACTAACCGCTAGTCTTTGTATTTCAAGTGTCCTCAATTGTCCGCCTCTGAATGGCTTTGTCAGAGCTTTCTGTCGTTCCGTTCCCTCAGGTCTTGGGGGAGTAGAGCTGCTTCTTTCTGAAAGGATTCGAACACGTGTAATTTTTAAGTTCTGGCCCAAAATAGGCAAAACTGCACATTTAAGACGTCTGAAATTTCAAACCAGACGTCTGAACCCCTAACCAGACGTCTGGATGGATTTCCAGACGTCTGAATTTTGTCTATGCCTTTTTGCGTTTTCCAGGGACCAATTCCAGACGTCTGGATTTTCCAACCAGACGTCTGAATCTGAATCCAGACGTCTGAAATTCAATCCAGACGTCTGAAATTTCCTGGTAGGCAAAAATCAGCCTAGCCCAAAAAGGGTGAAAATCCAAAATGGAAGCGATCGGACGAGCGACGAAGACTAGGGATTTATGCCAAGCGACAACCCAGCCTTATAGACTCTTCGATGCACACTAAAAACATGATCAAACACCATAGCAATGATTTTTAAGGATTTAACTTCGAAACACCAAAAATTGAAATATTCTCAAAACCAATCCAAATCAAAGCAAATGCACATGAATGAGAGTTAGGAATTCATGCCTAACACTCAAAGATAATCATAGACTAAGATGTGAGATAAAAATCTCACCTTTTCACAAAATCAATGAAGAAGAAGCTATAGAGCAATGGCAAGAACAATCACTCTTCAATTCCAACCCAACAAGCTTGAATCTAAGCTTAAAAGAGAAACATTTCCTAAATTTTGTTTAGGAAATTTCTGAATGGATTGGAGAAAGAGTTGGAGAAGATGAAGGGAAGGCTTACCAAAGCTTCTTCTTGAATTTGGAGGTAGAAGCTTGAATTTGCAATTGAAGCTAGGGCTTGGAGTTTCTAATTTCCAATCTCTCCCACCATTGTTGATGAAGCTTGAATGTATTAGGAATTAGAAATGAAGTAATGAAGAGTTGGAGTGGAGTTGGGTTGATAAAACCAGAATTGGGCAAATGGACTGAACCAAACCCAAAGTCCAAAGTGAAAAGTAGCAAAATTCTACTAACTCCAAACATATCGAAGTTTATACTCAAAAAGGTCGCAAACGGAATTTTGAACTCAATGGAAGTGGTCTCGAGTCCTAATTCGACTGTTTGCAAAAAGTAGCTTCTCGGACTTCAATCCGATTAACGATTCTATATTTAAATAAAATATTTAAATATTCAATCGTAAAATATGCGGGTTGTTACAGACTCCCCTCCTTAAAGAAATTGCGTCCTCGCAATTCTTAAGAAGAAAATAAAGAGTAACAACCATAAAAGCATATCAACACAAGAGAAAATTTGAAATAAGAAGTTCACCATAAAGTGCACAAAAGAGTTAGCCCGAACGTGTTCGCTCGATGAATTCTCTGGATTCCCAAGAGAAATCCTTATGATTTGAGAACCATTGTACTCTCACAAGAAGAACATCTTTATTTCGAAGGCGCTGAACCTCCGAAGCAATGATGCGAATAGGATGTTGCTCATAAGTCAAATAGGCGAAACTTCAATTTTCACAATAACACCGGGCTCAAGAATAAAAATCGGAAACCTAGAATCATTTCCATAGTCAGAAGACGTGGAAAACGTCAAGAATAGCAGAAAATTGAGCCGGTAATAAAAAGGCGATAAGCCACGGAATAAATATGTTCGATGATGGGAAAGGGACCAACATATCGAGGTGCTAACTTTCCCGATCGACTGAAAACGCACAACACCAATCATAGGTGAAACACGAATGAACACTAATAAGATCTGGACCTAAAACCAGCTTCTCACCGGCTTCAAGCCAACACAAAGAGAATCGGCATGGCCTTCCGTAGAGTGGCTCGAAAGGTACCATACCAATACAAGATTGGAAGCTATTATAGGAAGAAAACTCAACAAGAGAAATATTACTTTCCCAACTTCCACCAAAACCAAGAACACAAGAACGAAAGAGATCTTCAAAAGTTGATTCATAGACTCTATTTGTCCACCGGATTGAGGACGATAAGCGGTGCTAAAAATTAAGCTTTGTTCCCAAAGCTTTTGAAGATCATACCAAAGTCCACTAGTAAAATAATGGATCATGATTGCTAATAACAAAAGTAGGAACTCCATGCAATTTTAGTTTGACATAGAGTTTAGCCAAGAGAGGTATGGTCCAAAAGAGAAGGACGAGCCTCACGGCTACACAAAACAAGAGATGAACATGAATTGGATTCACGATTTCGAATCTCATAAGTGGATAAAGTCTCGAGATCATTCCATTCGGATATCATCAAAGAAACAACCGCTTGTTGCTTACAACTAAGGGTATCGGCAACACGATTGCCCTTTTCGGAAGTATAAAAATATCCAGATCATAAGATGCAAGGAACTCGAGCCAACGAGGTTGATACAAATTAAGTTCCTTATGAAAAATAAATATTCCAAAGATTTATGATCGAGGTGGAGAACAAATTTCTCCGCCAAACACAATGATGCCAAACTCTGAAAGCGAAAACAATAGCCGCGAGCACTAGATCATGAGTGGCATACCTAGTCTCGATCGGCTTTAATGATTTAGAAGCACAAGTGATAGCACATTCTCTTTTGCAAGAGAACGGCATCCAAACCAATACGATTAGCATTGGTACAAAAGATAAGGTTTTGGTTCCCTTCGGGAATCACAAGAATAAGAGTATCGAAAAGAAAGAATTTCTTTTAAATAATCTTCTTTCTCGAAAAGCTAAAATTTTCAAAATTACATTTATCTTTATGTAATAATCTTCCTAGAAAAATTTACATTTTTACAAGTCAATATATTGTGTTTGACTGTCTCATCAAAGCGTTTAGGAAATTCCTATCGATAACGTTGATCAAGCGCATAGACCAGAATTCTTAAAGCACTCAATGGGCAATACAATCACAAAATCATCTTCTATATGATAAACATGTTCTTAAAAACCTTTAAGGATATTCTTTGCTCGCTTAAGAGCAAAATCAAATTGTACTTATAAATAAATCTTATGAAAAAGATTTGCAAAATTTTAAATTGCTGTTTTCATCCAAAATCAATATATATACAAGAATGGAGTCATCGAGATCGTAGACGATTCATAAATTGGATGAACTAAGCTGGACAACCTGAATGACATAATAAGTCATTCATAAGTTTCATAACAAGTGCGGAATGCAGTAAATGGAATGCTAACTCCCGCAACTCGTAGCCAATGAAAATCGGTGGCAAGGTCGAGCTAAAAAGACCTTAACAACACTCAAAAGATTGCTTAGGTGATAATCCTAAGACAAACTCAAAAATACCGGAAAATTCTCAAACTACATGAATGAGAGAAATAACACTCTCCTCATCATGTGAGCTTGAAGAATAAAATGATGCCATCAAATTGGAATCAAAATGACAAAGGAAAAACAGAAATCTGTTTAACAGATTGAAAATGTCGAAGATGAATAGTCCACACGGGACAAAGGATTTGGCTTCATAATAATTAAGCCAATCCTTACAAAAGTCAATTCCGAAGCATAAGTAAAAATCGGCTCGGAAAGAAAAATCACATAAAATAATTTCGACATCAATAAAAAGCAAATTGAGTGTTGCGGATCCACCAATTCGGATTCGCATTCCTCATAGAAGTCATCAAGCCCAGAAATGTTTAAAGAAAAAGAATCACTAGTTCTTTTGATATAAAAATAATGAGATGAAACTCATATAAAAAAGAACTCGAATAAGATAATTACAAAATAAATGTCATCAAGGATAGAATAGATACTTGGCCAAGGGAAGTGCTAGAAGAGGCTTGCACAACCTTTAGCTTTCCCTCCTTCTTGCTTGAAGTATGGGACACACAGATATATGATGACTCATACTTTTGCAATAGCGACAATAGAGGGGTTGCAGACACTTATTTATATGATGGTCCTTAGAGCCACAATTGTAGCATTCTCCACGATTAAGGATGGGAATCTTTGCTATAGAAGTCACTTGCTTCACCCTCTTGTTTGGATTAGGACTTTCGAACTTAATAAAGGGATGCCTCTTCTTATTTACATCCACAATCTCAACATCGCTTTCTCTATCGGCCTCTTCAAGTCGAAGAGCGATATCTATAAGCTGATCGAAAGAAACTTCCAGTTTCAAAAGTAAAGGCTTTTTAAGATTCTTGTTCAAGCCATAAACAAATCTCTGATTTTTCTTCAATGGGGTATTAATGTATTCAACCCCGTATTTAGAAAGAGATTCGAAAGATGCGACGTAGTCCGTCACAGAAGATTCACCTTGAACAAGGTCGATAAAACGCCGGGCCAAAGTTACTTTTTCAGCCTCCGGCAAAAATTTCAATTCGAATCTTTCCCGGAATTGCTCCCAAGTGAGATCCGCTTCAACGATTTCAGAAATAAGAAGCTCATACCAATCCAATGCTCTTTCTTGGAGCATGCTAGAAGCCACTTGGACTCGGTGGAGATCAACAAGATTCATGAGAGAAAAGATGCGGTCGCAAGATCTAAGCCAAGCTTGGATTTCAATGACACTCTCGGATCCCCGTAATGGCCTTCCACCCAAATCGGTGTAATCTCTACATAAGCGTGCAAAACCGGATCTAGGATGAGTAGGCTCTGGAATGGGTCCGATAGCTTGAGCATTCTTAACAAGATCTAGAAGCTGCTGGGCAGACATAAATACTCCCTCCTGAGGAGTAGCACTGGATTGACCGACATTGGTACGGCCAGATCTAACCATTTCTCTTCTTTAAGAAAGAAAGAAAAGAGAAAAAGGTTAATCTCAGAATGAATATCGAACAAACTTGATTGATAAAACAAGGAATCACAAAAGAAAAATAGGATAGAACGGGTCCAATTGACTCGAATAAATTCCTAAAGCACGACTCCTAAGAAAGACTTAGGACATGATCCTTGCTAAATTATTCTACATTGTTCTGAAGTTTGGCTTTGATACCAAGCTGTGACGCCCCACCTCTATACCCACGCTAGCCAAGGACACTACGGAGTAATGCCGTCAACTAGCACGGAGAATAGGGCTGTTGAGGAGCGACCATCCGTGTAATTGCTTTATGCGAGCACCGATATGTCAGATAAAATATAACTTTCATTTCATCTCAAGAGAAAATCTGACATACCGATACAAACTCAAAGCTACTACACAGTGGCTATATGAACTTCGGAAACAAGTATAGAAATAAACATAACACAAATCAGTCACAGACAATTCATATCACAAAGGCGGAAATAGATATGAATATAACACATGAAAGTGTACATCAGAGTAGTTGTCAAATAAGATCCACAATATCACAAAGAAAAGATACAAGTGCTAGACAACAGAATATGTATACATCAATGAGTCAATATATCGAATGTATACAGCTAGAAACTACAATGCTAGAGTAGCTAGCCCAAAAGTCAGATGATAATCCCAGATAAGAAGACATGAGGAAGCACCTGTAAAATCTCAGTCTGACTCGAGTATTATTTAAGAAGAAAATAATAAACGGATCAGTCTAGCTATAAATATCAGATATAGTGATATAGAATAAGAGATATGACAAAAACGTATGATAACCATAAAGCCATACTGTGATAAGTATCTAATCAAAAATCAATCTAGAGATTAATCAATATCACAAGAATCTTCTCAAAGATTAAAAAGAATGTTAAATTCTTAATTTAATTCACCAAGCCACAATAAATGACATACATATCAATGCCAACTGAAAAAGGTGGTGAAACATAAATCCCAGAAATCAATAATTAGAAATCCAGAAATCATAAGAAAATAGGATGGCCAATCCCATAAACTGAACATCGACGCACCTAGAAAAATACGACCCATGTAGAGTCTAGCATCGATACACCTAGAAAGATGCACCCCATGCCAAGTCGAACATCGACGCACCTAGAAAGATACACCCCATGCTCTAGCATCGATACACCTAGAAAGACGCACCCCATGCAAAGTCGAACATCGACGCACCTAGAAAGATACGCCCCATGCTCTAGCATTGACGCACCTAGAAAGATACGCCCCATGCATAAATAAACATCGACACACCTAGAAAGATACGTCCCATGTAATGTCTAACATCGATGCACCTAGAAAGATACACCCCATGCAAAGTCGAACATCGACGCACATAGAAAGATACGACCCATGCATAGACGAACATCGACGCACCTAAATAGATATGCCCCATGCCCCGATTTATTGAGCCGATTGCTCCCCGAAGTAAATAAACATCGACGCAACTAAATAGGTACAACCCATGCGAGAAATAAACATCGACGCACCTAAATAGGTACGACCCATGTGAGAAATAAACATCGACGCACCTAAATAGGTACGACCCATGCGAGAAGTGAGACGAAGCTCAATAAAACGAGGAACAGCCCTCCACGTGGACAAAGAGACATCGCACATTGCTAGTCTAAACCATAAAATGATCATCATCGATTATCAAGAAGTGTCAATTACACTAAGCTAGTAAATATATGAGTTTAGCTTCATGTCCCATAACCACTTGCTTAACTTAAATATTTACGAACAAATTGTAGATCTCCACTAGAAAATTGTCACAAGAGATTCAATCGAACAAGTCCAAAAATTAACCGACGAAGTAAACGCAAGCGTTTCATACCACTTGTTTTGCTAAGCCGTTTAATTATATTTTCTCATACGAATGAGGTAAAGGTTTATATATACTAATTGATTAGAAAACGGTTTTATGAAGGAGCTTTGTATTAAAAATAGAGTTGAAATCATCTTTGTAAAAGAGTTTGAATATTTACTACTAGTATAGAAGCCTTTGTATTTAGAAGTGACAAATCATAGAAATGATTGTAGAAATAATCAATCATAAAAAAATTCACATTCGAAGACGTGAATAAAATCCAAAGAAATCGATACCAAATCCATCAAAATGGACGTTCCAAAAATCCCGAAGAAAAGGTCATCAAAGTCGATAATAATTGATGACAATAAGTCGGATCAACAAAAATCGATAAACAATGGAAATTCAACTCAAAACAGCCCAAAATAAGCTATGAGAACAGTTCCAGACGTCTGGGGGATTGATCCAGACGTCTGGCCCTAAGTTCTGGCCCAAAATAGGCAAAACTGCACATTTAAGACGTCTAAAATTTCAAACCAGACGTCTGAACCCCTAACCAGACGTCTGGATGGATTTCCAGACGTCTGAATTTTGTCTATGCCTTTTTGCGTTTTCCAGGGACCAATTCCAGACGTCTGGATTTTCCAACCAGACGTCTGAATCTGAATCCAGACGTCTAAAATTCAATCTAGACGTCTGAAATTTCCTGGTATCAAAAATCAGCCTAGCCCAAAAAGGGCGAAAATCCAAAATGGAAGCGATCAGACGAGCGACGAAGACTAGGGATTTATGCCAAGCGACAACCCAGCCTTATAGACTCTTCGATGCACACTAAAAACATGATCAAACACCATAGCAATGATTTTTAAGGATTTAACTTCGAAACACCAAAAATTGAAATATTCTCAAAACCAATCCGAATCAAAGCAAATGCACATGAATGATAGTTAGGAATTCATGCCTAACACTCAAAGATAATCATAGACTAAGATGTGAGATAAAAATCTCACCTTTTCACAAAATCAATGAAGAAGAAGCTATAGAGCAATGGCAAGAACAATCACTCTTCAATTCCAATCCAACACGCTTGAATCTAAGCTTAAAAGAGAAACATTTCCTAAATTAGGTTTAGGAAATTTCTGAAATGGAGTGGAGAAAGAATTGGAGAAGATGAAGGGAAGGCTTACCAAAGCTTCTTCTTGAATTTGGAGGTAGAAGCTTGAATTTGCAATTGAAGCTAGGGCTTGGAGTTTCTAATTTCCAATCTCTCCCACCATTGTTGATGAAGCTTGAATGTATTAGGAATTAGAAATGAAGTAATGAAGAGTTGGAGTGGAGTTGGGTTGATAAAACCAGAATTGGGCAAATGGACTGAACCAAACCCAAAGTCCAAAGTGAAAAAGTAGCAAAATTCTACTAACTCCAAACATATCGAAGTTTATCTCAAAAAGGTCACAAACGGCATTTTGAACTCAATGGAAGTGGTCTCGAGTCCTAATTCGACTGTTTGCAAAAAGTAGCTTTTTGGACTTCAATCCGATTAACGATTCTATATTTAAATAAAATATTTAAATATTCAATCATAAAATATGCGGGTTGTTACAAGAACCATCCCCCGGACCATCTTTATCAGACCTTTCTCTAGAACTATCCTAACAAGATTCAACCTCTAAACCATCATGGCTAGACCTATTTGCAGAAACATCTTCACTTGGCCCATCTCTAGCATCATCATCGTTCCTATTTTCTACTTAATTTCCAACTTCTACTACAACATTCATCTTCCTCTTCTTCTCTAGTTCTGCTACCCATTTGCATCTTGAAGTAGTCATGGCTTGTCTATCTTTTTTAATAAACAATATAATGAATGTTATAAATACAATGCATGATTGTTAAAAAATTCTATATAAATTCAAATCAACAAAATTACTTATATAAATACAATTACTTATTATTAGGATTTCTATGTTTTGATATGTATTCATTCGTAAGGGACAAACAATGATTTTATGTATAAATTTACCTAAATTCAGTAAGCTATGCATAACAAATCAATGTTAAGCAATGATTTTATATATAAATTTACCTAAATTCAGCAAGCTATGTATGAAAAATCTATATTGACAAACAAAATCCAACCGATCATTCAACATCGAGCTTAATATTTATGGCTACAAGAAACCGTTGCAATAAAAATAATCCAAAAAACTAGGATTTGACGTATTGCAAATTGTTAATCAGCTAAGGCTAACTCGCCACTTGCTAGGGATTTCACCAACTCAAAATGCAGAAGAAAACACCTACTAGATCGACTTGGTTGAATTGCCGATGTTGACTTCTTGCTTGGCCGAGAAGATCGACCACTTTTCCCCATTATAGAAGATGATGACGAATCTTGTTGTGTGAAGAAGGATCGAAGAGGGAAATTACGTGCTTTTTGAAATTTTGGTTGCTTGGTAATTAAAACGAAATAAGGGCATGGTGTTAGGAAGAGGAGACTTAACTTTTTGGAGGTGGCCTTTAATGTTGGTGGCCAGAAGAAAAAATTAGGGTGCCAATAGCAGCACACTTTTTTTTGATGCGGCAGAATAGGGCAAAGATTGATGGGAAGTGAAGGAAGTGGGTTTTGGGTTTTGAGGCAAAGGATGAATGTGGATATTTCTAGAATTATGGAGATAAGGAATGGGTTAATTCTATTTTTTAGTAGTATTTCTTTTTTCATTTTTCACTTTAATTCCTTTATAAAATAATTATTAAATAATCTCCTTTAAAGACAATTAAAAATCTATTAATTTACACAAAAACATTTCTATCAAATTTTTGTGAATGTATTTTCCATTAAATTTAAATTAATATTTTTTTATAAAATATATTTCAATAGATTACATAAGTTATTTAAATTCATTAATTATTTTATATTCTTTAAAATTATTAATATTAAACAACATCTCTTTTCATCTATTTAAATCACATAAAATTCACCTAAACAATAAAAATATTTTATATCCATTTAAATATTTTATTCAAATTCAATATATTTTCTTAAAGAAATCACTTCAATTTATGAAATTAAAAATCCATTTATCGTTAAATATTAATAAATTATTATTATTATTATTAAACTAAAATTTACTACAAATTGAATTCAAACATTTTATTTCAGTTAATAGTTATTATTACAACGACGTGGAAAGTAGGGTTGTTGCACATGCAAAGTAAGTTATGATTTCAAACATCTGGACCATTCGAAATAATAAGAAATTTTTTCTTAATCGTTGTTTTTGAGATGACAAATGAAAAAAAATGTATTTTCACATGGAAATATTATCAAACTCTTGATAATCAAAATATTATGGAAAAATTATATTCTGGCACCAATCTGTTACTAAAAATTCTTCTCTGATACTAAATTTTTTTGCTAAATTTATTCACCTATAGATGATTTTTTTAGGGTTGTCTCGCATGTGTTAAGGAGGAATGATGGTTTGGAATTGAAATAATCCCACATTGCTGAATAACTTGGAGAAGTGGTGTATAAATATGGGTTGGTAGGTACATAACATTGGGGATTCCTTATGTTACAAAAAAGTGTGTGCCAACTCATATGCATACACCGCATGCTGGAGATGGAGAGCTTGGTCCGACCATCATTACATAACAATTGGTATCAGAGCTGAAGGTTACGAACTAGGCCATGTAGACAAATAATGCTCTCAAAAGCACTCTATGGGGATGCAAGTCAAAGGGAAGATTGTTAGGGCTGTCTTGCATGTGGTAAGGAGGAACGATGGTTTGGAATTGGAATAGTCTCACATCATTAAATAACTTGGAGAAGTAATGTATAAATATGGGTTGGTAGGCACATAACATTAGGGGATTTCTTTTGTTATAATAAAGTGTGTGCTAACACATATGTGTAAGCCATGTGCTGAAGATGAGGAGCTTGGTCCGACCGTTGTTACATAACAATTGGTATCAGAGCCAAATGTTGTGAACTGGGTCATGCAAACAAACACTACTCTCAAAGTACTCCAAAGGGGATGCAGGTCAAGGGGGAGATTGTTAGGGTTGTATCACATGTGTTAAGGAGGAATGACGATTTGAAATTGGAATAGTACTACATTGTTAAATAACTTGGGAAAGTGTTGTATAAATATGGGTTAGTAGGCACGTAACATTGGGGATTTCTTTTGTTACAATAAAAGTGTATGCCTGTACGCCACATGTTGGAGATGGGAAGCTTGGTCTGATCGTCGTTACATAATAAGTGGTGTCAAAGCCAAAGGTTACAAACTGGGCCATGCAGACAAACAATGCTCTCAAAAGTACTCCAAGGGATGCGAGTCAAGGAGGGATTATCAGGGTTGTCTTTCATATGGCAAGGAGGAACGACGGTTTGAAATTAGAATAGTCTCACATCGCTAAATAAATTGGAGAAGTGGTATATAAACATTGGTTGGTAGGCATGTAACATTGGGGATTCCTTTTGTTACAACAAAGTATTTGCCAACTCATATGCATATGCCACATTTTGGAGATGGGAAGCATGGTTTGATCGGCGTTTCATAATAGATTTGGATTTACTAATCAAAAACCAACAACTCACAAGAGCAACAAAGCCATAAATGAATAAACTATCTCCAAACATGTAATAAAACAAATAGTACAGAGAGATGCATGTGATACAATCAAACATGATCAACATCTATCAATCCAATAATTTTCATTAAGATCAATATAATTAGAGCGTGACAAGAGATACAATTCAAACTACATAACTATTACCTTGTATCAATCCAACATACCACTAGTTTCTATTGCCTTTTAATTTGAGAAGAGGATCTATATTAGCAAAAAACATAGTTTAATTGATTCCAATCGCTAATGTAATTATTTAATTTATCTATTTACAACTAAAGACTTGAATGATCGAGAAGGCTTCAAGACTAACGAAACCATCATGCTAAGCAGGCTTCTTTCATTTTGTAACCCCTTTGACTGTTGAAAGAGCTAAAGGCAAGATGATAGTATAGGCACTCACCAAAAAAATCATCTTATCCATATAAAAAAATAACACAAAACCATTTCAAACCCCACCATGCTCACAAAACTAACTACAAATAAAATGAATAATTTTCATAACTAACCAATGTAATGTAATTAACAATAACAATAATTCTTACATATATTGATTTTCTCTTTTACGATTTCTAAGGGGAGAAGAAAGAGAGGTAAATAATGTAAGTGGAATTATTTTATAAATTATATACTAATGTAAAATGATTATTTTATGTTTCTCATACTATTATCAACTAATACACTTGTAATCTTATTATTGATATGAATATCAATAATGTTTAACAATGTTGTATATTACGTTTTGTCACTATTATGCTTCTCATTTTTAAACCCAAGAAAATATTATTATTCGGCCCAATTATGATTATTTGGTTGAGATATTTAATCAAAGATAAAACTGATAAATGGTTTCGTGAAAACAGGCAAAACCTATAGTGGCACATTTTTTAGACGGACCTAAAATTGTATTTTATCACATCAGATTTATTTTTATATATGCATCACAGTTTGTAAAACCATATGATCTATTATTATATATTTATTTTTTTTCAATTCGAAGTGAAGTGAGCGCAACTATTAAATTTGGAATGAAGTTAGTGTATTAAAACAATGAGAATACTTAAAATGATAAATAAATAAAATCAAGGTGGGAGTATACATGTGTATGAACTATTCCATTAGGTGAGACAACTGGTGGGCGAGAGAGTTATTTTAGTCGATGTATATGATATCACCCTATAGGTATGCCCTAGGGGCAATTAGATAACTCAATAATGGACTTCACTCTCATAAATAATATTGTTCGAAATAAAAGTATGTTTATTTTATTTTATTGCAATTGTATGTGGTTTATATATAATGTTTTGGGAGCATATTATAATATACAATTAAAAATCACAAGATAAGATGTTTAGTCGATGGCATTTACAAAATAGCTCGTAGCTACGAGTATAGGATCGAACTATTAATACTTATCCTTAAACATTCCCAGTCAAAGGTATTTCGATAATTGGATGCCGATATAACAACTAGACTAGTGTATGTAATGCTCTACATAAGAGGAATATTGATTTACCTAGAACATTAAGGGCATCAAGAGGTTATGCATTTGTGATTATCAAGGAAACGACAAAACGAAACACTGAATTTTTTATATAGGTTATTGCATCTAAGTTGAATAGAAGATCTCATGTGAAAATGCTCGGTGGTCTTTTGACATGAGGGTACTATTGATTTTATGTATTAAGACCATAGTTCGATTATGGATAATCATACAATAAAATATCGTATTACATCTATAATTTAATATGCGTTAAAATTTGTTAATTGAAAATTTAACATGTGTCAAAATTCATTAATTGAAGCACAAGTCAGAATACTACTTAATACTAATTAATAAATACTAATAAAAAATTATTAATTTAAATATTCTTTCATTTTTATATATTTTATAGTAAGAATTTATTTAGGAAGTAATAAGCACCTTTGACATCTCTTCATCTACAAAAAATTCTCGATGCGAAAACATAAAGAAAATGGGTTGATCTTTGAATAGGAAAAAGAATGGATCCTTAGGGTCCCAAATGAATTGGCTTATTCCAAAAGTCCTTGTTCTTTAGACGGACTATCTCGCGTCTGGTACTGCATGTTGTATGTATCCCTAAGAAAAGGAATTTGTCCATAATAGTGCAAAAAGAAGGCCCGACTCTAGGTTGTTTAGGAATAGTGGCATTGAGTTTCTTGATAAATCCAATAATTATATAGGCTTCATAGTACAGTTTTTTATCGTGTAGAAAGAAAACTTTTGCTATATTATTTCTGAAAAGGTTGATAAACTTGCCAATATGTAAAAGATATTATATTTTTTTCCTTGAGAGAACAATAGCTTGACAAATATTTGATTTATTCTGATTCAACCGTGGATTCAGGTACCAAATGGAATAGAACCTGCTGTTGATTTACTAACTGATAAGGTAAATACCTGCTCATTCAATGCTAGGCATAATGAGTATAAGGGATTCAAAAGAACCTCCTTTTATTCTATGAACTTAAGGTGTATAAAGTTTGATGTGAAGTCATGATAAGTATTTCACCATTGTTCTAATGGTTAGGTGCTATGGATTTGGTAAGAGATCATGGGTTTGAATCCTGCATAGTGTGTGATTCGAACCACTAGAATATGTTGACTTGTAGTATACTATATACTGCATGAGACTTGTAGTACAACTATGTACTATCATCTAAATACCTAATTTGAATAATAATAAGTCTTTCACCAAAGAAATATAGTTAATTGGTAAATGTTATCGTATTGAACCAAGTGGCTTTGAGGGTCAAACCTTACAATTAACTATGAAAAGTATTTGAGTGTTGACGAATGATCAAATTCTAGACATTTAAGTGACATATTATTAATGAACAGACATAACATGCGTAAAGTATAATTGGTTAAGGTTGCAACATAAATGATAAAGAAGTAGTACTTCACCTAGATAATTCGTAAGCATATAACATCGTGTTTACTACTATGCTTCAGCAAAGTCGCTACATGCTTTGATGTCTGAATTATTCAAATATTATAAAGGACCGATTACAGACAGTGGGTGTCACAAATGTAGCTCTAAGCATTCATCTAAAATTAACTTGATAAATAATTTACTAAATTTATAAATTATTATGGATAAAATAATATAATGCTTACATTATTTTGTTTTTGTTTTTTCTAATTATTAGAGATTTTAAAAATTAACTAATAAAATATATAATTGCAATATATATTTGTTTAATTATTTAATAAGTTGAATATACTTTTTCATAAATGAATAATTATTATTTTTTATTGTTAAAAATCTTCTATAATGTATTAAAGAAATAGGACTGGGGATTTATTCATGATTTAAATTGTTTAAATAAGCAATTTAATGTTAAAGAAGAGGAAAAGGAAAAGTTTTGTATTTTCTACCTTAAAGCTTGGAAAGTGAAGTGCCACGTGTCCAAGAGCCTTCACTTCATATTTAACAAAAGTTATTCTTCATAGCTAAATTATTCTCCATAATTGACACTTCGCACCACTCATAGAGTAAGATAAGGATTTCTTGAGAAAGGAGGAGCTATTGGTTCCAACCAACTTGATTATTGAAGTAAGTCTATTTTTATATTTTATGTTACATATATTATTTTCCACCCATTAATTTTTTATATTCAAAATAAGTATAAAAAAATTAATAATGTTAGATTCTAGAATAATAACTTTAATTAGTTTCAGTTTTAAGTTCTATTAAAACCTTATTTTAGTTTTAAAAGACAATAATAATAATTTTTGAATAAAATAATGATAGTATGATAATTATTTTGATTTTTTAATACATATAATTTATTAATCCGGTTTATATAAATTTATTATATATAATAATAATAATAATAATAATAAAGATAGCAGTTTTAGTTATGTAACCTAGAGTTTGGAAAAGGAAACTATATGGGCTTAGCCTATGTAACTTAAGGATATTTATCTATGCAACTTAAAAATATTTTTAAATTTGCCTATTGATTTTTAAAGATACGAATATAAAAATTTATTTATTCAAGTTTAAATAAAGTAATTAAGATAAAAATATATAACTTAGTCAAAAGTTTAATATGAGCACGCAGGCACGAACACATACACATGCACACATGTGCACGTGCACACTCACACATTTATATTTGTGTGTGTGTGTGTTAAATAAAGATATTAGTTTCATTAATGTAAATTAAATTTTGGAAGAGAATGAGATATAAACTAGGCTTAACTTAAAAATATAATTTAATTTTTGTTTCACTGTATACTCATAACGATTTCTAAACATGTGTATTTGTACATTTATTTACTCAAGTTTATATAAACTATATAACTTAGGTCTAGAGTTTTACATTAGTGTGTGTTGTAATATGTATTTGATTGCAATAACATATACACGTGCACATACATATATTTTGTGTTTATTACAAACATGCACACACACATGTGTATATTTTGTACGCACGCATGTATTACCTATAAGTCCCAGTAGAAAAATGATAACATTGTAAATTATTTTTCGATAGAGATTTACGGCACTTAGGACTAAAAGTTTTACTTCCAAATAGCAACGTTGTAAATTATCTACTCTTATTTTACACATTGCACCCTTATACACTTTCTTTACCATGTGTCGATTTATTGTTTGTTTGTACTCAAAAATTTCATGTTATTTCATAGTACTATAACCAACAAGGTTATTCTTACCATGCTAAAAAATCATCAATTTGGGGATCATTATTAGGACTAAAAATATGGATACGATAGGGACTTTTTACACAATGGGTGGTTATTAAACCTGGAAAAATACACTAGGTTCGCCATACCCCTACCGCATAATCGCTCCATCTTCAGTGATCTTTGCCCATCAAAAATCTCTTCATATCCGAAATTAGAGTACCGATAATAATATGTAGTTATTCCTTTAATTTAAATCCTTCTCTCATTTTACTTAAAAACTTCAAAAATTCATATCAACAAGAAAAATTTTAGGAAAGAATTCAAAAAAAATTGTGAATTTATAAAATCATTTTCTTTATTTAATATTTTGAATATTGGCTAAGATGATGATTTACATGATTTATATTATTCAGGAAATTATTGTCAAGGACAAAATTTCTCAGGGTTTTAGCCTCAAGGACAGACCTTTAGTATTTTAGCCTGAAGGACAACTTTTTTTAGTATTAGTTTTTAGTTATTGATAGCATTTTTTAGGTATCAGTTTGTAGTTGTCGGTAGCAGTTTTTCGGTATCAGTTTTTAGTTTGGTAGCAAGTTTGGAAGAATGTTTGTCCTTATGAATAATCTTGAAAGAATGTTTGTCCTTATGAATAAATTTTAGAAGAATATTTGTCCTTGTGGTTAAAATATCGAGGTCGTGTCCTTAAGGCTAAAAATATACAAATTTTTGTCCTTCAAATTAATTCCCCATATATTATTTTTATCTTAGTACAAAAACTGTATAATCATTTGAAAATTCACTTAAATTGATAAATTTTATAAAAGGACAAAATAATCGAAATCCATAACCAAGGTCATTCAATTAACAACATAATTCAATTTCAATTCATTCCGAACATTATATCATGGGTTATTGTAAGACCATGTATTTTGTATAATAACTATATGATAATTTTATCGTATTTGATCAATTAGTTAATTGAAATTAATGAAAAACAGTTGCTCAATTACTATTTGATTAATAAAGTGTAGTTACCACATAGACGGTTGATTGAATTGAATATTAGGTAATTAATATGACTTAATTTGATTAACTATTTAATGTAATTTAGCTTATGAGTAATTTATTTATTTAGGATGGATATGGGTATTAGTGTATTAAGAACTATTACCAATCAATAGTTACATCGATAGGTTAAATGACACCTCGGCAACATAAGCTCCCAATAGCCTTTAGTGAGAACCGGATAATTACCACAGGTGTTGTGATAGCTACATAATGCTAAGTTCCCCTCTCCTATTGCGATATCTATATATCGACAGTTTTCATCGCCTATTACGATAATTACATAACATTATTTCCCATCGCATGTTGCGATTGCCACATCGATATTCATTTTTGCCTTTTGTGATAGCCACACCAATAGTTTCCATCACCTTTTGTGATAGTCACATGGTAGTTAACATGTTAGTTCAAATAGATACCACTATTAGTTCCGATAGCTACTATTGTTAGTTTCGATAGTTACTACCGATAGCTACCATTGTTGGTTTTGATTATTATTTATCAATAACTTAAATAACGAGCACTTGATAGCTTATAGTGGATGGCGATAGCTTTGGGGAAACAACATATGATAGTTTGATATGTTTTGGCCAATAGAATTAGGCAGTAGGTCTGTAAGTAAAGCAATAGCTAATAACTTATTTAGTAAATAAAATAGCTAAGTTTTAAATGAATACGCAAAACTTTTAGAACTATGCAATAACTTGTAAAGGTATGAGAAATGTGAAATAGGAAAATATAAGCTAACAAACTGAATATGAATGATGAATACATTTAATTCACTTAAAATGTTTAAAATAAGAGAAACCGATCTTGGGCATTAAGTGGTATTGTATTTTTTTATTAATTCTGATATAAGAATAATATGATGTTGTGTAAACTTAATTGAATGGGTAATGCTTACCTATGCAATATCACAAATGATATGTGATAGATGAATATAACTAATGGATATTATTAAATTAGGGATAATTAGAGTCAACAGTCAAATGAGTATGATTGCACATGAGAGATCACAAGATCTAAAGTAGGATGTAATAACAATTATGATGTAATAACAATCACAAGATCACATGAGAGATCACAAGATCACATGGATGATTTTCCTGGTTATGCTCAGGTTCGTGCAAGGACCGCCCTCCACCTCTATAGGCTATCCAATGAAGGATGACTTATTATGTGCTCGTTACCTTATTGGGGACTGTCAACCCTTATCGTCAAGGATGAAGCGAGCCTTTTCTCTCTTCCTTGCTAACCAACTACCCACAAGGATGAATTACCATGCATTAGTTTCCTTGTAGGTGACTGTTAGGCTATCCAACAAGATTGAGTCACCATGCATTGACATCCTTGCTTAGGGACTACCCACTATCCTATGTGTTCGTGTGAGACGTCTCTCCCCTTCGTGTTGAGGTGCATTGACGATTTAAGACATGACTACAATGGTAATGCATCCATTGCTCATGATGTCGCTTGTCCCTCGTATAGGATGGGGCACTGTTGCTGAAATTGGCATTTTTACCCCTAGTGACACTGAAGTTCGACATCCATAGTGCACTCGCATAAAAATTAGCCAGGCCCAACATCAGCTAGCAGCATGTCACCCTAAAGAAACTTCGAGCCTCTCAATGCTCAGGTTTATGTCAGGATCATCTACCGCTCATTCTTGTAGCATGTCACCCAAGCAAACCTTCGAGCCTCTCAATGCTTTGGTTCTTACCGAGATTGCTTGCCACTCATTCTTGCAGCATGTCACCCAAAAGAACCTTCGAACCTCTCAACGCTTAGGTTCGTGTAGGGACCTCTCACCACTCTTTCTTGCGGCATGTCCCCCAAGAGAACCTCGAGCCACTTAGCACTCAGGTCATGTCAGGACTGCCTAACAACAAAGTAACAATCATATTGCATGGTTAATGCTTGCATCCAAGTCAATCAGTTGGCCCAGTCTGTCTACTAAGTCATTCCAGTACAAGATTTGCAAGAACGGGCTGCACTCGCTGCCTATTCATTACCCTACTTTGCTAATCTATCTTATGAAAATAACAAGTGCAATACACGGGGATAATATCAGCTACTCAAAGTATGCTACCCTACAAGATATGCACAAACAAACAAAAGAAGATAAAGCAGTAAAGTACTTAGATAAATTTCGCAACAAAATAAACTCTATTCATTTAGGAAAAGAGGGGCACATAAGCCACCCCACTAAGCAAACAAAAAGAGGGAAGACAAAAATCTACGAGGCCTACCCTTCAGCTGGTCGGGTCAAGGAGTCCAACTGTTGCTTTGTTAGAACGACTAACATAAGAATCATGGCTGCCCTCTTCTCCTCGGCCACCTCCTCTCAAACATTGGCAAAGGTCATGGCATAAAACCAGCCGATGGATATTGGAAACTGATAGTTTTCCTTGAGTAGGGACGTTATTAGATTCCTCAGCTGGTTGGGCCACTTATCCTCCTTTTCTTCCTAGTGACCGCTATGTCTGCATCCGACAAGTACCCAATCGTGTTTGTTCAGGTTGGCTCACAATTGGTCAGCCACCTTCTCCGCCCTTTCCAGCCTCTCCTTGAGGTCCACCATTACATTTTCCACCTTTTCCCAAGCCTCGGTCACCTCCCACACCGACTTTTCAACTGCCTCGACTACCTCCTTAGCCAACTTCTCTATCACCTCTCGAGCCTTGATAGCCTCAACCTCCACTACCCGTTAAGTCTCTCCCTTTGCCTTCCAATCCCTCTAGATGTCCTCCATAACCCCTCAAATGAAAAGAAAATGGTACCCAACCTAAAAGACCAACGTTGGAATAATAAAAAAGAAAAAAGCGAGAAGGTTCAAAGTCAATAACTTACTAGCAGGGCATTTCAACTTTGGATATTTATCACATCCGCTATGGAATGCCAATTCTTGTCAATCCGAGCCTGGTGGAAATACGAGGGTGCCTCCATAGACATGAATTAGAAGGCTGACAGTAGGCGTTCTAGATCATCAATGTCCTCGCCTTGGTTGACATCTGGAGGTACCTATTCCAACGGCTCCACCCCTCATCAGCAGTCAACTCCTCCAGGTCAAAAATATTAAGGAACTTATTGAAGAAATAGGCGACCTCGATTGACAGGGATAGGCTGACCCCATCAAGTTTCCTTTTCTTGCCTCTAGTGGATAGCTGAAGCGAACGCGTGGGACCAGAAGGTATATCAATGATTTGTGGCCTTGCTCCAGGCACAGCAAGGGCCTTAGGTGTAGTAGGCACGGTTGGGGCAGCGAGCACTTAAGTCCTGTAGTCTTAACGATTCCCTACCTCTCGTCAAAAGCCCCCAAAGCTAACATGTCGGCCAACGCAACAAGGAAGAAACAAGAGTTAGTCAAAAGTGAAAGTAAAAGGAAGTTAAGTGCGTTTAAGCTACCATTTGTACCGACTCCGGTCGGCAATCTAGTAAGTGGCGAGTAAGATGAGGCCGAGCTTCCTAAACTAGTTTGGTCTGTCTTATCATGAGGCTCACCCGGAGCCCCAACTTCTACCCATGATACAAAGGTTTATATGTAGGAATTCACTTGGAGGAGGGAGCTACGTCCCTACCGATGTCCAGCTCTTGTAACCTTCCCCTAATACTACTTTCCTCATAGCTTACCTCAGTATCCCAATTAACTACAAGCATCTCACGACAAGAACCGGGACGTAAACTAATTGTTGTAGGTCAAATTCCTCCTACTACGACATCGACACTACATTACTTAGCTTATCAATATCAACATGTTTCCACTTCCTAGGCTTCTCACCCATAACTTTGTTATCATATCCCTAGTTCTCATCAGCGATCGTTCCTACATCGAGGTTCAAGATTTGGACCTTGAAATAGTCCCTCTTCGCCTTGGTCGCCTTTTTTCGATTTCTTAGTTAGTGCGGCCCGCTCCAAGACCATTGTTTGGTCCATCCTAATCAGCCCAACTCGATGAAGGTTGACATCTGTCACCAAGCCTCTCAAATCCCAACAGTTAGCAGGTGATGTCTTCAATGGGTTCAAGTTCTCATTCCACTACAAGAAAATTCACTTTCAATTGCACAACATGATAGCGTTTCTGTATAAAAGGCTTTTTTACGTTATGTTGTTTTAGAAATTTTTTATTAGACGCTATATCACGTCACGCGATCCAAAATTTTCTCTTCCCTCCTATTCATAAGATTTCACTTTTCACGTTCCCTCTTCTCTCTTATTACGTAAATTCGACATTTCCCCTCAATAATTTCTTCTTAAAAAAGCAGAGCGAAAAAACCAAAATATCCACTAATTTCGAATCACGTTCCCTCAGTGATTCTTCCCAATAATCAAAAGAGGATGTAACAACCTAACTCTTCTTGAGATGCTAAGGGAAGGAAACAACAGCTCCACAACAAAAATGAAGGAAGAAAAGCATACAGGCCGAAGATCATCAGAGCAAGCTTCATTAATATTAAAAACTGCACATATATAAGCAGTATTGTATAAGTTGGATGTGTTCTTTTATGTAGAGAGTGTGGGCTTGTGCATGTATGTGCATATTGCTGTATAATGATTCATGAGTTGAGTGGGCTATTAATAGGGCTGTTGTATAGATCTGGTCCATTATGTTGAAAACTGCACATATATAAGCAGTGTTGTGTGTGTTGAAATGTTGGGAAGAAATCAGAAGCAATAAACTCTTTTTTTCATTTGTCCTTGTGTTGTAGATCTCCATTTTTCATTTCCAGTTTGTACTTCTCTTAAACTTTTTACCTTTTCTTGCATTTTGGTACTTAGTTTAGTCTTTTGTTAGCATTTATCTCAGTTTAGTTACTGTTCTTGTTACTTAGATTATATGCGATTACATTTCCAGTTCTTTTGATCCTTGTACTTACTTCGGCTTTAGTTTCTTCGCAAAATTATTCTTTTGTTCTTGAATCTGCACTTTATCATTCATGTTAATTTCCAATTTTTAGTTGATACTCTTTGTTCTTTGATCTCTCCAGTTATTTGCTATCTTTATCTTGTTAGTTTTCATCTTCCTTATTTGTTACATCAGGCTAAATCTTGTAATTCTTGAATTTGAAAAACTCTTAGCAACTGTAAGTAAACTTTTCTGTTATTTTGCTGCGTCATTATCCATTCTTGCTTCAGACAATTCTTGATTTTCTTGAACATTCTCCTCTTGTTCTTCCATTTTTTTGAGTAAACTACATTGCTTTATTGTGCACAAATATATCTCTGCACATTCACACACCAGAGCTTCTTCCATAATCACAATTTCCATCTTCAACTACTAAGTTTCCAACCTCTACAACCATGGCGAGAAATCCAGGCCCATCAGTGCCTTCTAATTTGGTATCAGAGCAAGCTACTGAGATGAACCCTAATTCTAACCCTCAGAACGATCCTGACAACCCAGAAATCCATGGCCAAGAAGTACCATGAGATCAAGAATCAGATCAACAATGGCAGCTGCAACACGAGTACAACAACAAAACTGACGCGCTCTTGAATAATCTCATGCAAAAAATTAAGGGATTTGGTAATGTTTGAATGCTTTTGCACGACAACAACATCGAGAGCAGACCTCATCATCAATGCCACCACCCCCTCCTCCAGTTGCTGCCTCACCTCTAATGAATAATAGCACAGCACCCATCAATTCCAATTACATACCACCGC
This sequence comes from Allium fistulosum, assembly GCA_030737815.1. Classification (NCBI taxonomy): domain Eukaryota; kingdom Viridiplantae; phylum Streptophyta; class Magnoliopsida; order Asparagales; family Amaryllidaceae; genus Allium; species Allium fistulosum. The sequence goes on along the minus strand of CM060903.1, from coordinate 838,094,647 downwards.
CACAGCAACCACCTGAACCGTACCCATATTATCAGTATATTCCTCCTCCTCCCAGAAACATGGCTCCTCCAACCAGACCTGTTATGCCACCTCCAAGAAACCCCCATTTTCCTCCAAGAAATACTCAGATGCAAATGAACCCTCCTCTACAACCACAAGAACCACTTCATCAACCAAGAAACTACTACCCCAATTATCCTAATCTTGAATATCACAATCAAAATTACCCACCGGCTTACCATCAAGCCATTCCCACCATGAAGTTAGATTTCCCTATATTCACTGGAGACGAGGTTGTTACTGATTGGTTGAGACAAGTGGAGCAGTACTTTCGATTCCATCATACTGATGTGAGTCAATGAGTCGAGATTACTTCATTTTCACTGAGGAAAGAGGTTTTACAATGGTACCACTGGTATACTAATACAATAGAAAATTGTGAGTTGTGGCCTGTGTTTAAAGAAGAAATCTTGGTGAGATTTAACACAGAGGAAATGGAGCGACCATATGAGACATTATCCAAACTAAAATAATACACCACTGTTAGAGCTTACCTGAGTAGATTTGAGCAGTTACATGCTGTGATTGACACATTACCCCCTAAATTCTTGCTAGACCGTTTCATTGGTGGATTGAAAGAAGAGATTAGATATGATGTGTTGACTTCTAGACCTCATGATTTCAGAGAAGCTGTAACCTTAGCCAAAATGTATGAGTGCAAATATATGCAAGTAAAGAAAGGTCATAAAAGTAGTAACCTACCTTAGTCTAAAAGCAACCAGACCACTTCTACTCCAACCCACGAAACCACCTCAAACCCCAAGGAAGGCAACACTACTTTGGAGAACATAGCTCGCACCAAGGGTCTTACTCCTGCTGAAATTGTTGAAATGAGGAGACAAGGCTTATGTTATGGCTGCAAACAAAAATGGCATAAGGACCATAAATGTCCTACTCCTCGAGTATATGTGTTAGAAGGAGTGATGGCACTCAAAAATGAGGAAACAAATGATGATATGGTATCAGAGAAAAGTGGTGAAGCAGAAGATGAATTTGCAGTGGAAGAAGCTCTATCTATAACTCTCCAAGCCATGTGTGGCATTCCAGCATTATCCACCATCAAAGTTCAAGGAGTTATCAATAAGAAACTAGTGCAAATCTTGATTGACTCAAGGTCAACACATAGCTTTATCAATGAGGAATTGGCAAGAAAACTCAAATTAAAAATTGATGAGTCTAAAGTGTATGAAGTGACAGTAGCTAATGGGGAGAAATTGACTGGATCAGGGATTTGTAAAGATGTTTTGTGGAAATGCCAAGGATGTAAAATGCCAGTTGAACTACTTCTCTTTCCTTTAGAGGGCTGTCAAGTGGTGCTTGGTGCTCAATGGATGAGGAGTCTGGGTGAAGTAACTTTGAATCTGGAGCACTTGCAAGTGAAGTTTCAATATAATAACAAGCTATATATGTGGCAAGGCATTAAGCAAGAAGTTGTGAAAATGATTGATAGAAAGACTATGGATAAGGAGAGTACCCATGCCCAAACTACCATGTTGTTATGCCTTCACATGCTATCACACCATGAACATAACCCCAATCTTCCCACTGAAATTGTTGAACTTCTGAACCAATTCCCTATGATTACCACTGATAATCCTCCCTTCCCACCTCAAAGAACCCATGATCATAAAATCCCTCTGCAACCTAACACCAAACCCACTTGTATGAAGCCATACAGACACTCTTACCACTTAAAAAATGAACAAGAAAAGATTATTGATGACATGTTAAAAACTGGACTTATCAGACCTAGTAGTAGCTCTTACTCCTCTCCTGTTGTGATGGTTAAAAAAAAGACGGCACTTGGAGATTATGTGTTGATTACAGAAGCTTAAATTCTCATACTCTAAAGGATAAATACCCTATTCCCTTGATTGATGACCTCTTTGATGAACTTCAGGGCTCTAATTGGTTTTCTAAGCTTGATTTGAGATCAGGCTATCATCAGATTCGCATGTATGATCCAGACATACACAAGACTGCCTTCAGAACTCATCATGGTCATTATGAATTTCTGGTGATGCCTTTTGGTTTAGTTAATGCTCCTTCTACGTTTCAATCTTTGATGAATGATACCTTTAAGTCATATTTGAGGAAATTTATATTGGTGTTCTTTGATGATATATTAGTATATAGCAAAACATGGTTTGATCATCTGCAGCATCTTGAAAAAACTTTCCAAGTCTTGCAGGAGAATAAATTAGTAGTCAAGCTATCAAAGTGCAGCTTTGCTAAAGAGACTTTGGAGTACTTGGGGCATGTAATTTCTTCTAAAGGCCTAGCTGTTGACCCTATAAAAATTCAAGCTATATCAGACTAACCTCTACCCCAAACATTAAAAGCACTGAGAGGATTTTTAGGACTCAGTGGGTATTACAGAAAGTTCATAAAAAAATATGGGATAATAGCCAAGCCTATGACAGAGATGTTGAAGAAAAATTCCTTTAAGTGGGATGAAGTATCAAAGCAATCCTTTGAACAGTTGAAACAGTGTTTGATTAATCCACCTATTCTAGCTATGCCTAACTTTAACCTACCATTTGTTCTGGAGTGTGATGCTAGTGGGTATGGGGTAGGTGCTGTATTGTCTCAGAAGAATAGACCCCTTGCATATTTGAGTAAAGTCTTGCATGGAAGAAACTTAGCTTTGTCCACTTATGAGAAAGAGTTGCTAGCTATTATTATAGCCACAAAAAATGGAGCCAATATTTGCTAGGAAGGCAGTTTGTAATCAAGACAGATCATCACAGCCTTAAATACCTTTTAACACAAAAACTACATACTAGGTTACAACATAAGTGGTTAGCCAAATTGCATGGCTTTGATTACATAGTTGAGTACCGAAGTGGAAAAGAGAATGTAGTAGCAGATGCTTTGTCTAGGAGAGATGAAGTAGAAGAGGAGCATGGTCATGATATTGATTTACACTTGCAGGCTATATCCATAGTACAGGCCCCTTGGTTCCAGGAGATTAAAGAGACATTGCATTCTTCAACATGGTACAAGCAACAGTTGCTACATCTACAAAATCAGACCCCACCTAACAAAAAATATAAAGTAGTGGATGAAGTGATATACCATAAAGGGAAATTATTGATAGATCATAATATAAAGGAACTGTTACTTCCACTAGTAAAAGAGCATCATTCAACTGCTCTGAGAGGACATTCTGGCATCAAGGCTACCCTCAAAAAAATTAAACAAGTTTTCTATTGGAAGAAAATGAAAAAAGATGTCGAAACCTTTGTCAAGACTTGTGATGAGTGTCAGAGAAATAAGAAAGAAAATATACTAATTCCTAGTCTTCTGCAGCCTCTACCTATTCCAGAGAGAATTTGGGTTGATATCTCCATGGACTTTATCACTTGCTTGCCAAAGAGTCATAGGTACACAGTTATATTTGTAGTGGTTGATAGATTGAGTAAATGTGCACACTTCTTTCCTTTGAGTCACCCCTTCACAGCCAAGGAAGTAGCTGCTATGTTCTTTGATGGTGTCTTCAAATTGCATGGTCTACCCAAATCTATAGTAAGTGATCGGGATGCTATTTTTACAAGCAAGTTTTGGCAGGAGCTGTTTAAGTTACAGGGTTGCACATCAAAGTTGAGCACTGCCTATCACCCGCAAAGTGATGGCCAAACCGAAGTAGTGAACAAAATTCTGGAATGTTATTTGAGATGCTTCATATGTGACAAGCCACAGGAGTGGGTTAAGTGGCTGTCAGTAGCAGAGTATTGGTACAATACTACTTGGAAGAATCCTACCAACACAACTCCATACAAAGCAATATATGGTGTTGATCCCCCAAATTTGTTATCCTATGTGCCTAACACAGCCAAAGTGGAGCAAGTAGAGGAAGCACTATACTCTAGAGACATCATTATAGAATTCTTGAAGGATAGTATAAAACTGGCGCAGAGTAGAATGAAGAGATATGTAGACAACAGAAGAACAGACAGAGAATTTAATCAAGGAGACTGGGTGTACTTAAAGCTCCAACCATATAAGCAAATCACTGCAAGAATTCAGAGAACTCACAAGCTATCTCCAAAGTATTATGGTCCATATATGATACTTGAAAAAATTGGAAAAGTTGCGTACAAGTTACAGATGCCAGCTGAAGCCAAAATACATCCAGTATTTCATGTTTCTCAACTGAAGAAAAGACTTGGAAATGATGTGGTAATACAAGATAATGCTCTTAGCTTTATTGAGGAGATGGTGGAGCAACCAGAGGCTATAATTGATAGGAGGATGATACCCCAAGACAATGATGCAGTGGTACAAATTTTGGTGAAATGGAAAGATAAACCACTAGAAGAAGCTACGTGGGAGGATTATTGGCCAACTATTCGAAAATTTCCCACCTTGGACCTTGGGACAAGGCAGTGGCGTAGCCAGGATTCCAACCTGGGAGGGTCACATATAAAAGAAAATTGGAGTTTTCATGGACGATACCTACGATTATTTTAGCCTTTAATTCAAATAGTTAAAAAAGGGGGAGAGAAACTAATCAAAAATATGCTCATAGCGGTAAATAATTCATAATAGATTATAAAACAATCATAACTTAATTGCTGATATAATAATTTATTAAACAATAATTTTAAAGTTACAAACCAATTTAAATAATAAGAATGCAATAATTTATTAGAAGAAAGAATATATGATTTGTGTTACAAACATTTTGATATTTTCCAACTAATTACAATTTCAAACTCATGAATGAATTAATGGTAAGAAAGGCAGGGTAACCAAATAGAAATGATGAGTTCATGGTAAGAAAGCATAAGCTGCGGGGAGTAGAACACGCAAAATATCTTATCTAGTACAACAGATTTTCATCTTTTCTTCACATACCATCCCTTTCAAAATTTAGGGTTCAAACCCAAGAAAGTATCTTCAGTTCATTCGATAATAATACTCAAGATTTCTGGCAGGGTCACTTGCCCTCCCCAGCCATAATGTGGCTCCGCCTCTGGGACAATGTCCATTTTTAAAGGACAGGGGAGATGTAACAACCTAACTCTTCTTGAGATGCTAAGGGAAGAAAACAGTAGCTCCACAACAAAAATGAAGAAAGAAAAGCATACAGGTCGAAGATCATCAGAGCAAGCTTCATTAATATTAAAAACTGCACATATATAAGCAGTATTGTATAAGTTGGATGTGTGCTTTTACGTAGAGAGTGTGGGCTTGTGCATGTATGTGCATATTGCTGTATAATGATTCATGAGTTGAGTGGGCTATTAATAGGGCTGTTGTATAGATCTGGTCCATTATGTTGAAAACTGCACATATATAAGCAGTGTTGTGTGTGTTGAAATGTTGGGAAGAAATCAAAAGCAATAAACTCTTTTTTTCATTTGTCCTTGTGTTGTAGATCTCCATTTTTCATTTCCAGTTTGTACTTCTCTTAAACTTTTTACCTTTTCTTGCATTTTGGTACTTAGTTTAGTCTTTTGTTAGCATTTATCTCAGTTTAGTTACTGTTCTTGTTACTCAGATTATATGCAATTACATTTCCAGTTCTTTTGATCCTTGTACTTACTTCGGCTTTAGTTTCTTCGCAAAATTATTCTTTTGTTCTTGAATCTGCACTTTATCATTCATGTTAATTTCCAATTTTCAGTTGATAATCTTTGTTCTTTGATCTCTCCAGTTATTTGCAATCTTTATCTTGTTAGTTTTCATCTTCCTTATTTGTTACATCAGGCTAAATCTTGTAATTCTTGAATTTGAAAAACTCTTAGCAACTGTAAGTAAACTTTTCTGTTATTTTGCTGCGTCATTATCCATTCTTGCTTCAGACAATTCTTGATTTTCTTGAACATTCTCCTCTTGTTCTTCCATTTTTTTGAGTAAACTGCATTGCTTTATTGTGCACAAATATATCTGTGCACATTCACACACCAGAGCTTCTTCCATAATCACAATTTCCATCTTCAACTACTAAGTTTCCAACCTCTACAACCATGGCGAGAAATCCAGACCCATCAGTGCCTTCTAGAGGAAAACCCTAAATATCCTCCAATTTCAAATCGACAACCTTCATCAAACAAGTATCCTCCTACAATAACTCAAGAATGATTATTTTCCCCCAATTTTGTTCACCACGATTACCTTCCCATTAGTTCATGCTATGCTCGCCAATAGGCTTTATAAGAGGGTGATCCCATTTACTTCTATATTATGCAGGATTGGATCTGGTTTCTTATGATTGTGGTAATTCATTGACTTTTCCATTTATTACTGCAATTCATAATATTGCCAACATCGATGGCTTTATTTGCCCTATTTGTTGATAATTACAAAATCGAATGTTTGAAAACTGATTTTTATGTAATCAACTGTTAGTTCTGCATATTTGAATTATTTATATTGCCTTAGCTTTTATCTATCATTTCAGTTATTGGAAGTAAAGAGCCGACCTACTTACACAAATACATTCCGCCTTAGCTTTTATAATACATAAAAATCGGTTTGATAATGTTCATTCAATTATGTAAATTACTCTAAAAATTAGGATGAATTGAAAACTTGTAATGGATGAAAGGATTTCCCTTAAGACTGTTAATTATTTGACTAGGTTATGATAAGAGTAATTTGTAGAGTTTGATCATAATTTCTGTTTGATGTTGTCTTCAGATTATAATAGTTAAAACATATGACTTTCTTATGTATTAACTGTGTTTAATAAATATTAAGTTGCTTATTACTATAATTTCTGTTAAATGAGTGTTATCATGAAACTATCGTTTTTAGTTGCTTTTTGTTTAGAATGTTGGACATATATCGACTTGATAATTACAACAGTTATAAGGATAATCTTTTAGTTGCAAGTAGTAATGGTGTTAGCTTTTATTTAGATACACTTAGACTTCTAATGGTTTAAACTTGCAATCCTGAATCTTTAGTTTTGTAATTATTTCAAGTTGTCAGCTTACATGACATAAATATTGTTTTTTTAATTTCATATATATTAGTGTTAAGAAACTAAGACTAAAAAATATATTTCCTTCTTGTGAATTGTTGTAGGCATTCAATCCATATATTTGATTTTTATTATATATGATATATCTGCATATAAAATGGACAATGATTAAAGAATTTTGAATTAAAGTATAGGATGATATGCTAATTGTTTGGTACTTTGACAATTCAATTTTTTTTACAGTGATGGACTTTTTGAAGAAAATATTTTAAGCTTTTACACACTTCAAACTAGTAGTTTGCTAAACTATGCAATGTTTTGATTATATTTTTTTTCAATAAAATTTACTATTAATATGTTGAATGTCATTATTTTTTGTAACAGATAAAAATACCAATGCATGTGATATTTTTTATTCTTAACAACTTATACTACTTGAAGAAGAAATGTTTATAGCATAAAATACAAATCTTCATAAAAATACAAATCCCATTGATAGTGAAACTTTAGCCAAATTTTACTTATGGACACAATAAGAATGTACAGTTGGTATTATGACAGCTTTAAATGACCTTGATGTATGCTGCATTTTTGCTTATGTCTGATAGTATCTTAAACACATACGGTTTCTAGTTTCAACTTTTTATTCTCCTCCATGTTTTATTTATTTATTTTTAATTTGGAGAAAAGAAGCGAAGTTGTTTTTGTGTGCTATATTGGTGATTGTTGGTTGGATTCTCTTATAGTTTTATATCTGTATGGTCGTCTGGTCAATTTTACACTTACTACTTTGTATTTTTGTAAAAAACTTACAATTTTTACCCTCTTTTTTCTTTGGTTTTTTTGATAAATCAACAAAAAACAAAAGATGTGCGCATGTGCACATCAGTTGTATATAGATATAACTAAACAATTGTCATTTACAAAGCAATCCTATTTAGATTCTTGAATAAGTATCAGCGAAACAGACATAGAAATATGATATATTTTTAAATATCTAAATTCGTTGTATATTTTGAAAAGTTGGTATCCTGATAAAAATGGGGAAAAATTATTCAGTTGTGACTTTTATAATTACATAGATAATAGAAAGAAATGACAACTCATGAAGCAAACATATCCATTTAAAGATGTGAAACTATTGTGATAGCAAAACTATTGATTAGATATAACTAAACTATTGACTGTTGTCAACATTGGATCTGGCCTATAGATATATGATAGAAAGAAATATCATTAATTGCTTTCCCATGACGGTCCCGTGTTGGACCGTTGGTCTCGTGCAGCTCCTATTCATGCTCGTAGCAGCTCTTTTCTCCTTCCTAATTCCTAACGTCCTTGCAGCAAATCTTTCTCCTTCCTAGATTCTCCCCACGCTGGTCTCATGCAGCATCTGCTCAAAGCGGATGTAGAAACTCTTCGAGTGTCTCTTCTATGCTCATGCTATCATTATTCTGTCCCACGCTTGCCAGTAGCAGTAGCACGTTCTTTGCAGCCATGTTTCTTAATGCCACATGCCTTCAATTTCCACTTCATGGGCCAAACAGGAGGAATCCAAAATGGAATACAATGCACAAAAGGATCATGCGAAACTCTTATTCCTACTGAATATTTTCTACCTATTTAGAGCCCCTTCCGCCCTTGCAATGGTCCTAACTGAATTGGATGATTTACTTTTCACTCTATTGACTCGAGCTTCTACTACCTACCGGCTTCACTACAGGTATATTCTCCAACAATTACATTCTCCCTCTAGCAATTACTCTGGAATTCATGAAGTTCTCCTAGCAATAGCATATCACTCGTAGCACTTACAGGAGCTTTTTCCAGGAACTACTCCACATTCATGCTCTGTTCAGTCCAAAATTTATGGACATTTTGTAGCATATCTTGTATAATTGCCCTCTCCAGCATATCACGAAACCAGCCAGCTTTAATTCAGAAGCTTCACGTCTCAGAATTTGTACTTACTGCCCTACACTACTGTGCTGAGTCGATCAGTAACTTCTCGGTCTTGATTCAGCTCAGAAACCACTCAGAAATTTCTCACTCAATCGCTTCAGCCATGCTGATACTTCTATATTGTTCATCTGTACTTTTAGTTGCTGTATTCATTTTCTGCTCAACCCATCTGCTTCTCAAATGAGTCTAATCTGAATGAGGACAATGCCATTTCAGCAACTGCAATTCATATTGCCTACTAGATCAGTTTTTCTTGAGCCCTCTGTATGTGCATCGTTGCCTCTTATTGATTGTGCATCACTTCTTTCAGCCTTGTCTTTCCTGTGCATTAACATGTTCGATCCACTTCAGCCCGCTTCAGTTATATGCATCACTACATCAGCTTGGCATGTATATAGGTAAGACAATATTAAAATGCAGTTACTTAGTGCATCACTACAGCAGGTTGGCAGTGGTCCCGGATATAGTGCATCCCATTTCAATTTTATGCTTTACTACAGCAACCTTATCAACACAAATGATGTACATGTACGGGCTTCAGTAGTTTTCCACTTGTAAGTTTGCATGAATTTTAAATATAATTTAATCACACTTGTAAGTTAAAATATTAAATGCTACAAGATCTAATAAATATCAAGATATTAAAAAATTATAGTAGTATCAATAATTATATCTTTAATTATGTATATATATATGTTATTGGAAAAGCATCTTGGTCTTGTTATCAACTTTAATCATTTTCTAAGTAATTTTGTTTCTCCTGTTTCTAAATCCCTTTCCTCTCTTCTGGCCTTTTAAGCACAAGCTTAGGCGATGATGTTCAAATCTTGCATTTGCTTATCTTAGGTATATCAAATAATAAAGTTATATGGAAAATTATATTAAAACACATATTTTTGCTGATGTATATAATATTAATCCTTGATAATAATCATATTTTTTTTATCCAAACAAATGTGAACAATAATAAAGGATATGTGGAATAACAGCAAACCAATCATTTCTCATTATACTTTCTCGTTGTACTTTAGCTTCATTATCTTCATTAGCTTCATTACCTTATGGGACTTCATATATGATGGCTGACAATATTAGTGTAGCAAAGCTCCTTTTGTCTATAATCAACTCATGCATTTTCTTATACCTTTCATTTTGGGTGTTCGTTAATTCTTCTCTTACTTTATATTCAAAGCATCGGCGTGGAAATATTGAAGCCAAATGACATTTGTTGAATTTATGTGATTCAAATATTTTTCAAAGAAGACAAGAAAATAATTAATTGATTCATTCAATCAATTAATTACGCTATATATGGAAAGATAAAGAGAAATGATATGTGTGGTATCTTTTAGAGAAAGGAAACTAATTAATTGCTAACCAATTAATTAGTCAAAGAATTTGTTATATGAAGAAAGAAATAATTGTTGATGGAAATTGATTCAAGCAAGGAAAATTATGAAAACCAAGATCACCATTATCCATTTACATAGAAATCAAATCATGGATATTCGGAAAGGTTTCAAACATAATCTGGAAATTAATTTTCTTCATTCCCAAGCATCCTTCATTTTCATGCCTATTTAAATGAAGGAAGTTCATCTTCATATTTGTGTGAGTGAGAGAGAGCATCCACCATTATCCTCTTTTTCAGTAAACCCTAATTTCTGCAGTCAATCAATTAGGGGTTTTGAGCGTAAACAAGTCTTTGGATAAATTGATTATTCAATTTGTAATTATAGATTAGTCTCTCTACTTTGCTACCTATAATTTTGTAATCTCTCTCTTTTGTACTCTCTTTCTTCAGTGAAATAAAGAATAGTTGTTGGATCCGTGGACGTAGGCAATCTAGCCGAACCACGTTAAATCTCTGTGTTCTCTACTCTTCTGTTTCTTTTTCTTTGGTGATTATTTTTCATTGAATTGGCGGTTGATAATTAATCGACAAGCTAGATCCTTGTTTTGATTATTTCTGCACTTTAGTATTACGCTGCAGTTTTGGAGTTAGTGCAAATTAATTGAATTTCCGCACAACAGTTTGGTATCGGAGCTAGCTGTCTTGTTCTAGATTATTTATCAATGGTAAATTCTTTTAGTAGTGGTATGAAAAATTATGGTATTACCAAATATGTTAGAAAAGGAGTTTTAGGGACATGGAAGGTGAAGACTAATGACGGTGTTCTTCAGCAACAACTTCGTTTATCTAGAGGAAGAGATAAAAGTCAGAAGCACCTTGAAGGTATAAGAGATATGCGTAGGTCTCATTTCATGGGTCCTAGAAGGGATGCTTGCTATTATTGTAAGAAGAAATGACATTTCATACGGGATTGTCCAGCTCTTAGAAAGAAGAGAGAGAAGAAGAAGAAAGCTTCAGTTTTGTCAGCAGTTAGATCAGATGCGGATAGAAGTGATAGTAATACATCATTATTTTCAACCAGTATTTCACCTTTAGAGCATACTAGTTGGGTGATTGATTCTGGAGCCTCTTGTCATATGACGCCAGATAGGAGCTGTTTTGTCAGTTACAAGAAGATTGATGGTGGAGCAGTTCATATGGGGAATGACATATCTTGTCATGTTGTGGGCGTTGGAAGTGTGAGGTTTAGGATGCATGATGATGTTGTTAGGACTATCACAGATGTTAGACATGTTCCGATGCTGCGTAGAAGTTTGTTATCCGTTGGAGCTTTGAGTAGACTTGGCATGAGGATAATAATAAATGGAGAGAATTTAAGAGTGGCGAAGGGTTCCTTGGTTGTGATGAAAGGGGTGCGAGTTAATGATATTTATGTGCTTCATGGAGAGACAGTCTTAGAAGAATCGGTAGTTTTTACTGATTCTAGTATTTCAGATTCTACTCAGTTATGGCATCTTCGTTTAGGTCATGTTGATGAGGAGAGTCTTGAAGTATTAAAGAAGCGTAGGTTGATTGATGGTGTTTGTCAGTCGAAGCCTAGCTCTTGTGGAGATTGTTCTTTTGAAAAGAAGAAGCATGTCACATTTGATGTTGGAAGACCTAGAGCTACAAAGTTTCTAGAGTATGTTCATTCTTATGTGCGGGGATCCACCCCAGTTGCATCTTTTGGTGGAGCCAGTTACTTCGTCTTATTTGTTGATGATTTATCACGTAAGGTCTGGGTCTATTTCTTAAAGGCCAAAGACGGGATATTTGTCCAATTTTGTAAGTGGAAGACCTTGGTAGAGAAGCAGTCGAGGAAGCGTTTGAAGGTTCTCAAAGTTGGAAATAGTAGTGAATTTATGTCACAAGAATTCACTAACTATTGTGCGTCCGAGCATGTAATTAGAGATTTTTCTATTTCTGTTGAGTCACAATGTTATGGAGTGACGGAGAGCATGTGTTGGATATTGTGGGAGAGAGCTATGAGCTTGAGAACGACTGCTGGTCTAAAAGAGGGATTTTGGACAGAAGCGATATCTATGGCAGTATTTCTCATCAACCGTACATCTTCTATTGCCATAGATATGAAGATCTCAGAAGAGATATGGAAAGGAGAGCCTGTTGATTATTCATTCCTTAAAGTGTTTCGTTGTTCAGCTTATTTAGAAGACGAGAGACACGATAAGTTGAAGCCTAGAGAAAGCAAGCACATTTTGTTAGGCTATAGAGAAGGAGTGAAGAGGTATAGGTTGTGGTGTAAAACAACTAGGAGAATTGTGACTAGCAGGTATGCGATATTTGATGAGAGGTCTTTATTGAAAGTGGAGCCTCTATCAAGTGATAACATTGGGAGGACGGAAAATTTCCAAACACATTTGGAGTCATCAGATTGTTTCCATATTCGGAGAGATATTGGTATTTCCGATGATACCATGGTTGATGAGAAGAATACAGAGGTTCAGACTCTAGGTGGAGCTCACTTGCTGGAAAGGCCTTTTGGTTCAGTTGGCCCTATTTGTAAGCATATTTGTAGCGATGATTCTTCATCTTATGCTTTGAATGTTGTGGAGCTTGTTGGTGAGTCTGCTGATGTTGACTTAGAAAAGTCTAGCAAAATTCTTGTCGAGGAGATTGGAGTAGATAATGTTGAGTATGTCCTCACTCAATTTGGAATGGAGAAGGTGAAGCGCACTGTCAAATCTCCATTGGTCTCTCGAAGTTTAGTATCTACATGTTCGTCTCCAACATCGGATTTGTTGAAGAATTTTGGTATTCTCTCGTATGCATTATGTTTGCTGATGTGCATATTATCTTTCTTATGCTTGAGAAAGATTTGGTTGTCCAAACTAGTTCACATTGAGCTTGTTGACGTAGACCCAACAATTTGTCGAGATGTGGTGATGCAGAGAGATTGTTATATTTGAATCAAGATGGAGTGTTGAATTTATGTGATTCAAATATTTTTCAAAGAATACAAGAAAATAATTAATTGATTCAATCAATTAATTAGGCTATATATGGAAAGATAAAAAGGAATGATATGTGTGGTATCTTTTAGAAAAAGGAAACTAATTAATTGCTAACCAATTAATTAGTCAAAGAATTTGTTATATGAAGAAAGAAAAGATTGTTGATGGAAATTGATTCAAGCAAGGAAAATTATGGAAACCAAGATACCATTATCCATTTACATAGAAATCAAATCATAGATATTCGGAAAGGTTTCAAACATAATCTGGAAATTAATTTTCTTCATCCCCAAGCATTCTTCATTTTCATGCCTATTTAAATGAAGAAAGTTCATCTTCATATTTGTGTGAGTGTGAGAGAGCATCCACCATTATCCTCTTCTTCAGTAAACCCTAATTTCTGCAGTAAATCAATTAGGGGTTTTGAGCGTAAACAAGTCTTTGGATAAATTGATTATTCAATTTGTAATTATAGGTTAGTCTCTCCACTTTGCTACCTATAATTTTGTAATCTCTCTCTTTTGTACTCTCTTTCTTCAGTGAAATAAAGAATAGTTGTTGGGTCCGTGGACGTAGGCAATCTAGCTGAACCACGTTAAATCTCTGTGTTCTCTACTCTTCTGTTTCTCTTTCTTTGGTGATTATTTTTCATTGAATTGGCGGTTGATAATTAATCGACAAGCTAGATCCTTGTTTTGATTATTTCTGCACTTTAGTATTCCGCTGCAGTTTTGGAGTTAGTGCAAATTAATTGAATTTCCGCACAACAGATTTCCATATTCATCTATGTCAAAGTTAAAAAAGGAGAGTACAAGTTTCTTATTATCAATATTTTAGTGTTGAAACTAAGTTTGTTTTATTATTTTTGAGAGTTGGTTTAAAAAGGCAATAGGGGAAATAGATTCGGTAATTTATTTACTTATACAAATGGTTTTCCTTAGAAGCAACAGTGAATGACTATATTTCATTATGAAACTTACTACAATTTGCTGCGGGCAAAAGTTGGAGCTAGCTCTGCTATATAGTTAATGGTTGGTTTTCCCATACGTGTCCTCTTTACTTTTACTCTTTCAGTTTAATTTCCTACCTAATGAGAGAAACTTATGCTAATGATCATGAATATACTTGCATAAGCTACAATAAATTTACCGATGCATTTTTGAGGGGATTAACAGGAGATGCAGGCATTATTAAATGCTCATTTGTGGAGTCTCGGGTAACTTTATTCACTATCACGAGTTTATCATATGTATATGACTATATAGCTATCTTAGTTGTTCCTTTGATATATATTTTTAGTTGTCGGTTACTATTTTCATTTTTTAGCTCTTGTGGCTTCTATACCTGCTGTAAATTGTTAAAGAAAATTTAATTTAGTGTGGATGTTCAGTTTTTTGTCTACTGTGTCAACATAACTAAAATTGACTAATCATCTTCATACATGTAAGATTTACGTTACATTATGGTACACATATACTTTGATTTTTTCACTTTAACATGCTATATACTCTTTATTTACTTTAAGACCAGCAATATTCTTCTGGTTTGTGTGCTTTCTGAATGTCCTCACCCGAGAAAATATATAAATATTTAGTTGCCTTTCACAATCCTACTGGCTTTTCCGTAGAATAAGATTCATGTTACCATATACTATAAGACCTATAAAGTTCTACTTGTTTGATACACACATACTTCATTTTGTAAATACAGCAACACTTTCGACTATTTTCACTTTAATTTACCGTTAACATGTTGTAATGCCAAAAAGGTGTTGGTAATCACATATAAATAAGGTGATCACATGCAATTTCTGAATTTTATTACTAAATTTATTCAAATGGAAAACATTATTTGGTAATTGCTAAACTAGTTCTATTACCTTAAGATTTAATACCATTGTGATGCACATGGAATTTGCAGGTGTGAATCTTTTGCATCGGTATGGAAAGCGTGATTGCAAAGATGATATTAGTTCTTAAAGAGAAGCTTTCAAGGATTATGGCAAAAATCATTTACAGAATTGTAAGTATATATATGTAAGAGTGGATGACTATTAAAAATAATTTTCTAATTGGGACTATTAAAAGTTTTATAGCGTCTCTCGCTAGAGATTTTACGCAAAATATTCATAATCTTATTGGGATTTATATTGATATTCCTGCACCTAACATAGGAACAAATGCATAGGTTTCTATTATACATAGTAGCGCACTAATTTACTTAATTATATATTATTCTACAACTATACATACCTATCTATACCAATAAAGAATGAAATACATTGGTTATAATTCACAACATGATATCTCAAATTTGGATGAATAGTGAATGCTTAGATTCAGTTTATCTATAAATGCATTGGTTAATTATAGATTAATCGTATTTCACGTCTATTTTCTCTACATGATAATAGAAATGCAGATTTGAGAGAAAAAAAATCTAAATATGAATATAACCTTAAGCATGTCACCGATTTTACAAACAAAAGTTCCAAGTATTCGGCCTGCAAATATCCAGTCACCTGATTGATTCTTCACTTGCACCCACTCAGCCTAAGTTTGGTGATAAAGTGGGTCAAAAATCAATCCATGAAGATTAGAAAAAAAAAAGATATTACTGAGTACTAGCAGTTTTTTCCTTTTTTAATAACAAAATAAACTTCATTTATGTTTATGTAAAGTTGGGTCGTGCAGAAAAGGGAGGAAAAGAAAAACTTTCTTTTTGTAAAAGAACAGAAACCTGTAAAGCATGAAAATCGTCATCTTGATTAACCAATGTCAACAAACCTGTATTTATAACATTATTGGGGTAGATCAAATATAAATAACATTTGATTATCATAAGCTTCCTATGTATTACATAAAATATACACAATCTGTGTGAGCACCACTGATCTTAGTTAGAGAAGACTAAGCACAAAATATGACAAAATTAAATCTACATAAGATGCTAATTTGGTTATAAACTGATGATAACTACAAGCAATGATATTTTTTGAAGAATGATAACATACTTTAAATTCTTGTTTTATGCCTTTATCAATAGCGTAGTGGCATATGACTTACAATTTTAGGTGATAACAAACTTTAAATTCTTATTTCACATTGATTTAAAAGAAAGCAACATATATGTTGTTATCTTCATAGCAGTTTGATATGTCTAAAGGGAATGAAGTGAAGGAAAAAAGTGGTTAATGCTTAATTCTATGATAATATTTGATCAATTATTAAATCAGCAGCTTAAGCGTGATTATCTTGTTAATAATCTAATTTTGTGATAGAATCTGTATGCATATTAAGAGCCAACATGTTTAATGTTAACTTTAATCTAGGTCTGTATGAGGTAAGAACATATGGGTATTTTTTTCTTCCTTGCCTGTTCACTCAGTGTGATATTATGGGTTTGAGATAAATTTATAACAAATCAGTTTTGAAGCAAGTTACCTAATCTACTGAGCAAGTTTTATTTAATGCATTTTAGTTTCGCATTATATTTGTCTAGGGAGATATAAATCATCTTAATAAGCTTGTCTAATTTGTACAGTTATGACGACAAGACTAACAAAAGGAATCTTGGAAAAACTGCAGCTTGAAAATTATCAGGTGTGCTTTCTTTCAGTTGTTGTTGCTACTTTTATTTTATTGTGTGAATGCTTGCAAAGTTGCAATGACTTTTTATTTCTCAAAATTTCTATATAGTTTCAGTTTGATGTCATTATATTCTTTGCTTTTTCTATAAAATATATGTGATCTGCATCTATACACGATTGATTAAAAAAATGACATCTGAGTGTCCTATGCCAGAAATTTAGTATATGTATAGTAAAGAGTTGGGAGAATTAGTTTCATGTTCACAGGAATTTGTAGTTGTCATCTGCCTTTGAACTATATTTGTAAGTTTAGTGTCTGCACCTTTTTCTCCTTGGCCATTTGCTTTTGATGCTACTTGCTTTGCTCTTATTTGGTCCAACTATATTTGTAAGTTTAGTGTCTGCACCAGGATAAATTCATAGTTTCCTGTACAAACACCACTACCAACTGAGTTCATGTATGGATCTCTTATCTTGAATTCATGTATAAAATAATCATGAATACTGACCTTGTTCAAATAAGCCTGCACCCTAAACTATCACATGCCTGTACTTACTATAAATGCAAATCTCAGTGCACTGCTCATTACTTCATCTTACTTCAGTTTTCATCTTACCACATTACACTGTGATAACACTGACATTATGAACGTTTATTATTATCTGTGTGCAGACTTTATTATTATCACAGTTCAGATTGAGTACCTTCTTTCATGAAGCTAAAGGACACTAGCAATATTTGAAGTCTTGCATCATCTTTCATAATATTTTAGCTGAGATGGTAATTGTTTCATTATCTACGTTTGGGGAAGTAACTTGTTGATAGGTATGAAATATTATGTATGGACACGAAAAAGATGGTAAATCGATATGTATGAAATACTAAGTTTGGATATGTGAAAACTTGTTTGAATGATATGTATGAAATGTTTAATTTGAATATGTGAAGTTGTTTGATTGATCTGTATGAAATATTATGCTGCAATTTAACGTATATGTTGTCTGCGATAAGAAATGAGAATGTGTGTGTGTGTGTGTGTGTGTGTATATATATATATATATATATATATATATATATATAATAAAAAGCTAAAAATGAGATTGGTAAATTCTGTAAATTAATATTACATGGAATAGCGTTAAATCAACGCTATTAATTAATAAACACTATAGAAAATGTGTGGGATTTAAGAATTATGCATAAAAATCACTATAATATAACATCATAAACGCTATAGAAACATGAATGAAACGCTATACAAGTATGACAAGAAAAGCTATGGAAATAGAAATGAAATGCTATACAAATATGATAAGAAATGCTATGGAAACAGAAACAAAATGCTATACAAGTATGATAAGAAATGCTATTGAAATATCACCTAAAACGCTATAAAATATGCCCAGCAAACGCTATAGAAATTAACTACTGGATAATATTTCCTATAGTGTTTTGGTTTAATAACAGAAGAAAAACGCTATATAAAAGGCATTTTCATAGCGTTTTTTTCCTACTATATAATGCTAAAGGTCTACCATAGCATGTCGTTCCGCGGCGTTCTCTGAAACGCTATGGTAGGTTATATAACGTTTTCTGAACGCTACGAAAGCCTCATTTTATTGTAGTGTTCAGCGTCCTGAAATTGATGTCGGCATAAGCAAGAGAGGTCCCTATCAATAGAAAAGTTGAGCATTGGAGAGCAAGGAAAAAGAGAGGAAAAGAAAAGAAGCAAATAATTACTTAGGATTTGGAATTTGAGGCGTTGTTGTCTGAGGTTGACCCTACGAGGAACAAAGAAATATGTCGTCATCCAGGCCAGAGTGGCTTTGCTAAGGACGCTCATCAAATCAATAGGCTTGGTATTAGCCTAGAAGTGGAAGTACATGCCGATTGGGTACCTAGGTTTCTTCTACAACCAAAAGATCAACTCTATTAGCATTTGGCTTAGGAAGGCCGAGTTCCATGCAAGCAACATAGATCCCACACAGGAACTGGTAGCTGTTAGGAGTAGGCTGATCGGAGAAATCCTGTATGCATTAAGAATCAAGACAAAGTAAGGATGGAGGGAAAACATGACCCTCACCTTGAAATAGCCTAAAGAAAAGGAACATTAACCCGAAGGGGGTGGTCATGACGCTCGGGAACTACGGGATATCGAACCACATCGATATTGCACTCGTAGTTAGCCATAGGCTTGGCTAAGTCAATTTTCTCATATTCTAGGTCAAAAGCACTGAGACTATCAGCATTGGCATAACTCGATTTGCCAACAGAGGTGGACCTTGAAGCTGTCATCTGAAACAAAAATGGTTTGGTTAAACAATATCCTCATAACCAAGTCTAGCCCCAGGGGCAAGCCCTCCAACAAAAGATGGGACAGCCGCCCCCATAGTGTGCCCTTTCCAAGCACCCCATAATGACTGGCTATTGACTCGAACAACTCCTAAGCTAAGTATATGGCCTTACAACCCTTATCCATTAGTCTGTTTTTTTCTTAATGCCCATAGCCATAGAATCGGGCATATTCCAAAGCCATTATGCAAATTATCACTAATGTTATTATCAAAAATTGCAGGATCACTGTAGAGTTCGCCAATGTCGATCGACAATTGCTAACATGACAACGATGGTTAATTGACGTCCAAAAATGGCTAAAAAAGGCGAATTTCGACCAAAGCATAACATTACAACATCAAGCATTACAAGAAAATAGCATTGTAAAGCATTAAAAGAATAAATAACGAATAAAATCATAAAAAGCTCAGAGCTTAGCCATGGCTAAGGCATTCATAGCGGTGAGAAGAAGGAGAAGAGGAGAGACTTAATTTTTATCAACGAAAGCTTGATAAGTCGAGATTTTTGAAGGTTTTCAAGAGCTGCTAAATAAAAAACTTTTTTGGTTGGGTAAAGAACGGAAGAAGAAGAGATAAAGGCTATTTAAATACCTACCCCCTTAGTCTCAACCGTTGGATTCAAAGAGCCGTCAAATCTTGACCATCCAAGTGTAAGCAATGCTGTTGTCACTTCACCTATGTTGGAAACATGAGCACCCTGCCACATTTGAAAAAGCGATCTGTCTCAGCCAATGGCAAGCGCCACATGGGGTCCACATTAAATGCATAGCAGAACAACTGGTCGGTGTGATCTTTGTAATTTGACAAGCACGCCCCTACTCACATAGACGGGCTTAGGGGCAAATGTTGCTCAAATTTCTCACAAGTGTAGTTGGCATGCCAATTAAGCACAGACCAGCCTGTTACAAGCCATCCTAGCACATCTATGACCAACCCACTCATGATGGCTCATCCAATATGGTTCCGGGCTAGCCCATCCACTAAACAACACTCCAAGTCCATTGGTGGTCGACACAACTCAAGATGGCTTCAACAGCCAACTCATTAGACAAGACCGACTCAAGTGTGACTCATCTTTGGCCCGACTTCATCATAGCCTGCCTTTGACCGGTCTTAAGTAGCCTATCCCATCATCTTATAATCGGCACGACCATCTTTGGCAACTTGGTCCGTAGCAATATTCAACTTTCCTCCAGTGTCGTCAATAACCGATCGGTACCACCCAAGGAAACCCATTAATCCACCTTGACACATAGGCAAATAAAAATAAATGACAAGCTGTATAACTATTTATACTAGGTGCCGAAGTAAGTAGGACAAAAGCATACCTACTCTTATAGCACACCATCAGCATTAAATGTGATGCATACACCTCGTACGGAGGGATAACTGGTGTATCTCTCAACCATACATTCTTCCACCTTTACAACTATCGTCTATCAGCCCACATGACCAGATCGATGGTCAAGCATGCTTCCCGCCCGGTTTTACTATGCAATCTTAGTCATCCATCATCTACTACAACCGCTATAAATACGCTATGTCATGCTACTTCAAAGTGGTTGAAAACTAGTTGAATTTTGGTTATTATCTTCTACTCAAAAATTCTCTTACAGCAAATCAAAGCCCTAAGCTCTTAAGATAGCAATATTTTAGTTTTAAGTGTTTTACTTATTATTATTCACTTATAATTCCTTGTAATTGTAGAAGAGAAATAAAGTAAGAGATCTTCATAGTGGACGTAGGCAAGTTTGCCAAACAACTCTACATCCTTGTGTCATTTACTTTAATTCGCTTATTTACTTCCTCATTTTAAATTTTAATGCCTAGTGATTAGCAGGTAACCTTTGCTTTCATGAACGCATTAGTCTAATTCTATGGTTGGCTAATTAATTAGTCAATAGTAGTGGACCTAGAAATAACTTAAGTTTTTGTGATGTCTACACTAGACAAACCATTGCAAAGATAACATGAAACCATGTCTATCCATCAAATCTTCGATACCCTCAAAGCACTATTTGGGGAACATCTTATTCTACAAGGTACGAGATCACTAAGAATTTATTCAACACAAAGGCGCTGAAGGGCATGAAATTGGAAGAGTCTATCTTAATGGTGAAGGGCTATATTGATGTACTAGCTCAATTATACATCACAATAAGCAACAAGCTGCAAGTGGACTTGATCTTAAGGTCTTTTACTCTATAGTTTGAGCCATTTGTATTAAACTATAATATGAACTAGTTGAATGTAAGCCTTATGGAGCCACTCGATATGTTGAGTTCGATCAAGCCTTCATCCAAGGATCAAGGCACAGTGCTCATAGTAAAAGGGAAAGCATCATCTTCGAATGGCCAGAAGAGGAAATAGGTTAACAAGAAGAATAAGAAAGCGCTCCAAATGACAAGGGTGGGTGTCATCACTATCACAAGAAGGGGCACTGGAAACAAAACTCTCCAAAGTAGCTAAATATTTTCAAAGAGAAAAAACAAGAATGGTTCTATCGTTCCTACAAATATATTTATGATTCGAAATTGTTTTACAGTATTTAGATACTGGATCGAGAACTCATAACTGTCATATGTTAAATACACTAGGAATAGGAATCATGTGACAAAGGGCGTCATGTCACAATAAGTTCAAATTTTAAATTGTTATGAGATTTAAATCGTTAATTGTAGATTCAAAAATTTCATATTTTAATATTTGTGCACAATTTGAAATTGGTTTTGATGTTTGAACTTCTACGTTTAAACCTAAAACTCAATTTTCTCTCTTGTTACAATTTTATTTTCTTCTAAAAACAATAGAATTTGAATTGTGAACTCAGATAAGTATATTAAATAGATCAGCATGGATAATGATTTTTGTAATTACGGTTTTTAACTGAGTGATCAGGAATGTAAATCGAATCATAAAGGGAGAGATTCGATCCAAACGGGAATTGAATCGTAAGATTTAAGATTTTTAACGACAATGGTTGAAATTAATAATAATTATCTATGGCATTATAGGTTAGACCGTATAAGTGAGAAATGACTATACAAATTAAAAATTGAAGGTTTTATACCATCATTTAATTCTAATCATTTGATACGTGCGAGTCATATCTTAAAGGAAAAATGATAAGCACCCCTTTAGCAGGAGAAACGAAAGAGTTAATGAACTCCTAGGTACTGTTCAAACTGATGTTTATGTGGTCCAATGCTTATAATTACCAGATATAATGCTTCTTATTTTGTAAATTTTATCAATGAGTTCTCAAGGCTGGGTATCTTAAAGAACAAGTTCGATGTCTATGAGAAATTTAAAGTATAAGAATTAGGTTGAAAAACAATACTTCTATCTGATTGAGCATGTCAGTATGTTGGACAAGAGCTCTAACGGTACTTAAAAGACAATAGGATTGTCTCTTAGGTTACTCTACTCTATACTCCGCAACATAAGGGTGTTTCAGAAAGAACGAATCAAGCCTTATTAGATATGGTTCGTTCCATGATGAGTAAAGTTGAATAACCTCTTTCCTAGTTGGGATATGCACTGGAAACTGTAGTGCATATGTTGTTGATGCCTACTAATTCTTGCCTAGAACACCATATGAGATGTGGCGTGGGAAGTAGCCCAACTCAAGTATTTGAAGATGTAGGAATGTCCAGCCTACATTAAGAAAGTTGGCCCCAATAAACTTATGGTAAGATCGGCACTGCGTAAATTTATAGAATATCCTAAGAATTCAGCATGACATTATTAGGCCAAAAAGTGGCACACGACTCCAATTTGGATGATAGAAGATAGATCTAACTATAATCAGCAATAAATAGTAGAGAACTTGCGAATTGTATAGTGGTTTGGCTAATCTGAGGCCGATGTCTATTTTAATCTTATTGTAACGACCCGTATTTTTAACGATTGGATATTTAAATATTTTGTTTAAATATTGAATCGTCAATTAATTGATGGTTCCAAAAATATGATTTTTTGCATATGATCGAATCAGGACTCGAAAACACTTCCGTTGAGTTTGTATAGACGTTGTGAATTAAAGTAAGTATATGGATCACTATATTTGAAGATTAGACCATCCGATGGTCGAAACAACCTCGAAAAGCATGAAATTTGTACCATTAGGACCGAAAAACTGAGGTGATGCATACAAACGAGTTCATCGCAATCGGACGTGTCGTTTGATCGTACGGGCTTAAGACGCGTGACAGTTTTATTTCAGAAATTAACAAATAGATTAAAGGAGTAATAAACTAAAAACCCCCATTATCCAAACTTTATGTCCTATTGGTCCGCTACTATTCCATTATCTCAAGGAAGAAAGAAATGGCCGCCTCCCTTGTTTTGATTCAAAAATTATTATCAAGTGATTTATTCGATGATAAATCATGACACATGGCTCGTTGGACTTCGAGGAAGGAGAGGCATCTCCGGTGTGAACTTAGGTGAGATGGGCAATGGTCGTGGATGCAAGTTGCGAACTAGGGTTGTGGATTTGCGGAGCTTGATGATATGATAAGAAAATCGAAGATCACCATGGCGTTGCTCATGGCAATGGGCATCTTTCCCGGAAGTTTTTTCAATTTCGGTCATCGTTCAATGTTCGCAATCTGGAGCAGGTCTAATGGAAGAACCTATGGATGCAAACTGATTCGGGGCATCAAAGTCCAAGGTGATGGTGCCGGAAGGCCGAGCATTTGAAGGGGAGAACGACGGCATGAACAATGCTTGATTTCGTTGACTATTGCTCTGTATCATCAAGCAAACATGCACAGATGGAATGGGTTCTCTTGTATATGTGCACGACATCAGTAAAAGAAGAAGAAGGGATTAACAATGAAGGTGATTGGCCTTATTTAATTATTAATTAAGTTGTTTAATTGCTTGTTTAATTCGTTATTATATATATTGCGTATCTTTTACATACGAGGTCCGTTTTAGACATTGTTTCTTGTGTTGCACTCGTGATGGAGAGCTCTATGACTTGGCATTGGTTTGATTAGATTTGGTTTAGGTGAGTAATATTGTCTCTTACCATACTATGATTGTTAGTATAGTATTAAACGACATTTTGAAATATGTTATAACTTTAAAATGGGAATTCTAAAATAGTTAAACCTATATCTTATTTTATAAAAAGATTTAAATGTGTTTTAAAATGGTTTTAAATTAATAATCACATTTTTCCCATTGACGCACTATTTTGATGATATTGATATATTTAAGCTACTTTTAACATTTAGCCCACATTGATTGCTTGGATGTATTGTATTGTATTATTATTGACGTATATAGGCTATTATAGACATTAGTATGCTTATTGGTTGCATCTATGCTTGTTTGTTAGTTGGTTGAAAACGCTGTTCGAAGGCTATATAGGTTAATAATATATCCCATAGGATAGGATTTCATGCATAGAGTATTGTGCACACCGACTGATATTAAGATGAAGCATGGTGGACTGGGAGATACGCTTCGGACTTCAGGGAAATGCTGGACATTTTATTTGGTTTGTAGTTAACCATTTTTGGTTAAGTACATGACCAAAGTAGTCGTTATCGACTACTCTGGAGTGGTCAGTATCTACCACTATCAATGATGGCCGACTTGGCCAATTTTGACATGGACGATGGAGAGGCTTTGAGGAGCAAGATGTTATGGTTTGTTCATTTGTTTGATGTTCGATTTCGATGATATGGCTCTTCGACGAGTGGTTTGGAAATGAAGTGAGGATGCGACGTGATGACTCTATGGTTTGATGATGATGATTTCATGATAGGGAGTGATGGCTTCGATGATGAATAGCTATGCTTGGAGATGTAGAGCAGTGGACTATGAGTCGTACTGATGGAACTATTAGAGGGAGGTCACGGGATATATGATGATACTCTATGACTTATGATGGATCTATAGAGTAACTCCTAAACACGACGACTTCAGATGGGAGTTGTAAGGACAGTTTTGAATGAGCTCTGCTATGGATGATGTGTGCAAAGGGATCGTTGATACTCATAGGTTTCATAGTCTACTCGTGAAGTCGGGGGGAGTACATGAGGACGTACATTGGGCTGTCTATGGAGGTGTAGACCCATTGTAAACTGGGCTATCTATGGAGGCGCAGTCTAGTTCATAGCCTACTGAGTGGCATGGATTCAAGTACAGAGGAACCGAGACGTTAAGTAGTCTTTGGCTCTATGTAGGTTGCCATATGAGTATCATATATCCAAAACACTAAGTAGGTGAATGTGAGGATGGATGATGGATGCTATGTTTGCTTTATTGTCTATCACCCTAGGGATGACACATGATTAGATATTACATATACTGATATCTGGACACCCTTAGTACTTTGATGTATAGTACACCCTTGATGACTTTCATAGAGTAGCATATGTTTGATGTTATGTGCTAACTCTGTGCATGCAAGGACATGTCAAGTATGATTCTCCATACCCTCTGTTCCATGTACTATACCAACTTTTATAGTGTTTTGAGATTCTTTATCGCTCACACCAGACTATTTTTTAACTCGAGGTTTTATGCTTTGCTTCTTATTATCTCGGGTATTCTTAAATGATTAGACTAGATAATAGGTGTAAATAGCACTTGAATCTGTGCAGATGGACTAGCAGATGGTGACGCTTTCTCATATTTATATTTTGAGTTATTATTGTTTATTCCGCTGTGTAACACTGTGGAGCCTTGATAGTGATGACTTATTATTATTAGAGATGGTTTATCAGTTAATTTTATTTATCAGTTGTATAAAATCTATTATTGCTTTTATAAATGTGTGAGTCCGTGTACTCTAATTCTGTGGTTCATGTAGTTATTACTGTCTCGCCCCTTTTATATATGTGATGACTGTTTTATTTTATCCGATGCATTGTAAGATATATGACAGGTTATGTGATTGTTTGACGTTTTATTTCTTTCTCTTTTCTTATATTCTCTTCTCTTCGTTTCTACTCCTCATTTTTATTTCTATTTCTTTCCATTGAAAACAGTCCTACATCGACCGGATGGTCCAACAGCGCAGTATTCGGTTGTATAAGCATCGGTGGTGTAGGGCGGTCATCTTATTTGGTATCAGAACTTAGGTTACGTGATTAAATTGAGTTGGTACCGTGATCCACTAGAGGCAGGGTATGTATTGTCACCTTAGATTGGATCGAGAGTATACCTATATACGCAAGAGTGCGTATTTGTTATATATTTTGGTTTTCAAAACTATATAGTGTTATATATATAGTATATAAGTTGTATTGCACACATGCGCACTATTGATGTCGTTTTCTCTATGAGAGACCGATTATCCTTATATAGAATAGGAATAATCTGATAGACAGAAAATGTTGTTATTGACTCCATTTTTGGAGTTGAGGAGTGGGTAAAATTGGGGATCACTAACCCCGATTTACGGAATATGTTCGCAGAGATGGTGTGAATCATTATCCTGGAATGCCTAAATTGCTTTAAATGATTATGGTGCTCAAATGCAAACACCTAGAGTTGACTTTGCCGAGTTGTATAAACACTACGTGAGTTTAAGAGGTAGACCATTCCTAGGAACAGAGTCGGCTATTAAGGAGCAAGACGAGATGATATTTGCAAAAGGAACTTCGATGACTTGGAGTTAGATGTTGCAATGAGGTAGAAGTTAACCTGTAGATGACTCCAGGGATGAACAAAGAACTGATGGAGTGTCTTATAGCTTCGATTACCAAGTATTGTTTTACATAATACGACTTTTCAGAAGTCGATGTTGTCTAGGAAGTTTGCTAACTTGAAGTAAGGCGATATGTCTGTGTTGGAGTATGTGGCCGAATTCAATGTTCTGTCAAAGTACAGTCTATCTCTTATTGATACTCCACATGAAAAGAATGAAGAATTTAACATTGGGTTGAGCGATCATCTTGGGAAGTGATCGATTGGTCATTTGACAAGAGCTCCGAGAAGTTGATCGAAGTGGCTTTATGACGTGAGAGCCTATACCCAATGTAGAAGGGTTGTCCCAAACTATATAAGTAGGGATAAACTGTGGAAGTATATGCATTGTATGCCACCTGGATTTCGTTGAGTGCTCCATCGATGAAAGGGAAGGGAAATGGAATTACTGTTTTAGAGTATGCTTTCCATTTATGTCAATTCCATATGTATTTTATTTGACATCGAGGTTCTACATTCCTTCATATCTAGTGATTTGTAGATAGACTGGGATTGAGACCCAAAATAGTTGACTGGCCTTAAATTATGACAGACCTTGTTAGGGGCTCTGCTAGACTATACATGTGTAACATCCCATATTTTTCATTGGAAATTAATACTATGAATGATTGCAGCATCCGTAGCGCTTAGTTTCGGGCCTCAAAATGGGGGAGTGTTATCACATGGTTTGTCTACACTTAGTCTATACATGGTTTGTCGAAACTTTAGCCTTATAGAGTCATGGATGTTTGTTTGTTTGTTATTAATTTTCTTTAGGTTCAGTATTAAAGTCTAGGAATTGACTAGCTGGAGGGGTACGAAATAGTGGTGGATTGCGAGAGGCCATTGGTGATGATAGGGACCGACGATGAGTGGACGGTAGTGTTTGGCTTCTCTGATGATGAGGTGATGGTTAGCTTTGTATATTTGTTCGATATTCCACACGACGAGTTGTCACCTGTGCCTATAGCTGGAGAGTGTCCAAACACATTTGACGATATGACCGAATTACTACCACTATACGAGGATTGAGTTCCGTATCGATCTGGTTCGACATGTTAGACCAGTAGTTATGCCTTTAATGCAAATGATGCCCAAAGAGCAGAGGAGACTAAAGGTGTGAGAAAATGACCTATTGATGTGAGTGTTTATTCATAGGAGCGCATTTTAGTGGGATGCACCTATAGTGCTCGCCACTAGCGCGGATGGCTTTTCGAGGTTGCATATTGATTACCTTGAGCTGAGTGAGATGACGAACGAGTAACCACACCTGTCCATCGATGGCTTGTTCGATCAGATCTATAGCACGAAGGCGTTCTCTAAGTTGGATCTTACAATGGGATTTCATCCACTGAGAGTATTTAGAGAAGTGTGTCGAACACTGCATTTCGTATGCTACTTTGATTTTAAATTGGTTGGTTATGCCATTCGGGCTAACCGATGTGTCGGCATGCCTTATTGATTTCTTGAGTTATGTTTCAAGGGATCACTTGAGTAGGTTCATGCTTGTTTTTGTTGATGATACTTTCATATGCGCATGGATGAAAGAGGAGCACACAACACAATTACTGATTGTGTTTGAGGTGTTGAGAAAACATCGACTGATGATGAGAAGCTTCCTTGGATTGGTGAGATGTTATATATGCTTTACCAAGTAATTCTCAAAGGTAACAGTAGCACCGCTAACCAATTTGGTGAGAGAGAATTAAACTTTTATTTGAGACATGAGATGTAGACATGCGTTAGTGAGTCTAACAAAGGGGTTGACGAGTGCACCAATATTACTCATTCCGAGCGAAAATAAGGAGACGATATTATACACATTTTTGTGGTACTTAACTAGGTGCAGTATTGATGCCGAAAGGTAGAGTTGTCGCATATGCTAGTCGACAATCGAAACCACAGGAGGAAAAGTATTTAACTCTTGATTTGGAGTTGGAGGCGATAAAGTTCACTTTGGAGATTTGGAGGCTCTATCTGTTAGGAAAGGAACTCGAGCTATTCAGTGATTCGTTATCATTGAAGTATATATTCTTCGAGAAGGGTCTCAACCTTCATCGGTAGCGATGGTTGGAATTCCTGGCCTCCTATGACTTTGACCTTTCCTATGCGTTCGTATGGGAAATGTAGTTGTTGATGCTTCGAGTGGAAGACATATCAGTTTGGGAGCAATATTCCTAGAGTGGACATTTCTTGAGTTTATCACTAGTTATGACTTTAGAACTCGATGAGAGATTGTTTCTTCTTGAGTAGAAGGAACATATATTTATAGACTGTATCGATGTATTTCATTGGTGGAATGCCAAGGACCAGAAGAGATTATTAGAGCATTTGAGTCACAGTCGATGGATTGATGAAAATGCTAGATTTATATTCATTGAGTCCAGTAGAATGGATAATGTGATTCCATTATATGCTAAGAGCATTATAAGTGGCTGAAACCCATTGTCCACTAGTGAGTCTTGGGAGAACCTACAAGAGGAATTTGGAGTTTGGCACCAAATTTATTAGATGATATCGAAACTGAATCAAGAACTCCAAGACCTCATAGGCCTATTCGTACCGATATACATGATACGAAATAGGTTAGGAGGAAGGCGGTGGAGTAGTAAATGCTCAATGGAGTGAAAGCGAAGGCGATTTCCATTTTATCAGCACCTTTCACATAAGATATCACATTTTATGTTTTATACTGGATAGTTTAGTATCCTATATGCTAGGATAGGCATAGATGTTATTTTTGATGTTTGATCTTATATTCCTATTGATGTTGATTGTTGGCATTTGATACGATTACTTTTGCTTCTATGGCTATTAGGCATGCATGATAGTTATGATTTGATATAGCATATTTATTTGAGACGATTACTATATATATATATGATCTAGTATGCTTATTTACATTTTGATGTTACTATTGTGTTAATCCTCTTTGTTGAGTACTTGATCAGGTACAAGGAAGCTAGTGTTGGCATATGGATGCTTGCCCGCTTATATTCACATCTAAATAAAAATGATCTTGCTATAAAAGAGGTATGTAACACTTGTACTGTAGATTTGGTGATATTGTTTGGTTGTCCTCAGAAACGAGATGCCTCGGATATGAGATGTATATATGTTTATGTTATATTGGAGTTTTTCCCAGACCTAGCCTCGCACAAGAGGTGTGTAACGACCCGGAAATTTTAATGATTTTAAATAACGTAATTAACTAATTTTTTTATGAAAATAAACAATAAAATTTTTGCAATGAAAATTTAATATTTGGTATGCGTCTATTGAAGCATAGCAAGTGGCAGATTTTCATCGGGAAATATGTAAGTTTGTTCAGTTGTGAAATTTCAATTTAAAATTTAAAATTTAAATCAGTTGAAATTGATGCAAATAAAATATTTTTTAAATCTGAATATTTTTATATAATAAAATTATAAATCATTTTCTGAATGAGACGTCGTATTTCGTTTCGCTAATTTGGACTGCTATAGCTTCATTTATCTTATTTCCGGCAACAGTTTTGGCAGCGAAAATTGAGTTTTGATAGGATGGTCCTGTCGCTGATATCTGTTTACCATTATGTTCATCTCATCGCGTTGATCTCCGTAGTATATTCATTTACGCATTTTGTTGTCCGGTATGCGGCGAAATCTGCCAAACGATTAGTCGGATCTGTTTCGCATTTGGGATTTTGGTTTCTCTATGACCATTCAATTGTCCACCGGTTGAAAACCAATAGCCAGTAGCCTTTTATTATTCCTAGAAATTAATTGCTAGCTTTTGTTATTCCCACCATATTCAATATTATTCCAGCTCGTTTGGTCACTTTCATTCTCTTCCATTTTCTCTTCGTTCTGTGCTTCATAAGAAAAAAAATGAAATATATATGGTTCGTGTATATTTACTCTGTGAAACATATATCGTCCTCTCCCTGATTGCTCGATCCTTGCTCTGCCACCTTCTTCTCTTTTTCTCTCCGCGCCTACATCCCGCCGCCGCCACCCTCTGCTGTGCCATTCCGTCCGCCTTAGCCTGCTCCGACCCATCTTATGACTGCCGTCGACCAACACAAACCCTCCAACCTTAGCTCAGTCACCCCGCTCCGCTGCAGACAGCAGCCACCATGCCTTCCATTCCTCCCCGCGATCCACCTGCAGCCATACCCATGGGTTAAAATGATACATACCCGAATGTTCTTGTAGATTAGGGAAATACGTTATGGGTTGAAATGATAAACCCAAGCGATTTTATTGATTTTGAAATTTTGGGATTGCGGGTTGAAATGATATATACCCGTAAATGTAAATTATTGTGGATTGAAATGAGAAATATCCATATCACTTGACCACAGGATAGAAAATTATATACGGGCACCGTTGGTCTATTTTGAAAAATGATTTTCAAAGTTTTGAAAGGAAAGAGATGGGTTTTAATAAATATTGATTTTTAAAATATAATATAAAGATATTTTATTTATATTTTTAAAAATTATATGTTTTGGAAATTTTAAATTTATAAGTTAGGTTTGAAAATTTAAAATTGTAAAATTTTACTTATAACTTTATTATTTTTTTAAAATATATAATTAAGATTTAAAATAGAGTTAATAATAAAATTTAATTAAAAAAATTAAATATAACTAATATATATATAATATGTTTAAAATATTTATTTAGATTTATGTTAATATTGTAAAATAGATTTTTTGTAATAACTTAAATATATATAATATGTTTTAAAGTATTTATTTGAATTTATTTTAATATTTTTAAATAGATTTTGTATTAAATTTAATAAATAAAAGTGGGAAAGATAAATTAAAGTTGATTTGTAATTCAATTTATTTAAGGATTGAATTTAAATAAAATTGATTTGAGATTTTAAAGATATGATTTTATAACTTGATAACTTGATTTTGATTAAAGGTGATTAAATGAATATTTTCAAATTTGAATACAATTGAAATTGATTTGTAATTTAATTTGTTTAAGAATTCTATTTAAATCAGAATTGATTTGAAACCTATTGATTTGAGATTTTAAAGGATATGGATTTATAACTTGATTTAATTAAAAGTGATTAAGTGAATATTTTCAAAATTAAATATAATTGAATTTAGATATTTAATTTGGATTTAAAATTTATAATTTGAAACTTTATTTAAACATTTATAAAAGTGAATATTTTCAAATTTAAATAAATTAAAGTTGAATATTTAATTTTGATTTAAATTTGTAATTTGAGATTTTATTTAAATGTTATTAAAAATGATTTAGTGAATAAATTCAAATTTAAATAAAATTAAAGTTGATTTTTGAAATATAAATGAAATTATCAAATTAAGTTATTATAAATTGTTTGAATATTTAAACTTTGAAACATATTGAATTGGAAGTGGTTTAAATTTGTAGTTCAAACCTGCATTTAAAACCGATATAAATTAAAAATGGTTTTTGATGAGAATTTGAATTGAACCTTTAACCTTTTTAATTGAAATTGTTGAACTGAGATTGATTTAGATTGAATTTTCAAACTAAAGTTGATTTGAATTGATTTGTGAAATTGGAAGAAACAATTCCAATTTGGAACTATTTTCGATATAAACTCTTTTAATATATAAACTATTTTAATATATAAACTATTTTAAATCTATAAATTATTTTTAAATATAAACTATTTTAATGTATAACTATTCCAATATACAAATTACTTTCAATATTCAAACTGTTTAAGTTGGAACTGTTATGGTTTCGAAAGTGAATATGATTTCGAAAGTGATATGATTTTGAAATGAATATGATATTTTGATATGAAGTATGAAGTGATTTTATAAAATGACCATGGTGTGAAATAAGTGTTTGGTTGTTAAAGAGACCGAAATCGGATATTGTCATACTCCCTGCCAATACTGAAAAGCACTTTAACAACTGTGCGCATGGTGGAGAATCCAGAACGAAGTAGGATGGTTTGGCGAATGATTCTGTATGAGGTACGAACATAGCCCTGACCCCACGGGTCAGCTTAATATGACTAAAACAGGAGCTATACCGGGCCAAGTGAGGTCGCACCTCCGATCGAGCATGTTTCTTCGAAACCATTCTATCACTTTATTTGATTGGGTGCACCTTTGATTTGGGAGTGTGTCTCGAGGTGGGCGGTAGTAGCTGCTATGCATTACCACCAGTCCGGGAGTGCAAACGGCAGAATCCTACCCTGGCATTGCCCCGCGTGCCTTGTCATATGCCTTATCGAGCCCATTATGAGTTTGGTTTGTTTGTACCATACCTATGGACTGCTCCCTGAGTATCCCACCGGTTTGGTGGAGCTTACAGTATCTGTATAGACTACGGAAATTATATAAAAATGTGTTATGTGGGATATGGGTAATGCTTTAACGCTATTTTAATATTTTACTTTAATGTAGACATTATTTATGTAGCGTATTGTACTATGTATGTAGATAGTTCCACGGATCCTTAAAGGATGGAATCCCAACATCTTTTAAGTTATATTGCATTTCACTTGGGCATTTCACTTGAGTTGATTTACTTGCATAAGAATGTTAATCCTGACTTGAGTGTTTTGTATTTTTCTTTATGCTCGGGTCAGACTGAGTATCACAGCATTTGAGACTCACATTTGGAGGTTGGAGCTTTGCTTGAAGATCTATCTTTATCTATTTAGCTTTTCAGTTATTTCAGTTATTTCCAGTTGTTTATGTTCAGACCTGTCAGTTGCTTTTGTATTAATGACCTATATGTACTTGGGATTTTCTGTTGTATTTGTTTCAGACTCTGATGTTTTTGTAGTAGCTTCATGAACTACTATTTATCTATTCCGCTGCATTTTGTTATATTACTCCGTGTCTGTGATTCTACGATTGATTTATTTACTGTATATGCTAAGTTTATCCTGGTTTTCATTGATGATATTCTCGTCTTTTCTAAGTCAAAGAAGGAGCACGAGTCTCATTTGGGTTATATTCTCCAAACTCTTAGGAGTCATCAGTTGAAAGCCAAATTTTTCTAAATGCCATTTCTGGAGGGATGAAGTCCGATTCCTTGGGCATATTGTTTTTGAAAATGGAGTCTTGGTTGACCGGGTTAAGGTCGCCGCGATTAATGTAAGTCTATCCATCTTTCCTCTTTTGTAAATTAATTATCTTATCTTCCTTTCGAGCCTATCTCCTTAGTTAGAATTCTCTTTGATTAAGGTCCCTCTAAATTTGAATCTCTATCCTTGTTCTAAAATCCATTCTTGAATCAACCTATGAGGAAGCGTATTTGTAATTAATATAAAATTGTTTTATATTGTGTTGTTTGAGTTGTTAAGTTTGAATTTTGGGTTTCGACCGATTCGTCTGACCAACGCTATTGATAGAATTTCCTGAACATAGCAAACTGACACAATATTGTTTTCGAAATTGGTAAATGAAATAATTTTTTGTATGACTATATTTTATATGTGAAGGTATAATTTTCTGAAATTAGATAGTTAAATGAATTGGTTGTTAGAAATGATAGTACTAGATTATCATTTTCTGTTTTGTCAACATTCCTAAACCATTAACTATTGTTGTATGTCATAAGGAGATGAAATTTTAAAACATAGTTTATAAATCTGATTTGCAAGTGAAATGAATTTAAATTAAGGATTTGAGAATTTAATTTCCAATGCTTTTCAAAATTGGTTTTCAAAGTTTTGAAAAATATATTATTTGAAAGTATTTTTTAATGGAAATTGTTTCCAAAGAATTTTAAAAGAAGAAAGTCAGTACTCTCCTCTTATATCGTTGGAAAATAATTTCGGTGATGACTGCAGCATCATCGACATTCATTGTAACAACCCGTATATTTGTACCATTTAAATTGACAATAATCCACACATGTCAACTTAAATAATACAAAACACGAATCATTATGGGATTATAAATACATAAATGTAAATGAGAATCAATACAACATCACAGAACAGTCACGGAATAATGCAGCGGAAAATACATCGTCATAATAGCAGTTCATGAAGCCACTATATAATATACAACAATGTCTTAACATCAAGTGACTAATACCAAAAATGTCCAACAGACTAGGACATCAATACAGGAATAGAAATAGACTGATAAAGATAAATGCTAAGCCTTCAGCATCTTCAACCAACCTTGATCAGCAACTGGATAGCTTCAGACTGACCCGAGCATATGCAAAAGAAACACTCGAGTCAGGACTCAAAATCTTATACAATTAAATCAAGTGCAAGGTAATAGTTCATAACTTAAAGATGGGTGAAATAACATCTCTAAGGATCCGATAAACTATCTATATATACAATAGAATACGATAGATAGATAATGTCTAATCAGTAAAGTACGATATTAAAGTAGTGTTAAGGCGTTACCATGATCCCCTTAACACATTTTATTCCCAAAAGCATATACAAGACCGTAGTTTCCCCAAAACCGAAAGTCACCAGAGGGCAATCCATATACTAAGGTACAAATCAAAACGTAGTGGTCGCGAATAGGATAATCAGTATGACAAGGTACATGAGGCAATACCAACTAGGATACTAGTAGTTGCGTGATCCGGACTGATGTTGAGCATAGCAGCTACTACCTCAACACCGCGAAACAACACTCCCAAATCAAGGGGTGCACCCAAATCGAATCACAAAAGTAATAGATATGGTATCGAAGAAGTGTGTCCGCTAGAGGTGGCGAACCTCAATGGCCCGGCGCGGCTCCTGTTTTAGTCATGTCAGGGGTCGTCCAATATCGTTCTCTTTCTTCAGTCCATGCGTTCACCAAACCATCCACTTCATTCTGGATCAACACTTCGCGTGTAATAGTTATTAAAGTGGTTTTCGGTATCGACAGGGAGTTTGTCCATATCCGATCCCAGTCTCTTTAATAACTACGTATTTATTACCCAATGGTCGGTTAACTTAACGTTTAAAACAAATCAAAGTCCAAAAGTCAAGGTGCAAATTTGACTTCCAAATTTTGATATTTCACGATTCAACTTATTTCGGATATTTAAAATCTTATTTCCAAATGAAATCTGTAGTTCAAACATTTGAATTAACAATATAATTAAGTATTCAAGTTCAATTCAATAACTCACTTATTAAATTCAGTTCAAAATCAATTAATTCAAATTTACCGGTTAACTAAGTTTGAATCGTTAAACCAAATTCTATTTATCTCAATTCATATTTACATTCATCGTTACATTAAATATAATCATAAATTTGATTAAATCAATTTCATTAGATTTAAAATCATTTACCTTTAAATTGTCGCTAAATTCAATCCATAAAACTTTAGTTAGTTTCGTATTCCATTTTAAGTCAAAATTTCCTAAATCTATATTATTATTTATAACAAGTTCAAATCTATTTAATTTAAAACTTAGTTTAAATCTGAATCTACCAATCTAATAAATTAAATTATTAAATTCTAAAACTCACTTGTCTTAAATCTTATTTCAATCAAATTCGCCAATTCATTTTTCTTCAATTAAATAGATTTATTAATCCGTTTCAATTTAATCCATTAAATTTATTCCAATTCATCCATTAATTTATTTTAATTAAATCCATTAATTTATTTCAATTAAATCCATTAATTTATTTCAATTAAATCCATTAATTTATTTCAATTAAATCCATTAAGTCGTTACTTGGTTTCCAAACAAATTATTAAGTTCATTTCTTAATTCCAAATAGATTTCAATTTCAAAATAATTTTTGTTGACCAATTGGGTTTCTTATTTTTAATTGTCTATCCTAGGCCAAGTTATTTAAGTGGGTATTTATCATTTCAACCCGATATCATTCAATATAAAACAAGGCATATCAAAGGGAACTTGCAGTGTGATAACTGGGATGGTGTCAAAGTAAATAAACAAGCAATAGCAACCATACATAACAAATTAACAATTTATTCAAATAATCCTGAAATAACCGTATTAACTTACATTTGTTATTATGCAAATTAATACAATTATTCCTAGAATCCTACGGATTAAAGATTATTACATTTAGATTTTTACTTGGTGTCCGTTATCAAATTTCTATATCAATCGTACTTATCAATTTTAATGTCACTATTATTTACTCTACTTAACATCGTATTACAGTTCAACATGTTTAAACAATACATGACGTCAAATTTTTAGAACTTAACAGTTTATTTCAACCAAATTTTAACAACTAACAATTTAATATCCAATTTAATATTAACAACAATTATCACTTGATTATCATAGCATAATAGATCGAGTCGTGAATAAAATATTCACCTTGCGTGGTTGGAGAAGATGGCGCGGCACGAAGAAAAATAGACAAAATAGACCCTAATAGGCACAACGCTAAAAGAACACAAACTGCCATCAAACAAATAATTAATCAATAATTCGTTTATTGCCATATATATGTCGATTGAATATATATATAAACCATACCAACGACGAAGCAAGATAGATTCAACAAGCCGGATAAAGCCTAGGACTGAGATCCCGGATCAGCAGCTGCAAACCAGTAAAACATTGTACGTAAGCAACTATTCCAAGCGTAAATGTGACGACCCGCCACTCATTCCACAGAATGACGCATCGTTGATAAGAAAGAAAGGGATAGAAAGAGAAAAGAAGAGAAGAAAGAAAGGAACAACATCAGAATCTAAACAGCGGAATGAATAAATTATATTAATAACATAAACTATTACATAGTTTCATATACAACAACTATCAGAGTTACACAATATATACAACACATACTAGACAGTTATAAACACCTGTCTAGTTTTTACAATACAAGATACAACACAGATAATAATGACTCAGAGATCAACATAGCGGAATACTATATCTACGAACGCCGAAGCCTCCTGCTCCATTGCTCCTCCAGAATATTCGTCAAAGCAAACCTGACTCCCTTGGCTACTCGTAAAAATTTGAGTACCCAAGAGTTTATATAAAACAGAAATAAACACTTGGGTCAGACATGGGTCTGGTGTGAGTAAACGGTTTAACTTACTTAACTTCAAAACCTTTGAAATCAAAAGGTATCACGTAAGACTTCCCACACATAAACATGGAAAAGTTTTTACCTTACGCTAACCAAAACTTGATAGGAAATCTGGTTATATTATAATAGGTCTAGGGTTTTCAAATAAATATGAAATAGCTGAAATTGTTACATTATTAAATTCCAATAAGTGATAACGGTCTTGATTGTATACAATTAAGAAATTATTAAATTATAATTAAAGTTAATTAAGGATTAATTAACTGTTATTAAGGTTAGTTAATTATCATGAAAGATTGATTAATAGATAATTAACTAACCTTAATAACAGTTAATTAATCCTTAATTAACTTTAATTATAATTTAATAATTTCTTAACTAGTAATTAAGAAGTACTTAATAAAGTTTATTAAATAATAATTAAGTTTTCTTAATTAATAATTAAGAAATTATTAAATTATAATTAAAGTTAATTAAGGATTAATTAACTGTTATTAAGGTTAGTTAATTAATCTTTAATTAACTACAAGGTAATTAATTAATGAAATAATTAGAGGGTTCCTACAGGAAGCTTTTCAAGATTTGAAGGTCAGATAGGTGAGTAAACCTTTGAATTAAAATCTAAGTATCAAATATTTATTGCATGTGAATTAATGTGTTGAAATTGCTTTGCATGTCTGTAATTCTG
This sequence comes from Allium fistulosum, assembly GCA_030737815.1. Lineage (NCBI taxonomy): Eukaryota > Viridiplantae > Streptophyta > Magnoliopsida > Asparagales > Amaryllidaceae > Allium > Allium fistulosum. The sequence goes on along the minus strand of CM060903.1, from coordinate 838,055,962 downwards.
TATGCTCTTGTATATTTTTAAAAATGTGAATATCTGTTGATTTTAAACATCAAAATATTAGTTCAAATCCTCTGCTTTTAAAACTATGAACATGGAATTCCCTTTAGATTGATGTAGATAATATATGTTGGAATGTGAGATGTAAGCATTTCAGCATAGTTGGGCACAACTAATACGTACGGCACTACTGCCACATATGCCAAAGACTCCTAACCAAAGCTCTTCGAGAAACTCGATCCTCAGACCAAACACAAACACCTACCAAATACAAACACCTGGTTGAACTCAGCCACAACACCGAAGCAGACACACTCCTTAAACTTGTTCCAAAGAAAACATCTTCAGAAACATCCATAGTCACTGCGTTTCATCACACAGCTACAATTTCCTGAGGTATCAAGATACCATCACTTGCTTCTGCTCAACCAACAGATCCAAACTCTCAAAAATCCACTCACACGAGCGCGATTCAACTTATACTTGATTAAAGTAATTAATTAATTATAATTAATTGAGGATTAATGCAAATAATTAATTAATTAATTATTGAAGTATAAGTTGAATCGCGCTCGTGTGAGTGGATTTTTGAGAGTTTGGATCTGTTGGTTGAGCAGAAGCAAGTGATGGTATCTTGATACCTCAGGAAATTGTAGCTGTGTGATGAAACGCAGTGACTATGGATGTTTCTGAAGATGTTTTCTTTGGAACAAGTTTAAGGAGTGTGTCTGCTTCGGTGTTGTGGCTGAGTTCAACCAGGTGTTTGTATTTGGTAGGTGTTTGTGTTTGGTCTGAGGATCGAGTTTCTCGAAGAGCTTTGGTTAGGAGTCTTTGGCATATGTGGCAGTAGTGCCGTACGTATTAGTTGTGCCCAACTATAATTATATGCAACCGAAGTGCACTAGACACAGGCAGCCAAGGCGAGGCACAGTAGCGACGGCGGGCAGGGGATGTCGCGATGGTTGGCGGGTTCGGGCTCGGCTGGTCTGGGGTTCGGAGGGACTGCTGGGCGGAGGTGGCTGCGGGCGGAGTGGGTTGCCGGGGCGAGTGCGGGCTGGGCGAGGCTGGGGATGCGGCAGGCTGGGCGGACTGGTGCTGCAGTGGCGGGCGAAGGTGGCAGGGTGGGGAGTTGCGGGCTGTGGGTGGACGTGGCTGCAGGCAGGGCGGAGGGAGCTGGAGGCGGAGGGGCTGGCGGGTGCTGGGAACGGTGGGTGGTGGCATGGGCGGAGGGCGCAGCTGGGGGAACTGGCGGGCTGGGTGCAGGCGGCTGCTGGTGGACGTGGTGGTGGGGTGGCAGTTGCATGGGTGGTGGCGGTTGCATGTGGCGGGGCGAGTGGCTGTGGCTGGGACGCTGGCGGAGGGCGCTGGGGCGGGCGGTTGGGGATGGTGACGGTCAGGCTGGGTGGCGGAGCGGAGGCCAGGGCGGGGTACAGCTGGGTGGCGGAGGTGGGGTGGGTTGTAGGTGCGAGGTGGGTGGCAGGGAAGTGGGCTGTAGGCGGGGGCTGGCGGGTGCTGGGAACGGTGGGTGGTGGCATGGGCGGAGGGAGCTGGAGGCGGAGGGGCTGGCCGCTGAGGCTGGCCTGGGCGGAGGGGATGCGGTTGGCGGAGAGTGCTGGTGGCATGGGGCGGAGCTTGTGGAGAAGGTGGCAGTGGGGTGGCTGTGTCTCAAACTAAAATAAAATAAACATTTGAAGTGAACAACAGAAATGTGAAAGAAGGAGAAAGGGAGGAGCAGAGTTTGAGCTTCTCTAACCTTTTGCCGAAAAATATACGAAGGAAGGAGGGTTGGTTTTTATTTACTGGAGAGGATAACTAAATAGCCAAAGAATATGGGAAGGAGAAGAATATAAAGTTTGCAGAGAGAAGACAGCCATCACGAATGCAGGATGGAGTGACGCGCAATAAATGAGAGGTTCAGTGTGCACAGTAAATACAATGATGATTTTCACATTGGAGGCTATTGGTGTTCCCAAGGTCAGCTGACTGGCTCCAAAATTTGAATGCTGAAATGTTGGGTACCGGTTTGCGCTGCGTAACGGACCGGTGTGTGCTCCGTTAACAATTATAATTTGCAACGCCGAACTCCGATTGACACAAACAATTATACCGTTTTGATCAGCGCGACGAGGCGGACACAACGGTATGAAAATATTTATGGTTTGACATTGTTTGCGGAGTGGTAAATCTTATTGAACCATTTGCGCGAGTGAACATTTTAACTAGCAATTAAAAGCGAAATTTGACGAAACGAAATGCGCCGTCATGATCAGAATATTTTTCTTATGCAACATTGTGAAAAATATTTGGGTTCGGACGATAGAAAATTTACACATAAAATTAAAACTAATATGTAAATTTGACGAGCGAAATTTACTACAATATTTTTCGACGAAATTTGGCGTACGCCTATGTCTATCTAGGCGCATTCCAAATGTGAAGTTTGAACGGTAACGGAAATCGTTTGTGAATATTTGAAATTTCCATTACGGAGAATGCAGCAAAACACCGAAGAATAAGATCGACGGAGCTAAAGATGTCCGAATTTTGAAAAACGAAAAATGACGCCTTTGTCAGAAAATGATTTAGAATTTTTCTATGTAAAAATATTTAGGCTCGGAAGATAAAATTTTCACGTTTTAAAATGAACTGATGTGCAGTAAAACGCGCACGAAGTTTACTGCGGTATTTTCTAACAAAACTTTACCCATATCTACAATCATCTAGGCGCAATTTAGAAACAAAGTTTGGACGTTGATTGAAATCGTATGTAAGTTTCACATTTTTAATTAAAATAACAGTTCTAAAATTTTTAAATTGGGTCGGAATTTCAGGGTCGTTACATTCTCCCCTACTCAAGACTTTTCGTCCTCGAAAAGGAACAAAGTAAAGAGTGGAAGAACAGATAACAAAGATACAATGGATTCAGAATAGATCATTGAATATAGTAAAGAGTATAGAATGGAATTTACCTTCAACAAACAATTCTGGATTAGAATCCCGGATACTCTCCTCGGTTTCCCAAGTGCAATCACGATCATCGGGACTCCATTTGACTTTGACTAGGCTAACCGACTTCCTTCTAAGTTGCTTTGTATCCCTATCAACAATACGAAGTGGTCTCCTCTCTATAGTCAAATCCGGCTCAATATCAACCTCATCTAACTGAGCAATAGGGATGGTCAAGGATGGATCGTGTACCACTTTCCGAAGATGTGAAACATGGAAGACGTTGTGCACGCCCTCAAATTTCTCCGGTAGTGCAACTCTGTAGGCTAGTGTACCAATTCTCTCAGTGATAGTGAATGGTCCAACAAATCTAGGAGCCAGCTTCCCTCTACGACCAAATCGAATAACATTCTTTAAGGGTGATACCTTAAGGAATACCTTATCCCCAATCAGGAATTCTAAATCTCTTCTACGCCTATCAGCATAGCTTTTCTATCTACCCTGTGCGGTCTTCATCTTTCTTCTGATTTCATTTACCTTCTCGGATGCTTCTATAATCATATCGGGGCCAAGAATTAATCGATCACCAGGCTCAATCCAACAAGCTGGCGATTTGCATGGCCGTCCATATAAAGCTTCGAACGGTGCCATGTCGATACTTGCCTGAGTATAAAGGTGGTTAAATTTCAATTCAAATTACTTATTCAAATTGAAATTTTGATTTACCTGATAACTATTATTATAAGTGAATTCAACCAAATGGAGATGGTCTTCCCAAGATCCACCGAAATCAATAATGCAGGCTCGGAGCAGATCTTCTAAAATCTGATTTACCCTTTCAGTTTGGCCATCTGTCTGAGGATGATAAGCTGTGCTCAGATTCAGTTTAGTGCCCAAGACGTCCTGAAATGCCTTCCAGAATTTACTAGTGAATAAAGGGTCTCTATCGCACACAATACTAGATGGAACTCAATGAAGTCTAACAATCTCTCTCATATATACTTCGGCCAAACTCAAAGCAGTCCGAGTGGTCTTAACAGGAATAAAGTGAGCAGATTTTGTCAACCTATCAACAATCACACATATACTCTCGTTACCTTTTCTGGTCCTCGGTAATCCATCAATAAAGTCCATAGAAATCTGATCCCATTTCCAACACGGAATCTCTAGGGGTTGAAGTAATCCTGCCGTCTTCTGGTGATCGGCCTTAACTTGTTGGCAAGTGGTGCATCTACTGACATATATAGAAATATCCCTCTTCATCCCACTCCACCAATATAAACGCTTCATATTTCGGTACATCTTAGTGACGCCCGGATGAAATGAAAGTGATGACTGATGGTTTTCTCTAAGCACTTCTTGTCTCAATCCATCGACATTGGGAATGCAAATACGGTTGTCAATCCTCAGAACTCCATTACTATCTATCTGTGCTCCCACTTTACTGTCGGTATTTCCAACTCTACCAAGAACTAACTCCTTCATGCGATAGAGCAAGGTGTCCTCATATTGTTTGTCCTTGATGCGATCCACAAGATATGGGGAGATAACAAGCTGAAATAGCATGCCTTCTACAAGATTACAGCATGACAATGCTTTGCTACGGCTCAAAGCATCAGCTACAACATTTGCTTTCCCAGGAGTATAATTGATATCGAGATCATATGCAGCTAAGAATTCAAGCCATCAAACTTGTCTCTGGTTCAAATCCTTCTGAGAAAAGATATATCTCAAGGACTTATGATCGGTGAATAATTCAAATTTAATTCCAAAAAGATGATGTCTCCACAGTTTCAAAGCAAATACAACTGCAAGAAGATCTAGATCATGAGTTGCATAGTTTACTTCATGGATCTTCAACTGGCGACCAGCGTAAGCAATAACCTTTCTGCTTTGCATAAGAACAGCGCCTAAACCTTCTCGGCAAGCATCTGTATAGACAGTTAATTCTTCACTTCCATCGATTACCGCAAGAACCGGGGCTGAAGTTAACTTACACTTCAACTTATTAAAAGCTGACTCGCACTTCTCACTCCAAATAAACTTGACATCCTTCCGGGTTAAAGCAGTGAGTGGGGCAGAAATCCGGGCAAAGTGCTCAATAAATCTACGATAATAACCGGCCAAGCCCAAGAAGCTACGGATATCAGTAGGAGTTTTGGGAGTCTCCCAATCCTGTAGATAAATTTCAAATTAGAAAGGGATAAGAGGAATTGAATAGAAATAACGAATAGGATAGAACTTACATTGATTACGGCGATCTTAGCTGGATCGACCGAAATCCCATTTTCAGAAACTATATGGCCCAGGAATCTCACTTCGTCTTGCCAGAAGTGGCATTTAGAGAATTTGGCCTTAAGTTGATGATTTCGGAGAGTTTCCAGAACATAAGCAAGGTGTGTCTCGTGCTCCTTCTCATCTTTGGAGAAAACGAGAATATCATCAATAAAAACAAGAACAAACTTGTTAAGCACATCACGGAAGACTCGATTCATCAAGTCAACGAAATAAGCAGGTGCGTTGGTCAAACCGAATGGCATAACCAACCATTCATAGAATCCGTTCTCGGTACGGAAAGCTGTCTTATGAATACTATCTTCTGCTACTCTGAGTTGGTGGAACCCAGTGGCAAGATCAAGTTGGGAGAAAACTTTAGCTCCATGGAGCTGATCGAATAAATCATTGATGCAAGGCATCGGATAGCGGTTCTTGAGAGTGCGTTTGTTCAGCTCCCTGTAATCAACACACATGTGAAGAGATCCATCCGATTTGGTGACAAATACAACTACGGCGCCCCATTCAGAACAACTTCTCCTAATCAAACCTCTAGCAAATAGATCCTCAATTTGAGTTTTAAGTTCCGCTTTTTCTTTAGGAGCCATTCTTCTGTGAGGGAGAACTACGGGAGTAGCTCCAGGAATAAGGTCAATGCGGAAATCGATTTCCCGTTTAGGCGGTAGGGAGTTGACCTCTCCAAATACATCGGGAAATTTCCGAACAATAGGAGTAGTACTAAGATCATCCGGGTGAGCATCAAGAGAGAATATAAAGCTTCCGGCATATTTCTTTGGTGATTTGCATTCGATGACAAGCGGTAGGCCCTTGTCATTGATTAGAGAAACAGAACGGGCCTTGCAAGAAATAACAGCATCAAATTTCCTTAACCAATCAGCACCTAACAAGATGTCAAATGCTGCGAAGCCAAGTACATAAAAATCCCAAGTGAATCGATATCTTCCATACAAGAGCACAACCTCTTTACAAATTCTACTGAGGTTGGCAAGTCCTCCAATAGGGTTGGAGACGCATAAGGAAGTAGTAGCAAGAGTAGGTTCTAATTTGAGCTTATTACAAAGATCAATAGATATGAAGCTATGAGAAGCACCAGTATCGAATAATACCCTAATAGGTAAATCATGTAATGAAAAAGTACTTCGTAAGGTACCTTGGTCATCCTGAGCAGGCGGTGTAGGGGTGGTGATAGCAAATACTCCAGATGGTTTGCCACGCTTATACATTGGGCACTCTTTCTTGAAATGACCCGGCTGGAGGCAGACATAGCATAAATCTTTCCTAGTCGTAGAAGGTGGTGGAACAGCAGCTCCGGTAGATGGACAACTATTAGCATAATGGCCCTTCTTATCGCATTTGAAGCAAGTGATATTAGCAAGGTCGATTGGGCTTTTCTGAGCATATCCCAATCCTGTAGTCTTCTGCCAAGCTTTCTTTTGTTGATCAAAGTTCATCTTCCTCTTCCCGAGCTGGCTAGAGGAGGACTGAGTAGGAGCAGCCTTGGCGGTAGATCCCCTAGGCTTTGCCTCATATCTAAGAGCATAGTCAACAAGCTCTGTGAAGGTGTAGTGAGTGTGGCCAATAAGCAAGTCATAATACTCTGGTCTAGCTCCCAAAATGAACTTCTCGTTCTTTAGAAGGGGTGTATCAATCAATCCTGGACCGAACTTGGAGAGTTCGTTGAATTTCCTCTCGTACTCAGAAAAAGTCATACTACCCTGCTTAAGATCCATAAAAGCTCTATAAAGTTGGGTTTTCCCAGCAGCGGGCATCCATTGTGCCGAGAAAGTATCCCTAATCAAAAGATAGACTAGATGAATAACATTCCAAAGATTAAAAGAAGAATTTAGACTACGAATTCCAAATAATTTTATACCTAAACTGGGCCCAAGTGATGGTGTTCTCCTCGATACGCGAAGTAACTGATTCCCACCAATCTTGCGCGGCATCCTGAAGTTGCCAGGCAGCAAGCTGACGCTTCTGAGCATCAGTGATCTCCAGACCAGAAAATATCTTCTCTAAACCTTTAAGCCATTGCTGAGCCTCAATAATGTTCTCGGATCCAGAAAACTTAATACCTCCCAGCTGTGAATACTCCTTACTAAGAATGGTGAATTTGACAGGAGCTGGAGCGACAGGTGCAGCCTGAGCAGGACCATGGTCCCTTCCCCCCCTATGGTTTCCTCTGGTACCCATCCTGAAATACCAAAGAGATTGTTAAAGCCAAAGGATAGAAAATCATAGAGTTTAAGGAAAGTCTAATCAATGAATCAAAAGAAGTTTGAAATGAAAGGATTTGGATATTGAACCGATTCTCCTCATTCTAGGGTATTGCTACCCTATCTCTAATGAGTTTATATATAATCCCAAACTAAGGTTTTTAGGGAAACCGAAGCTCTGATACCAACTGTAACAACCCGTATATTTGTACCATTTAAATTGACAATAATCCACATATGTCAACTTAAATAATACAAAACACGAATCATTATGGGATTATAAATACATAAATGTAAATGAGAATCAATACAACATCACAGAACAGTCACAGAATAATGTAGCGGAAAATACATCGTCATAATAGCAGTTCATGAAGCCACTATATAATATACAACAATGTCTCAACATCAAGTGACTAATACCAAAAATGTCCAACAGACTAGGACATCAATACAGGAATAGAAATAGACTGATAAAGATAAATGCTAAGCCTTCAGCATCTTCAACCAACCTTGATCAGCAACTGGATAGCTTCAGACTGACCCGAGCATATGCAAAAGAAACACTCGAGTCAGGACTCAAAATCTTATACAATTAAATCAAGTGCAAGGTAATAGTTCATAAATTAAAGATGGGTAAAATAACATCTCTAAGGATCCGATAAACTATCTATATATACCATAGAATATGATAGATAGATAATGTCTAATCAGTAAAGTACGATATTAAAGTAGTGTTAAGGCGTTACCATGATCCCCTTAACACATTTTATTCCCAAAAGCATATACAAGACCGTAGTTTCCCCAAAACCGGAAGTCACCAGAGGGCAATCCATATACTAAGGTACAAATCAAAACGTAGTGGTCGCGAATAGGATAATCAGTATGACAAGGTACATGAGGCGATACCAACTAGGATACTAGCTAGTAGTTGCGTGATCCGGACTGATGTTGAGCATAGCAGCTACTACCTCAACACCGCGAAACAACACTCCCAAATCAAGGGGTGCACCCAAATCGAATCACAAAAGTAATAGATATGGTATCGAAGAAGTGTGTCCGCTAGAGGTGGCGAACCTCAATGGCCCGGCGCGGCTCCTGTTTTAGTCATGTCAGGGGTCGTCCAATATCGTTCTCTTTCTTCAGTCCACGCGTTCACCAAACCATCCACTTCATTCTGGATCAACACTTCGCGTGTAATAGTTATTAAAGTGGTTTTCGGTATCGACAGAGAGTATGTCCATATCCGATCCCGGTCTCTTTAATAACTACGTATTTATTACCCAATGGTCGGTTAACTTAACATTTAAAACAAATCAAAGTCCAAAAGTCAAGGTGCAAATTTGACTTCCAAATTTTGATATTTCACGATTCAACTTATTTCGGATATTTAAAATCATATTTCCAAATGAAATCTGTAGTTCAAACATTTGAATTAACAATATAATTAAGTATTCAAGTTCAATTCAATAACTCACTTATTAAATTCAGTTCAAAATCAATTAATTCAAATTTACCGGTTAACTAAGTTTGAATCGTTAAACCAAATTCTATTTATCTCAATTCATATTTACATTCATCGTTACATTAAATATAATCATAAATTTGATTAAATCAATTTCATTAGATTTAAAATCATTTACCTTTAAATTGTCGCTAAATTCAATCCATAAAACTTTAGTTAGTTTCGTATTCCATTTTAAGTCAAAATTTCCTAAATCTAAATTATTATTTATAACAAGTTCAAATCTATTTAATTTAAAACTTAGTTTAAATCTGAATCTACCAATCTAATAAATTAAATTATTAAATTCTAAAACTCACTTGTCTTAAATCTTATTTCAATCAAATTCGCCAATTCATTTTTCTTCAATTAAATAGATTTATTAATCCGTTTCAATTTAATCCATTAAATTTATTCCAATTCATCCATTAATTTATTTTAATTAAATCCATTAATTTATTTCAATTAAATCCATTAATTTATTTCAATTAAATCCATTAAGTCGTTACTTGGTTTCCAAACAAATTATTAAGTTCATTTCTTAATTCCAAATAGATTTCAATTTCAAAATAATTTTTGTTGACCAATTGGGTTTCTTATTTTTAATTGTCTATCCTAGGCCAAGTTATTTAAGTGGGTATTTATCATTTCAACCCGATATCATTTAATATAAAACAAGGCATATCAAAGGGAACTTGCAGTGTGATAACTGGGATGGTGTCAAAGTAAATAAACAAGCAATAGCAACCATACATAACAAATTAACAATTTATTCAAATAATCCCGAAATAACCGTATTAACTTACATTTGTTATTATGCAAATTAATACAATTATTCCTAGAATCCTACGGATTAAAGATTATTACATTTAGATTTTAACTTGGTGTCCGTTATCAAATTTCTATATCAATCGTACTTATCAATTTTAATGTCACTATTATTTACTCTACTTAACATCGTATTACAGTTCAACATGTTTAAACAATACATGACGTCAAATTTTTAGAACTTAACAGTTTATTTCAACCAAATTTTAACAACTAACAATTTAATATCCAATTTAATATTAACAACAATTATCACTTGATTATCATAGCATAATAGATTGAGTCGTGAATAAAATATTCACCTTGCGTGGTTGGAGAAGATGGCGCGGCACGAAGAAAAATAGACAAAATAGACCCTAATAGGCACGACGCTAAAAGAACACAAACTGCCATCAAACAAATAATTAATCAATAATTCGTTTATTGCCATATATATGTCGATTGAATATATATATAAACCATACCAACGACGAAGCAAGATAGATTCAACAAGCCGGATAAAGCCTAGGACTGAGATCCCGGATCAGCAGCTGCAAACCAGTAAAACACTGTACGTAAGCAACTATTACAAGCATATATTTTAACAGTTCCATTCATATAATTATATGCAACCGAAGTGCATTAGACACAGGCAGCCAAGGCGAGGCACAGTAGCGACGGCGGGCAGGGGATGTCGCGATGGTTGGCGGGTTCGGGCTCGGCTGGTCTGGGGTTCGGAGGGACTGCTGGGCGGAGGTGGCTGCGGGCGGAGTGGGTTGCCGGGGCGAGTGCGGGCTTGGCGAGGCTGGGGATGCGGTAGGTTGGGTGGACTGGTGCTGCAGTGGCGGGCGAAGGTGGCAGGGTGGGGAGTTGCGGGCTGTGGGTGGACGTGGCTGCAGGCAGGGCGGAGGGAGCTGGAGGCGGAGGGGCTGGCGGGTGCTGGGAACGGTGGGTGGTGGCATGGGCGGAGGGCGCAGCTGGGGGAACTGGCGGGCTGGGTGCAGGCGGCTGCTGGTGGACGTGGTGGTGGGGTGGCAGTTGCATGGGTGGTGGCGGTGGCATGGATGGTGGCGGTTGCATGGGGCGGGGCGAGTGGCTGTGGCTGGGACGCTGGCGGAGGGCGCTGGGGTGGGCGGTTGGGGATGGTGACGGGCAGGCTGGGTGGCAGAGCGGAGGCCAGGGCGGGGTACAGCTGGGTGGCGGAGGTGGAGTGGGCTGTAGGTGCGAGGTGGGTGGCAGGGAAGTGGGCTGTAGGCGGGGGCTGGCGGGTGCTGGGAACGGTGGGTGGTGGCATGGGCGGAGGGGCTGGCCGCTGAGGCTGGCCTGGGCGGAGGGGATGCGGTTGGCGGAGAGTGCTGGTGGCATGGGGCGGAGCTTGTGGAGAAGGTGGCAGTGGGGTGGCTGTGTCTCAAACTAAAATAAAATAAACATTTGAAGTGAACAACAGAAATGTGAAAGAAGGAGAAAGGGAGGAGCAGAGTTTGAGCTTCTCTAACCTTTTGCAGAAAAATATACGAAGGAAGGAGGGTTGGTTTTTATTTACTGGAGAGGATAACTAAATAGCCAAAGAATATGGGAAGGAGAAGAATATAAAGTTTGCAGAGAGAAGACAGCCATCACGAATGCAGGATGGAGTGACGCGCAATAAATGAGAGGTTCAGTGTGCACAGTAAATACAATGATGATTTTCACATTGGAGGCTATTGGTGTTCCCAAGGTCAGCTGACTGGCTCCAAAATTTGAATGCTGAAATGTTGGGTACCGGTTTGCGCTGCGTAACGGACCGGTGTGTGCTCCGTTAACAATTATAATTTGCAACGCCGAACTCCGATTGACACAAACAATTATACCGTTTTGATCAGCGCGACGAGGCGGACACAACGGTATGAAAATATTTATGGTTTGACATTGTTTGCGGAGTGGTAAATCTTATTGAACCATTTGCGCGAGTGAACATTTTAACTAGCAATTAAAAGCGAAATTTGACGAAACGAAATGCGCCGTCATGATCAGAATATTTTTCTTATGCAACATTGTGAAAAATATTTGGGTTCGGACGATAGAAAATTTACACATAAAATTAAAACTAATATGTAAATTTGACGAGCGAAATTTACTACAATATTTTTCGACGAAATTTGGCGTACGCCTATGTCTATCTAGGCGCATTCCAAATGTGAAGTTTGAACGGTAACGGAAATCGTTTGTGAATATTTGAAATTTCCATTACGGAGAATGCAGCAAAACACCGAAGAATAAGATCGACGGAGCTAAAGATGTCCGAATTTTGAAAAACGAAAAATGACGCCTTTGTCAGAAAATGATTTAGAATTTTTCTATGTAAAAATATTTAGGCTCGGAAGATAAAATTTTCACGTTTTAAAATGAACTGATGTGCAGTAAAACGCGCACGAAGTTTACTGCGGTATTTTCTAACAAAACTTTACCCATATCTACAATCATCTAGGCGCAATTTAGAAACAAAGTTTGGACGTTGATTGAAATCGTATGTAAGTTTCACATTTTTAATTAAAATAACAGTTCTAAATTTTTTAAATTGGGTCGGAATTTCAGGGTCGTTACATTCTCCCCTACTCAAGACTTTTCGTCCTCGAAAAGGAACAAAGTAAAGAGTGGAAGAACAGATAACAAAGATACAATGGATTCAGAATAGATCATTGAATATAGTAAAGAGTATAGAATGGAATTTACCTTCAACAAACAATTCTGGATTAGAATCCCGGATACTCTCCTCGGTTTCCCAAGTGCAATCACGATCATCGGGACTCCATTTGACTTTGACTAGGCTAACCGACTTCCTTCTAAGTTGCTTTGTATCCCTATCAACAATACGAAGTGGTCTCCTCTCTATAGTCAAATCCGGCTCAATATCAACCTCATCTAACTGAGCAATAGGGATGGTCAAGGATGGATCGTGTACCACTTTCCGAAGATGTGAAACATGGAAGACGTTGTGCACGCCCTCAAATTTCTCCGGTAGTGCAACTCTGTAGGCTAGTGTACCAATTCTCTCAGTGATAGTGAATGGTCCAACAAATCTAGGAGCCAGCTTCCCTCTACGACCAAATCGAATAACATTCTTTAAGGGTGATACCTTAAGGAATACCTTATCCCCAATCAGGAATTCTAAATCTCTTCTACGCCTATCAGCATAGCTTTTCTATCTACCCTGTGCGGTCTTCATCTTTCTTCTGATTTCATTTACCTTCTCGGATGCTTCTATAATCATATCGGGGCCAAGAATTAATCGATCACCAGGCTCAATCCAACAAGCTGGCGATTTGCATGGCCGTCCATATAAAGCTTCGAACGGTGCCATGTCGATACTTGCCTGAGTATAAAGGTGGTTAAATTTCAATTCAAATTACTTATTCAAATTGAAATTTTGATTTACCTGATAACTATTATTATAAGTGAATTCAACCAAATAGAGATGGTCTTCCCAAGATCCACCGAAATCAATAATGCAGGCTCGGAGCAGATCTTCTAAAATCTGATTTACCCTTTCAGTTTGGCCATCTGTCTGAGGATGATAAGCTGTGCTCAGATTCAGTTTAGTGCCCAAGACGTCCTGAAATGCCTTCCAGAATTTACTAGTGAATAAAGGGTCTCTATCGCACACAATACTAGATGGAACTCAATGAAGTCTAACAATCTCTCTCATATATACTTCGGCCAAACTCAAAGCAGTCCGAGTGGTCTTAACAGGAATAAAGTGAGCAGATTTTGTCAACCTATCAACAATCACACATATACTCTCGTTACCTTTTCTGGTCCTCGGTAATCCATCAATAAAGTCCATAGAAATCTGATCCCATTTCCAACACGGAATCTCTAGGGGTTGAAGTAATCCTGCCGTCTTCTGGTGATCGGCCTTAACTTGTTGGCAAGTGGTGCATCTACTGACATATATAGAAATATCCCTCTTCATCCCACTCCACCAATATAAACGCTTCATATTTCGGTACATCTTAGTGACGCCCGGATGAAATGAAAGTGATGACTGATGGTTTTCTCTAAGCACTTCTTGTCTCAATCCATCGACATTGGGAATGCAAATACGGTTGTCAATCCTCAGAACTCCATTACTATCTATCTGTGCTCCCACTTTACTGTCGGTATTTCCAACTCTACCAAGAACTAACTCCTTCATGCGATAGAGCAAGGTGTCCTCATATTGTTTGTCCTTGATGCGATCCACAAGAGACGGGGAGATAACAAGCTGAAATAGCATGCCTTCTACAAGATTACAGCATGACAATGCTTTGCTACGGCTCAAAGCATCAGCTACAACATTTGCTTTCCCAGGAGTATAATTGATATCGAGATCATATGCAGCTAAGAATTCAAGCCATCAAACTTGTCTCTGGTTCAAATCCTTCTGAGAAAAGATATATCTCAAGGACTTATGATCGGTGAATAATTCAAATTTAATTCCCAAAAGATGATGTCTCCACAGTTTCAAAGCAAATACAACTGCAAGAAGATCTAGATCATGAGTTGCATAGTTTACTTCATGGATCTTCAACTAGCGACCAGCGTAAGCAATAACCTTTCTGCTTTGCATAAGAACAGCGCCTAAACCTTCTCGGCAAGCATCTGTATAGACAGTTAATTCTTCACTTCCATCGATTACCGCAAGAACCGGGGCTGAAGTTAACTTACACTTCAACTTATTAAAAGCTGACTCGCACTTCTCACTCCAAATAAACTTGACATCCTTCCGGGTTAAAGCAGTGAGTGGGGCAGAAATCCGGGCAAAGTGCTCAATAAATCTACGATAATAACCGGCCAAGCCCAAGAAGCTACGGATATTAGTAGGAGTTTTGAGAGTCTCCCAATCCTGTAGATAAATTTCAAATTAGAAAGGGATAAGAGGAATTGAATAGAAATAACGAATAGGATAGAACTTACATTGATTACGGCGATCTTAGCTGGATCGACCGAAATCCCATTTTCAGAAACTATATGGCCCAGGAATCTCACTTCGTCTCGCCAGAAGTGGCATTTAGAGAATTTGGCCTTAAGTTGATGATTTCGGAGAGTTTCCAGAACATAAGCAAGGTGTGTCTCGTGCTCCTTCTCGTCTTTGGAGAAAACGAGAATATCATCAATAAAAACAAGAACAAACTTGTTAAGCACATCACGGAAGACTTGATTCATCAAGTCAACGAAATAAGCAGGTGCGTTGGTCAAACCGAATGGCATAACCAACCATTCATAGAATCCGTTCTCGGTACGGAAAGCTGTCTTATGAATACTATCTTCTGCTACTCTGAGTTGGTGGAACCCAGTGGCAAGATCAAGTTGGGAGAAAACTTTAGCTCCATGGAGCTGATCGAATAAATCATTGATGCGAGGCATCGGATAGCGGTTCTTGAGAGTGCGTTTGTTCAGCTCCCTGTAATCAACACACATGCGAAGAGATCCATCCGATTTGGTGACAAATACAACTACGGCGCCCCATTCAGAACAACTTCTCCTAATCAAACCTCTAGCAAATAGATCCTCAATTTGAGTTTTAAGTTCCGCTTTTTCTTTAGGAGCCATCCTTCTGTGAGGGAGAACTACGGGAGTAGCTCCAGGAATAAGGTCAATGCGGAAATCGATTTCCCGTTTAGGCGGTAGGGAGTTGACCTCTCCAAATACATCGGGAAATTTCCGAACAATAGGAGTAGTACTAAGATAATCCGGGTGAGCATCAAGAGAGAATATAAAGCTTCCGGCATATTTCTGTGGTGATTTGCATTCGATGACAAGCGGTAGGCCCTTGTCATTGATTAGAGAAACAGAACGGGACTTGCAAGAAATAACAGCATCAAATTTCCTTAACCAATCAGCACCTAACAAGATGTCAAATGCTGCGAAGCCAAGTACATAAAAATCCCAAGTGAATCGATATCTTCCATACAAGAGCACAACCTCTTTACAAATTCTACTGAGGTTGGCAAGTCCTCCAATAGGGTTGGAGACGCATAAGGAAGTAGTAGCAAGAGTAGGTTCTAATTTGAGCTTATTACAAAGATCAATAGATATGAAGCTATGAGAAGCACCAGTATCGAATAATACCCTAATAGGTAAATCATGTAATGAAAAAGTACTTCGTAAGGTACCTTGGTCATCCTGAGCAGGCGGTGTAGGGGTGGTGATAGCAAATACTCCAGATGGTTTGCCACGCTTATACATTGGGCACTCTTTCTTGAAATGACCCGGCTGGAGGCAGACATAGCATAAATCTTTCCTAGTCGTAGAAGGTGGTGGAACAGCAGCTCCGGTAGATGGACAACTATTAGCATAATGGCCCTTCTTATCGCATTTGAAGCAAGTGATATTAGCAAGGTCGATTGGGCTTTTCTGAGCATATCCCAATCCTGTAGTCTTCTGCCAAGCTTTCTTTTGTTGATCAAAGTTCATCTTCCTCTTCCCGAGCTGGCTAGAGGAGGACTGAGTAGGAGCAGCCTTGGCGGTAGATCCCCTAGGCTTTGCCTCATATCTAAGAGCATAGTCAACAAGCTCTGTGAAGGTGTAGTGAGTGTGGCCAGTAAGCAAGTCATAATACTCTGGTCTAGCTCCCAAAATGAACTTCTCGTTCTTTAGAAGGGGTGTATCAATCAATCCTGGACCGAACTTGGAGAGTTCGTTGAATTTCCTCTCGTACTCAGAAAAAGTCATACTACCCTGCTTAAGATCCATAAAAGCTCTATAAAGTTGGGTTTTCCCAGCAGCGGGCATCCATTGTGCCGAGAAAGTATCCCTAATCAAAAGATAGACTAGATGAATAACATTCCAAAGATTAAAAGAAGAATTTAGACTACGAATTCCAAATAATTTTATACCTAAACTGGGCCCAAGTGATGGTGTTCTCCTCGATACGCGAAGTAACTGATTCCCACCAATCTTGCGCGGCATCCTGAAGTTGCCAGGCAGCAAGCTGACGCTTCTGAGCATCAGTGATCTCCAGACCAGAAAATATCTTCTCTAAACCTTTAAGCCATTGCTGAGCCTCAATAATGTTCTCGGATCCAGAAAACTTAATACCTCCCAGCTGTGAATACTCCTTACTAAGAATGGTGAATTTGACAGGAGCTGGAGCGACAGGTGCAGCCTGAGCAGGACCATGGCCCCTTCCCCCCCTATGGTTTCCTCTGGTACCCATCCTGAAATACCAAAGAGATTGTTAAAGCCAAAGGATAGAAAATCATAGAGTTTAAGGAAAGTCTAATCAATGAATCAAAAGAAGTTTGAAATGAAAGGATTTGGATATTGAACCGATTCTCCTCATTCTAGGGTATTGCTACCCTATCTCTAATGAGTTTATATATAATCCCAAACTAAGGTTTTTAGGGAAACCGAAGCTCTGATACCAACTGTAACAACCCGTATATTTGTACCATTTAAATTGACAATAATCCACATATGTCAACTTAAATAATACAAAACACGAATCATTATGGGATTATAAATACATAAATGTAAATGAGAATCAATACAACATCACAGAACAGTCACAGAATAATGTAGCGGAAAATACATCGTCATAATAGCAGTTCATGAAGCCACTATATAATATACAACAATGTCTCAACATCAAGTGACTAATACCAAAAATGTCCAACAGACTAGGACATCAATACAGGAATAGAAATAGACTGATAAAGATAAATGCTAAGCCTTCAGCATCTTCAACCAACCTTGATCAGCAACTGGATAGCTTCAGACTGACCCGAGCATATGCAAAAGAAACACTCGAGTCAGGACTCAAAATCTTATACAATTAAATCAAGTGCAAGGTAATAGTTCATAAATTAAAGATGGGTAAAATAACATCTCTAAGGATCCGATAAACTATCTATATATACCATAGAATATGATAGATAGATAATGTCTAATCAGTAAAGTACGATATTAAAGTAGTGTTAAGGCGTTACCATGATCCCCTTAACACATTTTATTCCCAAAAGCATATACAAGACCGTAGTTTCCCCAAAACCGGAAGTCACCAGAGGGCAATCCATATACTAAGGTACAAATCAAAACGTAGTGGTCGCGAATAGGATAATCAGTATGACAAGGTACATGAGGCGATACCAACTAGGATACTAGCTAGTAGTTGCGTGATCCGGACTGATGTTGAGCATAGCAGCTACTACCTCAACACCGCGAAACAACACTCCCAAATCAAGGGGTGCACCCAAATCGAATCACAAAAGTAATAGATATGGTATTGAAGAAGTGTGTCCGCTAGAGGTGGCGAACCTCAATGGCCCGGCGCGGCTCCTGTTTTAGTCATGTCAGGGGTCGTCCAATATCGTTCTCTTTCTTCAGTCCACGCGTTCACCAAACCATCCACTTCATTCTGGATCAACACTTCGCGTGTAATAGTTATTAAAGTGGTTTTCGGTATCGACAGAGAGTATGTCCATATCCGATCCCGGTCTCTTTAATAACTACGTATTTATTACCCAATGGTCGGTTAACTTAACATTTAAAACAAATCAAAGTCCAAAAGTCAAGGTGCAAATTTGACTTCCAAATTTTGATATTTCACGATTCAACTTATTTCGGATATTTAAAATCATATTTCCAAATGAAATCTGTAGTTCAAACATTTGAATTAACAATATAATTAAGTATTCAAGTTCAATTCAATAACTCACTTATTAAATTCAGTTCAAAATCAATTAATTCAAATTTACCGGTTAACTAAGTTTGAATCGTTAAACCAAATTCTATTTATCTCAATTCATATTTACATTCATCGTTACATTAAATATAATCATAAATTTGATTAAATCAATTTCATTAGATTTAAAATCATTTACCTTTAAATTGTCGCTAAATTCAATCCATAAAACTTTAGTTAGTTTCCTATTCCATTTTAAGTCAAAATTTCCTAAATCTAAATTATTATTTATAACAAGTTCAAATCTATTTAATTTAAAACTTAGTTTAAATCTGAATCTACCAATCTAATAAATTAAATTATTAAATTCTAAAACTCACTTGTCTTAAATCTTATTTCAATCAAATTCGCCAATTCATTTTTCTTCAATTAAATAGATTTATTAATCCGTTTCAATTTAATCCATTAAATTTATTCCAATTCATCCATTAATTTATTTTAATTAAATCCATTAATTTATTTCAATTAAATCCATTAATTTATTTCAATTAAATCCATTAAGTCGTTACTTGGTTTCCAAACAAATTATTAAGTTCATTTCTTAATTCCAAATAGATTTCAATTTCAAAATAATTTTTGTTGACCAATTGGGTTTCTTATTTTTAATTGTCTATCCTAGGCCAAGTTATTTAAGTGGGTATTTATCATTTCAACCCGATATCATTTAATATAAAACAAGGCATATCAAAGGGAACTTGCAGTGTGATAACTGGGATGGTGTCAAAGTAAATAAACAAGCAATAGCAACCATACATAACAAATTAACAATTTATTCAAATAATCCCGAAATAACCGTATTAACTTACATTTGTTATTATGCAAATTAATACAATTATTCCTAGAATCCTACGGATTAAAGATTATTACATTTAGATTTTAACTTGGTGTCCGTTATCAAATTTCTATATCAATCGTACTTATCAATTTTAATGTCACTATTATTTACTCTACTTAACATCGTATTACAGTTCAACATGTTTAAACAATACATGACGTCAAATTTTTAGAACTTAACAGTTTATTTCAACCAAATTTTAACAACTAACAATTTAATATCCAATTTAATATTAACAACAATTATCACTTGATTATCATAGCATAATAGATTGAGTCGTGAATAAAATATTCACCTTGCGTGGTTGGAGAAGATGGCGCGGCACGAAGAAAAATAGACAAAATAGACCCTAATAGGCACGACGCTAAAAGAACACAAACTGCCATCAAACAAATAATTAATCAATAATTCGTTTATTGCCATATATATGTCGATTGAATATATATATAAACCATACCAACGACGAAGCAAGATAGATTCAACAAGCCGGATAAAGCCTAGGACTGAGATCCCGGATCAGCAGCTGCAAACCAGTAAAACACTGTACGTAAGCAACTATTCCAAGCATATATTTTAACAGTTCCATTCATATAATTATATGCAACCGAAGTGCATTAGACACAGGCAGCCAAGGCGAGGCACAGTAGCGACGGCGGGCAGGGGATGTCGCGATGGTTGGCGGGTTCGGGCTCGGCTGGTCTGGGGTTCGGAGGGACTGCTGGGCGGAGGTGGCTGCGGGCGGAGTGGGTTGCCGGGGCGAGTGCGGGCTTGGCGAGGCTGGGGATGCGGTAGGTTGGGTGGACTGGTGTTGCAGTGGCGGGCGAAGGTGGCAGGGTGGGGAGTTGCGGGCTGTGGGTGGACGTGGCTGCAAGCAGGGCGGAGGGAGCTGGAGGCGGAGGGGCTGGCGGGTGCTGGGAACGGTGGGTGGTGGCATGGGCGGAGGGCGCAGCTGGGGGAACTGGCGGGCTGGGTGCAGGCGGCTGCTGGTGGACGTGGTGGTGGGGTGGCAGTTGCATGGGTGGTGGCGGTGGCATGGATGGTGGCGGTTGCATGGGGCGGGGCGAGTGGCTGTGGCTGGGACGCTGGCGGAGGGCGCTGGGGCGGGCGGTTGGGGATGGTGACGGGCAGGCTGGGTGGCAGAGCGGAGGCCAGGGCGGGGTACAGCTGGGTGGCGGAGGTGGAGTGGGCTGTAGGTGCGAGGTGGGTGGCAGGGAAGTGGGCTGTAGGCGGGGGCTGGCGGGTGCTGGGAACGGTGGGTGGTGGCATGGGCGGAGGGGCTGGCCGCTGAGGCTGGCCTGGGCGGAGGGGATGCGGTTGGCGGAGAGTGCTGGTGGCATGGGGCGGAGCTTGTGGAGAAGGTGGCAGTGGGGTGGCTGTGTCTCAAACTAAAATAAAATAAACATTTGAAGTGAACAACAGAAATGTGAAAGAAGGAGAAAGGGAGGAGCAGAGTTTGAGCTTCTCTAACCTTTTGCAGAAAAATATACGAAGGAAGGAGGGTTGGTTTTTATTTACTGGAGAGGATAACTAAATAGCCAAAGAATATGGGAAGGAGAAGAATATAAAGTTTGCAGAGAGAAGACAGCCATCACGAATGCAGGATGGAGTGACGCGCAATAAATGAGAGGTTCAGTGTGCACAGTAAATACAATGATGATTTTCACATTGGAGGCTATTGGTGTTCCCAAGGTCAGCTGACTGGCTCCAAAATTTGAATGCTGAAATGTTGGGTACCGGTTTGCGCTGCGTAACGGACCGGTGTGTGCTCTGTTAACAATTATAATTTGCAACGCCGAACTCCGATTGACACAAACAATTATACCGTTTTGATCAGCGCGACGAGGCGGACACAACGGTATGAAGATATTTATGGTTTGACATTGTTTGCGGAGTGGTAAATCTTATTGAACCATTTGCGCGAGTGAACATTTTAACTAGCAATTAAAAGCGAAATTTGACGAAACGAAATGCGCCGTCATGATCAGAATATTTTTCTTATGCAACATTGTGAAAAATATTTGGGTTCGGACGATAGAAAATTTACACATAAAATTAAAACTAACATGTAAATTTGACGAGCGAAATTTACTACAATATTTTTCGACGAAATTTGGCGTACGCCTATGTCTATCTAGGCGCATTCCAAATGTGAAGTTTGAACGGTAACGGAAATCGTTTGTGAATATTTGAAATTTCCATTACGGAGAATGCAGCAAAACACCGAAGAATAAGATCGACGGAGCTAAAGATGTCCGAATTTTGAAAAACGAAAAATGACGCCTTTGTCAGAAAATGATTTAGAATTTTTCTATGTAAAAATATTTAGGCTCGGAAGATAAAATTTTCACGTTTTAAAATGAACTGATGTGTAGTAAAACGCGCACGAAATTTACTGCGGTATTTTCTAACGAAACTTTACCCATATCTACAATCATCTAGGCGCAATATAGAAACAAAGTTTGGACGTTGATTGAAATCGTATGTAAGTTTCACATTTTTAATTAAAATAACGGTTCTAAAATTTTTAAATTGGGTCGGAATTTCAGGGTCGTTACATTCATTTTCGAGTCTCAAAGTGCGGAAACCACCTAGTAGCTTTGCTACACTTTTGTTTTGGAAAAAGGATTTGATTTGAATTTCTTGAATATGATTTTATGTACAAAATATATATATGTATATATTTATGCCAAAGTGAGTTAAAGTGAAACCGGAAATTGAACTCTTAAGTTTTATATTGAGTGATGGTTTTCAATTATTGAAATGAAGCAATTTTTTTGAATAATTGGAGTGTCTATATTGGGAAATGAAATTGAAACAACTCAAAACAGTTGAACTAGGATAAAATTAATTTGTTTAATACTCGATGCATTCTAAAACATATACGGCTCACCTGAAATATTCAAAAAGTTAAAATGTAATGAGAACATTTAATTGAATAGTATACAAAATAAATGTAAGTAATCAGAAGTCCAAAAATAAAAATTTTATGGTTTTGACTTAATTGTTATATCTAGTACTATGTATTTTGAATCTATCCTTCCTTTCTGTTGCTTCTATTCTCCTATCTCGTTCCCTTTCGGGGACGAACTGTTTTGAGTGGAGGAGAGTGTAACGACTCAGAAATTTTAACGATCTTAAATAACGGAATTAACTAAATTTTTCATGAAAATAAATAATAAAATTTTTGCAATGATAATTTGATATTTGGTATGCGTCTATTGAAGCATAGCAAGTGGTAGATTTTCATCGGAAAAAATGTAAGTTTGTTCAGTTGTGAAATTTCAATTTAAAATTTGAATCAGTTGAAATTGATGCAAATAAAATATTTTTGAAATCTGAATATTTTTATATAATAAAATTGTAAATCAATTTCTGAATGAGACGTCGTATTTCGTTTCGCTAATTTGGACTGCTATAGCTCCGTTTATCTTATTTTCGGCAGCAGTTTTGGCAGCGAAAATTGAGTTTTGATAGGATGGTCATGTCGTTAATACCCATTTACCATTCTGTTCATCTCATCGTGCTGATCTCCACAGTATATTCATTTATACATTTCGGTGTCCGATACGCGGCGAAATCTGCAAAATGATTAGCCGGATCGGTTTCGCATTTGGGCTTTTGGTTTCCCTATGACCATTCAATTGTCCACCGGTTGAAAACCAATAGCCAGTAGCCTTTTATTATTCCCAGAAATTAATTGCTGGCTTTTGTTATTCCCACCATATTCAATATTATTCTGGCTCGTTTGGACACTTTCATTCTCTTTCATTTTCTCTTTGTTCTCTGCTTCATAAGAAAAAAAAATGAAATATATATGGTTCGTGTATATTTGCTCTATGAAACATATCTCGTCCTCTCCCTGATTGCTCAATCCTTGCTCTGCCACCTTCTTCTCTTTTTCTCTTCGTGCCTACATCCCGCCACCGCCACCCTCTACTGTGCCATTCCCTCCGCCTTAGCCTGCTCCGACCCATCCTATAACTGCCGTCGACCAACACAAACCCTCCAACCTTAGCTCAATCACCCCACTCCGCCGCAGACAGCAGCCACCATGCCTTCCAATCCTCCCTGCGATCCACCTGCAGCCACACCCATTATTCCATTTCCTTTGCCGACCAAAGCGCTACTGCAGCAGCCATTTCCGCCACTTTTCGAATCTGGCATGACCAGCCTTTCACCGAACCTTTCCAACATGCAGTCACTGCAGCTCGCACATCTTCTTGGCTGCTCGACCAGACCCCCTTGCTCACATCACAACACGTCAGTTCGCTTACCCATCTTCTTCTCTGCCGCATCCACCCCGCTCTCCGCCTCGCCTTCCCCTATTGCCGAACGTCACCATGCCCGCCTTCTCACGGCAGTAGCCCCTACACTTGCCTCAGACCATCAGCTCCGCTCCACTACAACCTCCATCCCACCTACAGTCGAACTACACGCAATCAACCCAGCGGCTTTCCGCCTTGCTTTCCCTAGCCGTAGCAGCCCTAGCTTCTCTTCCTAAAAACGATATATATATAAGTTCATATATATTTTTTGATCCATCGATTCAAGTTCGTTTTGATTTGTTCTTCACTGTTTGGAATTTATTGCAGCGATTTTACTGTTTTTTCACTGTCTGGTGTGGTTTCGCTATTCCGATTGGTTGTACTGCTGTTATTTGCTTTGTTTCGCAGCTGTCCGAAAATTACAGCAGCAGTTCTAGCTTTGTCGTTGTCCAGCTTGTCGATCTGTGCTTATCCGTGTCCGTTTGTTTCTTATTCCATTGTTTCTCTAGCCTTGAAAGGTGAGCGATCACTCACGATTAACATTCTTATATTTAGTAAATTTAATTCACATAAAATGACGATTGAAATATGTTGTTAAATTTTGAATTGGTTAGAAATTAAACTGTTAAGTATGATATGTTGACATTTTAAATTGTTTACCTATGTTAATTGACTTATTGACACCAATAACCTGTTGTATATATATCATAATTAAATTGTTGCCATTAATATGTATGCTATTTTATATGATTATTTTATTTGTTCTCATACTGCAGTTCCTTGTTAGTTTAGAAAATCCATATGGGTTGAAATGAAACATACCCGAATGATCTTGTAAATTAGGGAAATACATTATGGGTTGAAATGATAAACCCAAGCGATTTTATTGATTTTGAAATTTTGGGATTACGGGTTGAAATGATATATACTTGTAAATTTAAATTATTGCGGATTGAAATGATAAATATCTGTATCACTTGACCATAGGATAGAAAATTATATACGGACACCGTTGGTCTATTTTGAAAAATGATTTCCAAAGTTTTGAAAGGAAAGAGATGGGTTTTAATAAATATTGAATTTTAAAATATAATATAAAGATATTTTATTTAGATTTTTAAAAATTATTTGTTTTGGAAATTTTAAATTTATAACTTAAGTTTGAAACCTTAAAACTATAAAATTTTACTTATAACTTTTTTTTTAAATATATAATTAAGATTTAAAATAGATTTAATAATAAAATTTAATAATTTTTTTTAAATATAACTGATATATATATAAAATAT
Organism: Allium fistulosum; assembly: GCA_030737815.1. Taxonomy (NCBI): domain Eukaryota; kingdom Viridiplantae; phylum Streptophyta; class Magnoliopsida; order Asparagales; family Amaryllidaceae; genus Allium; species Allium fistulosum. The sequence continues at coordinate 838,031,104 of CM060903.1, read as the reverse complement.
GTTTAAAATATTTATTTAGATTTATGTTAATATTATAAAATAGATTTTTTGTAATAACTTAAATATATATACTATGTTTTAAAGTATTTATTTGAATTTATTTTAATATTTTTAAATAGATTTTGTATTAACTTTAATAAATAAAAGTGGGCAAGATAAATTAAAGTTGATTTGTAATTCAATTTATTTAAGGATTAAATTTAAATTAAATTGATTTCAGAATTTAAAGATATGATTTTATAACTTGATAACTTGTTTTTGATTAAAGGTGATTAAACAAATATTTCAAATTTGAATAAAATTGAAATTGATTTGTAATTTAATTTGTTTAAGAATTATATTTAAATCAGAATTGATTTGAAACTTATTGATTTGAGATTTTAAAGGATATGGATTTATAACTTGATTTAATTAAAACTGATTAAGTGAATATTTTCAAAATTAAATATAATTGAAGTTAGATATTTAATTTTGATTTAACATTGGTAATTTGAAACTTTATTTAAATATTTATAAAAGTGAATATTTCAAATTTAAATAAATTGAAGTTGAGTATTTAATTTTGATTTAAATTTGTAATTTGAGATTTTATTTAAATGTTATTAAAAATGATTTAGTGAATATTTTCAAATTTAAATAAAATTAAAGTTGAATTTTGAAATATAAATGAAATTATCAGATTGAGTTATTATAAATTGTTTGAATATTTAAACTTTGAAACATATTGAATTGGAAGTGGTTTGAATTTGTAGTTCAAACTTGGATTTGAAACAGATATAAATTAATAATGGTTTTTAATGAGAATTTGAATTGAACCTTTAACCTTTTTAATTGAAATTGTTGAAATGAGATTGATTTAGATTGAATTTTCGAACTAAAGTTGATTTGAATTGATTTGTGAAATTGGAAGAAACAATTCCAAGTTGGAACTATTTTCGATAAAAACTATTTTAATATATAAACTATTTTTAATATATAAACTATTTTAAATCTATAAACTTTTTTTAAATATAAACTATTTTAATGTATAACTATTCCAAATACAAATTACTTTCAATATTCAAACTGTTTAAGTTGGAACTGTTATGGTTCGAAAGCGAATATGATTTCGAAAGCGATATGATTTTGAAATGAATATGATATTTTGATTTGAAGTGTGAAGTGATTTTATAAAATGACCATGGTGTGAAATAAGCGTTTGGTTGTTAAAGAGACCGGGATCAGATATTGTCATACTTTTGCCAATACCGAAAAGCACTTTAACAACTATGCGCGTGGTGGAGAATCCAAAACGAAGTAGGATGGTTTGGCGAAATATTCTGTATGGGGTATGAACGCAGCCCTGATCCTGCGGGTCAGCTTAATATGACTAAAACATGAGCTATACCAGGCCAAGTGAGGTCGCACCTCCGATCGAGCATGCTTCTTTGAAACCATTCTATTACTTTGTGATTTGATTGGGTGCACCTTTGATTTGGGAGTGTGTCTCGAGGTGGACGGTAGTAGCTGCTATGCGTTACCACTAGTCCGGAAGTGCAAACGGTAGAATCCTACCCTGGAATTGCCTCGCATGCCTTGTCATATGCCTTGTAGAGCCCATTACGAGTTTGGTTTATACCGTACCTATGGAGTGCTCCTTGAGTATCCCACCGGTTTGGTGGAGCTTACATTATCTGTATAGACTACGGGAGTTATACAAAAATGTGTTAAAGGGGACTTGGATATCGCCTTAATGCTATTTTAATATTTTACTTTACTGTAGACATTATCTATGTAGCGTATTTTACTATGTATGTAGATAGTTCCACGGATCCTTAAAGGATGGAATCCCAACATCTTTTAAGTTATATTGCATTTCACTTGGGCATTTCACCTGAGTTGATTTACTTGCATAAGAATGTTAATCATGACTTGAGTGTTTTGTGTTTTGCTTTATGCTCGGTTCAGACTGAGTGTCACAACATTTGAGACTCACCTTTGGAGCTTGGAGCTTTGCTTTAAGATCTATCTTTATCTATTCAGCTTTTCAGTTACTTCCAGTTGTTTATGTTCAAACCTGTCAGTTGCTTTTGTATTAATTACCTATATGTACTTGGGATTTTCTGTTGTATTTTTTTCAGACTCTAATGTTTCTGTAGTAGCTTCATGAACTACTATTTATCTATTCCGCTGCGTATTGTTGTATTACTCCGTGTTTGTGATTCTGTGATCGATTTATTTACTGTATATGCTAAGTTTTGCCAATTATAAATTAACAATCTGTTGTTTTGAGCAATTCAAGTCTGACATGCGTGTATTATTGTCGATTTGAATGGTTCGAAATAGGAGGTCGTTACAAGGTGCTGTCGAAATTTTCCATGACATAAGCCTAAATTGAGAGAAAAGTCAATATACATGATATTGGACATTGTCGATAGTTGAGAGAGTCGATAATGTTCGATATTTAGTTGACTTTCCTTTCAATTAGCGAGTTGGCACTTTTGCTTTACTTTGTCTGTTTCTTTGGAAATAGGTGCGTAACTTAGACGTTTGACTTAGCCACTTTGATTTTGGTGATTGTAATTAGGGATGAGGATGATGGCTCCATGCTGATTCCAAGTCTATTTCCTTTGCTGTGATGGCTTTCAACGTATGTTGTCGAGAGTTGATAAGTGACGATTCTTCTTGTGTCGTTGCTTATGAGAGGGTTTTGGGTTGAGTTGCTAGTCCTTGGGATTTTGAGGATGAAATCCACTTAAGGAGGGGAGAATGTAATAAATATATTCTTAATGGTTAGATATTTAAATAATTTTCATAATATTGAATCATAAAATAATTGACGATCTCAAAAATATGATTTTTCCCGTACGATCGAATTAGGACTCGAGGCCGCTTATGTTGAGTTTGTATCGATGTTGCAAATTAAAATAAGTATATGGATCACTATATTTGGAAATTAGACCAATCGATGGTCGAAACAGCCTCGAAAAGCATGAAATTGTCATCCCGAAGCGCAGTCTCGGATAGCGATGAAATTTATACCATCAGAATCGAAAAAAAGAGGTGATGCATGTAGACGAGTTTCATCATGATCGGATGTGTCGTTTGATCGTACGGGCTTAAAACGCGTGATAGTTTTATTTCATAAATTAACTAGTAGATTGAAATAATAATAAACTAAAAACCCTCATTATTCAAACTCTTGTTTCCAATTGGTCGGCTACTATTCCATCATCTACAGGAAGAAAGAAATGGCCGCCTCCATTGTTTTGATTCAAAAATTATTATCGAGTGATCTACTCGACGATAAATCATGACACATGGCTCGTTGGACTCCTAGAGTGGAAGGGCATCTCTGGTGTGAACTTGGACGAGATCGGCGATGGTCGTGGATGCAAGTTGCGAACTAGGGTTGCGGATTTGCGGAGTTTGGCAAGGCGATAAGCAAATCGAAGATCACCGTGGGATTGCCCATGGCAAGGGGCACCTTTCCCTGAAGTTTTGTCAACTCCAGTCGTTGTTTGATGATCGCGACCTAGAGCAGGTCGAATGGAAGAACCTACGGATGCAAATTTATTTAGGGCATCAAAGTCCAAGTTGACGATGCCGGAAGGTCGAGCATTCGAAGGTAGCAAGATGGCGCAAAACAGCGCTTGATTTCGTGGACTATTGCTCCGTATCATCGAGCAAACATGCATGGTTGGAATGGGTTCTTTTGTTTATATGCACGACATCAGTAAAAAGAAGAAGAAGGGACTAACACTAATGAAGGTGATCAACCTAATTTAACTATTAATTAAGTTGTTGAATTACTTATTTAATTCTGTATCTTATATATTGCGTATCTTTTGTATACGAGGTCCGTTTTGAACGTTGTTTCTTGCGTTGTGATCGTGATGGAGAGTTCTACGACTTGGCATTGGTTTGGTCAGATTTGGTTGAGGTGAGTGACATTGTCTCTCACCATACTATGATTGTCAGTATAGTATTAAAATGATGTTTTGAAATATTTTCTAACTTTAAAATGGGATTTCTAAAATAGTTAAACCTCTAACTTATTTTATAAAAAGAATTAAAAGTGCTTTAAAATGGTTTTAAATTAAAAAAGTCACATTTTTCCATTGACGCACTATTTTGATGAGATTTATAGACTTAAGCTACTTTTGACATTTATCCCACATTGGTTGCTTGGATGTTATGTATTGTATTATTATAGACGTATATATGCTATTATAGACATTAATATGCTTGTTGGTTACATGTATGCTAGTTTTTTTGTTAGTTGGTTGAAAATGCGGTTCGAAGTCGATGTAGGATTATAATATATCTCATAGGATAAGATTTCATGCATAGAGTATCGTTTATACCGACTGAAATGAAGATGACGCTCGGTGGACTTGAAGATACATTTCGGACTTCAGGGAAATGCCGGAAGTTTTATTTGGTTTGTATTTAACCATTTTTGGTTAAGTACAAGACCAAAGTAGCTGTTATCGACTACTCTGTAGTGGTCGGTATCTGTCACTATTATGATGGTCGGCTTGGCTAATTTTGATGGACGATGGAGAGGCTTCGAGAAGCAGGATGTGATGGTTCGTTCGTTTGTTCGATGTTCGATTTTGATGATATGGATCTTCGACGAGTGGTTTAGCGATGAAGCGAGGATGCGACGCTTCGACGCAATGACTCCATGGTTCAATGACGATGATTCCATGATGGGAAGTGTGACGAACCGCAAATCCGTACCCTTTGAATCGAAAATAAACCACACATGTCTGACCCAAAAAGCACAAACTGATGGAAATTCAAGAGAAAGAAAAGAAGAGAGAAGAAGAGAAGAGAATAAAGAGAGAAGATAGAACCAAACAGAACAATACAGAATCTCACATCACAGTGAAAAACATATAATATCATATCAATGATCTTTACAAAACAGATGCTGTATATATATACATCAATTAGAGTAAAACAATCAATCAATAGTTATCAGCATAGACAGTTATAATAACCTATCCTCACAATTGCCGAAAATGTACAACAACAAACAAAGCACTACGGATAATAGAAACAGATACGTCAATACGAAAACGAAGATCTCCAGCTCTCCTGCTGAAGCTCCAAAAGCACCAAATCTAAACCTATAAATATACTCGGTCTGACCCGAGCATTGAAAGGGAAGAACGCCCGGATCAGTCTGGTAAACCATCGTGAGAAACACACTCAATTGAATTTATTAAATTACCAAACTTTTGCTTTATCAAAACAAAAGTATTTCGTAAGACAAGTCCACACATAAACACAGACATGTTTTTACCTTACAATAACTAAAACATTTCATATCAAATCCTCTTATATTATACTAGTGTCTAGTATATACAAATAATATTAATCATAGTCGAAATGGTTACCCATATAGCATTTCGAGGCTATTCATTACGCCTTTACAAACAAAATCGCAGCTCGTAGTGGGGTTTGGATTTCCATACAAATGACTAGGTGAAGGGACTATCTTCCGGCAGTACATCTCTAGAAGAATGTACCGAGACCATCACAAAGGATCCTCTACCAACACAAGACCGGCACACATCTATAACTAGATGGTACCGAATATATCATCCTCCGGTCATTACCGACCTTTACCGAGGGCCCTCTAGCATACAAACCACAATAATCAGATACACGACATCATAGCGTGTAAAGATATATCTAGAAGAGGATGATCATACCCTGATGGGAGCAACCCACTTAGCCCTGCTGCATCTAACCATGTTTTTGTAATTTCCGTTTGATGAGGCCAGAGAGGTAACGATTACCTTTCATAATCACATATCACATCACTTTGAATGCCACATAGCCATTTTCGTTGACTACTAATTGCCTTCCACAAAAATACAACCCTTAAGCTCGTACGTCTCAAGGAGGGTGTTAAGCTAAGAGAAGTTGCCTTCTCCGCCACCACTGATGTACGTTTGTAAAAACCAATGTACGAATCTATAGAAATGCAATGTCAGACAAACATCCATACAAGTTGTCCATGAACAGGACAAACCAAAGGTACTTTCCTACCACATCCTGTCGGGAAAATCCCTAGGATTAGTAGCGAATAGTCCTCGCATTGGATATTTCATAATGAAGAGACCACTGCTATTGGATGCATATTGGGATTTTAACCCCAAACGATCAACAAGCAGTCCTTCACTATGAAAATCCAAAATATCAACATCATCATAAGCAACCTGCACAATCGTCATATATACGTTGGTCCGAAGTGGTTTTCAGATAAATCTGATCCCGGTCTCTTCGCAACAACAACGCAAAAGCGTTTCTCAACCTCACATAGAAACTAAGTCTCATAGACTTATCATGTCTCCAACTTTCAACTTGCTATCCTTCGGGCCAAGAAGGAAGCTCGATAGATTGGAGTAATACTTCGCACTATACAAAACTACATCCTCAACACAAATGATAATCAAGCCTGCACAGAAGGCTACGTACTAAGTGTACGACTAAATAGTTCCCACATCAAGTCGAGGAACTAAAATGGCCAAATTTGATAGTCGGTTATTTAACTATCAAAGAAAACAAACAAATATTTAGCACCATATACAATCACTAGGCCCTTTTAATTAATCTTTTATTTATTTAACTCACTTGCCAAATATTCACTTCAAATTATCTTTAAAAAAGATATATTCTCAACACCATTTCAATATTTCAATATTGGAAAACATTTCCATATACTTATTTAATAATAAGTAATTCACAATTCTCTTTATTTTCAACACTTAGAAAATATAACATATACTTAAATCACGATTAAGTATATATTTTTTTCTTTAAGGAAAACATACTTATTAAACACATTTATTTGGGTCAAAACGAATGTTGCATAAAACATCGTTATGACAACCCAAAATCAATAGTATAGGGATTCGAAAATAAGATAGATATATAAATCCCAATACTTATACAAAAACATTTCCTTTCGAAAATCATTTACTATAACAACAGTGTTATGGTCCATCATTTCCTTATTTCTCGAAAACGTTTATTTCAACAATGAATGTTGAAATATATGGTTTCGATCTTTAACACATTTTAAAACATCTTTCAAAACATTTAATTTCATTTAAAATATCACTTTCCAAAATATTCTTTTTATTTAATATATTATTCACTGTCCAAAATCGTGAATATAAATCGTTTACCAAATTAAAGCTTCTACACATTTTATTAAAGGATAATCCACTGTCCAAAATCGTGGATGTACTTCTCTAACCAAAATCAATACTATTTCATATTAAATTTAAAAGGATAATTCACTGTCCAAAATCGTGAATGTAATTCCTTTAAATAAACTTCTATATTTAACTTATCAAATTCGATTGATTTCAGATTTATAAAATAATGTTTATAAATCCCATTTATATTTTATAAAACTTCCACATATAAAATTCCTTTATTAACAAATTTCATTTACATCTCATTTACATTCAAAAATCTAATTTATAAGTTAATTGCTTATAAATCGTTTATTTACAAAATCCATTCAGTTTATAACTTCACCAATTATATAAATCTTATTTACTTCATTTTAACACTTATCAAACTCCTTTAAAATTCCATCACTTTGATTTATAAAAATTCAATTTTATAAATCTTATATATAAAACCATTTATAATAATTCAAAAATATCAATTTAAATAAACTTATTCTTTTAACAATTTACAAATTGTTATTAAAACTTATATAACTCCAAAAAATCATACTTAAGTATTATTTCACCAAAAATCATAATTTTGATAATATCAAAATTATAACATTTATTTATTTAAAATAAATTCCTTCCTTTATAACAATTCAAAACATATATTTTCAAATCACTTAAAAATCCTTTTTAATTTGAAATCATCACTTTAACAATTTTAAAAATTCCAAAAATAGGCCCAATGATGCAACAACACCAAATACATCAATCACATCAACCAAAACATCATATATCAGATGAATACAGCATATATCACAATATCTATAAATAAATCAATACTGGTAAGGAATCCAGTTGGATCCCTCCAACCTGTCACCTGCAACAAATATACATATTAGAAATATATGTACAATGTTCGCTTCAAGGCAGACACGCGTACAAAGGGTCATCCGCTCATACACGGGAACATATAGGGTCATCTGCTCCACTAGGCAGGAATATATCCAAATACCAATCAATATATCATATATCATCCAAACAATCATCAATCATCATAAAATAAATTATTTCTCACTTATATAAAAATATCAGTGAGGCAGAAAGAGTGAGTTGTACTCACATTGCGTCCAATAGCAGTTGCAGTGTTTTATTCCAAATAAAATTAAACAAGCGTTTAATTTTACCCAAAATTTACACTAGCTCCAATCAACTCCCAACCAGCTCTAAAATGTAGTGCTCATCAATATGGACCTGATGCAATTTGTTTCGTACGAAACGGACCTCGTATGAAGAAGTTATGTAGTTTAGAAGTTTATACATTTTTATATACAAATTAATTTCAATTTATATTTTAATTTTAAACCCTAACCAATCCAAGCCGTTCGATCCGCTTTCTTCAATCAAGGTCGCACGTGCTTTTTCTTCCCTTGGCAAACACGATCGCATGCAAGAACCCATGGCCGCCACCATTTCGTGAATTTTCCCAAGCACCTCGTCCATTTATACATCGATCAACGACCACCCCTCCGTAGCCAGAGCCGAGCCCTACCATCGGCCGAAGACAGCACGAGTTCAGTCTTGCCGTGCTCTCGAAAATCGTGCACGAATGTCGGCACTTCATCGGCCGATTCATCCATGATCGTTGCATCGTATACGATCGTAGCCGTATGGATTTACTGACCTCACCAAGCTCTACAATCTTCCTTTAGAAAGTTTTTAGTAATATTTGATGGATCGAGAGAAAAAGAATGAGGAAGTGTGGAGTTTTCCGGCTGTTCAACCCATTAGTGGCGGCTAGGGTTAGAAATGAAACCCTAGTTTTTTTAGTTTGCAAACGTGGATGTTGAGGTCCTTATATAGAAAATTTACGCGACACTATTCATCCGTAATTTTTTCGAACTCGAAACGAATTGTGCCGCCTAGCGTTTATAATGTTTTACTTCTATTTCGAATGCAATGGAATATATATCGAGAGCCAATTCGATCGTATTTGGAGGATAAGTTTTCGAATCGAATTATTTAAATTTAAAATTTACTTAAACAGATTTCTATGTGTTTTAGCTTGCCCCGGACAAACCGTAAATCCGACTGACACGAAATTTGAAATCTTACAATAATATAACATTACGGATCCAATGAAACTAGTTTCGTCGAAATCCGAGACTGTTTGAAAAATGGTCATTTTCACTCATCAATTAAATATTAAAATATTCAATTTCTACAAATTAACTTTTTAATTCAATTTTAAAAGTTTACCAACATCGTTCTAATTCAAATAGAATTTAATTCAACTTTACAAATCATTTTTATTCACATTAAATTCAATTTCCACCTATTTCTACAATTTCAAATATTAAATTAACAATTTAATTATCCAATTAAATCATGATATTTCAAATATAAGTTATTCAAATTTTAAAATTTACTTGTGAATATTTAAAATCAATTAAATATACTAATTTCAAATGACAGAAATTCTGGGTCGTTACAGGAAGTGATGGCTTCGATGATGGATAGTTGTATTTTGAGACGTAGAGTTATGGACTATGAGCTGTATTGATGGAACTGTCGAAGGAAAGCTACGTGACGTATGATGATACTCTATGACTTATGTTGGATGTCTAGAGTAGTCCTTACCGTGACGACTTCAGACAGGAGTTGTAAGAATAGTTTTGTGATGAGCTCTGCTATGGATGACGTATGCAAAGGGATCGTTGATACTTGTAGGTTTCGTTGTGTACTCATGAAGCGGAGGGAGGGGGGGGTAGGGTACATGAGGACGTTCATTGGGTTGTCTGTGGAGGTGTAGACCCATTGTACCCTGGGCTGTTTATGGAGGTGCAGACCCGTTGTACCTTGGGCTGTCTATGGAGGTGCAATCTCATTCCTAGCCTACAGAGTGGCATGGATTCGTGTACAGAGGAACTAAGACGTTGAGTAGTCTTTGGCTCTATGTAGGTGGCCATATGAGTATCATATATCCAATGCACTGAGTAAGTGAATTTTAGGATGGATGATGGATATTATGTTTGCTTGATTGTCTATCACCCTTGGGATGTCACGCGATTATATATTACGGATATCGATATCTATACATCCTTAGTACTTTGATGTATAATACACCCTTGATGACCATCATAGAGTAGCATATGTTCGGTGTTATGTCCTAACTCTATGGATGTAGGGACATGCTAGGTATGATTCTCCATGTCCTCTGTTCCATATACTATACCGAATTTTATAATATTTTGAGATTCTTTACCGCTCACACCAGATTGTTGTCTGACTCGAGATTTTAAGCTTCGCTTCTTATTATTTCGTGTACTCTTAAATAAGTAGACTAGATAGCAAGTGTAAATACGCTTAGAGCTGTGCAAATGGACTAGCGGATGGTGACGCTTTCTTATATTTATATTTTGAGTTATTATTGTTTATTTTGCTGTGTAACACTGTGGAGCCTTGACAATGTTGACTTATTATTATTAGATATAGTTTATCAGTTAAGTTTATTTATCAGTTGTATAAACTCTTATTGTTTTGTATAACCGTGTGAGCCCTTGTACTCTGATTCTGTAGTTCATGTAGTTATTACTATCTCGCCTCTTTTATATCTGTGATGACTGTTATATTTTATCTGATGCACTGTGAGATATACAACAGGTTATGTGATTGTTTGATGTTTTATTTCTTTCTCTTTTCTTCCATTCTCTTCTCATCTTTTCTATTCCTTATCTTTATTTCTTTTTCTTTCCATTAACAACCGTCCTACATCGACCGGATGCTTCGGCTGCACACTATTCGGTTTTATGAGCATCGGTGGTGTAGGGCGGTCATCTCACTTATTATGGAATGTTTTTTTAATGAATACAAGGGATTTACAGTTCAAAACAGTCAGAAAGAGTAAAAGAGTAGCTTCCTTAGTAACAAAATTGAGTAGGCCAAAAAGTACTCTTAAAGTTGCAATAGGCTCCATATTTATAGAAGAATCGCCCAACGAAGTCACTGGATCCTAAAATACCAATTTAAACTCTAGATCTGTAAAAGTAGTAGGGAAGTCAAGATCCCCAGAGTGGTAAAGTCATATCGGTACCGACATGATCAGGTTGGTACCAATCTGATTTGATGACTGCAAATCATGCCATCTTCTTCCACTTTGTCTTCTAGCTTCGATCCATCAAGCTTTAAGCACTTTTGCTCAGTCAGGTTGTTAACGAGAGGTTATAACACATCTAGTACTGGCCATTCTTTACAAAGCTTTTTTGGAGTTATTCAATTACTCCTTTATAAATGGACCCTAGGAAGATCACTTTATCCAACCATTCGTTGACCATATCCCTAGAAATCTCCAGATTGCACGAAATCATACCAGTACCGACCTCTTTTAAGGTCGGTACCGCTCGCTTCCTTTGCCAAATTTTGCTCTATAACTTCTTAAAGCCTCTTCTATTGTTCTTCTAAGCAAGTCTCTAAGTCCTTGAACAATTTCGTCTTCATCTTGACATCCAGATTCATTTTAAAGCTTCTTGGTCTTAAAGCCAAATTATATTTGCCTCCCAAAGTACGCCTCTATTGGAAACAAATTGTGCCTTGGATCAAGACAAGCCGATAGAACCATCCAGACAAGTCCATTAGTCATCCAAGAGATTTTTGAAGTGTCGCCTCTATTCCATGGGTATCTGTTCAACCACTTTAAATAGTAGTTGTACCACTTTCCATGCTAAGGTCAACGTCTATATTTTTTAAAAATCATTCCACACTTCGGTAAGGTGAGAACTTCTCCTCACTCTTCTTTTCTTCTTTCTACTTTTTTATATATTTAGCCAATAATTCATCTCGATATAGATCGGTTCATGTTGGTACCGAGAAGAACTGCTGAGTCATCTGGAGGATTTAAGTTCAGTACTTATCATTTTTTCCATCCAATGTTTACTTTCCATTTACTCTTCACTTTTCGATGTCAAAACCTTATAACCCCAATTCCTTAGTGATCACCGCCCGCTTTCGACTATCCAAGACCGCTGCTGTCTCCTCCTTATTGCCCCCACTATTAGCTTTCCAATTCGACTACTATCTTCTGCACAATAGCTCTAAATCCTTGTATTCCGTATCCAAATTCAAATTCTAAAGGTGGGTATTTTGACGACGACACTGCAATGGTCGTAGCACGATGATCATTGGGTCATCCTCGGTGGTCATTTACCTATTTACGGCCACATGATGCCTCTAATTGAGGCCGGACTTATATGCCTCCATCAACCTATCGATCCTTCTTCCTTCTTCATAGTGCGACATGTCCAAGATTGCCCTAAGGCTAGACTCGGTTTTCACCCGAAGTAGATGCCTTAACTACCCATGTTTTTTATAATCTCATGTCGGCTCTACATAATTGCACATCCCACTTTGGAACATTCATCGGGATCCTTTTTCGCACCGACACTCAACACTTCTGCATTCTAAAGTGTTTGAATTACTTCTTATCGAAGTTGGATCAATAATTAGTAATCAATTTAAATTCCGATGAGATGGTTCTTTCCAAAGAACGGTTGCATTAAACCTCCGACAACTAAATAATTCCATTATACAACACATCCTGTTATTGCATAATCCTATGTTCCTATAAAGAAAGCTCCGCATCGCTTCGGACAGTGGTTCCATTATCGATTATCTGATGATAATAGTTAAGATCTGATACACAGTTCCATTTTGAGACAGAGCTCGTTTTCCAGCACGAGTGGGTTATCTACATAGAATGTTCCGTTCATTATGTATGGGAGACATGACACACACTGCATAGATTGACACTATAAATTTCCTCGATCGACGTTTAGCATCCGATTGATCAACACACTTTGACTTCCATTGGATTCTGAGAATAGGTTATATGAGTTCACATTAAAATAGAATATTGATGACCATGTTCACCATCAAGTTTTTTAGTCTAAAATGACTTGTTATTCACTTTGCTTTAATGTTGGCCATGGACTGTCAACTCCTCTTAAAGCTGGGTCCACCACGGCTCAGGCCTCAACATCCATGCCCTTTGGAACCAGATGCTCAATTATAGTGGAATTGCAGGGGATGATAGTACTTGTATTTCTAGTCCAGGATCCACCTTCTCCTCTCAACGAACAAGTCAATTAAAGGATCCAGGATGATCCACCTATGGGTTGTAGAATTATGGATCTTAAGGCTAATTAAACACTAGAGGAGGGGAGAATAGTGTTTTCTAATTTTGATGAATCTTTTAAAATTCTTTCAAGATTATTATTAACCAATGCAGAATCAACAACCACAGATGCAAACATAGGCAAGTATAAATGCAATAAAGTAAAAAGTAAAGAATCAGAGAGATCACACCAGGATTTTTATACTGGTTCGAAGTTCCCCTACACCCAGTCCCATATAATTGCTTGTACAGGTTTCTTTTAAAATGTCAATCTTTAAATGGGCAGAAGGAAAACCCAATACAATCTTGATTTCAAGGCTATAAGACACACCCTCTTGAATTTTCGGGCTTAGGGTACACCCACTTGATTTGGATGGGCTACGAGCACACGCACTCGAATTTCGGGCTACCAATTACACCCCGTTAATTTAAAAGGGCTACAATCACGCCCAAGCAAATACAACTAAAGTTTGATGGTTTTTCCAAAGACAATTTCTTGATCTTTGGTTACAATGAATCCTACAGACTCTTGGACATCACTTTGATCTTTGATTGAGAGAGAGAGAGATGATTGAAATTAGAAAGTAAATAGTAGAGAATCAATACGATGAAGATTGAATTGATTTTGATTTGAATTTGAGAAGTTTTGAATAAATTTTCAGTTGAAATTTTGGCAGAGTAAGAGGATAGAAGATAATAAGAAAGTAGTTATTGAAAAATTCGTTTGAAACCCTTATATATAGAGAATAAACAGATATGTCCATTCACGGAGAGTTATGACAAATAAACACTTCATTGCAAAATTTTAGTTTGAAAATTACGGCATGTATGTCGACATATCATCTGCCTATATGTCAACATAAGCTAGTGTATTTTGAAATCTTATTTATTTTAAAATGTTTTGAAAATCTTATGCTTTGTAAAATATTTTGATATTTTGTAAAATAATTTAAACATAGTTTATAAACATTTTAAAACTTTAAAAAACTTTTATAAAATATTTTTTAATATATTTTAAAAATATACTTCGTTTTAAAAATAAAGAATAAGAAAATGAGAAGATAGAGATCAAAGATTGCTATCATGGATTTTAACAATATTCTATGACTCCATAAACTTGACTATAGTGTTAAGATCTTCTTATCTTAATCTTTATACTCATGGGTCTTCATGTCCATTGTTTGAGTCTTTATAATGTACAGTCTTCAATTCAACATCTGTATAATATCCTGCACTATATACTATATAGCTTGACAAAACATTAACATCCATATTTTATATGGATGTATTATTATTTTCAAGGTTGTTATCATCAAAATCAATAATTGAGGTATTACCAATCTCCTCCTTTTTGATGATGATAACAAACAATATCCTGTATATATCATACGATATAACTGCCCCTGAGTTAGATAACTCTCCCTTAATATGTGTATATGTATATTTTATATTTTTCTCCCAGGTGAAAAACTAAAAACTCTCCTTAACACAAATGCTTAGAAAATATATATTCAAAATCAATAACCCAAGTTTGACTGATATGATTATATATAATGATAAGTATATGATAAATAAAGCATTATTTTATTTAAACAAGATTATGTATGGTAATGAAAGTAGATTTTATTTATGCAATTTCAAACTATACATAAACCAATCCGATTCATACATACACACCAATCCAAATCTAAATCAAACCAAATTTAAACACATAAATCCAAATAGAAAACTAAAACGTACCAAAACCAAATCTAATCCTAACAAACCAAACTCTTTCGTACTTAAATCTATGGTTTTCTCTTAATTATGGAGGACTTATGGATAGGACAGAAAGGGCAGTGAAGACAAAAGTTCACCTTTTGTTCGACGAGATTTCCATCTTGATCGAAGCATATTTCACCAATGCATTTAACTTCATCCTCATCTTCTTCCTCTTCTTCTTCCTCTTCATCATTCATAGGATTGTAAATGACTAAATTAGGATTATCCTCTTTGATTACAATTGGATTCATCGGATTATCCAATAGGTATTTCTGGAGATTACGAAGAATCCGCCCTTGCTTCTCTTCTTCTTTCAAGATGCGTAGTTGAACAACCTCTATTTATGAATGCATGTTGAGTCTATGCTTTAGTTCTTCTTCAATCTTGGTAACTTCAGCCATGGTGGTGGTTTTGAAGGGGCCTAGAGTCGGAGTTTGGAAGTAAAAGGGTGCATTCTCTTCTCTTGGGCATTTGGAACTTGAGGAAGCCATTAATTTGTTTTTATTTAGAATTTATAGAAGAGAGAAGATAGAAAAATGAGTTTAATTTCGAAATTTGGTGGTTATAAAGTTGCATTTCGAATTTCGAATTTAGAAGGGAAATTTGTTTTCTGAAATTACCAATATATGTCGACATATGTAGTTCAATTTTGACATTTTATTTTCTTTTAAATATGTAGTTTTAATTTTATTATATTTATATTTCAGAAAAATAACATATTACCAACTATCTTCTAAGCTTTATAAAAGGTGTTTGAATTAATGGTTTTGTTAAAATATCGACTATTTGATTTTCAGTATTTATAAATTCGAGTGAAATTATTTCCTTATTTACGTTATCTCTTAGAAAATGATGTCTTATATCTATATGTTTGGTTCCAGCATGATGTGTTTGATTTTTAGGTAGATTTATTGCAGTAGTATTATCATAGTATATTAGTGATTTAGTAAAATTTAAACCAAAATCTTTTAACGTTTATTGCATATAAATAACCTATGCAGAGGCTAAGGTGGCTGAAATATATTCTGCTTCTGCTGTGTACAAAGATACATAATTTTTCTTTTTGCTAAACCAGGAAACAATATGATGTCCTAAAAATTGACATGTTCCACTTGTACTTTTTCAGTCTGATTTGCAACCAGCATAGTCAGCATCACTATATAAGATTAAATCGAAAGAATCTTCTTTTGGATAAAAAAGTCCATAGTCTAGGGTATTATTTACATATCTTGGTATCAATTTTTACCGATTTTAGGTGAATTTTTTAGGTTGAGATTGATATCTTACACATAGACTGACACTATGCATTATATCTGGTCTATTAGCAGTTATATAAAGTAACGATCCTATCATACCTCTATATGCTACAACGAAACTTGTTATTAGTTATATTTTTAGTAGTGCTTAATGCTATATGCAACTGTTGATCATTTTAAAATATAAAAATCAATAATGAAATGCCACCGATTGATTCCCGCCAACATTTCACTAAAATTTTGCTAGAATTTTATGCGGCCGCTCATATCTCTTTTAACACTTAACATTTTCTTTATCCTTCTGAAAGAACAATGAAAACCTAAAAAAAAATTGTTCAGAAACTTTGAATCTCTCTCGCCCTTTTTTATCAATCGTCAATCGATATAATTCATCACAAAATTCCTTATCTTCTTCCTCGTGCAATTCAATGCGTCGATTCCTCCCAAACCCTTGTTTGAATTGAGTTCAAAATTTGCTGAGCTGAATATGTGCATTAACCTTAAAAAGGACTCATTGAGTTCAACTTTGTGCGATAATCTAAAGTTTACAATGTGTATTTATATCTCTGAGTCGACACTTTCAACCGGTTTTTATTTAAGTATGTGTTTTCTTTTCTAGTGGAAGTTGATTTTAGTGGGAGTTATCTTGCAGTTGCTGGTTCTGACATAAGGTACGTTACAAGTTCATTGTTTCTACTTGATTTAAAACTAGCTAGATATTGGTTTACATTCGATCCTATACTATGCATGGCTATAATTTTATGACTATGATGTTTTAGTATCCTTTTAACAGTATTTGAATAACAGAGTCATTGCTAGTAGATGTTAAAAAAAATTCAATATGCGAGGCCTTACACTACAAGAAAACATCAAAATAGAGACTGTAAATCAAAGATCGCAAGTTTTCAGTCTTTAGATAAAGACAGACTAAAGACCAAAATTTTTAGTTTCTAACTATAGCAGTTAAAGACCAAAATTCAGTTTCAGTTTTGTCTTTAGTTTTTGAGACTCTTAACATCGGTCTTTGGTTCAGTTTCTATTTAGCTTTTAAAAAATTTAATATCTAACCAACAACATTTGTTTTCTTTTAAAATCCGAGGGTCAAGATTATTAATCCATGCGATATATGTTGGAGTATGTACGGATCACCCTTTGGAAATAAACTAGAATCCCACTACCCTTAAATCAAGGGCCTCCTGTCAGCACTACCTAGTCCACCTAATACGTTAACAACGGATTAAAATATATTCTTCACTTCAACAAGTACCATCACTTCAATGCCCACATATGTTCTCTACCTCCTTATTCATAAAGTCAATTCCCTGAAACTCCAAAACAATCGACTTTCTTGAATTATTTAACTTCATGGCTAATAAAACAAAAGATATAGATCTCATTTTACTCATCCAGAGCTCGAATTTCAGATGATGGTCGATGGGCAAATCATTAAATCTGGTATTGTTCTGCTGAAAAATAAAAGCTTCCAATAATGGAGATTTGAAGAGACACATCTTCATAACCTCTAGTCTATTGAAGACATCACAGAACTCATCACTTGATTCTGGCAATAATGATTGTGATTAAAATTTCCAAATCGTGGATTCAAACAGGAAGTTTGTATGGATCTGATATTGTACATGTTTTGCTAAGTTTGAACGGCTTCATCTTTGCACCCGAATTCCAGTGAAGAGGTTTATGAGATGACGTGGGAAGCCATTTTTGATAATGATGCTTAAAGTAAATATGAGAAAGTTTATAATGCTAAGATGGCCATGAGAAGAAATCATATTCCCTTCATTGTTACTTTGATTGATATTTATGACTTTCAGGTTAATAAAAAATATTTATGAATTTAATATTGAATGTGGAATGCTTCATGCTTGAATGTTGTTCATGTGGCTCATAAATGTGAGATTCATGTATTTCTTTTGTATATACCATGGATATATTTCATTATTCATTGAAGTATACCATTCATCTATCTTCAAGTTGGATTGAATAATTTTTTGGATTTTCTCCCACATTATAAACAATATTCAAAGAAATTATTTCATGATTTTAAAATTTTATTTACTAAAAAAAGATGGAATGTAACCGTTTAAAATTTAAAATTCACGGTATTATTTGATATTTGAGACCGAATAGAGACCACATATTGGTCTTTAATATTCTGTCTCAACCAATGTTTGAGACCGATGTTTCGGTCTTTATGGTTTAAAACTGATGTTGCAGTCTCAAATTCAATTTGAGACTTAGAAAATAAAGACTGAAATTTTGGTCGTTAATTGGTCTCAATATTTATTTTAAAGACTGAAATGTATTATTAAAGACCGAACTTTTCGGTCTTTAATTCATTATTTTTTTGTAGTGTTATGTAGATACATGACTCAAGAACAACACTTTTTTAACTATAAATCACCAATCAATTGGTCGTTTATCCTTCGTATACCCTCTGTCCCGTTGTTAATACTGGATAATTTTAATGTATCGTTATCGCATTTTGGACTTCAAACATTTTCTTTAATGACAGTAGTGATAGTTGTCAAATATAATTGTTTTGTAGAAAAAATACGTGATTATCTAGTTCTATAGTATGTATGCAAATGCTTAATATGGATATAGTACTGATCTACTAACATGTGCAGAATTACTGAGAATTGCATTTTTTTTCCATTAAACATCTGAATATCAACTTCATAAATGATCAAATTAATAACCTTTTAGTTGAACTAATAACTCTTTTACAATCGAATGTAGATAAAGAATAGGAAATGCAAAATTACAGATACATGTACTTAAAAGACCTGTAAATCATTCCTGCAGTGTTGGAGTGTTCAAATGAAAATCTTGTGAAAAAAGAGCTAAAGGTTGTGATATATTCGCCTGAGGTAGAAAGAACACTATTTGTTAATAAACAAATTCAAATGAACATATTATTCCAAGGTTATTTATATTACCGAACTGATAAGTTGGACTTCAAGGGAAGTTTCAAGTCATGGGCTGTTAAGCAAATGTGTTCCATCCATCCATAAACTTTATATTAAATGTTAATGCATCGTGCAATACTAAATGTACTACTGGCTACGGTAGACAAGTAAATGTGAATATCAGAGCTTAGATCTGCCTTTACTTTCTAAGTAGTGGCTGTAATAGTGGAATTAGTTGAAAATTAATACAGAGCGAGACGATTGTATAAATTTGGACCCCCTCACCCTTACCCACCCACACACACTCTCTTTGAATAACATCTAGTAGCAAGCCTCTTATCCGTTATCAACTAATTAACTGGATTCATGGTTAGTCCTCATTCAAGTCAATCTTAAGACGAGTCAATGTTGCGAATAGAGATGCTTTATGACTCCAAATGCAACAACCCAGTTGTTAACTGTTAAGAATTTTTCGGGATCACTACACAATTAGATTTAGAAGAAAAAGTAGTGAAGAAAGCAAACAAAAAAAATTCCCCCCAAAACAAAACTTTTATTTATTTAACCAAGAAAATACAAAAGAGACCTAAAATTGAGAAGAAATCTCAATCCCGAACACTCTACAAAATACACTTTTTCCACACACCTTATGAACCCTAGACATGTCTATTTATAATAGACTTGATAAAATATCTTATTTACGAAGCTATTGAATACCTTCATGAATCTTTATCAGGTAGATAATTTGTTGCCTTCTTTAATGCAATAAAAGAGGCAACTAATCTCTCTACTAAGTACGCAAAATCTCTAAAAGATGCAATTAATCACATTCCAAAATCTACCAGATTTATAAAATAGGCAATGAATTTGAGTCATAAATCCCCATAGACTCAAATATCTCCAAGATCTACTTATATATGAAATATTGTACCACCAAAATCTAACAATCTCCACCTTGATACAATATTCCATAAATGTTATCCAAGCTCCTCCTAAAACCTCAAACTCCAAACAATATATCCAAGGAAACAAATATCTCCACCACAAAGCTAAGCCTCTCTCCAAAATATGCATGTCAACCAATCGAACATGCACATTATTAATAGATCAGAATTGCTTGCTTGTAATACCACAAAGATCTCCAAGTAGGCTTTTTAGTTTTTCGTTGTTGGCTCCACCTTGATTCAGACAGATTTGTCCCTCCAACTTCACTTGTATAAGAATTTGCAATCTTTAAGGTTTTTCCAAGCAATGAATAAATATAATTGTTTTTCCTCTTCGTGCGCAGCACCTCCCTGTTACCCTTCCAAACCCTAGTTACTCCACCTCGAGTCGAGAGGTTACAACCTTTCCCTTCCAACTATCTAATAGATACAAGACTCCTTTTAATTTCTGGGATATGCCTAACCCCTGTAAGCGTCACCAACCTTCCAGTATCCATCTTCAACATGACAGAACCCGTGCCTTGAACTTATAGATCTCCACCATTAGCGGACTCCACCTTGCATGCTTCCTCCTTATAATCAGTGAATGCTTCCCTTTGATTGCAAATGTGGAAACATGCACCAGAATCTAGCACCCACTCTCCTCCCATACTCATATCAACACAAAGAACATCATTGCTAATGCCAAAGTTTACCTCCTCATCACGGTCTACCTCCAGCTTATTTTTGCTTCCTTCTTGAGTTTTCATCCTCTCTTTATCATCTCTTAATTTATTGCAAAATTTCAGCTGATGGCCTGGGTTTTCACAATAATAGCAAATGAAGTCTCGATCCGTATTTGGTCTGAATGAGCATCTTTCTCTCTTTGCAAAGTGGACCTCTGCCAATGGATTTGTAGTTTCCTTTTCTTCAGTGGCATTTCCTTTCGATGAATTTATCCTTCGCATCTCCTCATTAAGAAGGCTGCTAACCACAGTCTCCATGGAAACAACACCACTAGAATTTGAATTGTTCAATGCGACTACTAGAGTTTCCCAACTTTCAGGCAATGAGCTCATTAATATTAAAGCTTGAGTTTCATCATCAACTTTGAAGCTTATCTCCGCCAATTGGTTCACAATTGCTTGAAAGCTATTGAGATGTTCGCTAATCGATTCGCCTTCCTTTAGTTTTAGATTGACCAACTTTCTCATCAGGAATGCCTTATTCGTCGCAGAATATTTTGCATAAATTCCTTCCAATTTCTTCCATATGCCAAAAGCAGAAGTTTCACAAGCAACAGTATGAAACAAAGAATTCTCCATAAAACACCGAATTGCTGCAGCTGCCTTCCTATCCAAAATTTCCCACTTTGTCTCAGTTATTCCATTTGGCTTTTCCCCTTTGTTTTCCAAGGGTTGGTGAAGATCATTAAGATAGAGATAATCTTCCATCTTTGCCTTCCATAACCCCCAGTTCCTTCCATTAAGCTTTTCAACACTTATCTTCTCCATAGCCAAAGACTCTTCCAAAAATTTGTCTAGTTGGCTCTGATACCAAATGTTAAAAATTTTCCAGGATCACTACACAATTAGATTTAGAAGAAAAAGTAGTGAAGAAAGCAAACAAAAAAATTTCCCCCAAAACAAAACTTTTATTGATTTAACCAAGAAAATACAAAAGAGTCCTAAAATCGAGAAGAAATCTCAATCCCGAACAATCTACAAAATACACTTTTTCCACACCTTATGAACCCTAGACATGTCTATTTATAATAGACATGATAAAATATCTTATTTAAGAAGTTATTGAATACCTTCATGAATCTTTCTTAGGTAGATAATTTGTTGCCTTCTTTAATGCAATAAAAAAGGCAACTAATCTCTCTACCAAGTATGCAAAATCTCTAAAAGATGCAATTAATCACATTCCAAAATCTACCATATTTATAAAATAGGCAATGAATTTGAGTCATAATTCCACATAGACTCAAATATCTCCAAGATCTACTTATATATGAAATATTGTACCACCAAAATCTAACATTAACTACCTAATTAATTAAACTTAATTATGGATAATTAATCCTAAATTATGATTTTAGAATTTTAATTATGAAACAAAATTGAGCTTTTGAGAATTGTTGATTAGATTTATTTAAGAAATGAGTTTAATTTCTTAAAAAGAATTTTATTTTTAATTTTAAATTTTATTAAATCAATTATTTAATTTTGGTATTTAGAGTAAAACGTTAATATTGAGATTTATTGTTTAAAATGAGATTTTTCAATTAATAGTTTATTTTTATTAAAATAATGAGAATAAATTTTATTCTAAAAAGTTATATTTATTTTTACAAAATATCTCAATATTAATAGAAATGAGAATTATTAACTTGTTGATTGGTTTCGGTAAATTTGAGAAATCAATTTGTGATTTTGTACAACATTACCTAAGTGAAAGCTAGTGTTTTAAAAGAGTAAACAAAAGGAAATACCAACACATCTCTTGAAATTGCAACACTTTGTTAATGGGTTCGTAACCAAACCCTATTTGGCCCAAATATAAAGAAGAATGAGAAGAGAAACAAGTATGTACCTTGTTCTCATTCTCATTTCTCAGTTCTAAAATCTGAGAACTCTTCCCCACTCTCAAAACCCTAGCTCCATTATCCCCAATTCAAGTTGTAAAACATAGGGCTTTTGGTTAATTCTAATAGAAATCATAACAAGGTAATCTCCTCAATCTATTGCTACATCTTTTAAGGAATTAGTTTCAGATTTCTTGTTCTAAGTCCCAACCTTGTTTGTAAATCCTAAAATTAACCTAGGTCTTGTTGCTGTAAGGTTCGCCTAGGAGAATCCAATTTTTAATCAACAATTTAAGTGATATAGGTGAGTTAACCTTACACTACTATTCTCTAATTCCTTGCATGTTGTTGTTTGCTAATCTAGATGAAATTATAATTGAATTGCTTCCACTCTTTGGTGATATTCATGCTTTAAGTTGTTAACTTTCTATGCGCTGAAATATAGCCCAGTGATTCATTATAATTGCTAATCAAATTGACGTTTTGATGCCTTGAAATAACTTGAATGGCTTGCTTGAACATCTCTAAATTAACTGCACAAAACACCGAAACCAAATGTCGTCGTCGGGGACCAATCAGGAAGGCAACCTGGTGTTGAAATAACTCCCAGTCATGGCTACACTGGCCCACCGGTGGGCTCCACCGGTGCACTGTTGGTCTGCACTCCTAGGTCTATTTCAGCTCCATGAGATATCCTCCGACCCGTCGTTGCTCGCTCGTCCGTCTTCTTGTTTGTTATGGTTGTTTCTTATGTTTTGTGTGTTTGTTTATGGATCTTCTAGTGTTCATTTCCAATGATTTTCTAAACTATAAATTAGATTTGGAAATAATATAAAGTTATAACTTTATGGAATTAATTCATGGCTATAAGATTGTAATGACCTATGATTTGTTGTAGTGAATTCTCTTATGTTCTATGGACTTTGAATTACTTGGATTCAAAGGTATGAAGTATTATAACTTATATCTATCTATTATATATATAAATAATTTTGTAAAAGAGAGTTATTTAAATTTACAAATATCAAACTTGTTTTCTAAATTAATCTAGTTCTTTTATAAATGATTTCTAGAAAGTAGTTACTATGTATTGTTAATAAAATAGATAGATTTGAAAATATGGTTTTGGAAATATAAATTTAATTTACTTCTAAATAAAATGGTTATATATTAAAATGGATTTGGAAGAGTAATAAATAAGGTTTTATAAAATAAAAGGCTACTTATATATATGGCTTTGGAATATGGTTTGTGAACAATAACATTTTATGGAAATTTGAGACAACTATGTGTTTATAAGTGCAACTTTGGAACAATTTGCATTTCTGGAAATTTTTATCAAATAGTGAATAATTATATAAAGTTAAATAATAAAGGAAGTTATGGAAAACTATAATATTTGCTTTCTTAACTTTAAACTCAAAGGTGAAAATGTTTTGGAAGCCCTAGTTCTATAATATGGGAAGTACTAATAATCAATTTAGTGTTACCAATTGTTTTAAATGCTCTCGAATAACGCTTCATCGAATATTGTACAACTCATCGAATAGAATGTTTGAGTGGTACTTACTAGCCCATTAGCAAAAACTTGAATTTCATCTGGTAATATGGGATGCCTTGGTTAAGTTCTTGTGATTGCTTTTAGGAAGTATTTAACACTTTAGGGTTGTATTCTCTTTTTGTGTTCAGTGGGACCGATGAATTCTTAAGAGAATATAGTTCAGGTTTTCCGATGATATCCGTAATGAGTGAGATTTACTAGCTACTAGTAAATAATAGAATTTCACTAGGCGGTATATGATGTTTTGATTATGTTATTGTGATTACTAAAAGTGATAATATTTGACACTTCAGAGTTAACTATCTTTTGGTGTTCGGTGGGACCGATAAATCTTTAAGAGGTATACTCATGGATTTCTTTACAATATATATATATATATATATAATATTGGATATTCTAAAGTTTTCGAGTCAAGGTTGCCACGATCGTCTTGATCGGTCGAGATTCGGTTTTCCTTGATCCTTGTGATTTTGTCGAGATTCTGTGTTCCCCAATCCTTGTGATCGTGTTAAGATTCAATGTTCCCGACTTTGGTATCAGATTGGTACGAGTGATACCACATTTATTTGTTTGCCACAGTATGGAATTGGTTCCCTTGCGTTAGGAATATTGTGCTTTATTCTGTAATTCTATGTTTGTGACTATTCTGTATTTGTCACCTAAATATATAACTTTATACCTTGAAATAAATTCTGAGTTAAATTAATTCCCTGACTTGTTATATCTTGGACATCTGGATTTACCTATATGTCATTTATTTTTGTGCTATATCTTGTTCTCATCCTTTTGGATATTTAGAGATAGTCTGACCCGGGTGTTATTATAATTCTCAAGTTAGGCCGAGACTTCTTAGGTTATAGGTGTTAGACGATGAATTTTCTATCGATTAGAAAATTGTCGAAAAATTATGTCATAATAATAACCGCAAGCGCACGGCGTACTATTGCAGTACGTATGCGAGTATGGGTCGATCCATAGGGAAAAGAATTAATTTTAAATTCTACTCAATCAAATTAGACCAAAGTTTGAAGATGTGTTAACTAAAATTGCTAAAAAACTAACAAAAAGAAGTTTGAAAACTAAGTATGAGATTAAAAGCAATTTAGGAGCAAATCTACTCTTATGATCATATAAATCAACATTCATGAAGTTATGATCTTTTCTTTTCTCTTTGTCATTTGTGAATTAACTGATGCATTTTTCATAAGCATGGCCTAATTGTGTTATAAATTAACATACTTAAACCATCAAACTCTAATGCACCCTCTAACCCACTTACTAACTTTAATGAAAATGACATGAAATTAGAACTAGAATCTATTTTAAGCATGGCTTATTTACTATTTAATTAGTAACAAAAACCATCAAATTTGATTCTAATTATATTTTCATTACCATAATTATATGTAGATGAAGAGGTAATTAGTGATTCATATGACTAAGCATAACCTATTTGTTTTGAACAACATAGGCTATCAAACTCAATATTAAACACAAAATCACATAAATATCAACATGTCATTAAGGACAAAAAAGGAAGATCATAATATGAATTCGTTTTGTTGATTCATTATGAATCATGAGAGTTTCATCACCCCAAAATTGAAGGGGTTTAGTTACACATAATTGAATTCATGTTAACATAAAATGATTTTGACAAAAACGTGAAGGAAAGAAAGAGCTAATCAAACGAAAAAGGAACTAACTACTTGCATAAAATAAATCTAGACTAATTGCATGAATTAAAAGAGAGCATAGGATAATAAGAGAGCATAAAAGAAATGTATAAATAAAAATTGCATGAAAGTAAAAACAAAGCTAAGAAGCCATAAAAGAAACTTTTATTTATCTTTGAATATGTGGTTACAACTTGCATGAAAGGTAAGAAGATAATTACATAAGACATTAGGGGTATTTATACATACTTAAAACCCTAATTCATATTTTATAGGACTACCTAAAATGCCCTTTAGGTAAACCTCCATGTAATCATTAAGGAATTAATTAATCCCCACTAACATGCCTATAAACCTCCATTAACATATGCATGTGCTTTTAATTGTGGACCATATGGTAGTAGGTTAGTGGGCTTCTCCATATTGTATGAATTCATTTATTTCCAATCTTCATTTGCCTTCAACATATGTGCGTGTATTTATCCATGAAAGCTTCTTCATATTTGCTCTCTATTTCCTATAATTAAAAATAAAAATGTGCAAATATTTTTTCTCAAATTAAATCATACACAAATTTACCATTTTACCCCCAAATGAAGATGAATAAATGATGATTTGAAAACAATTTTAAATTTTGGTTTAAACATTTAAAATACCCTAATATGCTTATTTATTTAAACAAAAGTAGGTTAAATATGGAAGTACAAATATGCAATTTTACGTACACATCAAATACTCCTACACTTATCTTTTTATTCGTCCTCGAATAAACTAAAACTAAGATAAATCCGTTTTCGTAGGAAACATGATTGCATTGAGCATATGCAACAAGTCGTTAAACCTCTAAATTTCCCTAGTAGGACGAGTGTTCTATCGTGAGGGTCTTCAGCGGATACCACCCACAAAATCCAAATGCGATATGCAGATTCTACATGATGCAAGCTTTCAAAAATATTTACAAATGAAGAATTTACTTTTAAATTGACACGAGTAAGTTAAATATAAGTTCTAGTCATTATCAAGAAATTTAAGTCCTTTTACTCGTCAAAACCTCCAACAAAAATTAAGCTATCATCACAATTAGACTCTAGTTTGGCTAGTTGTTTCGGTTGATAACGTAGTACAACTATGAAATGGTTCCTTAGTTGATTATCAAATTTTTTCAAAGTGGTATTTTTATTTCTTTTGAATAACAAGTCAAATCAAATAAGTGAAAATAGTGCTTGGATTACTCTCTCTATTTTTGAAAAGTATTAACATTATTTTTATTTACACGCCTAGATAAACCGAGGCCAGATATACCGATCATGCACTTCCTTTCGGACTTACGTGAGAAGGGTACAAAGCATGGCGAGCATACACACTTCCGTATGAACACATGACTCTAAGTGGTAATTTTTATTTAATCTATTACATACACCTAACTCAGATAAACTGAGGCCAGATATACCGATCAATCACTACCTTTCGGGCTTACGTGAGAAGGGTACAGAGCATGGCGAGTGTACACACTTACGTGTGAACACCTAACTCTAAGTGTTTTTTATTTTTATAAAAGCGTTTTTTTATGAAGCGAGAGTTTTGCAAAATCATTTTAGCACCGCTTAACTTAGAAGATCAAAAACGTTATTGCCTTTACTTTAAATCAACCACTCTTTTAAACAAAGATTACAATTAGGACATACTTCATAATTATCACCTATGAACCTTCTTATATACTAGTTAAACCATAGTTACTTGTAATCAAACTTTATTTTTATTTTTGTTGTGACAAATAAATTTTTAGAAATTTCAATTTTAATAACCAAAAACATATACTTATCTTATAGCGTTTCTTCAAAAGTAAATCAATATGCTAAAAAGAAAAAAAAATTGGGATTTTTTTGTTTTTCTGCTTTTTTGTAAGTTTTGAGTTTTGGAAGAAAATGCAAAAAATAAACCATGAAAAATCAAAAATGAACATGAGCTTCCCCCTCACACTTAATTTTGATTGTGTCCCCATAGTCAATGCATGATATAATGAGTATAACAGGGAAAAACTATGTACATATTTACAAGAGAGGGTTAACATTTCTTACTAGACGTAGTATGGCTCATAAAGAGTCATGAGCTCCTCCTCTCGATCACTCGGCAATTCCAAGTAAGGCTTTAAACGATGACCATTGACTTTGAAAATCGATCAATCCCTAGGGCTTTCTATTTCTATGGTACCGTGTGGAAAAACAGTATGTACGATGTATGGTCCTGTCCACCTTGATTTTAATTTCCTAGGAAACAAATGAAGTTGAGAGTCATACAAAAGAACTTTTTGGTTTGGCGAAAATGTTTTCCTTAGGATTGACTTGTCATGAAAAACTTTTGTTCTTTCTTGTAAATTTTCTCATTTTTATACGCGTCGTTCCTAATCTCCTCTAACTCGTTGAGTTTCAATTTTCTATTTTTGCCAGCTTTTTCAAGATCAAAGTTTATGTTCTTAATTTCCCACAACGCTTTATGTTCAAGTTCAACGGACAAATGGCACGCTTTACCATATACAAGCCTAAAAGGAGACATCGCAAGATTGGTTTTATACGCAGTTCTATAAGCCCAAAGCGCATCTGTCAATTTTTATGATCAATCTTTTCGGTTTTTATTCACAGTTTTCTCCAAAAATTGTTTGATTTGACGATTTGAAACTTCAACTTGACCACAAGTTTGAGGATGATAAGGAGTGGATAACTTAGGGTGTATCGAGTATTTCTTCATTAGAGTTTCAAATGAACGATTACAGAAATGAGTTCCATTATCGCTTATTATTGTGCGAGTTCTTCCAAACCTCGAAAAAATGTTTTCTTTTATGAATTTCACAACAATTTTATTGTCACTTGTTCTACAAGGAATGGCTTCAACCCATTTAGAGATGTAATCAACAATAAGAAGAACGTACAAATTTTGCGAAAGAGTTGGGAAATGGTCCCATAAAGTCAATACCCAAAAAATCAAAGATTTCGATCGTATGAATGGGGTTCAAAGGCATCATGTTTCGTTGAGAGATTTTTCCTAACATTAGGCAGCGATCGCAAGTTTTACAAAAATCGAATGTATCTTCAAAAAGGTAGGCCAGTAAAAACCATATTGAAGCACCTTTTTTGCACTTTTCTTCAGACCGAAGTAACCACCACAAGCTTGGTCATGACAGAACGAAAGAACACGTTTGATTTCACAATCCGGAAAGCGATAATACTTAAACAAGTATGGATCATCCTAATAAAAGTACTTGACTTGGGAAAGAAATTTATATTTATCCTGTTTTGACCAAAATGAAGGAGTTTCCTCAGAGACTAAATAGTTCGTTGTATCAGCATACCATGGATCGATAGAAATTGAAAGGAGTTGTTCATCAGGGAAGTTTTCATTGATTGTTAAAGGCGATGGTGCGTTGGGAAGACGAGACAAGTGATCAGCTATGACATTATCAGATTCTTTTTTGTCTTTGATTGTAAGATCAATTCTTGTAATAAAAGGATCCAACGAATTAAGCGAGATTTTGCATCCTTTTTGGCGAAAAGGTGCCTTAAAGCCGAATGGTCACCAAACAGTAATGTGTGAGCCTATCAAATATGGTCTGAAATTTTCTAGCGCGAAAACTACCGCTAGAAGCTCTTTTTCAGTTGTTGTGTAACTAAGTTGAGCATCGTTCAGGGTCATACTAGTGTAGTAGATAACGTGAAGGATTTTGTTGATGAGTTGTCCTAAGACAGCACCAATTGCAAAGTTCGAAGCGTCACACATTATTTCAAATGGAAGATCCCAATTCGGTGAGCAAATTACTGGAGCAAAAATGAGTTCGTTTTTAAGACGTTCCAAAGAAGAGAAACAATCACAGTTAAAATCGAAAGGAACATCTTTTCCAAGAAGAGTGGTCAAGGATCAAGCAATTTTACTAAAGTCTTTCACAAAGCATCGATAGAAAGTAACGTGTCCAAGGAATGAACAAATGTCCTTGACAGATTCAGGAATGGGTAGATTCGCAATTACATCAACTTTCGCTTTATCTACCTCAATGCCTTTGTTTGAAATGACATGCCCAAGGACAATGTCATGTTTGACCATGAAGTGACATTTTTCCCAGTTTAAAGTTAAGTGTTTGTCCTTACATCGTTTAAGAACCAACTCAAGATGGTGTAAGCACTCGGAAAAAGAGTTTCCAAAGATAGAAAAATCCTCCATAAACACTTCTAGAAAGAGTTCGATCATATTGGAAGATGCTGACCATGCATCGTTGTAAAGTAGCAGGAGCGTTGCAAAGGCCAAATTGCATACGTCGATACGCAAAAGTGCCAAAGGGACACGTGAAAGTCGTTTTCTCTTGATCTTTGGGAGTGATTATAATTTGTTTATAACCGAAATAACCATCAAGAAAGCAATAAAATTCATGGCTGGCTAATCGTTCAAGCATTTGGTCGATGAAAGGATGAGGGAAGTGATCCTTACACGTTGCAGCATTTAATTTTTGATAATCAATGCAAACACGCCAACCCGTTTGAGTACGAGTTGGAATGAGTTCATTAGAGTCGTTCTTGATAACGGTAAGTCCAGACTTTTTAGGTATGACATGAATTGGGCTAACCCACGAACTATCAGAGATTGGGTATATGATTCCGTTATCGAGGAGTCTAAGAATTTCATCATGAACCGCATCCTTCATTTTTGGGTTAAGCCTACGTTGCCCGTCACGAACAGGCTTGGCATTGTCAACTAAATGGATACGATGTTGAACGAGAGCGGGACTAATTCCCTTTATATCGATGATCGACCATCCAATTGCTTCTTTATTTTTCGGCAGAATTGAAAGAAGGGAGCTTATTGATCAAGAGAGAGATGAAGAGATTATGATAGGAAACATTTCGTTGTCACCTAAGTATGCATATTTAAGGTAATCGGGAAGGGGTTTAAGGTCCAACCATAGGGGTTGCTCAATCAACAAATTCGGTTGAAGTTCTGATTCAATAGTGAGGGTTTCAATCAGAAGCGCATTTTCAATTTCATTAGGCTCATCTTGAAACAATTGTTCATATTCGGTCTCGCGTTCGTGGTTTAGGTCAACTGTTTCGTTATCGAAATTTTCTTGAATGAAGCTAATTTCCAGTGTTTGGTCACGTGGTTCACTCGATTGATTTTCAAGATTGAAAATGTTAAGATTCAAGTCATGTTTCCAAAAGAAATTTTCATCGAACCGTTTCGATAATTGATTAGAGCATTTGAAGTAGCCAAGAAAGGTTGGCCTAAAATCAATGGAATTTGACTCATCAGAGTAGTCATGGGCCGAGTCTCTAAAACAATGAAACCAACGGGGAAAATGAATTGATTGATTTAGATGAGTACGTCCTCGATTTCTCCCACGGGTTTCTTTATTGAACAATCCGCAAATTGAAGAGTTACTTTCATCGGTTTTAGTTCACCCAAACCAAGTTGCTGGTAAACTGAATAAGGAATTAAATTGACACTTGCACCCAAATCTAGTAAGCACTTATTGATCGTCTTGTCTCCTATCGTGCATGATATCCTCGGACATCCAGTGTTATCCCGCCTTTTGGCAAGGCCGTGACACCAAGGAATTGACTAGTAACCAATGACAGCCCGTCCTAGAGATCAGTTATACATAGGCTCACTCTGGATATCGACGAATTTGGTCCGAGTCGGGATCGAGCCAAAATTGGTAGGACATGACAAGCTAAGCCATGAGAGTCAACGTTCCAAATCTCAAGTCCATCCGAGTTTGTATGCTCAAGTTATGAACGATACAAAATTGGATGAAAACCAATCACCGGTCGACTCGCTTCCTTCGACTCGCTCCTTTCGACTCGCTTCGCAACCATCAGAAGCGTCACCTTCGACTCGCTCGCATCCCTCAGAGGAGCTCGCTTCGACTCGCTTCGCCTCAAGCCATGCTTTGACTCACTTCACTTTGTGTCCATCAGAGAGCCTTCGTTCGAACCCCTCAGATTGGCCTCCTTCGACTTGCTTCGTTCGAACCCCTCAGATAAGTCTCCTTCGACTCGCTTCGCAACCCCCAGAAAGGCTTCCTTCGACTCGCTCAATCAATGCATAGATTCGACTCGATCAAAACAGCGTCAAGGGTAGAGTGAGATTCAAGCGCCACGTCACCGAGTCGAACGGAAGCGAGTCGAACAGAGCGAGTCGAAACAGAAGCGATTCGAACCAAACAACCATCGAGAATCGCATTTCGTATCTATCATATCTCCTAATCTACAAGTCCAAACACTATGAAATTTTCACAGAAGACTACGTGCATGCTAAAGAATGTCTACGCCAAATTTCGACTCCATTGGATGAAATCTTGATCGATACGAAATCTGTTCGTAGCGATCACGGATCAGACCAAAACTTCACGGGCTTGGGCGTGCGGGCCTGGTCACGTGCCAGAGAGGGTCTCCCGAGATCTAAGCGAAATATCAGCCTCCTACACCTATAAATAGACCCCCAAAGCCAACAGAAAAGGGGTTCTTCTTCCTCTTTGAGATCTCCAATGCCCGGACTCCGCCAGATCCAGATCTGAACTCAATTGCTGCTGCTACTAACGAAATTCATTGCTGCAAACCATAATTGCCTGCGGTAAATCATTGAATTCACTTGTAAACACAAAAGAAAGATCAATAAAGCAAACTACTTCATAGTGGATGTAGGCGATACGCCGAACCATTCTAAATTCTTGTGTCTCCTTGCACTTTAATTATTCTCATTTCTGAAATTTGGAATTTTTGTTAGATAATTCCTCTTTTTCCATTTAATTTCTTCACTTTATCTCTTCAAAGACTTCCGAAGAGTGTTGTGCCCAATTTTGGTACAAACACTTTGGTGCTTTCACTGAAAAAAACCCAATTTTTCTCCTGCTCTTTGGATCTCCTATCTATATTGGATTGCATAAATCTAAGAAGAATATCCAGATCTAGAACTTTGAAGCCCTTCCGTTCTATTCAGATTTGCAATCAAATCTAGGAAAGGACTTCATCAATTCATTATGGTGAGCACACGTACCACTTCTACAGCTGCTGATCAAGGAGCACGGGACTGACAAAATCCCGTGCAATCACCTCCATCCAACCAAAATGCTGCCGGACCTTCAGACCCATTAGGTCCAATCACTAGACAAAAATTCCAGACATTGCTTCAAGAGTTGACCCAAAGTCGACAGCAGCTAACTGAACAACTGCGCGCCAACACAGAGTTGACTAACTAGCTAAATCGCCAAAGGTGAAGAAGATCCAGAAGAGACCAAGGTTCTTATTCTCCCACGGAGAGTTCAGCCTCCTCTGATGGCCAAACCAGGCCCGCACGTGAGATCCCACACTCTGAACATTGACCCGCGGCATGTCCCGGTCAAACAAAAAAGGCACGGTATGGATCCAGAGAGATCTGCCGCCCTTAAAGAAGAAGTAGAAAAGCTTGAAGCAAATAGATTCATTCGAGATGCGCTATATCCTGAATGGGTGTCAAATTCCATGCTCGTCCGAAAGCCAAATGGAAAGTGGAGAACATGTGTCGATTATTCCGATCTGAATAAAGCGTGTCCCAAAGACAGCTTCCCGCTTCCCAGAATTGATCACCTAGTGGATTCGACAGCTGGGCATGAACTCTTATCCTTCATGGATGCGTACTCTGGCTACAATCAGATACCGATGCATTTACCCGATCAAGAACATACCAGCTTCTTAACCAATCTGGGACTTTATTGCTACAAAGTTATGCCATTCGGACTCAAAAATGCCGGGGCTACTTATCAATGATTTGTCAATCGGATGTTTGCCAATCAAATCGGGAAAACCATGGAAGTATATGTAGACGACATGCTTGTGAAGTCGTGACTCTCCACCAACCATGTTAAAGAACTGGAAACTATGTTCGACATACTTCGGGAATACAAGATGAAGCTCAACCCACTAAAATATCACTTTGGAGTTGCATCCGGAAAGTTCCTTGGCTTCATCGTTAACACCCGGGGAATCGAAGCCAATCCTGAAAAGATTTGGGCAATCCGAAATCTTGAAACTCCCAAGACTATAAAGCAAGTCCAGAGTCTCAATAGAAAGGTAGCAGCATTGAGCAGGTTCATTTCAAAGCACTGACAAATGCATTCCCTTCTTCGATTTGATCCGAAAAGGAAAACGAAACTTTGAATGGACCACGGAGTGTGAGGGCACTTTCCAAGCACTAGTTCAACATATATCTACACCGCCAATACTGTCAAAGCCTATTGATCATGAGAAGTTGTATGCATACTTGGCGATATCAGAAAGCGCTATCAGCACTGCCTTGGTTCGAGAAGAAGACGGGATACAGAAGCCAGCGTACTACGTCAGCAAACGATTGACTAGGGCTGAAAGGAACTATCCAAAGTTAGAAAAGTTGGTTTACTGCCTTGTAATCACATCGAGAAAACTCCGACCGTATTTCCAAGCACATCCCATAGTTGTTTACACCGACCAGCCGTTACGACAGGTCCTTTCGCGGCCTGAGACGTCTGGTAGGCTACTCAAGTGGAACATCGAACCGAGTCAGTTCGGGCGCTGGTATTGTGCTCGAAACCCCCGAAGGTCGGTCTATATGCTACGCTTTGAAGTTTGACTTTCATGCAACAAATAAAGAAGCTGAATACGAAGCCCTCTTAGCTGGCTTGAAACTCGCCAGAGATCTAAAAATCATCGCTGTGGACGTTTATTGTGATTCACAATTGGTTGTGTGTCAAGTACGGGGAGGGTATCAGGCAAGAGATCGAAGGTTGATTGCTTACTTAGCTCGAGTTCAGGAAGTACTGAATCAGTTCGATTACTACGCCATCTATTGTATACCTCGGGAGCGCAACCAAAAGACCGATTCATTGGCAAAGCTAGCCATCACAGGTGAAGCTCAACAAATGGGACTCGTTCCCATGGAAACGCTATCTTCCCCAAGTATCGACCGGACAGAAATAAACCGGGTATGCAAAACCGTTCCCGAAAAGGATTCATGGATGACCCCACTCAGAAATTACATTGAGCACGGAACCCTGCCGGAGCGCAGGAGTGAAAAGAGACAAGTCCTTCGAAAGGCCTCAAGATTTACCGTCCAGAATGGACTCATGTACAGAAGGGGGTACTCAGTTCCCCCACTCCGGTGTATCGCTCATGATGAAACTAAACAAGTATTGCGCGATGTGCATGAGGGAGAATGTGGCGATCACACCGGCGGGCAAGCACTTGCCAAGAAAATACTTCGCTACGGATATTACTGGCCTACCGTGAATCATGATGCGTTGGACTATGCAAAGAAATGTGATAGGTGCCAGAAATATGCCTGAATCCATAGAGCTCCTCCTACTGAGATAACGCAAATGGTCAGCCCATGGCCGTTCGCAATGTGGGCCATCGACATCATCGGTGCTCTACCTATGGCAAAAGGTAGTGTGAAGTACGCCATCGTCAAAGTTGATTACTTTACAAAGTGGGCTGAAGCCAAAGCTCTCGCTACCATTACAACGAAGAAAGTAATCAATTTTGTGGTTCAAAACATCATCTGTCGATTTGGTCTCCCACACACCATTATTACGGACAACGGAACCCAATTCGACAGTGCTGAATTCAAAGATTTCTGCAAACGATTTCACATCCAAAAGAAATTCTCCGCAGTTGCACACCCTCAGGAAAACGGACATGTCGAAGCAGTTAATAAGGTTATAAAGTCCATCCTGAAGAAACGACTGGAAAAGGTCGGGGGCAAGTGGGTCGATGAACTTCCTATGGCTATATGGGCTTACCGAACAACCCACAAAACCGCGACCGGCCACACTCCATTCTCTCTTTATTACGGTTCAGAGGCCATTATTCCAATCAAGCTAGAAGTACCTTCTCATCGTGTGACATACTACGATCCAAAGACAAATGCTATATTACTTGCTGAATCTCTCGACCTACTGGATGAGAAGCGTGAAGAAGCTGATTTGAGGGCAGCTGCACATCGAAGTCAAGTCGCCCGCTTGTGCAATGCCAAGGTCCACCCGCGAACCTTTGAACTAGGCAATCTCTTCCTCAAAAGAATCTATCCGGTTCCTTTGCATATGAAACCGAAATGGGAAGGACCGTATGTTATTGAACGAAGGCTCGGAGATGGCACATTCAAGTTGTCAACCGTCGACGGTCTTACTCTGCCAAGAGCTTGGAATAGCGAGAGCCTTCGCCGCTATTACACATGACAGGCTATCTTTGTCCATTTAGTTTACTTTCCTTTTCTGCAATTTGTTTCTGCATTTCG
Organism: Allium fistulosum; assembly: GCA_030737815.1. NCBI lineage: Eukaryota > Viridiplantae > Streptophyta > Magnoliopsida > Asparagales > Amaryllidaceae > Allium > Allium fistulosum. The sequence continues at coordinate 837,994,770 of CM060903.1, read as the reverse complement.
AAATTAGAACTTGTAATAAAGCAACTGACTTTGCCATACTTTCTTATTTCAGCAATAAAATGTAATCTCTTCGAGCCGGAGCTGTGATTTACTTGAAATGCTTCATACAACCATCACTATGCACAGAGAGCTAAGTTTCACCATACGGTGGGATTTATTCAAATAGAGAGCGACTGCGGTGCAACCAATCACTTGCTAAGTGAAACCCGAGCTCGGGGGCAAGCCATCACATCAAAGTCAAAAAAGGATTGATACACGATAACCCTTCATCAACTCCGAGTTCCCGAAGTGCGAACCGGAGTATAAACATCAACTCCAAACTCCCAGAGCGCGAGTCGGAGTATAAACATCAACTCTGTATTCCCAGAGTGCGAAGCGGAGTATAAACATCAACTCCAAACTCCTAGAGCGCGAGTCGGAGTATAAACATCAGCTTCGAGTTCCCGGAGTGCGAACCGAAGTATAAACATCAACTCCGAACTCCCAGAGCGCGAGTCGGAGTATAAACATCAACTCCGTATTCCCAGAGTGCGAAGCGGAGTATAAACATCAACTACGAGTTCCCAGAGTGCGAACCGGAGTATAAACACCAACTCCGTATTCCCAGAGTGCGGAGCGGAGTATAAATATCAACTCCAAACTCCCAAAGCGCGGGTCGGAGTACAAATGTCAATTCCAAGTTCCCAGATCGCGGACATATGATTAAAGCTTAAGCCGGCGTGACCAACCACCGGTAAACAAATGAGAATCCCCGGAGTGCGGATATGATCATCGACGATCAGACAAGTGCAGAAAAACCACTCGGTCTCCACTTGACTCAAACATCCGTTCATTGGCACTAGGCCCAACATGACGAAGATGAGAAGCAATCACAGACCGATGTTTCACAACACACCACCAAGACTGGGGGGCAAGACTTAAGCATCAACCATCGACGGAAGCGATGCGACAGCAAATTTCAACTCGCTCCCTGGTCACAAACCACGTCCACAGTTTCCGAACTTGGCGAACAAAAGCAAACTTTATTCGGAAGCTGAAACTTCACAAGTGCATTTCAGACATCGAAACACTTAGGCAAATACACAATGACAGAAAAGAAGCCAAAAAAGAGAAGTTTCATTTCTATTCTTTGTAAAAGAAGTTCGTGTACAAGTTTCCAAAAATTCCTACTAGCAGGGGCCGAACCCGCATCTATACACGGCTAACAAAATGAAAGTCAAAATACATCAGGGAAGCATGTTTAATCTTACTTCTTCCTTGGCTTCCTCCTCGGTGTAGACCCGCTGGAGCCACCGCTAATCTTCCTCTTCGAGCCTTTGCTTTTCAGTGGTAGGTCTTTAGGCGAGGGCATTATATCAACATCCTCCTCCGAACTCGAGTGGATAGGAATGCTCTCTACGGGCAGAGTCGGAGGAACGGGATCAGGTGCGGAAGGTGGAATGGACACGCTGCTAAGGATAACAGCACCACCAGGAGATATCGTTCTGAGTGGAGCAGGTCCCGGTGCTTCCATCCCACCTCCAAAACTGCCACCATGGGCCGCTGCTGCCATTTCAGCGTCGATTTGAGCAAACATCTCCTCTTCAGTTACTGCTCGAGCCCCGCTGAGAGCATCAGCGGTCGGCATCGCAGAACTTGCAGCAGGATCAGTTCCACTCATGACAGATGGCAGGTTAGCAAGAGGATCGCCGTGACGATGAAAGAGTTCATCCATTAGCTGCTCGTCGAACATAATTATACCTCCCTGCAGATCGTCAAGCGGGGCAGCTGTACTCATGGTGATTGCTTCGGTCGCAATAGCCTCCTGCGTTTGATATGGCTCTTGAGTAGCAGGAGGCATGGTCGGTGCGGCATCGATCACTGGACAAGGAATGAGAAAACTGTTAAAACTTAACTCGATCGAAAATGTCGACTTAATAAAGATATGTGGAATGTTCAGAATACCTTCCTCAGTTTGACTCGTAGGCGGCGGAGTGGCATCAGTGACTTGCGCTGCAGCCGAAGACATCTGCGGTTGATCTGGATTATAAGCAGGAATAGCCTAGGGATCGCCCGCAGATGAGGATTCGGGTTGGGTTGACGCGGGAACTTCAAGACTTGCTTCATGATGGTCAACTCCAGAACCCTCTCCCACTTCAAAGTGCTGGGCGCCAAGTCTTTCCTTCTCATGTAGAATCATCGACTCGTGGAGAATCTTCTTTTCATCCTCAGTCAGAATGCGATTCTTGAGTTCGAATTCATCCATGGACTCGCCCTGATGCACCTCTTTCTCTTCCTCAACCAATCGGCTCCAAGCATTATAGAGATGCGTCGAAAAATCATCAAGCCAAGCTAGACCCCTGTGCCTTAGCACATTAGCGTTGTAAACAACGAGAAGGTCTTCGATGTCAGCCTCTAGCCTGGACTCGGCCAACTTCACCCTCTCCTCGACCTCAGTCTCCACCTTCTGGACCTTAGCCACAGCCGCATCTCGTTCACACCTGAGCAGAACAGCTTGTTCGCACGCCTCCTAGGCTGCGTTGTTCGCATCATCTTTCTCCTTGGCCATATCAGAAAATTTGGCCTTGAGTTCATTAAGCTCCTTGACCGCCGCGTCCCGCTCGGCAATGACTTTGGTGTTCCGGTGGCCCATCTCCTCCACCAGGGCAACATGTGTCTGCCCCAACCTCTCCATTTCCGCCTTTGCTTCGTCAGCCCTTTTAACGGCCTCCATCTCAGATTTCCGAGAACACTCGGACTCAGCAGAGAGTACCTAAAATATCTGATCCCTCTTTGCGAGCTCGGTCTCCATCTTCTCGAGCGATTTGGCTCGCTCAAAGGCCACTTTGGAAGCTTTTTCGGCAGCCTTTGCCCACTCTCGGTACTGAGTGTATATGTCGTGAACGTAACCGTGCACCGTGTTTTCCACCCCTGATGGAATTCTCTTTAAGTGTGGTGGGAAGACATAACCGTCAAAGAAGATATTCAGAAAATCCTTCCTCATCTGAGCCAACTTAAGAGCTCCTTCTCCTATGGGTTCAGCAGGGACCTACTCAGTAATCATAGAGGCTGTAGTCTCGATTCTTTGAAGATGAGTCTCGGGTCTGGAAGAATGAGAAGATGGCCTGTGACGGGGAGGTTCAGGCGGATGTGAGAAGGAAACAGGGGGTGGAGACGGAAGTCTAGGAGGAGGAGAGCGTGATCTGGATCGATGTCTATACTCTCTGTCACTCCCGTACCTGTCCTGGTTAGAGTATTCGCGATCGCGATCTCTATCTGAATCCCTCCTGCGGGAATCATAGTAACCAGAAGTTTTTCGGGCTGAGCGAAGATTCCCGAGCATTGATCCTCTTCCAGACATAGTACCTGAAAATGAGAAACGAGGAAAGAGTTAGTAACTTCCTAAGTTGGGCGAAGGACAGTTGTGAATCATGTAGTGTAGTGAAGTGTATGCATGTGCAACCCCCCGACCAACCGGAAATGTCGGTCGCACTCGTAGCAAGCGACCCGCTCAGTTCAAAAGCACTATCAAGCTCCTCCGTCCCAGCGTCGTGTGGAGACGACACAAAATCCGGGATCGGAATATCAGCAAGCCCTGCAAAAGGACTCTCCACTTGCGGGGGAGGAGCCTCCGAAATTCTAATCCCCTGGAAAGGTAAAGACATGACCACAGATTTAAATCTCCTAGATTTAGGGCGTTTGTGAGCAGCGGCCTTGCCTTTTCTTCTTCCTCCCGAATCCATGACATCGGCAGAAGACCCAGCTGGGAGCTCGGCATCGGTAGGCATTATTTCCGGATCAACTTCTTCGACGATCACAACTGCGGGCGCTTTGCACTTCACCCGTTTCTTCGGGACCACTCTATGTATCCCTTCCAGATGTATGCTCTGTCTCCGTTCTATCAGCCCGACAGTCCTCAAATTGCTGTCGGTCAGGACTAAGTCTATGTGCCTCTCTTCGCCCGGAAACGCTTGAAGAATCCGAACAAGCTCTCTGAAGTATGCGCCATTAGGATGAGAGATTGCGGCTATAGGAAAGGAAAAGTATGTCAGTTTTGAAGTCAGTTACTAGTATCTCAATGATTCGAGAGAGAAATGGCGACACTTACGTCTATCCAACCACCGCCCAGCAAATCCAGGGGGGCATCGAACGTAGAACCATTCAGTTTTATAGTAACTTAGCCTTCCCCAGGAGCCCAGTACAATGTGGCAGTTTCTGACCGCCTCCAGGAAGGTGAAAGAAGGGTTGTCTCCACGGCTCTTGACGTTGAATAAATATCTGATTTCGATCATCTTCGGCGGTCGAAAGAGGATCTCCATGAACAGGACAAGGAGATGTTCAACAAGGCATACCCGTTGGGATGTAGCTGAGATGGAGCTATGCCAAGAAACGATAACATCTCCCTTATATATTCATTGAAGGGAGGAAGTGTCCCCACTGTGCAAGCATGACGGTTGAAAGCAGTAAACCCCTCTGGGGGATTGTGTGGCCTGTCATTTGGCTCAGGAAGTAGCACGTCATCAAGCGACAAACCATGCCTTAAGCAAATCCGTCCTAGCATATCTTCGGAGATACCTGACGGCACGAAATCTGTTGGATTGAGAATAAACCGAGCACCCGGACGCTCGTCCGGAGCTGGCTCTATAACTTCGGCTTCAATAACCGGTATCTCTATGGTTGGAGGAATAGAACTTGGGAGTTTCGGCTGCTGAGAACTTGAAGAGTCCATGACCAGCTAGCTTATAAAAAATCATTGTTAAACTGACAAATAACACTCGTGCATCCCCCAGTGTAAAGTGTGTGAGTGTGTTGTGCAGTGCAGTACTGTATATGATTTGAGAAGATCAACCGGATTAAGGAAATCATGTAAACGACGAGACTTCGGAATTCAGTCGGAAGGACCGTCATCACTGACCGTCACAACCATGCCATCCAGTTATTAGCTATCATTCCGAGTTAAAATGTGTTATTATTTTAGTAAGTTCCAGTTTCATCGACGAACTTCAATAGGCAATCAGGTGTGCGGTGAAACAATTAAGTCCAGTTAAGCAAGTCTGAAGCTCGTCGGAGTTAAGTGGTCAAAGGCACTAGAATTTTCGGTATCGTCGAAATTAAATCAATGGTCAATCATCAAAAGTTCAAGTTCAAGACAATCACTCAGGTTCAAGTTCGAATCGTTCGCTAAGGCTCGAGTTCGAATCGATTGTTCGGGGTTGTGCAGTTCGACTCGATCCAAGACCACGTGCTTCGACTCGGTCCAAAGCCACGTGCTTCGACTCGCGTCGAAGCCTCTACTTCGACTCGATCCCAAACCACGCGCTTTGACACGATCCAAAGCCTTTGCTTCGACTCGATCAAAAACTACGCAGTTCGACTCGGTCCAAAACCTTCAGTTCGACTCGATCCCAAGGCACTCCACTTCAAACCATTCCAGGGCCACTATTTCGACTTGATCAAAAGAGGTACTTTTCGACTCGATCTAGGGTCATTGTTTTGAGTCCATCAGACACAGCCCCTTCGTATTGATCCACAAATTCAAAGCATTCGACTCGATGCGAAGCTCCACCATCGATCGATAAGAAGGCCTCTGCCACATCATCTCGAAACCCCTACTCCAGATCGACATGAAGCTAAGGCCAAGAAATTTTCAATCGATCACGACTCTGATCGATTTGGTGTTAAGAAACGAGTCTCCTCGTTTATGTGATGGTTTCGTTCAATGGATTACCTAAAATTTGTCAATTGGTTCAAATAATCGAAGGTATGAATCAGTTCGAAGGCAAGAGTGTTTTTCTTCTTTGTTTTCTCGAGTCTCAGAGCGATACGAAGGCAAGGCAGGAAAACGAAAAGTAAAAAGTGAAAAACAGCTAAGTACGAAGTATTTATATGGACTCGAAAGCAAAGGGAATAAACGTTTCGTATCCCGGTGGATTCGAACATACGTTTTGACTCCATTTCCAGTACCTCGATGCGAAGCTCCCCTTCGTATCGCTTGACTTCGACTTCGTCTCCGACTCAGCAAAACAAGCAGTTCGAATCCATCAAGAAAGCATACTTCGACTCACCCCATTTCGACTCGCTCAGTTCACAGCCATCAGGGAAATTTACTTTGACTCGCTCCACTTCGACTCGTTCAGTTCGCGTCCATCATCGAATCAAACAAGAACTTCGTATCCATCGAACCCTGCGTCTATCAATGCAAAATTCTTGTTCATGTCCATAGTTTCCAACTCCTTCCCTAGAGCATTGGTATGAACAGTCAGTTCAAATCCATCAAATCATGGCTTCCAGAGGCCAACTCCATCAACTCGACATACTCACTTCACATCCATAAATCCAATGGAAATCATCCTCGATGTTTCAACCCTTCACATCGATTCAGGAGAGGATCGTTACGAAGGAACATTCAAAAGCAACCATCGAGCGTTGATGCAGCGAATTTCACATCGGTTCAGGAGAGGATCGATACTTAATTCAAAAGTAAAATAAACTGACAACGACTCATGGACGTACAAACGTCAATGAGAGTCAGGTTAACATATATGCATGAATGTCAGACTAATATTCAATATTCCAGATTTTCAGGAATCAGAAACTCATCCAATAACGATTACAAAATGGGTAACCACTAGCATACAGCAATCAGTCGCAACAATGCAGGGTGCAGCAGTTGACCGTCAACAACTTGCATTTTCAAGAAAAAAAAGTCGAAGATTGCAGCTTTCAACGAAAAGACGATGGCTATTCAAAATGAAGATTGCAACACTTCAAAGCACGTCATGTTTTCACAAGACGTACTTTGGGGGGCAAATGTTATCCCGCCTTTTGGCAAGGCTGTGACACCAAGGAATTGACTAGTAACCAATGACGGCCCGTCCTAGAGATCAGTTATACGTAGGCTCACTCTGGATATCGACGAATTTGGTCCGAGTTCGAATCGAGCCAAAATTGGTAGGACATGACAAGCTAAGCCATGAGAGTCAACCTTCCAAATCTCAAGTCAATCCGAGTTCGTATGCTCAAGTTATGAACGATACAAAATTGGATGAAAACAAATCACCGGTCGACTCGCTCCCTTCGACTCGCTCCTTTCGACTCGCTTCGCAACCATCAGAAGCGTCACCTTCGACTCGCTCGCATCCCTCAGAGGAGCCTGCTTTGACTCGGTTCACTTTGTGTCCATCAGAGAGCCTTCGTTCGAACCCCTCAAATAGGCCTCCTTCGACTCGCTTCGTTCGAACCCCTCAGATAGGTCTCCTTTGACTCGCTTCGCAACCCCCAGAAAGGCTTCCTTCGACTCGCTCAATCAATGCACAGATTCGACTCGATCAAAACAGCGTCAAGGGCAGAGTGAGATTCAAGCGCCACGTCACCGAGTCGAACGGAAGCGGGTCGAACAGAGCGAGTCGAAACAGAAGCGATTCGAACGAAACAACCATTGAGAATCGCATTTCGTATCGATCATATCTCCTAATCTACAAGTCCAAACACTATGAAATTTTCACAGAAGACTACGTGCATGCTAAAGAATGTCCACGCCAAATTTCGACTCCATTGGATGAAATCTTGATCGATACGAAATCTGTTCGTCTCGATCACGAATCAGAGCAAAACTTCATGGGCTTGGGCGTGCGGGCCTGGTCACGTGCCAGAGAGGGTCTCCTGAGATCTAAGCGAAATATTAGCCTCCTACACCTATAAATAGACCCCCAAAGCCAACAGAAAAGGGGTTCTTCTTCCTCTTTGAGATCTCCAACGCCCGGACTCCGCCAGATCCAGATCTGAACTCAATTGCTGCTGCTACTAACGAAATTCATTGCTGCAAACCATAATTGCATGTTGTAAATCATTGAATTCACTTGTAAACACAAAAGAAAGATCAATAAAGCAAACTACTTCATAGTGGACGTAGGCGACACGCCGAACCACTCTAAATTCTTGTGTCTCCTTGCACTTTAATTATTCTCATTTCTAAAATTTGGAGTTTTTGTTAGATAATTCCTCTTTTTCCATTTAATTTCTTCACTTTATCTCTTCAAAGACTTCCGAAGAGTGTTGTGCCCAATTTTGGTACAAACATCCAGGATCTCTGTATTTAAGGGAATTGATTGGGACAAGACTTTGCTAAGTCCAGCGGCTAAGAAAACTTTCTTGGGTACATGAGTGTGTCGTTTTTGAGTACACAAGTCCTTGAGAAACTTAGCATAAGTTGGGACTTGTTGAACGATATCAAGAAGAAGAATGTTTACTTTCACTTGTTTAAAAATTTCCAACATCTTTTCCATTTGGTCAGAGTGTTTCTTGAGTCGAAGGCGATGTGGAAATAGAACATGATACTCAGTAGGTCGGTCTAATTGAGTAGAAAAAGAATTTGGATTGGCATTTGATTCAATGTTTGGCTCAACATTTTGTCCAGAATCGCTTTTCTTTTTTGAAGTGTCAAGAGGAACTTCCGGTAAATCATTTGGATTATCAACTTGGTTATAGATTTGTTTACCGGAACATAAGTCATGATAGCATTCATTTGGGTTACGTTGCTATCTTGAACAACATGGACTTGATTCGAATTCGTGTTTTGATTTCAGGGATTCATAACTGGCTGACTTGGGAATGTGCCTCGTTTACATTCAGTCACAGATGTGGCTAATTGACTCATTCAAGTTTAGCAATCGATTGACTCGTATTCTGGATGTATGAGGTCAACAAATTTTGTAATTTGTTATTTGATTGGAGGCTTTGAGTGGTTGCTTCAGCCAAAGTTTCAAGACTTTTCTCAAGTGAACTCAATCGTTTATCGTCTTGGGGAGCAAAAGATTGTTGCGGTTGATTTTGAGATGGACCGGTAAAATTTTGTTGAAAATGATTGGGTTGAAAGGGAGGATTCGAAACATTATTTGGAAATGCTTGAAAATTAGGACGAACCAAATACGTGTTGGAATTATTTTGGTTCCATACAAAATTAGGATGATTTCTCTAACCAGGATTGTACGTTGGAGAAAATGGGTCATTTTAACCTTATTGAAAGCATTGAGCTTTTCTATCGAATTAGGGCACTGATCGGCTATGTGATTCAGATCGTTGCATTTATAACACATTGGTTGGGAAGCTTGGTTCATTTGGTTGGATGAGAAAATCATTGTCGAATTTATTAATCATTGCATCAATTTTAGCTTCCAAAGCCAAAGATGATCCTATCGAGTGAGCACTTGATTATGAGTAGATTGATTTTTTGTTAGAACGTTCCCATTGGGATGACTTTTCGGCCAAGTTTTCAAGAAATTTCCAAGCATCGTCATGATGTTGAGCAAGAAAATTGCCTTGGCACATTGATTCAAGGATGGTTCGTGAACTATTTTCAAGTCCATCGTACAAGATTTGGTAAAGGATCCATTTTTCGAAATTATGGTGTGTACATTTATCAAAAGCTCTTTAAATCTTTTAAAATATATCCCGAAAGGTTTACCCCTGAATTGATGAAAATTGACAATTTCATTTTGAATTTTAGTTGTTTTTTCCAAGGGGTAGAACTTTTTTAAGAAAACTTTAACAAATTCTTCCCACGTTTTAATCGAGTTTGATGGTAAGTTGTACAACCATTTTTTAGCGTAATCGGTAAGAGCAAATGGAATCAATCGAAGTTTGATTTCGTCATCACAAAGTTGTTGAAGTTTAATGGTCACACATACTTGTTTGAATTTCGTTAAGAAAATGTATGGGTCATCATGTTTAAAGTTGCCAAATTTTGAGAGCGTGGCAATATGATTGGAATGAATTTCAAAATGGTTATCTGTTGAGGCAGATAACGTGATGCAAAAAGGAATAGAAAGTCTATCGGGAAAGATTCTATCCATGAGAGTTCGAGGGGCATTTTCGTTCGCCATCGTTGGAGGATCGTTTGTTCGAGTAAAACAATTTGTTGTTGTGTCACAAGTCCAAGTACTCATGAATAAGAAAAAGTCAAGGAGAGAAAGAAGTGAGAATCGAGTTAAGAGAATGAAACAAGGTTTGGAAAATGCAGTGAAAAATTGTTATATATATATATATATATGTTTTGAAGGCAAAATATTAACCAAAAAGGATTTATTTTTCAAAAGGAAGATTGATCTTTGTTTTTTTTTTGGATTTTCAAATTTTTTCTTCTTTTTTTATATGTTTTTCTTTTTTTACTTTTAGTATTTGAAAAGATTGTATTTTTTTGGATTTTTTTATTTTTTTTCAAAAATTAACTTAAATAAAATGCTTGTTTTTTTTATTTTTTTATTTTGTTTGAAATTTTTTTTAAGGAAAAGGTTTGAATTTTTTTTTGGATTTAAAAAAAATAAAAACTAAGTTAAGTAAAATGTAATTTTTTTACTTTTGGATTTTGTTTTCGTTTTTTTATATATGCATGAACTAATGCAACTAAATGAATGCAAGGACTTAATTACAAATTTTATGTCCTTAGTAGCTCCTAACCCAAAATTGTATAATCATACTTTGTCTTAATTCAACAAAATAGTTCTTAGCCAGGTAACGAACAAGAGTTATTGGTGCACCACAAATCACCGTAGCAATGTAGCCGAAGGTTTAAGTACCTTAAGAGAAACAATCACTATAATATTTATGAATCGCCATAATGTTTATATATGATTATTACTCTACCGTAGCCTAGAAACCAAGAAGTTAAATTTTTGAAAGAAGACAACTTGTCAAGATACAATTAAGTCCTAGGTGAGCTCGCGAAACCCTTAAGTCCAAAGTTTAACCGTTATTATTAGTCAAATTCTATAATGAAATGAAATTTGTGGGCCAAGGAAGGGGTGGTGAAATCCCCCACCTTATGTGAAGTTGGGCATTGCCCCTAGATAATAAAATAAGATTATATGAATGCAAACTGAAAATAAATGTGAATTAACAATGCAGCTACAAGTGAAATTTTTTTTATTTTTGTTTTTGAATTTTTTTTTAAATGCAAGCAACCAACAATGCAAAGAAAATAACAACAAGGAATAAGAGCATGATACCAGAGCGTGTAGAATTATTATAATTTTTTTTATTTTTCAAAGGAGCGATTTTTTTTAAGCAAGCAATTTATTTGACAAGTAGAGCAAACTAGCAAGCGATTCTTCCTTTTGATTTTCTGCTTTTGCAACCTGAAATTTAAAAAGGAGATGAAAATAAAATATTTTTTTAAAAGAGCATAAAAGAAAAATGAACTTTACTTAAAAAACAAACAAATAATGAAAGATTATACTCGGCCCGTTTGGGACCAAAGCCCAACTCTACTTTATTATACGCGATTAAAACAAATAAAAACTTGTTCGCGATTAAAATCTCTGCTTCTTTACTCACAATAAACCAAAACTCATCAATTCCTAAATTTAAGAATTCAGAGCAATTTTAAAATTCAAAATCCAAAAAACAAGATGCTAAATTTTGTGCCTCTGTCCCAACATCAGTTCGTGGGTTGCAGTTGCTAAAGGTCAAAATCGAGGGTTGGGTTTCAGGCTGTAGGGTGTTGAATTGGTGAGGAGCAGTGGATGTCGATTCGGGTTTGTGGCAGAGGAAGGGAAGAAACTCAAAGCAATTTTGAGGTGATGCTATGATTGTTTGGTTGTAGGCGATGGAATTCAGGTCTAAATTGTTTGGTTTTTTTTGGACCGGTGATCGCGATTGCTGAGGATGCGACGGTTGGGTGGTGGTTGTAGATGATTGTAGATGGGTCAATGTGGCTTGGGTTGGCAAGGAGGAGGTGGCAATGAAGTGATAGGTTTGATTCAAGCTTGCAGGTTGTGGTGATTGTTGCTGGTGCTCAGATAGGTGAAGAGAGTTGTAGTTTTATAGATGAGAAAGGCAGTGAGAAGGCGGCAGGTTGATGACTGTTGTCGATGGTGGTTTGTAAGCAAGGACGGTGGGAAGTTACGAAGGCGGTGGCAGTTGGATGTTGAGTGTGGATGTTGAAGTGAGGTTGCAGCAGTGGTAAATGAAATGTAGTTTGAAGTGACTGAAGTGGATGGTTCTATAGGCGGCTATTGGTGAATTGTAGTGATGGAGATGTTGTTTGAGTTGAAGGCTTTGAATGGTTTGCAGTTGTGTGAGGCTCTTGTGAAGGTTGTTCTGGTGGAAAGTTAGATGGGGGTTGTGGTGTAGGATGCAGTGTTTCAGATTGTAGCCATGGTGTAAATGAGGGTTATATGATGCTGAAGAAGGCATGATGGCAGTGTTTGTTATATAGCAAGTGAAAATTGTTTGGCTGGTGTTGGATAGGAGGTGTGCAATGCACATAGAAGTACAAATACAAACAGAAACAAGAATAGAGAAGTGCAATGCACAGAAATTGGTTATATAATTGTCGTGTTGGTTATGCAATGCACAGAAACAATAAAGAAGTGAAATGTAGAGAGGTTTTTGTGTATGCTAGAGAATGGTGTAAGTACAGCAGTTAATGATGTTGGTTGTAGTGTGTAAGATGGGTGGTCGGAGTTTGTTTAAAGAGGCAGTGGAGGATGGTCGGGTGTTTAAAGAGTTGTTCAATTTGTAGACAGTTTGTAGTTAGATGTAGCAGTTGATGTGTAGTTGCAAGAAGATGGTGTATGATATTAAGGGTAGTGGAGATGAATGGGTGGTGAAGTATTTTGTGGTGGAGTGTGGACAGAGGATGGTCTTGGTTGTGGTGAAGGTAGCAGGAAGGAGGCAGTGGCAATGGATGGTGGTTGATGTTTCAGGTGGAGGTTGTGTATGATGACAGTAAGATAGTGGGCGATGAAATGTTTATAGATGTTAGTGGAAGGAATGAAGTGATGATGATGGTTGAGGATGGTTGTTGAGGGTGGTTATTTGGGTAAAGTAGTGGAGAAGGTTGAGATTTGGCAGTGTATTTAGTGGATGGCAGAACTAGGCAGAGGTGGTATATGTTGGCAGTGAATCAAGGCAGGGAAATGGTAGCAGCAGTTTTTATGTTGAGACGAGAATGTGCACACTTGTGCATGTTCTTGGCAGGAGATGGAGTTTGTGTTTCGATGAGGGGCAGTTTGAGTAGTGTGCAGAGTTGGGAAGAAGTTTTGTCGTGTTTGGTAAGTATGTGGTGGGATGTTTTATGGTTGTTGATAGAGGTAGATTGTTGACAGAAGGCAGTGTGAAAGTTTGTATGGTGTTATGTAGGAATATGTAAAAAGTGAGAATAAAAATTGTAAAATAAAATATGTAATGCAAATGTAAATGGAATAATATTTATAAATATATATATTTGTTTTGAAATGAAATTGTGTATTTATTTATTTTTACTAGAATTGCAAATGCAAATAGAAAAACAAAAAGCACAAAAATCAAATGAAAGAAAAAACCACACAACAAACACACAAAACAAAATATTCTTTTTTATAAATGCAACTCAATGTACAAAATGAACACACAATAAAATCAAACAAAAATAATTCGAAGAGTAAAACTAAAATCAAATCTCTTCCCCAGCAATGGGGCCAAAAACTTATTAGACGTCGAATTTTTTATCAGTTAGAAAATCGCTGAAAAATTATGTCATAATAATAACCACAAGCGCACGGCGTATAATTGTAGCACGTATGCGAGTACGGGTCGATCCGTAGGGAAATGAATTAATTTTAAATTCTACTCAATCAAATTAGACCAAAGTTTGAAGATAAGTTAAATAAAATTGCTAAAAAAACTAACGAAAAGTAGTTTGAAAACTAAGTATTAGATTAAAAGCAATTTAGGAGCAAATCTACTCTCATGATCATATAAATCAACATTCATGAAGTTATGATCTTTTCGTTTCTTTTTGTCATTTGTGAACTAATTGATGCATTTTCATAAGCATGGCCTAATTGTGTTATTAATTAACACACTTAAACCATCAAACTCTAATGCACCCTCTAACCCACTTACTAACTTTAATGAAAATGACATGAAATTAAAAGTAAAATCTATTTTAAGCATGGTTTAATTACTATTTAATTAGTAACATAAACCATCAAATTTTGATTCTAATTATATTTTCATTACCATAATCATATGTAGATGAAGAGGTAATTAGTGATTCATATGAATAAGCATAGCCTATTTGTTTTGAACAACATAGGCTATCAAACTCAATATTAAACACAAAATCACATAAACATCAACATATCATTAAGCACAAAAAAGGAAGATCATAATATGAATTCATTTTGTTGATTCATTATGAATCATGAGAGCTTTATCGCTCCTAAATTGATAGGGTTTAGCTACACATAATTGAATTCATGTTAACATAAAATGATTTTGACAAAAAACATGAAGAAAAGAAAGAGCTAATCAAAAGAAAAAGGAACTAACTACTTGCATAAAATAAATCTAAACTAATTGCATGAATTAAAAGAGAGCATAAGATAATAAAAGAGCATAAAAGAAAGGCATAAATAAAAATTGAGTGAAAGTAAAAAACAAAGCTAAGAAACCATGAAAGAAACTTTTATTTATCTTTGAATTTGTGGCTACAACTTGCCTAAAAGGTAAGAAGATAATTACATAAGACATAAGGTTTATTTATACATGCTTAGAACCCTAATTCATATTTTATGGGACTACCTAAAATGCCCTTTAGGAAGTGTAACCTCCAAGTAATCATTAGGGAATTAATTAATCCTCACTGGCATGCCTTTAAACCTCCATTAACATGTACATGTACTTTTAATTATGAACCATATGGTAGTCGGTTAGTGGACTCCTCCATGTTGCATGAATTCATTTATTTCCAATCATTTGCTTTCAACATATGTGCATGCATTTATCCATGAAAGCTTCTTCATATTTGCTCTCCATTTCCTACAATTAAAAATAAAAATGTGCAAATAATTTTTCTCAAAATTAAATCATACACAAATTTACCATTTTACCCCCTAAATGAAGATGAATAAATGGTGATTTGAAACAATTTTAAATTTTGGTTTAAACGTGTAAAATACCCTAATATCCTTATTTATTTAAATAAAAGTAGAATAAATATGGAAGTAAAAATATGCACTTTTACGTCCACATCAATAGGGCAGGTTGACCATTGGATGGTTGTGCTAGTAAGGAGATAAACTGTAACGACCCATATTCTACGTATCGAAGGATCATAGAATATTAATATTATTTTCATTTGCGGTTGTATGATTCTACAGTTTTGGGAAATGACTAATGGAGTCATTTCATTTCCTTAAAAAAAAATTTGAATTTTTCTATGACAGTTTTGCCCTTGGAAATCTTCCATGGCCCATAACTTTTGATAGGAATGGAAGTAGATTCTGAAACCACTTCCATTGGATTGGGATGATGATTTTTCTTTTCGTAGAGTGGTCACATTAAGAAAATGGACTTACAGTTTGAGAGATATGGCTGTTTGAAGATTTTATTGGTGTTAGACAACTTAAATGGGTAATTAGGATCATTAGTTGATGGCACTATGACCCATTTTAGGTTTGGGGTAAATGGGAGCTGTAGGTGTTGATGGGATATCTCCTTCCTCATTTGCACAACTCCCAAAATAGCTCCTTACCTCCATTAATCATCTTTTCATCCAAAAACCCATCAAAACCTTACTTTAATTAGCCAAATCTCATCATTAGCAAGTGAATAGTGAAATCCATCCTAAAGCTTGAAGATTTGCTACTGCAAACACATTGGAATCCGTGCATCTGTTTTTCATAAGAAAATCTAGAGCTTAGCCTGGGTTAAGGTGAGTGACTATTAGTCTCTCTTACTAATTAGCAAATATTAGGCTATAAACACCTTCTAAAATCCCCTAAAAATCTTTATAAATCATCTTGAATCGTATTATGACACATATGTGAATTTGGATTAATTTAGGTTAAGTTTGTGGAATTGTGATTTTAGGGGTCCATGGTTGTACCCTATGAATATATGGCTATTCCATTATATTTATGCTTTAATTTACTCTGTTTCAACTATTTGCTTATTGTTATATCTTTTACATTTTATATGCTTGTTGTAAACATAGTTGAATGGATGCAAACGCCAATCGAATGGCGAAAATAGCCGTGTAATGTTAGAGAGGGGCTGTCCGGGAGGGATCACCATATAAGGGTTGGCTACAACCCCTATAGATGGATTATAAGGGGATGAGATTGGTAGGGGACAACAAGGGAAGTCCTAGGAAACAACACGTTAAATTTCGAGTCATTTGGAATTCGTATGCTCAAGTTACGACCGATTGAAGATGGATCATTATAGGGATCAACTCGGTTGGAGGGGTCTGCTACGTACCCTAGAGATGGAATGTAAGGGGTGCGATTGATAGTGGGAGGTGATGAGATATGTTGGAGGTTGCGTGCGAAGTTTGGGGTCGAATAGAGTTAGTGTGTGGCACGATATACAGGGAGAAAGTGTTAAGGGATATGGGTCGGTAGGGGAGGGCTCGGTCCCATATAGGGATCAAACCCGACCCTTAAGGTTTCACCCTATAGGGGTTCAACCCCTAGGTAGATCAAGGGGTTCTAAAGGAGTCCTTTGGTGGAGTTTGGTTCGTCGATGGTGGCGCGGTTGCTCGTTTGATGGTTTGGTTCGATGGTGGCCGTAATTCTCGAGGAACGACTTCAGCAACGGCTAACGTTACTCCGGGAGGGAGAGAGGGCTATGATGAGTCGGATTTAGGGAACTATTGGAGGCGAGTTACGAGACACATGATGACACTCTATGATATACGATGACTGTCAAGAGTAGTTCCCAACTGCAACGACCTCTAACGGGAGTTGGGTGGACAGTTTCGAGATAAACTCTGCTATGGATAGCGTATGCAAGGGGAGGAGTTCGATGATACTCATGGGGATGATATGGATTGATACGGCGACAAATCTAGTCTTGAGTGTTGAGATGGATTGATTCGGTGACGTTTCTAGTCTCTTTGGGATGGATTGATTTGGGGATGCATCTAGTCTCGTGATGATTGGGATGGATTGGTGCATCTAGTCTCGTGATGATTGGGATGGATTGGCGCAGTGATATGCCCTGTCCCTGAGT
The DNA here is from genome assembly GCA_030737815.1 of Allium fistulosum. Taxonomy (NCBI): domain Eukaryota; kingdom Viridiplantae; phylum Streptophyta; class Magnoliopsida; order Asparagales; family Amaryllidaceae; genus Allium; species Allium fistulosum. The sequence goes on along the minus strand of CM060903.1, from coordinate 837,977,793 downwards.
TTGCGATTTGTCATATGTCCAATGCATCGAGTGAGTGAATGTGAGGATGGATGTTTTATTTATTTGTTTCTATCACCTTAGGGATATCATATGATATAGATACCATCGATATAGATATCTAGACACCCTTTGTACCAACATTACACCCATGATGGTAATTAGAGTAGCTTATATTGTTTATGTGCTAACTTTGTGGATGCAGGGACATATCAGGTAGGATTTCGTTTATCGATTGTCCTATTCTATCTTTTTATAGTATTTGAGATTTCTATCACTCACACCGGATGGTTGTCTGACCTGGGGTTTTATGCATTGCTTCTTATTACTTTGGGTACTCTTAAATGAGTAGATTAGAGACAGCTTTGGTGAGCACGAGTAGCTGTTCAGGCGGCGAGCAGGAGGCTATTTCTCGTATTATTATATTTACTCTAGTGTTTTCCACTGTCCAGTACTATGGAGCTTATTAGTACTCTTATTTTGTGAGACAGTTATTTAGGAGTTATTTGGGATTATGACTCTATTTCTACCGCTTCACATTATGGATCTATTACTCAAATGCTATGATATATTTATTCATTTACTATCTCACTTGTTTTATATCTATGATATTGCTATTATATTTTGTTCGATGCACTATGAGATATACGACAGGTTCTGTGTTATGTTGTTTATTTTACCTTTAGATGACCGGTTACATCGGCCGAGCACCATTGCAGTGCACCATCCAGGTCTTTTAGATGTCGGCGGTGTAGGACGGTCGTCTTATTTGGTATCAGAGCGTAGGTTGTGTTGTTAAACCTAAGGGATACCAGGATCCACTAGAGATAAGGTAGCAGTTCTCACCTTTAGACTGGATCGAAAGTGTGTATATATACGAGAGAGCGTATTTGTTATATGTTTTGGTTTTCAAAACTATATAGCAGTATACAAGTATATTGCATACACGAGCACTATTGATACCATTTTCTCCAAGGGAGAGAGAGCACATTCTCATCATAGATTAAGAATGATTTGGCATATGAGAAAAGTGGTTATTGACTCCATCTTTGAAGTAGAGGACTGGGCGGGATCAGGGACCACTTACCCCGATCTATCGAATATGCTTGTAGAGATGGTGCAAATTATTATTCTAGAATGTCCAAGTCGCTCTAAATGATTTTTGTGCTCAAGTGCAATCACCTAGAGTCAACTTTGCCGAGATGTATATAGACTTCGTGAGTCTAAGTGGCAGACCATTCCTTGGGATGGAGTTGACTATTGAGGTGTAATACAAGATGATATTTGTGAAAGGATCTTCGATAATTTGGAACTAGATGATACCGTGAGGTAGTAGTTGACCTCTAGGTGACCCTAGGGACGAATGATGAACTTAGAGAGTTACCTTATAGCTTCGATTCATGAGGACCATTTATTTGGGATTAGTTCATAGTTCGCTTCGAAGAAGTTTGTATTGACTTTTTAGAAAGTCAATGTTGTTTTGGGACTCCGTCGATTTGAAGTAAGGCAATGTGTCTTTGTTAGAGTATGTGGCCAAATTCAATAAGATGTCGAAGTATGGTCCATTTTCCCATTGATACTCCGCACAGAAAAGATGAAGAGGTTATCATTGATTGAGTGATCATCTTGGGAAACGATTGACTTGTCATATTGACTAGAGCTTCGAGGAGTTGATCCAGAAGGCTTTCTGATGTAGAAGCCTGTACCCAGTGTGAAAGGCTGTCCCGAACTAGTTGAGTGGGGACAGATGATGGAAGCATATGCATTAAATGTCAGTTCGATTTCATCGATTGCTCCATCAATGAAAGAGAAGGGAAAGGGCATTACCACCCAGATTATGCTTTTTATTTATGGTGTTTCCATACATGATTTATCCGATGTTGAGGTTTTATATTCCTTTATCTCTAGTGATTTGTAGATAGACTGGAAATGAGACCAAAAATTGTTGATCAATCTTCAGAGTATGACGAACCTTGTTGGGGACTTAGCTAGACTATGTGTTAGCACCAAAATTGGTCACTAACACCCAAGAAAAGGTTTGTGTTGAGAGATTAATGAAGATAGTAAATTAAAACAGAGGAATGTACACAAAACTAACAGTAGAAATAAGAACACCAGAATTATAGTGGTTCGACGTAACTGCCTACGTCCACTGTTAATGTAATCTTTATTGCCTTTCTCAAAGACTTGAATACAGATACAATCCGTAAACTAACAACTCGAATACAAGTTTGAACTGAAAGAAGTGAGTACAAAAAATGGCAAAGTATCCCTGGAGTTCTCGGAAAAAGGTCCCTTCAACTTTACCTTTGTCTCTGTATTTATAGACGAAGATAGGCTGGACTCCCATCGCAGGCCCAGGAACAAGGTACTTCGGCCCACAGTCGGCAACTTCTGTGCACCGAGCCAGGTATGCCGAACGGTGGTCGCCGATCCACCTCGGCCGGTCCAGTGGTTGTCTCGCTGTTAACTCGAAGCAGATTGTCAAAGGACTCGAAGCAAGTGCCATTATGTCCCAAGGTATAGGAAGACTAACCACGTCACTCTGTTGTAGGTCGAAGAGATTAATAACCATCACAAAGTTCACCAATCAAGGCCTGCCGACCGACGCACGCCGAACCATCAAGGCCGAACCATACATGCCGACCTACCTCGACCGAACGAGGCATGCCGAACTACCTAGACCGAGAGGTATCTACTAACCACCCAGACTGAGTCATGCATGACCTTCGTCCTTGACCGAGCGGCATCTGCCGATCCTCCTTCGACCGAGCCATACATACTGATCCATACCTACCGAGCTGCACATACATGCCGAACCTTATCGATTGCATCAAACCCTTATATCTCCAGTCTTTTCTTGACTAGAATCTTGTCTAGTGCTAACTATAACTTCTGCAACTGTCGCTTTGTAGCCGGGCCAAGTTGCCGAGTAACACTATGCATGTGTAACATTTTACATTTTGTCACCGGAAATTAACACTGTGGATGACTGTCGCATCTATAGCGCTTAGTTTCGGACCTCAAAATGGGGAATGTTACAACATGGGTTGTTTTTGCTTGGCCTACACATGGTTAGATATACTTGGTCTATATATGGTTTGTCTTGACCTAGCCTTATCGAGTCATGGATGTTTGTTTATTATTAATTGGTTTGGGTTAGGTATTATAGTATGGGGATCGACTGATCGAAGAGGTACGGAATAGTGGTGGATTGTAAGAGGCTGTTAGTGACTACCGAGACTATTGGGAGGGGGCAGATGGTAGTGATTGGCTACCTGCTGGGGAATAGGGTTATGGTTAGCTTTCTATATTCACTTGAGACTCTACAGGGTGGCTTGTCATCCATGCCGGCAATTAGAGAGTGTCTGGACATATTTGACGCGGTGACCGAATTCCCACCATATAGAGCCTGAGTTTCGTATCGATCGTTAGATGTACTTGACCAGTAGTTATACCTTTAGAGCATATGATGTCCAAAGAGCATAGAAGACTAAAGGTGCGAGCAGATAACCTATTGATGCTGGTGTTCATGTGTACGAGTATATTTGAGTGGGGTGCACCTATAGTGTTTGCCATAGAGGCAGATGGCTCTTTGGAGATGCTTGTTGGCAATCGTTAACAGAGTGATATTACGAACAAGTCCCTTGCTCTGTTATTGATGGCTTGTCGATCAGTTTCATGGTGCTAGAGTGTTTTCTTAGTTGGATCTTGCAATGGGGTTTCACCAATTGAGAGTAGCGAAGGAGAATGTGCCGATTACAGCGTTCCGTACGCCTTTTGGTTTATATGAGTGGTTGGTTATGCCATTCGGGCTAACTAATGCATCAACATACTTTGTGCATCTCATGAACCATGTCATCAGGGATCAGGTAAATAAATTCGTGCTTTTGTTTGTTGATGATATTCTTGTTTACTCATGGACAGAGGAGGAACATAAGACACACTTAAGGATTGTATTGGAGGTGTTGAGAGAGCATCGACTGAAAGCGAAGTTTCTAAATGTCACTTCTGGAAGAAAGAAGTGCGATTTTTGGATCACGTCATTTTTGAGCAAGGCATTGTTGTTGATCCTACAAAATTTGCAGCCGTCCAAGATTTGATCCGACCCAAAAATGCCACAGATGTGAAAAGTTTCTTAGGTTTAGCCAGATATTACAGATGATTCATCCAGGGCATCTCTACGGTAGTAGCACCATTGACTTATTTAATGAAAATGAATAAGACTTTTACTTGGGATGCAGGATGTGAATAGGCATTTTTGAATTTGAAGGAAAAGTTGACGAATGCACCAGTATTGACTATTCTGAGCAGAAGCGAGGAGATGATGGTATACAAGGATGCATGTGGTATCGAATTGGGTGCAGTGTGGATGTAGAAGGCCAAGTTTGTTTCATATGCTAGTCGACAACTGAAACCACACGAGAAGAAATACCCGACCCATGATTTAGAGTCGATAGCGATTGTGTTTGCACTGAAGATGTAGAGGCACTATCTTTAGGAGAGAGGTTAGAGCTGTTCACCGTTCATATATCATTGAAGTACCTCTTTTCATAGAAAGATCTTAACCTTTGCCTATAGAGATGGTTAGTGTTCCTGGCCTCCGATGATTTTGGTATTGCATATACACCGGGTAAAGGTAATGCAGTTGTAGATGCTTTGAGTAGGAGACATGCCTACTTTGGAGCTATGTTCCTAGAGTGGACATAGTTAGAATATATAGCCGCCGGGTATGATTTTCGACCAAGATGCGAGCTAGAGCTAGAAATGTTGGTGAGTTTGACTAACAAACCTACTCTTATAGAGCGGATTGGTACTAGTCAAAGGTGTGATACAAGATTAGCTGAGATCATTTTCAAGATTAAAGCTGGAGTAGAGTCTGAGGATCTAAGACATTATGGACTCGACCAAGACGGTTGGCTCTGTAAGGATAGGAGATTATTTGTTCCCAATGTCGATGTGTTGAGGGATGAGATGCTTTGCGAGTGCCATCATTCGAGATTGACTATTCATCCTGGAGGTAATAAGATCTACCGTGATATGTGGCAGATCTACTTTTGGGAGGGGATAAAGAAAGACGTTGGGACATTTATCTCTAAATGCATGAACTGTCAGTTGGTTAAGGCAGAGCTAAAGAAGCCTAGTGGCCTTATGCAACCGTTAGAAATTCTTGAGTGCAAATGGGAGCAAGTACCAAAGGATTTCGTCGATGGATTGCCGAAGACTCGAGTAGGGTACGACAACATTTGGGTCATAGTCGATCGATTGGCTAAGAGCGACAGATTTATACCCGTCAAGTCATGCAGAACGGCAACCAAACTGGCCGACTTGTATGCGAGATGGATCGTATGATTCCACGATATGCCAAAGAGCATTATAAGTGACCAAGACCCATTGTTCACTAGGGGGTTTTGGAAGAGCTTACAGGAGGCATTAGGGGCAGAGCTGCTCCTCAGCACAGTTTATCGCCCCCAAACTGATGGTCAAACCGAGAGAGTGAATTGTATTTTAGAAGATCTCATACGTGCTTGCATATTAGACTTTGGAGGTTCATAGGATGATAACTTGCATCTTGCTGAATTCGCATACAACAACATTTGTCAATCTAGCATCAATATGACACCATTTGAAGGTTTATATGGCCGACCGTGCAATGCTCCTTCCTGTTGGTGGGAAGTGAGCGAGAAGCTGATACCTGGACCATAGATGATTAGGGAGACTTCAGAAAAGATTGAGATCATTCGATAATGAATGAAAGCTGCTCAAGATAAATAGAAGAGTTACGTTGATAAGAGACATCGAGATTTGGAATTCTCTATCAATGACATGGTATTTGTCAAGATTTTCCTTCGAAAAATGTTATTCGGTTCGATAGTAGAGGAAAGTTGGCATCGAGATTTGTTGGTCCATTTTCTAGTATTAGGGAGGATTGGGAACCCTGCTTACAGAGCCGACTTACCTCAAAGAATGGCCAGAGTGCATAATGTTTTCCATGTCTCCCATTTGTTGAAATTCGAGCACGACTCAAGCATGACTATCACGCCGAATCAGCTTGAGGATATCGAGATTGAACCGAAGGCTTCGAGACCTTGTAGGCCTATTCGTATCGTTGGATGAAGCAGCTTAGGAGGAAGACGGTAGAGCTGGTAAAGGTTCGATGGAGTGATAGTGTAACATCTCGCCTTTTTGTACGTTTAAGCAAACACACGTGTCGACTCAAACCATACAAAAGGGCGGATTATTATTGGGGTGAATAAGAAAAAAACAGAGAAAGGAAAAAAACCAAAACAGAATCTCGCAGCGGAATGACAAAATATAATAATCAAATAACGGTTCATGAAGCTGTTTACAAAACATTTGATTATACTTATACAATACAAAATCAGAGTTACACATACCAGAGATAAATAAATGATAATGCAGCGGAACAGTATGAATGCAGTGGAATAAATATAGTAAATATAAGTAGTACAAATCTTCGTCTTCGTCCTCTAGAAATAAGGTCTTCAAATCCTAAAATGCTCAGGCTGACCCGAGCGAATTGAAAAGAAAAAACACTCGAGTCAGAACTAAAAGATCTTATGTAAGTTAAATCAACGGTAAATAAATATGAGTGTAAACGGCGTCGGAGATGTTTACGGGGTTTGACATCTCTTATCCAGTGTCTAACGTAAGTGCAGTAACTTAAGAAATGTTAGGGATTCACATCTCCTAAGGATCCGTTAAACCATCAACTATGTAGTACAATACGCTATTATAATATGTCTACAGTAAAATAAAAGTATTAAAATAGCGTTATGGCGTTACCCATATCCCCCTTAACACATTTTATAATGCTAATAGTCTATACAATAATGTAACTCCCCGTAAACTGGGGCCTCCAGAGGATACCCCATAGGTACGACATAAAACAAACTCGTAGAAAGCGCACTAGGGTAGGTGACATGGCACAACTAGGCAATGCCAGGGTAGATATACCAATTACACTTCTGGACCGGTGGTAATACATAGCAGCTACTACCGCCCACCTCGAAACACACTCCCAAATAAAAATCGAGGGTGGCCACAAAAATCGCAAATCAGAATATAGTATCGAAGGAATGTTCCCGATCGAAAGAATGACCTCACTTAGCCCGTCAATTGCTCCTGTTTTAGCCACCTTAAGCTAACTCATGGGAGTTAGGTCCACGTATATACCTTATAGGATCGTCGCCACCATCCTACTTCATTCTGGAATCTCCACCGCATACGCTGTTGTCAAAGTGGTTTTCGGTATCGACAGAGAGTATGCCCATATTCGATCCCGGTCTCTTTAACAACCAATCGCTTATTTCACACCGGATGGTTCTTTTACATTTCCAAAATCATTTCATAATTGATATCAAAATATCATATTCAATTCAAATCATATCACTTTCGAAATCATTACTTACTTCCAAAATTATATCACATTGAAATCATAGTTCGAAATTATATTTCTTTTCAAAAGTCATATTTCCACAATAGGTTAAACTCTCATTTCCAAATTATCATATTAAACCAAATATGCTATTTAGATCCCAACTTAGGTTATAAGGTCGCTTAACCACATTCACTTTAAAAATCGAGAATTTGAATATAAACCCGTCCATTTTACTTAGTTTGGAATTTAGAAGAAAATAGTTTTAAATAGTTATAAATAGTTAATATAGATTTAAAATAGATTAAATAGCTTTAAAATAGATTAATTAGATTTAAAATAAGTTAAGACAGGTTAATTAGTTTAAAATAAATTAAATGGTTTAAAATAGGTAAAAATGATTTAATATAATTAATACAGGTTAAAATTGTTTAATACAGAAAATCTTAATAATTAGAAATTTTTCAAATAATATATTTTTAAAATAGTTTATATTAAAACGCGAATTTGGAATTAATATCAAATTAAACTATTCATTTCATTTCAACACATTTGGACCATTTAAATTTCCAAGTCAACAAACCAAATTCCAAACCTTTTAATTTAACATTTCAATAAACTATTGAATTTCATATCGTTTCAATCCATGTTCGAAATATTACTTTAAATTACTCCAATTTCAATATATTTCAAAGTTATATTTCAAACCATTTTAATAAGTCATTTTTTGATAACTTCACTTATACTTCAAATTCAAATTTAAAATTTCAATTTTATTCCTTTAAAGAAATCCTTTAACCCTATTCCAATTCCAACATAAATTTGATTTCCAAAATAATTCAATTTATATAATAAAATTCTAATTTCAAATATCATTTAACTCAATTCAAAAATTAAAGGTTTTAAAATCATTTAATTTAACCAATCCGGTGTCCGTATATAATTCTCTACCCTAGGGTCAAGTGATACGGATATTTATCATTTCAATCCGCAATTTAATTTTTTTATATTTATGGATATATATCATTTCAATCCGCAATCCCGAAAATATGAAATCCATAAAATCGCTCGAGTCTATCATTTCAACCCATAACGATTTTTCCTTAATCTATAGATCATTCGGGTATGTTTCATTTCAACCCATAGTGAACTTGCAGTTTATAACGATATAAAATAAAACATCCATTCATCCAATATCAACAATCAACATCCATTACAAACATCATCCAAATCAATCAATAAATATCAATATAGAACTGATAATCAATAACAGGTATTTAACTGGCAATTTATATTCAATAATAAATTAAATAACAATTTAATTCAAATAAATTCAAATTAACTGAGATGATATTCTAAAATATATCAAACAGTCATAAATAAATTTCTAATCGCATCAAAAATTTAATTTAACAAACATAAGAAATTTTAAAAGTTGTGAGTGGGTTAAAACACTCACCTTTGAATTTAAATCGAATTTAAATTAAATTTAAGCCCAAAATTTGAACGGTCTCAGAATTCATCGAACCTGCGTTATAGTGTTCGGAATTTGAAAATGATCCTAACAAAAGAAACTGCACGTAAATCAGACATCAAATGCGAAAGTTATTGCGGTCAGAACATTGAAATCATTTTAAATACAAAAGAAAAGAAAACACACCCAACCAATTTTGGCCACGCGTCTGCATCATCATGTACACGCTCCTTTCTAGACAAACCCTAACCTAGCCGTCGACTACTCAATTGCTTTAACCATCAATCGCCGCCGAACCACTCGCTATCACCAAAATAAGAGGCCACCGTTGGCCTTGCCATGGCCAGGCGCACCCCCACCTTCTACCTCGCGAACACCGGTCGTCCCAGCAGTAGACGCCGCCGCCTAGTTTCAAAGCGAATCACGGTGAAAACGAGCCACTCCAGACCCAAATAGCCACACCGATCACCTTGTCTCGACGTCCTCTACTCTCCTACACAACCCGATTGAGCTATCGACGCAAATCTGCCATTGGATCGAGATTTGGCCTATGAACGGCCGAGGTTCATCCTGAATTTCAGGACAAACGATGCGTCGAATCGAAAAACGAATAACACCAGAAGATTACGCTCTTCGAGAGCTTCAAATCGATATATAATTTGTTTGGATTGGAGGAGTTTGAATTTTTGGATTTGAATTTGGTTTGAAATTGCAATTGGAAATTAGGGTTTGTCTGCCATTGGGAAGAGAGAAGCAAATGGAATTGTACGTACGGAAATTAGAATTATGAAACGACCTAGGGTTTATAACGATATATATATATATATGTAGAACAAAATAGAAATGAATGGGCTCGATTGGTTTGGAAAGTTGAACGATAAATGACCCGGAAAGCCTGTTCTGTCACCGGAGCGAAATGGGTCATCCCATATATCAAAATAAATGTTTTCAAAAATTTTAAATTCAATGGAACATGTTTCAAATCCTAATTCAATAGTATGAAGAAGTTATGATAAAATCAGCTTATTTCAAATTGATTTCAATTAATTTCAATGAAATTAATTTCTAGGCGTTTCGAGTCTGTACGATCAAACGACAAGTCCGATTGTTACATAACTTGAAATCCTACAATAATTCACTGTTACGGATCCGATGAAACTAGTTTCGTCGAAATCCGAAACAGTGGGAAAAATGGCTATTTTCACATTAATTAAATAAATTAATATTAATTAATTAAATCACTTTTCAGTTTTGATCCTATAATTAACAAATTTTATCACTTTTGATTACTTAAACATTTATAACAATTTAAAGCAGATTTTCATGTTAATTCAATGTTAATTATTTCATTAATTACCATGTTTACTTTCAATTTCAATATATTCAGAAATTATAAATGTGATTTTCAATAATTCAATTTAATTGACCTTTCATCCTATTATTCAATCCATTATTATCAAATGGATGAAATTAACGTTGTTTCATGGTTTATTACCTTAATATTCTCAAATTTCATATTAATCTCTATTAACGTAATATTTAAATATTTAATTTCATTTATTTGCAATTTATCCAATTATTATAATTTAAATTTCAATAAATTGATAAATCTTGATATCCACTCTTTTTATTCAACTAATTGTCATATTATGAATAGAATTAACATTATTTTCAATTATTACTTTAATTTACACTAACATAACATTGAATTCAGATTCATTGCAATTGATTACCAATTTTGATTTAATGGACTAAATAAATGGGTAACTTATAATAATTATCATCATTAACGTTTAATTACTTCTATAAGCTACTACTTCCAAACAAAGGTTATACATACTTACATAACACCAATTTTATTCAATTACCATTAATTATATACTGATCCATCAATTGATTCAACATTTCCAGTTGGTTTCCTCATATTCAATTTATAGCCAAGTATAACTTATCTATATTATTTCAATTAATTGGAATTCATTCAATTTATTAATAATTAACTTAAATTGACATTGTTGCCGTTCATTCTAGATATTGTTTGATTCATAACTCACAAATTTTTATTTATTTCAACATTAGATTGCAAAACTTAACTGAATTAACAATTTTTAATTATCGAAAATTACGGGTGGTTACACTCTCCTCCACTCAAAACTTTTCGTCCCCGAAAAGGAAAAAGAAAAGGAAAGAAGGAATTAAGTAATCAATATATCTTATTCAAAATATTAAATTTATAAACAAATAAATTTACAAAATTAATTAATTTAAATAAAATATATATTTATAACAATTAAATCCTTTTTATACACAAATTAATAAAGTTTGGAAAACATTTCTCAAAATTTTCTAAGTCCAAAATTCACGAAAAATTTCGGTAGAGTCTCCTTTGTACGGAGAGGTCTGGGAGAAATAATAATATCAATAATAATAATATATATCAAAATTTTTCAGAATAATTTATATCCCAGCAGTGGAAAAATAATATAATATCGCTATAAAACCGTAATTCGAGAACGTACCTATTTGTCGGGCAAACAACGCTTAATTACGAAACCAAAAGCAGTAGCAATTGCTCCATAACCTGTATTTCCCTTATATAATCCAAAAAGAGTTAATAATTATATAAAATGAAATATTTAAAGTTGTTTCAACCACTAATAAACAAATCAATATAAACAATAATCACTGGCAACCACAGCATACAATCATCATATGAAATCAATATAATCAACCATCCATCCATAGAAAGCAAACAAATGGTTTATTCGAGTTCAGAAATTTTTAACTGTCTAGAATGACAGATAAACTACTGAGTGCACCATATACTTAATAGTCTTAGATGAACCCAATAGATTATTCATACATCTTAAACAATTAGAAGTATCCTATCCCAAACAACCCATAAACCAAAACAATCAATAATTTACAATGTACTTGAGTTATTCTTATTAAATTTCTTTCACAACATTTACAGTTTTTATTTTCCTTTTCATTTATACAAGGATTATTACTTTAACTTACATTTATCTCTTACAAAATTTTATTTCCATTCATTCATTCAGTGTTTATTTCATTTATTTTCCTTTATTACTTAAAAAAATTCATTTTCATTTATTCATATCATGTCAATTTCTTTTTATTTCATTACATTCATTTTATTATTTACTTTAATTATAAATAGTTTAAATATTAACTTAAGTTCAAAATCCTTTACTTACAGTACTCATTTTCTATTTCATTTAATTAGTAGTATTTCAATTTTAACTCAAGTTTATAACTATTTTCATATCAAATTTCTTATTTATAAAAGTAAATTTCATTGAACACTTCCATTACATAAGTTTTACTTGTAAAAATTTCCATTACATATTCTTTTAACATTTCCACTTTTTATAATTGCTAAGTTATATATATGTCTTTAAGAATGCAATTGAAAGTTACACAAGTTTGACTTACTTATTTTAATTAACTTAAGGTTCAATGGTTATCATTTCTTATTTTCATATTCTTTTCATTTACAAGTTACAAATTTCAAATTCCTTGTATATTTCAGTTATCACTTAGCATATAATTTCTTATTTTCATTTAGAAGTTTCAATTATTAAATAATTAAAATTTTATTCCATTACAATGATTGAAATCTCTAATTCATAGAAAATTAAGAACTAAATGTCGGGTTCCATTTCAAATCATTTTAAAATAATATATACATATATATATATATATACACACTTATAACTTTTATATCCAATCATATTTAATCTTTAAATTTTTTATTTGTTTATCAAAATAGATCTGTAGTAAAACTACTACAATGGCCTTCCCACTTTGAAACTCGAAAATGAATGTCAATGATGCGTGCACTCATCACCGAAATTATTTTCCAACGATAGATAGGGGAGTACAAACTTATTTCTTTTCAAAATTTCATTAAAACAATTCCTTCAAATTATATTGAAATATTATTTATATCGAAAAATACTTCCAAATAGTATTAATATTATTTTCCAAAATCTTTTGAAAGAAATTTTCAAAATCCCGGAAATTAAGTTCTAAATTTCAAAATTTCACTTATTTTATTTTCAAATCTTATTTCCAACCTATACCTATAGATTTCACTACCTAACAACCAACATATTACAACCAAATATATCATTTATAATATTGTTATTTTATATACAAAATATATAATAGGCAAAATTATTTCATTTACCTATGTTTCAAAAACAAATATTGTGTCGGTCTGTCCTATTAAGTGTTTAGAAATCCCTATCAATGTCATAGTGTCCTATGCACCAACCAGAATTTATAAATACAAAACGGAACAAATTAACACAATATAAAAACCTTTTTATAACACTAACAAATACGCTCTCTCATATATATATATATATATATATATACTCTCAATGACTTATTCTAGGGTATTACTACCCTATTTTTAAAGAGTCATACCCCACAAAGCTAAGGTTATCGCTAAACCTGGCTCTGATACCAACTATAACATTCCGCCTTTTTGTACTTTTAAGCAGATACATGTGCCGACTCAAACCATATAGAATGGCGGATTGTTATTGGGGTGAATAAGAAAAAAACAGAGAAAGAAAAAAAAACAAAACAGAATCTCGCAGCGGAATGAAAAAATATAATAATCAACTAAAAGTTCATGAAGCTGTATACAAAACATTTGATTATACATATACAATACAAAATCAGAGTTACACGTATCAGAGATAAATAAATGATAATACAGCGAAACAGTATGAATGTAGTGGAATAAATATAGTAAATAATAGTAGTACAAATCTTCGTCTTCGTCCTCCAGAAATAAGGTCTTCAAACCTAAAATGCTCAGGCTGACCCGAGCGAATTGAAAAGACAAAACACTCGAATTAGAACTAAAAGATCTTATGTAAGTTAAATCAACGGTAAATAAATATGAGTGAAAACGACATCGGAGATGTTTACGGGGTTTGACATCTCTTATCCAGTGTCTAACGTGAGTGTAGTAACTTAAGAGATGTTCGGGATTCACATCTCCTAAGGATCTGTTAAACTATCTACTATGTAGTACAATACGCTATTATAATATGTCTACAGTAAAGTAAAAGTATTAAAATAGCATTAAGGCGTTACCCATATCCCCCTTAACACATTTTATAATGCTAATAGTCTATACAGTACCGTAACTCCCCGTAAACTGGGGCCGCTAGAGGATACCCCATAAGTACGACATAAAACAAACTCGTAGAAGGCGCGCTAGGGTAGGTGACACGACACAACTAGGCAATGCCAGGGTAGATATACCAATTACACTTTTGGACCGGTGGTAACGCATAGCAGCTACTACCGCCCACCTCGGAACACACTCCCAAATAAAAATCGAGGGTGGCCACCAACATCGCAAATCAGAATATAGTATCGAAGGAATGTGCCCGATCGGAGGAATAACCTCACTTAGTCCATCAATTACTCCTATTTTAGCCACCTTAAGCTAACTCATGGGAGTTAGGTCCACGTATATACCTTATAGGATCGTCGCCACCATCCTACTTCATTCTGGAATCTACACCGCGTACACAGTTGTCAAAGTGGTTTTCGGTATCGACAGAGAGTATGCCCATATCTGATCCCGGTCTCTTTAGCAACCAATCGCTTATTACACACCGGATGGTTCTTTTACATTTCCAAAATCATTTCATAATTGATATCAAAATATCATATTCAATTCAAATCATATCACTTTCGAAATCATTACTTACTTCCAAAATTATATCACATTGAAATCATAGTTCGAAATTATATTTCTTTTCAAAAGTCATATTTCCACAATAGGTTAAACTCTCATTTCAAAATTATCATATTAAACCAAATATGCTATTTAGATCCCAACTTAGGTTATAAGGTCGCTTAACCACATTCACTTTAAAATTCGAGAATTTGAATATAAACCCATCCATTTTACTTAGTTTGGAATTTAGAAGAAAATAGTTTTAAATAGTTATAAATAGTTAATATAGATTTAAAATAGATTAAATATAATTAAAATAGATTAAATAGCTTTAAAATAGATTAATTAGACTTAAAATAAGTTAAGACAGGTTAATTAGTTTAAAATAAATTAAATGGTTTAAAATAGGTAAAAATGATTTAATATAATTATTACAGGTTAAAATAGTTTAATACTTTGAAAATCTTAATAATTAGAAAATTTTGAAATAATATATTTTTAAAACAGTTTATATTAAAACGCGAATTTGGAATTAATATCAATTAAACTATTCATTTCATTTTAACACATTTAGACCATTTAAATTTCCAAGTCAACAAACCAAATTCCAACTTTTAATTTAACATTTCAATAAACTATTGAATTTCATATCGTTTCAATCCATGTTCGAAATATTACTTTAAATTACTCCAATTTCAATATATTTCAAAGTTATATTTCAAACCATTTTAATAAGTCAATTTTCGATAACTTCACTTATACTTCAAATTCAAATTTAAAATTTCAATTTTATTCCTTTAAAGAATTCCTTTAACCCTATTCCAATTCCAACATAAACTTGATTTCCAAAATAATTCAATTTATATAATCAAATTCTTATTTCAAATATCATTTAACTCAACTCAAAAATTAAAGGTTTTAAAATCATTTAATTTAACCAATCCGGTGTTTGTATATAATTCTCTACCCTAGGGTCAAGTGATACGGATATTTATCATTTCAATCCGCAATTTAAATTTTTTATATTTATGGATATATATCATTTCAATCCGCAATCCCGAAAATATGAAATGCATAAAATCGCTCGAGTCTATCATTTCAACCCATAAAGATTTTTTCTTAATCTATAGATCATTCGGGTATATATCATTTCAACCCATAATGAATTTGCAGTTTATGACGATATAAAATAAAACATCCATCATCCAATATCAACAATCAACATCCATTACAAACATCATCCAAATCAATCAATAAATATCAATATAGAACTAATAATCAAAACAGGTATTTAACTGGCAATTTATATTCAATAATAAATTAAATAACGATTTAATTCAAATAAATTCAAATTAACCGAGAGGATGATTTAAAATATACCAAACAGTCATAAATAAATTTCTAATCACATCAAAAATTTAATCTAACAAACGTAAGAAATTTTAGAAGTTGTGAGTGGGTTAAAACACTCACCTTTGAATTTATATCGAATTTAAATTAAATTTAAGCCCAAAATTTGAATGGTCTCATAATTCGTCCAAACAAGCGTTAAAGTGTCCGGAATTTGAAAACGATCCTAACAAAAGTAACTGTGCGTAAATCAGACATCGTATGCGAAAGTTATTGCGATCAGGACATTGAAATCAAAATTTTAAATAAAAAGAAAACACACCCAACCAATTTCGGCCACGCGTCTGCATCATTCTGTACACGCTCCTTTCCAGACAAACCTTAACCTGGCCGCCGACTACTCAATTTCTTTGACCATCTATCGCCGCTGAACCACTCGCTATCACCAAAATCAGAGGCCACCGTTGGCCTTGCCATGGCCAGGCGCACCCCCACCTTCTACCTCGCGAACTCCGGTTGTCCCAGCAGTAGACGCCGCCGCCTAGTTTCCAAGTGAATCACGGTGATAACGAGCCACTCCAGACCCAAATAGCCACACCGATCACCTTGTCTCGACGTCCTCTACCCTCCTACACAACCCGATTGAGCTATCGACGCAAATTCGCCGTTGGATCGAGATTTGGCCTATGAACGACCGAGGTTCATCCTGAATTTCAGGACAAATGATGCTTCAAATCGAAAAACGAATAGCACCATAAGATTACGCTCTTCGAGAGCTTCAAATCGATATATAATTTGTTTGGATTGGAGGAGTTTGAATTTTTGGATTTGAATTTGATTTGAAATTGCGATTGAAAATTAGGGTTTGTCTGCCATTAGGAAGAGAGAAGCAAATGGAATTGTACGTACTGAAATTAGAATAAAGAAACGACCTAGGGTTTATAACGATATGTATATATGCAAAACAATATAGAAATGAATGGGCTCGATTGGTTTGGAAAGTTGAACGATAAACGACCCGATAAGCCCGTTCTGTCACCGGAGCGGAAATGGGTCATCCCATATATCAAAATAGATGTTTTCAAAAAAAATTAATTCAATGGAACAAGTTTCAAATCCTAAATCAATCGTATGAAGAAGTTATGATAAAATTAGCTTATTTCAAATTGATTTCAATTGATTTCAATTAAATTAATTTCTAGGCGTTTCGAGTCTGTACGATCAAACGACATGTCCGATCGTTACGGAACTTGAAATCCTACAAAAATTCACTGTTACGGATCCGATGTAACTGGTTTCGTCTAAATCCGAGACAATGGCCAAAATGGCTATTTTCACATTAATTAAATAAATAAATATTAATTAATTAAATCACTTTTAAGTTCTGATCCTATAATTAACAAATTTTTATCAATTTTGATTACTTAAACATTTATAACAATTTAAAACAAATTTTCATGTTAATTCAATGTTAATTATTCCACTAATTACCATGTTTACTTTCAATTTCAATATATCAGAAATTATAAATGTGATTTTCAATAATTCAATTTAATTGACCTTTCATCCTCTTATTCAATCCATTATTATCAAATGGATGAAATTAACATTTTTTCATGGTTTATTACATTAATATTCTCAAATTTCATCTTAATCTCTATTAACGTAATATTTAAATATTTAATTTCATTTATTTGCAATTTATCCAATTATTATAATTTAAATTTCAATAAATTGACAAATCTTGATATCCATTCTTTTTATTCAACTAATTGTCATATTATGAATAGAATTAACATTATTTCCAATTATTACTTTAATTTACACTAACATAACATTGAATTTAGATTCATTATAATTGATTACCAATTTTGATTTAATGGACTAAATAAATGGGTAACTTATAATAATTGTCACCATTAACGTTTAATTACTTCTATAAGTTACTACTTCCAAACAGAGGTTATAAATACTTACATAACACCAATTTTATTCAATTACCATTAATTATATACTGATCCATCAATTGATTCAATATTTCCAGTTGGTTTCCTCATATTCAATTTATAGCCAAGTATAACTTATCTATATTATTTCAATTAATTGGAATTCATTTAATTTATTAATAATTAACTTAAATTGACATTGTTGCCGTTCATTCTAGATATTGTTTCATTCATAACTCACAAATTTTATTTATTTCAACATTAAATTGCAAAACTAAATTAACAATTTTTAATTATCAAAAATTACGGGTCGTTACAGATAGTGATAGCGATTGCCCTTGGGAGACCGAGGAGAGCCGAGGACGACGTATCTAGATCTCTTTATTTGGTAAGGTTTCTTGTTTATCGCTTTTACTTTCACTTGTGATATCATTAAGTATGTGTCTTAGTATAGTATCTTGGATGCTAAGATAGCCTTAGATAGTTCTTTTTCTTGATTGCTATGTGTGTATGGTTGATGCATGATAGTTGCATATGCTTGTATATGATTGTTAGGCATGCAAGTTGACACTATTGGCTTGATTATGGGATTTCAGGGGTGAAATTCCTAAAGGGGGAAGAATGTGATGACCTATATTCTACGTATCGGAGAATCGTAGAATATTAATATTATTTTTATATGAGGTCGTATGATTCTATAGTTTTGGGAAATGACTACTGGGGTCGTTTCTTTTCCTTAGAATATTTTATTGAATTTTTCTGTTATTGTTTTACCTTTAGAAAATCTTGTTTGTCCCATAACTTTTGATAAGATTGGAATTAAGTCCTGAAACCACTTCCATCGGATCGAAATGATGATTTTCTTTTCCATAGAGTGGTCACAATAAGAAAATGGACTTACGGTTTTTGAGATACAGCTTTTTGAAGTTTTTATTGGTTTTAGACGGTTTAAATGAGTAATTAGGTCATTAGTTGATGGGCCCATGACCCATTTCAGGTTTGGGGTAAGTGGAGGCCGTAGGAGCTGATTGGACATCTCCTTTTTCATTTGCACTACTCCCAAAATTGCTCCTTACCTCCATTAATCATATTTTCATCCAAAAACCCACTAAAACATTACTTTAAATAGCCAAATCTCATCATTAGCAAGTGATTGGTGAAATCCATCCTAAAGCTAGAAGATTTACTACTGCAAACATATTGGAATCCGTGCATCTAATTTTCATAAGAAGATCTAGAGCTTAACTTAGGTTATGGTTAGTGATTAGTAGTCTCTCTTACTAATTAGCATGTATTAGGCTATAAATACCTTCTAAAGTCTCCTATAAAACTTTATAAATCATCATAAATCATATTATGACACATATGTGAATTTGGATTAATTTGGGTTAAGTTTGTGGAATTGTGATTTTAGGGATCCATGGTTGTACCCTATAAATATATGGCTATTCCTTTAGATCTATGCTTTGATTTACTATGTTCCACCATTTGCTTGTTGTGTGTTTTACATGTTATATACTTACTGTAAACATGATTGAATGGATGCAAACGCTGATCGAATGGAAAAGATAACCGTTGAAAGTTAGAAAGGGGGTGTCCGGAGGGGTCACCCTATAGGGGTTGGCTACGACCCTTAGAGATGGATAGTAGGGGGGTACGATTGGTAGGGGACAACAAGGGAAGTCCCAGGAAACAACATGTCAAATTTCAAGTCATTTGGAGTTCGTATGCTCAAGTTACGACAGATTGAAGATGGACCATTATAAGGATCGGCTCATTTGGAGGAGTCGGCCTATAGGGGTCGGCTACAACCCCTAGAGATGGACTATAGGGTGGTACGATAGATAGTGGGAGTTGATGAGATGTGTTGGAGTTGGCATGTGAAGTTCGGGATCAGATGGAGTTTACGAGGAGAAAGAGTTAAGGGATATGGGTCGGTAGGGGAGGGTCCGGTCCTATATAGGGGTCGAACCCGACCCCTAAGGTTTCACCATATAGGGGTGCAACCCTTAGGGTAGGTCAAGGGGTTTGGAAGGAGTCCTCTAGTGGAGTTTGGTTAGTCGACGGTGATGCGATTGCTTGTTTGATGGTTTGGTTCATTGGTGACCGTACTTCTCGAGGAACGACTTCAGCAACGACTAACTTTACCTTGAAAGGCAGAGAAGGCTATGATGAGTTGGATTTAGGGAACTGTTGGAGGCGGGTTATGGGACGCATGTTGACACTTTATGAAATACGACGACTATCTAGAGTAGTTCCCAACCACAACAACTTCAGACGAGAGTTGTATGGACAGTTCCAAGACAAGCTCTGCTATGGATGGCGTGTGCAAGGGGAGGGGATCGATAATACTCGTGGGGTTTAGATGGATTGATACGACGATGTATCTAGTCTCGAGTATTGAGATGGATTGACGCAGTGACGTGTCTAGTATCCAAGATGGATTGATGTGGGGATGCATCTAGTCTCGTGATGATTGGGCTAGACTGGTGCGGTGATATGCCTAGTCCCTGAGTTTGTGTATACCCAGTGCACTGAGTGAGTAAATGTGAGGATGGATGATGGATGTTTTGTTTGTTTCTATCACCTTAGGGATACCATATGATGTAGATACTGCCGATATAGATATTTAGACACCCTTGGTACCTTGGCACCCACATTACACCCATGATGATGAAATAGAGTAGCTCATATTGTTTATGTGCTAACTCTATGGATGCAGGGACAGGTCAGGTATGATTTCGTTTACTAATTGTCTATTCTGTATTTTTATAGTATTTGAGGTTTATATCGCTCACTCCAGACTGTTGTCTGACCTGGAGTTTTATGCATTACTTCTTATTAATCTGGGTACTCTTAAATGAGTAAATAAGAGACAGGTTTGGTGAGCATGAGTAGCTGTTCAGGTGGCGAGTGAAATGACCCACTTAATTTTTTTTTTATAAATATTCAGTGGCCATTTAATCAAGAAAATATTTAATTCCAATTTTCTCCTATCCAGGACCTTTCTGCCAATATAAAAATATTGGTTTACTCATTTTATCTTGAGCTTATATATGTGAAGATATATAAGTCATTTTCTACATAAATCAGAGTACAGAAATTTGAAAGTAGAAATCTGTTTGAGTATTACTTAAAGGAAATACTCTCTACATGGCAACGGTGTTTCTCAAAACTAGATTTTTCCAAATAACTTGGGTTAATGCATGACTATTGATTTTATGTCTCAAGACTTATCATTTTACATAAATTCCCCTAATTTTATTACTGGATAAACTGTGCTTTTACTTGTGCATGTGTGTGTGCATGTTTCTGTGCATGTGTGTGTTAGTGGGCAATTCAGGTGCCTTATCTTTCTTGTTAACAAAATTGTCTGAGTTTATCCTATACTTTGGGTTATGAAACAGATCTGAAAACTTAATTTAAAACCCTTGGTTGCTGGCTTAACCCAGGCTCAAGAAAAGAAATGGCTATGTTAGCCCTATTCAGTTTTGCACTATTTTATAACAAAATACATACTATTTTGTTTTCTTTTCAAAGCAACTCAAAACCTTTCTATCAGATTTTATTTTTTTTGACTTAAACATGGATTTTCTTATGTCAATTCTTTAGATATATGTTGGAGATGTTTTCATCCGGTCTCCCCGAACCAGACATGCCGGACCACCAAGATGTCTCCCACCGGTCCAAAGCCTTCCAACCGAACCAACCATTGCCGGTCCAGGTCTCCTGCCGAACCAAACCATTGCCGGTCCAGGTCCCCTGCCGAACCAGCTCGTTGCCGGTCCAACTCATTGCCGGTCCAAACCTCGCCTCCCACCACCGAACCAACTCGTTGCCGGACCAAGCCTCGCCTCCAACCACCGAACCAAAGTCCTATCAGGCCAGATTGTAGCAGCCCAGGCCCACCAGCTGCTATATACCTCCAAGACCCCTACCCCCAGCCTCACTCTATAAATAGAGGGGCAGGGGTACAACAATGGGGACAAGTTTGAGAGCTCAAGCACGGAGAGAACTTTCAAACAACTTTCTTTTACTTGTATCAAAGCTTTGTACTTGTAATCAAAACAAGAGAAGAGAAATAATATATAAAGTGGACGTAGGCACATTCTGGCTGAACCACTATAAATCTGCGTGTCTTTTCACAGTTTAGCCCCTGCTTTTCATATATTTGCATAAATCACCCAAATCACTAAGAACAAACATAAGACCTACTAAATCATACAACTTTGAGGTGTTTGTCCATTTTTTGTGCAAACATTTTTGGTGCTTTCACCGAGAAGGAAAAACTCGAAGCTTTAGCTTCATCTACTTAACAAGTTTTCCTAACAGCATCGTCCGCCACTTGGAAAACATGCCTCCCAAACAGAGAAAAGATGTTAACAAAGGAAAAAACATCGCATCCAGTAGCCTTCCTGATCCAGCTGCCGCGAATCAAGTGAATCGTCCTCCTCCAGCAACGGCAACAAATGAAGGACAGGCTAACCCAACCACTCCTGCCACAGAACAGCCTGCAGCAATTACTAGGGCAGATTTGGACAGAGTTGTTGTTGAAGTAACTAACTGCTTCACGTCCCAGCAGGAAGCCTTGGTGGACCATCTCATGTCACGCTTGAGGGACGCTGAAGAATCCAACCGCAACACTGAATCATGGGGCGAATCCCAGTCTGGAAGATCTCAGAGACAGCAAAGATCTTCCTTCTTCGAAGGAGCTAACGGCAGAAGTAGCCGTGGTAGGAGCCGAGACCGAGCCCAGCCCGAAGTTAGGCCTGAGGAAACGTTTGGTGCCGAACCCAACGGGGAAGGTACCGGGCGAAGGTCAACTGCAGCTGAGCCTGTCATGCTGCCTAACCACAGAAACACCGGTGAACGGGGCCGAGCTAGAGTTCAGCCCGAAGTTGGACCCGAGGAAGTGCTTAGATCAGAACCCAACAGGGGAAGATCAAGGCAAGGGCCAACTGTAGCTGACCCAAGCATGCTCCCAGAAGATCAAAGGCAGCCACTGGAAAATATGAGGAATGATAGACGATACCATCCCTACAGGTTGTCTGGACGGAATCAACCCCACAGAACAGAACCAAACTCATTTCTGTCCGCTCCAAATTCTGATGAAAGGATGGCGCGCTTATTCAGAGAGTGTGTCCAACGGGAGCAAAGAGATCGAGGGATAGGCGCTAGGGTAACCAGTCCTTTCGCCCGCAATATTGAAGTTGCTATCACCCCCCGAGAATGGAAGATGCCAACAATGGAACCCTACAAAGGAACCTCCGATCCCGTTGTACACTTACAGAGATACACACAGCATATGCTCATGAGTGGAGCAACAGAGGGAGTACTGTGCAAATGCTTTCCGCTCTTCTTAGCAGATCTTGCTACCTCCTGGTTCTGTCATCTACCCCAAGGATCCATCAGCTCATGGGAAATGTTGAAAGAAAAATTTATCAGTCAGTTCCGCATTCATGTGGAGCAACCTAAGGACGCTTATTCCTTATCCAGCGTCAAACAGAAACCTGGAGAGAAGCTGCAGCAATACCTAACCAGATTCAACGCCGCAGCAGCCGCAGTTCAAGACGCCGATGAGAAGCTTATCCTGATGGCCCTCTGCAGTGGGGTGCATCCGGACACTAAATTTGCTAGAAGATTGACAAAAGAAAAACCAGCTACTTTACCCGATTTCTTCCATGAAGCCGGGAAATACATGAGGCTTGAGGATGCTGCCATTGAGGGGCAATCAGGACAGCAAAGTAAGACGACCCATGGCAACGCCCCTGCTGTGGCAAGGGACGCTCGAAGAAATGATTCCAGAGACAATGCTGGGGGCAAGAAAGTAGAAAAACGCCTATATCGGCCAGGACCAAGATTCGACTCTTACACCCCTTTGAACGAGACCGTCGAAAATATCTTCCTTGCCACCCAAGGCGAAGTTAGATACAAACGCCCACCATACAAGAAGGAATCAGATAGCGCACAGAAATCTGGAAAATTCTGCCGCTTCCACGAATCCCACGGACATGATACCAACGAATGCCATCATCTCCGAGATCTGATTGAAGAACACATCAGAAGAAAGAAACTGGAACGCTATGTAAAAAGTCAAGACAGGACTCCAGCTCCTGCCAATGAAAACCCAAGGCTACCCTCACCAGGGACCGGCAGAGGCGACCGCAACGCTAGCAGCTCTAGTCAAGAGAAGATAGTGGTCCATACCATCTCAGGAGGTCCGCACATCGCAGACAGAAGTTGGAAAGAGATGGAAAGATATGGGAAGTCGCTCAGAGACAATAGAGACTGTGTCAATACGGTTATAGAAGAGCGCCACCCAAAGCGGAAAGAAAGTGATGACATCACATTCAGTAAACGCGACCTAGAAGGAAGACAGTACCCGCACATGGATCCCATAGTTATCTCTGCCCGACTCGGTCCCGCCGAAGTTTACCGAATACTGATAGACACTGGAAGCTCTGTAAATATCCTGTTCAAACACGCATTCGACAAAATGAGGCTATCAATGAAGGATGTATCTCCCTGCGATAAACCGCTACACGGTTTCACTGGAGATGCGAAAATGCCCATCGGGCAGCTGGACCTCTTCGTTGAAATTGGAAGCCATCCCCGCTCCGTTGTAAGGAAACAGACGTTTGTGCTGATAGAAAACCATTCGGCCTACAACGCCTTCCTAGGAAGACCAGCCCTATCTGACTTCCAGATTGTCCTAGCCCCGTGGTGCCTGAAAATGAAATTTCCAACAGACAATGGGGTAGGGGAAGTGGAAGGAGACCAAGATATTGCACGAGACTGCTACGTAACCGAACTTCGCAACAACCACAGGAGAGATAAAGGGAAAGGTGTAGAGATTGCCCTCTGCACAAAAAGCCTTGAAGCATAGCAACTAAAGAAAGCCCCTCCTCTTCGATACACCAGCGACCCTTTCAATGAATTAGACCCTAGGGACAAAGAGGAGGAGGCCACCGCCGAGCCTGCAGAGGCTATGGAGTTTATATCTGTAGACAAGCACGACTCAAGTAGGCTACTGAAAATTGGGTCGCAGCTGAAAACTGAATTGAAGGAACAACTCATTGATTTTCTCCGCCACAACTTGGATGTGTTCGCTTGGTCACACGCTGACATGACCGGAATCTCCCCCAACATAGCATGCCACGTATTAAAAATTGATCCTACCAAGGCGCCCGTAAAACAAAAAAAGAGAAGTATGGGGGCAGAGCGATCAGCAGCCCTCGATGAAGAAGTAAAGAATCTACTCGCCAATGACTTCATACGAGAAGCTTTTTACCCAGAATGGATCGCCAACCCGGTACTAGTAAAAAAGGCTAATGGGAAGTGGCGGACCTGCATTGACTTCTCCAACCTAAATGACGCCTGCCCAAAGGATTGCTTCCCGCTTCCCAGAATCGATCAACTTGTAGACAGCACAGCCGGGCACGAACTCCTGTCTTTTATGGATGCATACTCAGGATATAATCAAATTCCTATGCATGCTCCCGACCAAGACCACACTAGTTTCATCACCGACCGGGGTTTGTACTGCTACAAAGTAATGCCCTTCGGACTTAAAAATGCAGGGGCCACCTACCAGCGCCTCGTCAACAAAATGTTCGCAGGACTAATAGGACGAACAATGGAAGAATATGTAGACGACATGCTGGTAAAATCACGGAAAGCCAAAGATCACGTGAGCCACCTAGGCGAAATGTTCCAGGTACTTCGACAGTATGGAATGAAGTTGAATCCACTAAAGTGCTCCTTCGGAGTGTCATCGGGAAAATTCTTAGGATTCATCGTCCATGCCCGAGGGATAGAAGCAAACCCTGAACAAGTCCGAGCATTAAGGGACATCAAGATACCTTCCACCCGAAAGGAAATGCAAAGCCTAAATGGAAAAGTGGCTGCCCTAAGCCGATTCATCTCCAAAGCAACAAACAAGTGGGTCCCCTTTTTCGAAGCTCTAAAGAAAGATAAAGGAAAATTCGAATGGACGGACGAATGCTTGACCGCTTTCCTTAACCTAATCGAACACCTCCAGAAACCACCGGTACTCTCGACCCCAAGCGAAGGCGAAGAATTATACCTATACCTTGCTGTGTCATCTCACGCTCTAAGCGCTGCCTTGGTAAGGGAAGATAACCGCACGCAACGACCAGTTTACTTCGTCAGTAAAAGGTTTACTGGGGCAGAAGTCAGATACCCTAAGCTTGAAAAGTTAGCGT
The DNA here is from genome assembly GCA_030737815.1 of Allium fistulosum. Lineage (NCBI taxonomy): Eukaryota > Viridiplantae > Streptophyta > Magnoliopsida > Asparagales > Amaryllidaceae > Allium > Allium fistulosum. The sequence continues at coordinate 837,951,671 of CM060903.1, read as the reverse complement.
ACTGTTTACTAATCACTTCACGAAAGCTACGTCACTACTTCCAATCCCATTCCATCAAAGTTCTGACCGATCAACCACTGAGGCAGGTACTCCACCGTCCCGACACTTCCGGGCGACTACTTAAATGGTGTATTGAGCTGAGTCAGTATGATATCACCTATCACCCTCGCACCGCCATCAAGGGACAAGCCATGGCTGATTTCATTGCAGAATTCACTACCAACGAGGATAAGGAGCAACTGGAAATAACGGAAGATATCAAGTGGAATCTCTTTGTGGACGGTGCATCTAACGAACAAGGCTCGGGGGCAGGTGTGGTAATAATCACTCCCAGGGGAAATAAACTGCACTATGCTATAAGGTTGGAGTTCGCTGCCACCAACAACGATGCAGAATATGAAGCCGTAATAGCCGAACTAGAAATTGCTATCGAGATCGGAGCCAATTCTTTGTGCCTTCACAGCGATTCTCAGCTTATTGTTAATCAAATACTAGGGGAATTCCAAGCTCGAGAAGAACGACTCATAGCATATCTAAAGAAGACCAAGTCGCTTCTCAACCGATTGGACCACTACTTAGTCAAACACATCCCTCGGGAAGAGAACCAAGAGGCCGACGAATTGGCAAAGCAAGCGAGTATGAGGGACGTCGCCATCTTCGGGGCAGTAACTGTCTCAAAGCGAACGATCCCAAGTTTTGAGCAAGTGAATCTGATAGCTGCAACCGAAGAAGCAACTTGGATGACTCCCATCCGAGACTACCTACAAAATGGCACACTACCCGACAGGCGTAACGAAGTCAAGAAAATCTTGAGGAAAGCGTCCCGTTACACGATACAAGGAGACATCCTCTATCGGCACGGGTTCTCTAACCCATTGTTAAGGTGTGTCGCCGGAAGGGAAGCCAAGGAAATCTTATCCAACATTCATCAAGGAAGCCGCGGAGATCACACCGGAGGGCAAACGTTAGCAAAAAAGATACTCCGATACGGATATTTCTGGCCCACCTTAAGCAAGGACGCCTTAGATTTCGTCAAGAAGTGTGACAGATGCCAAAAATTTGCTAAGATCCCTCGGCTACCAACAACCGATATTACTCAGATGACCAGCCCTTGGCCCTTTGCAGTATGGGGAATTGACTTAATCGGTGAACTGCCAATGGGTTGAGGCGGCGCCAAATATGCTATAGTAGCAGTCGACTATTTCACCAAATGGGTGGAAGCAGAACCGCTAAATAAAGTATCTTCAGCGAAAGTTATCAACTTCTTAATCAAAAATGTTCTGTGCAGGTACGGAGTCCCACTAAAAATCATATCAGACAATGGACTTCAGTTTGACAGCGAGGAATTCGCCAACTGGTGCCAAGAACACGGAATTCACAAAAGCTTCTCATCTGTAGCATATCCCCAAGCAAACGGACAAGTCGAAGCAGTCAACAAAATTCTGAAAACTCTGATCAAAAAGAAGTTCAAAAAGTCAAAGGGCGCTTGGGTGGATGAACTCCCTACGGCACTATGGGCCTACCGCACATCTTTCAGAACATCAACAGGGCACACTCCTTTCTCTTTGGCATACGGATCGGAGGCTATGCTCCCAGTTGAAACCATTGTGCCTTCCCACCGTAGGATCCACTATAACCCAGAAGAGAACGAAGAGCTCCTCAACATGTCTTTGGATCTAGTCGAGGAGAGAAGGAATGATGCAGTCCTAAAAACAGCAGCCCACAAGCAAAAGGTGGCAGCGCAATACAACTCCAAAGTTAAGCATCGTACCTTACGAGAAGGGGATCTTGTCCTCAAGCGAATCTTCCCTCGCCCCGGAGCACTAGACCCAATCTGGGATGGACCATATGTAATTCATAAAGATCTCCACAACGGAGCCTATATTTTGTCAACAGTGGCCGGAGAGGTGTTCCAGAGGGCATGGAACATCCAACACCTCCGTCGATACTTTTCTTAACTTGTATTGCCCATATGAAGTGAATTAACAAAGAGAATCAGTGGACGTAGGCATTTTTTCGTGCCGAACCACTTTAAAAAAGCCTTGTCTCTTTTTTAACTTGTTCCTTTGTATCTTGGCTGCTTGTTAACTTTATCCTTTTCTGTTAAACGAAATCCTGAGCATATAGCATTTCTATTCAAAGCACTCCACAATGCAACTTCACGTGGACAAGACACGACAGGTACTATGCGAATCTATGCCCTCGTCAATGAGACACTTTTGCTCCAGCATCCCTCTGCTGCGGGTTAACTCATTGCTCGCGACGGCCCTTAAAGCCAACTGTAATGAGCCGATTATAAGCCACCGAGAAGGCCGACTATAGCCGAGGCAGCTCATTACGGCGTTAGGCTCGCCGGCAACTGTGAACCGATTATAAGCCCCAACATAAGGTGTGGCCAGCCAGGGGCAGTTCGCAGTTGACGATCGGCACCCACGCTAGCCGGCCATAGTAAGTCGAATAATACCCATGAGTACGGGCCATAATGGCCCGGGTAGTTACTGTGCGCGATCTCGGCTCCGGTGTGTCTTAAGTGCGGCTGTGGTAAAAAAGAATTAACTCCCCGCGGAGGCGTAAGATGGGTGACAAATGTCTCCAAGACCCACAGCTAGGGAAAGTGACTACAAAACCCGTTTGTCACGAACTTAAGCACATCGAAGGCCTTCCGTGACTGGAAGTTTTACTATTTCACGTATTTCAATTTTACTTAAAAAACTTTCCTCCTATCCTCTATAACAAACCATAAAGTACAGGATGCATGGTAAGAGATACCCGCCAATGGATGCAGAAATTCACAATCAGATGGCAGGGCAGTCAACTGCTTTCCATGCTTGGTCATACAAGATATTCGAAACTGCCATTTACAAACAGAACATGAAAGGCGGTATTTTCTTCCTTTATGTACAAATGCATGACTATAATTTAATTTTTTCACACCACACGCTAACATTGCAAGTCATGAGATTATGATTCAAAACCAGAATCTGACATCAAACACAATTTAATTACAAGAATATACATAGCTACATTTCTCATACGATATGTCGAAATAGCAACAAATATTCAAGAAACGACAGAATCAGCTTAAGCTAAAAAAAAATTACACGTCAAGAATAATATTATTACAAGTAGCAAGAATTACAACTTAGAAGTTACTCTACTGTCTTAAGACTAACAGATTCAACACTGTCAAGCCTACAAAAAGAATTTTCCAGGTCCAATCAGGGAGCCGGTTGCGTCGAAGTCTTGTCCCTGCTCTTTTGCCCGCCTGTCCGGTCATAAAAAGGATTCATTAGTGATGAGTAACCAAGTTAACGGAAAGACTAGAAAGGAAAACTTACCAGCACCTGCTTCTTGACCATCCTGGTCGTCATCCTCTACCTGCACACCCGCCTCTTCAGCAGCAAGCAGCCGCATACCCTCCTTTACCGCCACTTTCTCCTCCTTGGTGAACTGGGCAGTGACCACATCCATACTGAAGACCGTTCCACCTTCTTTATCTGCATCAGCCTTAGCCTCCTCCAAAGCCCGAAGATAGGTCTTGGCCATGACCCTGGGATAATCATCCATCCAAGAGAGATTGCCCTGCTTCCAAGTCCGGAAATACATGTCCTGGAGCATGTCATCCATCATTCCCTCGTTCTCCTCAAACCCCCTCATCCGGGCATCGGAGGCCGACAACCTTTCGACGGCAGCATCTCTCTCCAGTCTGTATCTCGAGCAATCAGCCTGAAGGGACCTCCGCATCACCTCCATCTCTTCCCTCAACTTAGCTTGGGCAAGCTCTGCAGCCTCAAGTTTCTCGGACAATTCCTCCACCTGCTCGAGATCCGCTCTCCGAACCTCATCCACCGTAGCAATGGCCATGTCAATCCGCTCTTTGCAAGCAGCTTCCATTTTCCGCAATTCGGCCCGACTGGCCTCTTCCATGGTTTTCCTTAATCGCCCAGTAGCAGCCTCATGCTGAGAAATCTGGATAGCCTGATCCGCAAGCTGCTTGGCCTGATCCGAAACCACCAATCGAAGTCGGATATTGGCGCTCCCAATCTCCTCTCCGGCCTTAACCAGCCGAGCATGATGCCCCATCAACTTCTTGGTCTCCTCTGCCACCCGATCAATATTAGCTTTGGCCTCGTCTCCCATAGTGACTATACGAGTGGTGAGTAGATCGAGATCTAAGGATTTGGCTTCATCAAGTACTCGTACCATGGGGTTATGGGGGAGAAGGTGTTCACCAGTGACTTCATCAAAAGTAATATCATGAGAACCTGGATCCAGATCAGGATGACCCGCGAATGGATTACGGGCCAAGTCGGGACGGTCGATATGAATAACAGAAGGGTTTCCGGACGGGTGTGGAGAAGGTACAAACTCGCTACCCTCCTCAGTAATATCATGAATAGGCTGAGCCGGAGACTGAGGACCGAGCGAAGTTTCGGATAAAGGATGACTCCTCTTCCTCTGCTGAATACCCTCTTCGATGACCCCAAGAAGAGGACGGTATCCGACTACATCCCCGGAGCGTTGGGTTGAGGGCTTCGGCTTAGCAGAAATTTTGTAAAGTTTATACTGCTCGAGCCTGTGTCGAAGGTCTGAAGCTTTGGGCGTCTTGCCTGCTCCTGATATAAAGAACAAGTGTCACGATCTTACATTACTATATGATTCAAGAAACGCGGTAGATTACAAGTTAGAAAAGGAAAAGAAACACAGTTGTGGTTGTACAAACCCTGGGGAGGAGTGGGATACTGCAATAAGTCCTGGATTTCATTCCAGGACGGGAGCGGGTCATAAAATATTCCTAAGTCCCTATCATTAGTGAAGCATGCAGGGGTCAAGAGTTCACCTTGAGTTGTCAGAGCCACCTTGGCCGGGATAGCCGGAGAAGACTCACTTGCACCGGTCCCGGCTTTGTCCGCCTTCCCGGTCTTCTCTACCAAAGCCGGATCATCACCCAACCCCTCAAAAGCTTGACGGAGAGCATCATCCGTCCACTCTTGCATTTCGCCTACTTGCCCAGAAGACAGAGCCCCGGAACCATCACCACCCTGTCCGTCGCCACCATCGTCACCAAGACGCTCAACATCACTTCCGCCCTCCGCCTCACCTCTTTCTTCCTCCGCGTCTATCTCCCCCTGAGTAAGTGGACAATTGCTGGGAGAAGGACCGTCTGACCTCTTAAGTTTCTTACCTCCGACGGCTAGAGGTTTCGTGAATGGTTTTCTCTTTCCACCCTCTACCGCAACGCCTCCCTTAGCCTGAGCAGCCGCCCTCTCTTCCGCCGTTTCCCTCAACTTAACTACAGACTGCTGCGGAAGGATCAAGTTATATTCCAGAAGGATCGCATTTCTAATCAAGTAGGCAGATGATCTTTATTTCCCAAGAATGGCTTCTATCTCCGCCGCCGTCTGAACCAGGCGGTCAGTCTCCACAACCGGAAAGCCACCTGTCGCTAGCAAAAATGAGAAAGTATGAGAAGAAGCATCGCAATTGGGATAGAAATTATAAGTAAAAGCATCAACTTACATCCAGAGGTAAAGCGCCGGATGGAGACGGAGTCGTCCCTAACAAAGAACCACTCTTTCTTGAACATGCTGTATTTGGAGTACAGGTCCAGGACCGGCTTGAAGGTCACAGCGGATTCCAAGCTAATATATGGGGACCCCTTCTTGTAGCCCCTTAAATTATACAAGTACCGGATCTCCCGGTTGGAGGGAGCGCGACCATACTTCCTCCGAAAAATAACGAAAAGGCTCACTAGTATGGCATAAGAGTTGGGCTGAAGCTGAAATGGGGCCACCTTCAGGTACGTGAGAAAGCTGACTATCCAAGCATTGAGAGGCGGGATAGCACCACACATGCAATGGTACCTGCTATAAGCAAAGTATCCTTCGGGAGGACTGTATGGCATGACTCCTGGGCCCGGCAGCAGCATGAGGGCTCTATCAATCCCAAAGGAACGAGATATAACATCGAGTTGCTCCTCTTTGAGAGAGCTAGGAAAGCAGTCAGGCGGGGAATCCAACAGCTCCTGGGGACCATATCCATCAACTAATGACCTCGGGGCGGGTCCATGACGCTCCGATCCTGATTGAGCTGGGGGCACGGCCGAGGACTCTCCTTCTCCCCCGGATCTCTTCTTGTCTGAACGAGTTTCTACTTTGCGAGACATTATCTGCAATACCGGAAAAACACATTGTTAGAACAGAAGATGTAAACAAGTATATGACGTCATTCAGTAAAAACATATTCAGTATCATTTTTTCATTCGGAACTCAAGATCCCTGAGTTCATTCGGTCAAGCCAGTCAATGGCTCATTCGGCATCCCAGTATAGGAGTTCATTCGGTCAAGCCAGTCAATGGCTCATTCGGCATCCCAGTATAGGAGTTCATTCGGTCAAGCCAGTCAATGGCTCATTCGGCATCTCAATATGAGAATTCATTCGGTAGCCTAGTCCTAAAAGTTCATTCGGCAGAAAGCAGGCTCACCTGATTCGGCAGTTCGAATAATCGATTCGGCTATCACAGTTGGTAAGGAAATATGAAGGTTAGAGACCCCTATTTATAAAGCAAGGTTTAATAGCCGGACCAGGTAGTTCGGTCCTCAGGCCGAATACAATGACTCAGCTGGAACAAAGCGCGGCACCTATAAGCACGTACCCCACTTTGGGGGGCAAGTGTTGGAGATGTTTTCATCCGGTCTCCCCGAACCAGACATGCCGGACCACCCAGATGTCTCCCACCGGTCCAAAGCCTTCCAACCGAACCAACCATTGCCAGTCCAGGTCTCCTGCCGAACCAAACCATTGCCGGTCCAGGTCCCCTGCCGAACCAGCTCGTTGCCGGTCCAACTCATTGCCGGTCCAAACCTCGCCTCCCACCACCGAACCAACTCGTTGCCGGACCAAGCCTCGCCTCCAACCACCGAACCAAAGTCCTATCAGGCCAGATTGTAGCAGCCCAGGCCCACCAGCTGCTATATACCTCCAAGACCCCTACCCCCAGCCTCACTCTATAAATAGAGGGGCAGGGGTACAACAATGGGGACAAGTTTGCGAGCTCAAGCACGGAGAGAACTTTCAAACAACTTTCTTTTACTTGTATCAAAGCTTTGTACTTGTAATCAAAACAAGAGAAGAGAAATAATATATAAAGTGGACGTAGGCACATTCTGGCTGAACCACTATAAATCTGCGTGTCTTTTCACAGTTTAGCCCCTGCTTTTCATATATTTGCATAAATCACCCAAATCACTAAGAACAAACATAAGACCTACTAAATCATACAACTTTGAGGTGTTTGTCCATTTTTTGTGCAAACAATATACATACAAACCACAAATCCTTTCAATCTCAGGTTTTCAACCATTTAAACTAACTGTTATTGAGACTTAGGAATGCTACTTCTTTAGCAAACATTTTTGCAAAATAAAACATATAAGTTTCAGCTGATACATATAAGGATTCAAGACTTGCAGAACACTAGTTTCAACAACACAATAGTTTTCTAAGTAAATTTAAACAAAGTAGCTTAACATCATTCAGCCCAAACATCTAATTTAACTTCAACAAATCTTTAAATATAGCTTCCAATTCCTTAAGCAGTTAAACATCCAAAGCCTGATCAAATCAATTCCTACTTTCCTGCAAAATCACCATGAGCTGCCCCATATGAATATGAGACACCCAATGGTGCATAAACACAAAAGGGTCAGACTATTTTTTTGGTATGAATAATCTAACTGAAAACATGATCTTATTCAATTCTTTTTATATTCCAGTACTTTGCATGAATAAGAAACTCAGTATCTTCTGTGTGCATGTTTTTGTGAGGCATATGCATTCATATCAGTGTTAAACAGATTATATATGATCACAATGATTTAGTTCATAGAAAACAATCATAAGATTCATCAATAAGACATCATAAACCAACCAATGCAATCATCAATTCAGTCATCATGCCCCTTTTATAATTTTACTGGCCATCAGGGATTTTACCCAAGCCTCCCCTGAACCTATTTCTAAAGTTCACTATCAAATATAATAGGGTCTTTAGCTACTTCCTCTTTTTTTTAAACACACACTGCCTGGGACATCTCTCTGTTAACCCAGCACACTCAGGCCCCTGGGTATAAACATACCATGTGTGAGCTTGCAATGTTCCCGTTGCCAAGCTATATTTTGGTAGCCCTAAGATCCCAAGTCCTTAGTTAAATTACTAAGTGTTATTTCCTTTTCATAACTGTGCTAATCCCTTCTGCATCTCACTTTTTAATCAGAGAAATATAAACAATGCAACCAACATGTATTCATCCAGAGTTTGGTAAGTTATATTCTCAGAAGCAAACATTTAATCATGAAAAATAGATGTGATTTCTTAGCACATTATTTTTCCTATGGGTTTCAATGGATCAAGATGTAAGCATATGGTCCTAAGTAATTTACTAGTTATTTTTTTCTTACCTCTGGTTCAATCAGATTCATGATCTGGGTAAACCATAAGTATATTTTGATTTGGGTAGTTCATAAAACATAGAAGCTCAGCACATGTACAACATTGCACTTCTACATTTTATTTTGTTTTAATTAACATGAGACATAAGCAACAACACAATGTTACAGCCCCATATTTCTTTCTATCTTCAGACCATATATCTACCACATGAATCCGGGGATTTTTATAAACAACTTTATAAAGAAAACTTATAAAAGAAATCACTCCATTTCAAAGTTAACCCATATCACAGACAAACATTTTAAACCATGAATCCATGACTCTTATTTTTCTGGGTAAATCAGAGAGGGGTTTTACACTTAAACAGATCATTAACAAACCAAAGTCATCAAATCATAAAACATAACTTGTAAAAGAAAATGAATGATTAGTTCAAAATAGGCTGCCTCAATATTCAAGACTTAATGCCAAAGTTTTCAGTGAGGTTACTCACACTCAATTCCTTCTTCCTGAGCTTTTGCCTTCCTTTTGATCCTCTGCCTTCCTCTAACTCTAATGGCTGGTACTTCTTATTAAATTTTTTTCTAGGTTAATAAAGAGCAAAATGTGTATGGTCTCACTATACTAAGCCTTTTATATAAATCTTGGCTGTTACTAGGGTTTATGGAATTACCCAATGTCATTTCTACCCCATACAAAACATAGCCTGCCTCTGGTTTGATTCAAGAAAATAAAAGGGTATGTGGTCCTTGTCTTCATTTTCAGAAATCAGCTTCTCCCTTTTAATTTTCCCCCGGTCATGTCATATGCATGACTTCTTATTTTTCTTAGTTAAAGAAATTACTGGAAATAGATAAAGTGTTTGTTTAAGGACTCATGCCATTTCCATGTAACTTCTGTTTTCTTCCAGAAATTGGTTGACTGTATACATGTATAACATACGTATACTTAAGTCTTTTATTTTTCTTTTTTTCTTTAAATAATTTTAAGTTTATTTCAGCCTAGCTCTTATTTTCTTTGTACTATATTTTATTTAAAGACAAAATTCTATCTTCATGCATATGTATTTCTAAATTAGTTATTTTAATTTATTTATTGATTTCTGCTAAATTTTATTACACAGAAATCTGTGTACATGTGTACACTGTCTTGTGCACATGTACATGTTTTAAACCATGTACCTGCGATTCAATTTCCCATTCCTATCTTTTCAATGTGATTTTAAACAATTATAAACTAAATTAACTTATGAAATTATTCACAAAAATCAGGGTTATGACATATACCCCTCCTTTTAGGAATTGTGTCTCACAATTCTTGCATACTTAACTTAAGTATCATTACTTCAGAAAAGTGAATTTTCTGATTTCAAAACCATTCTCAATCCAACCACTTATTTAAGCACTATGCATATCAATACAAGATAAAAATCACAATGCATATTCCATCAACACATTCATTAGTATATATATAAATTTACCTTTTCTTCAATCAAACGGTTGTGGATAATCATTTCTGATTTTATCCTCCACTTCCCATGTGCAATCATTTGGGTCTAGACTCCATTGTACTTTTACTAATTTAATTTCTTTGTTTCTCAATTTCTTGGTTTCTCTAGAAACTATGCCCACTGGCTCCTTTTCATAGATCATTCTAGGATCAATCTGCACATCCTTAGAGGATTCTAGGATTGCCTCCTTATCATGAACCCATCTTCTTAGTTGAGACACATGAAAAACATCATGCATTGCTCTCATTTCTTCTGGCAATTCTAATTTATAGGCTACTGTCCCTATTCTTTCTAGAATTTTATATGGTCCTATATATCTAGGAATCAACTTTCCTTGTTTCCCAAACCTTAGAACCTTTTTCATAGGTGATATCTTGATGAATACATAGTCCCCAACATCATATTGTACTGCCTTCCTTCTTTGATCTGCATATTTCTTTTGCCTATCTTGGGCAGAAGCAATTCTTTTTCTGATCAAAGCTATTTTTTCAGAAGTCTCCTTCACATTTTCTGGTCCTAAGACCACTTTTTCTCCAGATTCATGCCAACTTGAGGGTGATAAACATGGTCTCCCATAAAGTGCTTCAAAGGGTGCCATGCCTATGCTACTATGATGGCCATTGTTGTATGCAAATTCAGCTAAAAAGATATGATCCTCCCAACTTCCTCCCCAGTCCAATACACAAGCTCTCAACATGTCTTCAAGCAATTTTTTCACAATTTCTGTTTGGCCATCAGATTGAGGATGATATGCTGTGCTTAAGCATAAATCAGTCCCCATTGCTTTGTGAAAACTCTGCCAAAACTTTGAAGTGAAGATGGTATCTCTATCACTTACTATAGTCTTTGGTATACCATGCAGCCTGACTACTTCTTTAATAAACAATTGGGCTAGTGTACTTGCATTTCTTTCTGATTTTACTGGTATAAAGTGGGATGACTTGGTTAACCTATCAACCACTACCCAAATACTATCATTTCCCCTCCTAGTTCTAGGCAAACCATTAATGAAATCCATTGATATGTCTTCCCATTTCCACTGTGGTATTTGCAAAGGTTGAAGCATCCCCGAGGGTTTTTGATACTCAGCCTTCACCTGTTGGCAAATCATACATTTAGACACATAGGTTGCCACTACACTCTTCATTCCACTCCACCAATAATTTCTCTTGAGGTTGTGATACATTCTTGTGCTTCCTGGGTGTATAGTATATTTTCTTTTGTGGTAAGCATCCAAGATTTCTTGCTTCAACTCATCAACTGCTGGAACACATATTTTTTCTCCTTTCTTCAAATGGCCTTGATCATTCAACTGAAAACCTTCCACTACCTCACCATTTAATATTTGAGTCTTCTTTTCAAATAAAAATGGATCTTGGTTTTGTAGCATTACAACTTTATTCTTCAATTCTGATCCCAGAGTAATAAAACTTAATTTTCCCATCTCTACATTCCCACTGCATAAGCTCATATTTTCTATGTTATTACTTTCTATCTCTGAATCAATTAATAATGATAAAGTGTTAAACTCTTCTATCATTAATCTAGCCACTTTAGCATGTTGTCTACTTAAGGCATCTGCTACTTTATTAGCCTTACCAGGTGTGTACAATATTTCAAAATCATATGAGGCTAAGAGTTCAATCCATCTTTGCTGCCTCATATTTAATTCTTTTTGTGAAAACAAATATTTAAGTGATTTATGGTCTGTATACACTTCAAATTTTGCTCCTAACAAGTAGTGTCTCCATAATTTAAGAGCATACACTATGGCAGCCAATTCAAGGTCATGAGTAGCATACCTTACCTCACTTGGTTTCAACTGCCTAGAAGCATAAGCTATTACTTGATGTTGTTGCATCAACACTGCCCCAAGCCCTTGTCCACTTGCATCAGTATACACCACCAAGTTTTCATTTCCTTCAGGTACTTTAAGAATTGGAGCTTGTACCAATGCTTCTTTTAATTTCCCAAAGGCTTTTTCACATTCTTCAGTCCAATTAAACACTTGATTTTTCCTAGTCAATCTGGTTAGTGGAATTGAGATTTTTGCAAAATCTTTTATAAATCTCCTATTGTAACCAGCCATTCCCATGAATGATCTAACTTCAGTGACATTAGTAGGTATTTTCCAAGCTTGCACTGGAATGACTTTATTGGAATCTACAGATATTCCTTTTTCTGATATAATATGACCTAGAAAATTCACTTCATTTTGCCAAAAGTACATTTTGAAAATTTGGCTTTTAAGTCTTCCTGTCTCAATTTCTCAAATACCATATGCAAATGATTTTCATGCTCTCTAACTGACTTAGAATAAATTAGTATATCATCAATAAATATCAATACAAACTTATCCAAGTATTCTCTAAAAATCCTATTCATCAAATCAACAAAGTAGGAAGGAGCATTTGTCAAGCCAAATGGCATCACTAAAAATTCATAAAGTCCATATCTGGTGTTAAAGGCTGTATACTTAATGCTTTCCTCTTCTACTTTCATCTTATGAAAGCCTGAAGCTAAATCAAGCCTAGAGAATATCTTTGCACCACTCAATTGATCAAAGAGATCATCAATTCTTGGTAAGGGGTATTTATTTTTAACTGTGACTTTATTTAATTCCCTATAGTCAATACATAATCTAAGGGATCCATCATGTTTCTTAACAAAGACTACTGGTGCTCCCCATGATGAGCTACTGGGTCTAATAAACCCTTTTTCTTCTAGTTCAACCAATTGCTTTTTCAACTCCATCAACTCCTTAGGCCCCATTCTAGTTGGTCTTTTAACCACTGGGTTAGCTCCTGGAATTATCTTGATTGAAAACTCAACTGGTCTGTGGTTTGGAACTCCTCTCACTTCACCAAACACATCAACATATTGATTAACTATGGGGATCTCTTCTAATGCAGGCATGGGTTTTTCATTTGACAATGTAGAAAGGTTGGCTATACTTCTATTTTTGTTTGCCTCACAGAGAACAACTATTCTTTGTCCATCAGAAACTTTCAATGATATGGTGGATGCCTCCATATTAATGATAGCCTTATATCTACTCAACCAATCAACCCCTAAAATAATCCCTATGCCCGGATATTGCAACACATATAGGTCTGACTCAAACACATGTCCCCCTATGTTTAATCCCAGTTGCTTACATATCATACCCAGAACACATGAACTACCTATAGGGCTTCTAATAAGCAATGGCTTATCAACAATCATACAATTTAATTTTAGTTGTTGTACAATATCATGGGAAATCAAGGAGTGTGTAGCCCCAGTATCATACATTACTACAAAAGGTATTGAGTGAATGAGCAAAGTACCTTCAACTTGGCCATGGTTCTCAACATTTGGTCCCTCAGTTGCTTTACCCTTCCCTTCCAAGGTTCCTACTTTTCCTTGCTTAAACTCTGGACAGTTCCTCCTTATGTGACCCTCCTTTCCACACCGGTGACACTTGAAGGATGCTGGTCTAGGATTGGTGCACCTATTTTTCATATGCCCCTCTTGACCACAGTTGTAACAAGTGATCTTCTTCTTAACTTCAGCAGTTTTGGCTTCTTCTGGCTTCTTGGTGGAAGCTACGTCTGTTTTCTTTTTATCATAAGGGTGAAATTTACTCTTTCCCTTCTTGTTTTGATTATTTTTGAATGCCCTGAAATTCTCTCCAGCTTTATCATGTTATTCAATGCTCAGAGTCAAATCCAAAACTTGATCAAAAGTCTTATCCTTGTAAGGTAGCATGGCTCTACTAAGGCTAGGGTTCAACCCTTGAATATATCTGCCATTCTTAGCCTCCTCAGTAGTGATGAGCACTGCACCATACTTTGCCAATGATTCAAACTTCTGAGTGTACTCAGTGACACTCATAGTCCCTTGCCTCAATTTGATGAATTCCTCCAGTAAAGACTCCTTAGCTGATGCAGGGATAAATCTGCCTTCCAACATTGCTTTAAATTGATCCCATGTCACTTCTCCTTCAGGTCTTCCAGCTATGATAACCTCCCACCAATCCAAAGCTGCTCCTCTCAATTGCCTGGATGCAATCTGCCTCTTCCTTTGGTCTTCAACTTGCATGTCTGCAAAGATTCTTTCCAAAATTCTAAGCCAATTTTGAACCCCCATAACTCCTTCTGTGCCATCAAATGTTTTGCCTCCAAGATTGGTAAAAGTCTTGAGTAGTTTGGAAAGTTCCTCATGTGGATTTTCCTGCCTGTTGCCTACTCCATCTCTTATGGCCCTCATGAATTCTTGCACATTCACCATGGGTGGTTCACTTGTTCCTACATTTTGATGTCTGGGTCCTACCATAGCTCTATGGATATAACACTTAGGTTAGTCTGTTTTGCCTAATGCTCTATAGATTAATTCATTTTAATCTATCACTTATTCTATCATAACAGATATCAATAGTGTAAACATTAACAAACAAAAGATCCAAAGCAGTAAACACTTCTATACATCCAATGCAAAAAAATTCATACAAAATTTTTGCTATGTTATTTAACAACATAGCTATGATACCAAATGAAATGACCCACTTAAATTTTTTTTATATAAATATTCAGTGGCCATTTAATCAAGAAAATATTTAATTCCAATTTTCTTCTATCCAGGACCTTTCTGCCAATATAAAAATATTGGTTTACTCATTTTATCTTGAGCTTATATATGTGAAGATATATAAGTCATTTTCTACTTAAATCAGAGTACAGAAATTTGAAAGTAGAAATCTGTTTGAGTATTACTTAAAGGAAATACTCTCTACATAGCAACGGTGTTTCTCAAAACTAGATTTTTCCAAATAACTTGGGTTAATGCATGACTATTGATTTTATGTCTCAAGACTTATCATTTTACATAAATTCCCCTAATTTTATTACTGGATTAACTGTGCTTTTACTTGTGCATGTGTGTGTGCATGTTTCTGTGCATGTGTGTGTCAGTGGGCAATTCAGGTGCCTTATCTTTCTTGTTAACAAAATTGTCTGAGTTTATCCTATACTTTGGGTTATGAAACAGATCTGAAAACTTAATTTAAAACCCTTGGTTGCTGGCTTAACCCTGGCTCAAGAAAAGAAATGGCTATGTTAGCCCTATTCAGTTTTGCACTATTTTATAACAAAATACATACTATTTTGTTTTCTTTTCAAAGCAACTCAAAACCTTTCTATCAAAATTTATTTTTTTTGACTTAAACATGGATTTTCTTATGTCAATTCTTTAGATATACATACAAACCACAAATCCTTTCAATCTCAGGTTTTCAACCATTTAAACTAACTGTTATTGAGACTTAGGAATGCTACTTCTTTAGCAAACATTTTTGCAAAATAAAACATATAAGTTTTAGCTGATACATATATGGATTCAAGACTTGCAGAACACTAGTTTCAACAACACAATAGTTTTCTAAGTAAATTTAAACAAAGTAGCTTAACATAATTCAGCCCAAACATCCAATTTAACTTCAACAAATCTTTAAATATAGCTTCCAATTCCTTAAGCAGTTAAACATCCAAAGCCTGATCAAAGCAATTCCTACTTTCCTGCAAAATCACCATGAGCTGCCCCATATGAATATGAGACACCCAATGGTGCATAAACACAAAAGGGTCAGACTATTTGTCTGGTATGAATAATCTAACTGAAAACATGATCTTATTCAATTCTATTTATATTCCAGTACTTTGCATGAATAAGAAACTCAGTATCTTCTGTATGCATGTTTTTGTGAGGCATGTGCATTCATATTAGTGTTAAACAGATTATATATGATCACAATGATTTAGTTCATAGAAAACAATCATAAGATTCATCAATAAGACATCATAAACCAACCAATGCAATCATCAATTCAGTCATCATGCCCCTTTTATAATTTTACTGGCCATCAGGGATTTTACCCAAGCCTCCCCTGAACCTATTTCTAAAGTTCACTATCAAATATAATAGGGTCTTTAGCTACTTCCTCTTTTTTTTTAAACACACACTGCCTGGGACATCTCTCTGTTAACCCAGCACACTCAGGCCCCTGGGTATAAACATACCATGTGTGAGCTTGCAATGTTCCCCTTGCCAAGCTATATTTTGGTAGCCCTAAGATCCCAAGTCCTTAGTTAAATTACTAAGTGTTATTTCCTTTTCATAACTGTGCTAATCCCTTTTGCATCTCACTTTTTAATCAGAGAATTATAAACAATGCAACCAACATGTATTCATCCAGAGTTTGGTAAGTTATATTCTCAGAAGCAAACATTTAATCATGAAAAATAGATGTGATTTCTTAGCACATTATTTTGCCTATGGGTTTCAATGGATCAAGATGTAAGCATATTGTAACAACCCGCATATCTATCGATTCTATATTTAAATATTTTATTTAAATATTTTATCGTTAGTCGGATGTTAGTCCGAAAAGCTACTTTTTGCATACGGTCAAATTAGGACTCGAGACCACCCCCATTGAGTTCAAAATGACGTTTGCGATCTTTTTGAGTGTAAACTTCGATATGTTTGGAGATAGTGAAATTTTCGTCACTTTTCCCGCTTGAGACTTTGGTTTGGACTGCACTTCCTTAGTTCAGCCCAACCCCCTTCCTCACTTCATTCACCCTTGGTTTTAACATTCAAGCTTCATCAAAAATGGTGGTGGGAAGTGGAAATTAAAACTCCAAACTCCAATTCCATTGCAAATCCGAGATTCAACATCAAATTCACGTGAAGACCATTGATTCAAGCTTGTTGGTGTTCTTGCTTTGCTCTCAAATCTCCATCTTCATCAAATTCCGTGAAAAGGTGAGATTTTTGATCTCACATCTTGCCTATATCTATCTTGGACTGTTGGGAATGATCCCCTATTGCATTTGCATCAACATTTGCATTTGGTTTGGATTGGATTGGCGAAAAACTTCAATTTTCAGCGTTTTGGTGATTTTTCTGGACTTAAGTCGTTTCTGGCCATCCCTAGGTCGTCCACGAGTTAACTTCTTAGGTCGTTGCCGACCTATAATCTCCAGGCGAAGTCTTAGGTCGTTGCCGACCTATAATCCCCAGGCAAAATGCTAAGTCGTTCGCGAGTTAAACCTTAAGTCTTAGGTCGTTGCCGACCTATAATCCCCAGGCAAAGTTAGGTCGCTCACGAGTTAAGGACTTAGGTCGTTCGCGAGTTAGCACTTAGGTCGTTCTGGCCATTTTTAGCTCGCTCGGAGTTAGGTCGCTCGTCCTTAGGTCGTTAGGTCGTGTTGACCTTAGGTCGAGCACCTTTAGGTCGAAGCATTTTAGGTCGCTTCCCCTGGACCTCGTTAGGTCGTTCACTTTAGGTCGCGCCCCCTCCCTAGGTCGCAAGACCTTAGGTCGCGGACCAGTTAGGTCGCAAGACCTTAGGTCGTGAACCTGTTAGGTCGCACCATCCTTAGGTCGCGAACCAGTTAGGTCGCGCACCTTCCTTAGGTCGCGAGTTTTAGGTCGAATACCTCTGTTAGGTCGCTCGCGAGTTAACCCTTAGGTCGCTCGACACTTCAGACAGTTAGGTCGTTCGCCTATCTTAGGTCGCGAACCCTGTTAGGTCGCGCATTTTCTTAGGTCGTGAACACTTAGGTCGCGCCTCACTGTTAGGTCGCGCACTTCGTTAGGTCGCTCGCGAGTTAGTACTTGGTCGTTTAACATGTTCTTCCCTGCGTAGGCAATCTCTTCTGAAAAACATTTATCAGAATTTCTACTTTGATGGTTTTGGGATTGACTTCTTTGGACTTTACTCACGTCTTCGAACGTGAATTGATTTGTTTCTACAATCGTTTTATGACTTGTCATTTTAAAGATATATTAAGGTTTCAATACTAATAGTAAATATCAAAACTCTTTCATCAAAGCGATTTCAACACTATTTTAAATATCAAAAGTTCGTTTTCTCAAACCAATTTTCAATATACTAGTATATACAAGCCTTTACTTCACTCGAATGAGAAATCGACTTAAACGACTTAGTAAAACGAGTGGTATGAAACGCTTGCGTTCACTTCGTCGGTTAGCTCTTGGACTTGTTCGATTGAACCCTTTTTGTGACAATTTCCTAGTGAAGATTTACAGCTTGTTCGTAAATATTTAAGTTAAGCAAGTGGTTATGGGACATGAAGCTAAACTCATATATTTACTAGCTTGGTGTGATTGACACTTCCTTATGATCATGACGATCATTTTTGTGATTTAGACTAGCGATTGAGCGATGTCTCTTTGTCTACGTGGGAGACTATACCCCGATCATGTGATGTTTCGCCATCACATTTCTAGGGTAGCACCCTACGGTCTTCGGGCCATTCCTGTGTGAAAATTTAATGGATAGCTTCCATGAGATAGCTTCTCGTCATGTGTTTACGCGTAGGTGAGTTTTAATGCTCCCATTCATGTGTTAGGCCTCCCCCCTTTTTATGTGTTTTCTGGATTTCTGATGATGATTTCTGGAACTTTGTGCTTCACCAATTTTCATGATTTTCATTGATATGATATCAGTTTTTGTGCATTGGTGAATTCATGTGTTATTGACTTGTTATGAATACAAGTTTAGGGTATGATACCCTACCTTATCTTTGAGATGATTCTTGTGATATTGATTAATCTTTTGTTGATTATCATTTACATACTTATAGTAGTATGTCGTAATAGTTATTTCATGTTCATGTCATGTCATTTACTTTATACCATATCATCTGATATTTATAGTTAGACTGATCCGTTTATTATTTTCTTATAAATAATACTCGGGTCAGACCGAGATGTTACAGGTGCTTCTGCTTGACTTCTCTTCTGGATATTTCTGACTTTTGGCTAACTACATAGATTGTAGTTTTTGGTTGTACACCTTTGAGATATAGACTCTATGTTGTGTACTTATTCTTTTGTATAGCACGTGATGCTATTCTTTTGTATTATCGTGGATCTTTCTGACCACTACTCTGATGTACACTTTCATGTGTTATATATTTATTCATATCTTCTTCCGCCTTTGTGATATGGATGTCTGTGACTGATTTATGTTATGATTATTTCTATGTTTGTTTCCGAAGATTATATATAGCCACCGTGTGATAGCTTTGTGTTTGTATCGGTATGTCGGATTTCCTCCTTAAAAGATATGCATTCTATTCTATCTGACGTATCGATGCTCGCACAAAGAAGTTACATGGATGGTCGCTCCTCCACAGCCTTATTCTCCGCGCTAATTGACAGCACTACATCGTAGTGTTCTTGGTTAGCGTGGGTATAGAGGTGGGGCGTCACACATATGGTCCTAAGTAATTTACTAGTTATTTTTTTCTTACCTCTGGTTCAATCAAATTCATGATCTGGCTAAACCATAAGTATATTTTGATTTGGGTAGTTCATAAAACATAGAAGCTCAGCACATGTACAACATTGCACTTCTACATTTTCTTTTGTTTTAATTAACATGAGACATAAGCAACAACACAATGTTACAGCCCCATATTTCTTTCTATCTTCAGACCATATATCTACCACATGAATCCGGGGATTTTTATAAACAACTTTATAAAGAAAACTTATAAAAGAAATCACTCCATTTCAAAGTTAACCCATATCACAGACAAACATTTTAAACCATGAATCCATGACTCTTATTTTTTTGGGTAAATCAGAGAGGGGTTTTACACTTAAAAAGATCATTAACAAACCAAAGTCATCAAATCATAAAACATAACTTGTAAAAGAAAATGAATGATTAGTTCAAAATAGGCTGCCTCAATATTCAGGACTTAATGCCAAAGTTTTCAGTGAGGTTACTCACACTCAATTCCTTCTTCCTGAGCTTTTGCCTTCCTTTTGATCCTCTGCCTTCCTCTAACTCTAATGGCTGGTACTTCTTATTAATTTTTTTTTTCTAGGTTAATGAAGAGCAAAATGTGTATGGTCTCACTATACTAAGCATTTTATATAAATCTTGGCTGTTACTCGGGTTTATGGAATTACCCAATGTCAGTTCTACCCCATACAAAACATAGTCTGCCTCTGGTTTGATTCAAGAAAATAAAAGGGTATGTGGTCCTTGTCTTCCTTTTTAGAAATCAGCTTCTCCCTTTTAATTTTCCCCCGGTCATGTCATATGCATGACTTCTTATTTTTCTTAATTAAAGAAATTACTGGAAATAGATAAAGTGTTTGTTTAAGGACTCATGCCATTTCCATGTAACTTCTGTTTTCTTCCAGAAATTGGTTGACTGTATACATGTATAACATATGTATACCTAAGTCTTTTCTTTTTCTTTTTTTCTTTAAATAATTTTAAGTTTATTTCAGCCTAGCTCTTATTTTCTTTGTACTATATTTTATTTAAAGACAAAATTCTATCTTCATGCATATGTATTCCTAATTAGTTATTTTAATTTATTTATTGATTTCTGCTAAATTTTATTACACAGAAATTTGTGTACATGTGTACCCTGTCTTGTGCACATGTACATGTTTTAAACCATGTACCTGCAATTCAATTTCCCATTCCTATCTTTTCAATGTGATTTTAAACAACTATAAACTAAATTAACTTATGAAATTATTCACAAAAATCAGGGTTATCACAGCGAGCAGGAGGCTATTTTTCATATTATTATATTTACTCTAGTGCTTTCCATTGTTCGGTACTATAGAGCTTATTAGTACTCTTATTTTGTGAGGTAGTTATTTAGGAGTTATTTGGGATGCATGACTCTATTTCTACCACCGTTATTATTCTGATGTTGTGATCTATTCAGTCATTTATTGTATCACTTGTTTTATATCTGTAATTTTTTTATTATATTTTGTTCGATGTGTGGTGAGATATATGATAGGTTCTGTGTTATCTTGTTTATTTTACCTTTGGATGACCGCTTACATCGGCCGAGCACTGCTGTAGTGCACCATCTAGGTCTTTTGGGTTTCGGCGGTGTAAGGAAATGGTCTCATAAACATTTTTGACTTTTAGTTTATCTCATTTAGGATTTTGTGTTTGGTTATGAGATGTATATTTGAGTTTAGAGATTTGTTAGAAAGATATACCAGATGTACATTATGTGGGTCTATGTTATATTTTGTAGACTCTTAGTTTTTATATGTATACGATGTTTATCATTCCACTGTGATCTGTGACTATTGTTTATATGATATACTTTTTTGATTTTGAGAAACCGTTGTGATCATTACTTTGGACTAAGACTGTACACGTTAAATTTTATTCTAGAGATTAACAAAAAAATGTAAGTATGATGTGTCAGTGTTAGTTTAAAGATATATTCACAGTCAGTCGCCCTTAACAAGCCCTATTCTCCGTATTAGTAGACAACATTATTTATAATTGTTAAATATAGAATGATTTACTGTATATTTATCTCTTACCTTTCCTTATTTTCTTTTTTCCTTTTATTGCCTTTCCTATTATAAACTTTCTTATTATAAACTTTCCTATTTTAACTATTTGGTGTGTATATATAAACACCTCTCCTTGTAAATCAATGTATTCGAATCAATAAAGAATTTACTTTCTGCGTTCTCTTATACGTTCGTTCTCATGAACTATATTCATAACCTTACCAATTAACATGGTATCAGAGCCTTCCTCAAAAATTTATCTCAAATCAGAAAATTAATCGAACCAAGATTTCAAATCCTTTCTTTCTTTGTTTTCAAATCCTTTCGAAACTTCATATCCAAAGCCTCAAAACCAGAAAATTATCCCAAATCAGAAATGTATCCCAAATCCAAAGAATCAAAATTTCAGAAAATTCGATCGTTGTTACCAAAGCCTTGGTCGTCTTCTCTACATCAATTTTGGGGATTTCCTATCAAGTTTGTTTTTTTTTAATCTCGGCTGTCGATTAAAGCTTTGATTTGGCTTCAATGGGTGAAGAAAAAGTATCGACGTTGATGGATGTCGTTCCGATCTTATCAAAAATCACTGACCACAAGTTGAACGGAGCCAACTACTTAGACTGGAGCAAGACTGTTCGCATCTAACTTAGGAGCATTGAGAAAGACAACATTCTGACTGATGACCCACCGCAACCAGATTCCACTGAGAAGGCTCATCTAAATTGGCTTCGTGATGATGCTCGCCTCTTCCTTCAAATTCGAAATTCAATTGATAATGAGGTAATTGGCTTAGTTAACCACTGCGAATTCGTTAAAGAATTATTGGATTATCTGGAATTCTTATACTCTGGGAAAGGAAATTTGTCTCGAATGTTTGAGATTTGCAAATCATTTTACCGTGCTGAAAAGAATGACTAGTCGTTGATGACATACTTCATGAACTTCAAGAAGATCTATGAAGAGTTCAACTTTCTGTTGCCCTTAAGTTCAGACGTGAAGACCCAACATAAACAGTGCGAGCCGATGGCGATCATGAGCTTCCTTGGTGGATTGCCTTCTGACTTCGACTCTGCTAAAGCTCAAATCCTATCAGGGACAGATATGTCTTCGCTACAGGATGTGTTTAGTCGACTTCTTCGAGCAGATAACCAGGCCTCTTCGGGTAATAACTCTGTACATAATAATGCTCTTGTTTCTCAGAATATAAATTGGAAAAATAAAAACTCAAACAAAACTGATTCTCGGAATTTGGTATGTAACTACTGTAAGAAACCTGGACATACTAAGGTAGAATGTAGAAAACTTCAGTATAAGAATTTGCAGAGGCAATCTGGTCAGTTTGGCAATGGCACTAGTCAGTTTGGCATTGGTAATGGTGTTAATCAGTTGGGCAATGGCAATGGTCAATTTGGAGGTAGTAGCACTAGTCTGTTTGGCAATGGCAATGGTGCAAGACAGTTTAGAGGTAATAGGAAAATTGCAGGAATTAGTGCTAATAATCTAGGTTTGTTTAACACTGGACAAACAAATATTGGGGCTAGTCAATGTTCGGGAACCAATGATTTCAATGATCATATCTCTGGAACTTCTGGTAGTAAAACAATACATGATTATGTAGATGAGTTTGCTAAATTCCTAAAGCATCAAGAAACTTCAAAAGATTCCTTATCAGTAACTGCTCTAGCTAATTCAGGAAATAGATGGGTCATTGATTCAGGTGCTACTGATCACATGACAGGTAATTCCTCACTCTTTTCAAACTACCATTCAAACACTTCCAATCGTTCAGTTATTTTAGCCGATGGATCCCTTTCTTCTGTCCAAGGGTCTGGTGTTGTTAATCCTACCCCTAATCTCTCATTACCCTCTGTTTTACATTTACCATCATTATCTTTCAATTTGCTTTCTGTCAGTCAGATCACTCGTAATCTAAATTGTTCCATATCTTTTTTTTCAAATCATTGTGTTTTTCAGGATCTAACAACGAAGCAGATTATTGGTAAGGGGCATGAGTCTGGAGGGATATATATTCTTGATTCATCACCTTCCATAACTTGTTCAAGTATCACCTCAGCCCTCAAAACTCATTACTAGTTAGGCCACCCATCTCTTTCTCTTCTCAAAAAGCTTCGTCCTCAATACAGTTCGTTGTCCACACTAGATTGTGAAGCATGTCAATTTGCTAAACATCATCGTCACTCTACAAGTCTTAGGATTAATAAACGTGCTAGTTATCCTTTTGAACTTGTACATTCTGATATTTGGGGACCTTGCTCAATTTTGTCTAAATCTGGATTTAGATATTTGTTACATTTGTAGACGATTATTCTCGTACAACTTGGCTTTATCTTATGAAAAATCGATCTGAATTATTTTCTGTATTCTCTGGCTTTTATGCTGAAATAGAAAATCAGTTTAATACTTGCATTCGTATACTACGAAGTGATAATGCTAAAGAATATACATCTTCTATATTTCACTTATATATGACACAACATGGAATACTCCATGAAACATCGTGTGTTGACACTCCATCACAAAATGGTGTGGCAGAAAGGAAAAATAGACATCTTCTTGAAACTGCACGTGCTCTTTTATTTACAATGAATGTTCCTAAATACTTGTGGGCTGATGCAGTTTCTATAGCCTGCTTTCTCATAAATCGCATGCCGTCTTCCATACTTAATTGGGAAATTCCATATAAAGTCTTGTTCCCCGACAAACCTTTATTCTCTGTTAGTCCTAAAATTTTTGGTAGTACTTGTTTTGCTAGAGATGTAAGACAACAAATAACTAAACTTGATCCAAAATCTTTGAAATGTATTTTTTTTGGTTATTCACGATCTCAAAAAGGATATCGTTGTTTTTGTCCTAGTCTTAATAAGTATATAATCTCCATTGATGTTAACTTTTTCAAAAATACACCTTTCTTTTCAAAATCTGATTCTACCACTACTTCTCATATTCAAGACAGTGATGATTTTCTTATATATCTTACTCAAACCGTTCCTACTGCTTCATCCACCCAAAACCTTGAAACAGCTACTGACCAAAATGCTGATATCTCAAATTTATCTCCTCCAGATGATCCCATTAATGAACAAAACATAATCACTTCCTCTGATTTAGATCTCCCAATTGCTTTGAGAAAAGGAAAACGTAAATGTACTTTCCCTACTCGTCATTTGTCTCATATAATAACTTATCCACTTCTTCATATTTGTTCATTACTTCTCTTGACTCAATTTCAATTCCCAAATCTGTTACTAAAGCCCTATCTATTCCGGGTTGGCGAAAAGAAATGATTGATGAAATGAATGCTTTGGAGTTTAATAATACATGGGATTTAGTAAACTTACCTATTGGTAAGAAAGCTATAGGATGCAAATGGGTATTCTCTGTGAAAGTTAATTCAAATGGATCAATTGCTCGTTTGAAAGCGCGATTAGTTGCAAAAGGATTTGCTCAAACTTATGAAGTGGATTATTCTGAAACATTTTCTCCTGTAGCAAAATTAACATCTATACGTTTATTTAGCTCTCTTGCTGCTACATATGACTGGTCTTTACATCAACTTGATATTAAAAATGCTTTTCTTCATGGCGACCTTAAAGAGGAAGTATATATGGAGCAACCACCTGGCTTTGTTGCTCAGGGGGAGAATGATTTAGTATGTCGTCTTAAAAAAATCTTATATGGACTAAAACAAAGTCATCGTGCTTGGTTTGGAAAATTTAGTCAAGCCATTGAGAATTTTGGTTTGAAGAAAAGTAAAGCAGATCACTCAGTGTTCTATAAAAATTTAGAGAATGGAATTATCTTGTTAGTCGTTTATGTGGATGATATTGTTATTACAGGAAGCAACAAAATAGGATTGAGTCGCTTAAACAATTTATTCATACTCAGTTTCACACAACAAACTTGGGAGAATTAAAATATTTTTTAGGTGTTGAGGTTATAAGGAGTAGCAAAGGTATTCTCTTACCTCAAAGAAAGTATGTGCTTGACTTACTAAAAGAAACAAGAAAGCTAGGATCAAAACCGTGTACCACTCCAATGATTCCAAATATGCAACTAACAAAAGAAGGAAAATTATTTGAAAATCCAGAAATGTATAGAAGATTGGTGGGAAAACTTAATTATCTCACTGTTACTCGTTCAGACATTGCATATTCTGTTAGTGTTGTTAGCCAATTCATGTCATCTCCAACAGTTCGCCATTGGACTGCTTTAGAACAAATTTTATGCTACTTAAAAGGAACAGCTAGGCTTGGTATTGTATATACAAATCATGGGCATAACCAGGTTGAATGCTTTTCAGATGCTGATTGGGCAGGTTCTAAGATAGATAGAAGATCTATAGAAGGGTTTTGTGTTTTTGTTGGAGGAAACTTAATTTGATGGAAAAGTAAGAAGCAAAACGTTGTCTCATGTTCAAGTGCAGAATCAGAGTATCGAGCTATGGCAAAATTTGTATGTGAGATAGTTTGGATATATCAACTTTTGAATGAAATAGGACTGAAACCTATTATTCCAGCTAAATTATGGTGTGATAATAAAGCTGCTATTTATATTGCATCTAATCCTGTGTTCCATGAACGAACCAAGTACATAGAGGTCGACTGTCATTTTGTTCGGGATAAAATATAAGACGAACTAATATCTACAGAGTATATGGAGACTGAAGAGCAGGTTGCAGATATCTTCACCAAAGCTTTGAATTGAGTTAGAATTAGTTACTTGTGTAACAAGTTGGGCATGATTAACATCTATGCTCCAACTTGAGGGGGAGTGTTAAATATAGAATGATTTACTCTATATTTATGTCTTACCTTTCCTTATTTTCTTTTTTCCTTTTATTGCCTTTCCTATTATAAACTTTCTTATTATAAACTTTCCTATTTTAACTATTTGATGTGTATATATAAACACCTCTCCTTGTAAATCAATGTATTCGAATCAATAAAGAATTTACTTTCTGCTTTCTCTTATACGTTAGTTCTCATGAACTATATTCATAACTTTACCAATTAACAATAATGTTCTTTAATAATATGGGCCTAGCGGTGAGGTCGTTATAGTTTGGTTTCAGAGCCGAGTCAGAACATTATAGCGTATAATATCATAGATCTAGACTTCGTGAGACTTAGAGTCCTGTTCCCTGGGGTGTATGGTAGACAGTTTTATTAATTATCTATATAGGGATAGGAATATAAAATAATTATTGGGATAATCATTTGGGACGTATTTTGATTTAAATTTTTAATATAGATAAGTTGGAATTTATGATATTATAAACCTTGGAAAGTAATACGTTAAAATCTTTTAAAGTTAGAAATTTATTCGTGGATTATTGAGAAATTAATTTTAAAGAGATAGATTGGAGTGAATTAATTTATTAAATTTGAGTAAATGAGTTTAAAATTTAAATAATCAAAGTTGCATAGCGGAATTTTAGGAATATAATTGTTCCGCTGAAAGCGACTATTTAGTTTTGGTTGATTGACCGTTAGGAATTAATTATTTGTATTTATTTATATTAGATGCATGGATGCTAGTGATAATAAAATAAATATAACTAAGGAAAACTTGTGATTATCTATTTTGTTGTCTTGTTTAGAAATGTTTAAGGATTCTGATCGATATGTGGGATGCCATGTTATCGATAGGAGTTCCTAAACATCGTACGAGACATTTTGACATGAGAAATAATTGATTTGAGAATTTAAAAAATATTTGAGTTTAAAAATAATTTAACATAATATTGTAGCCCTCGAATAAATTGTGAGAACTGGAGAGCATGACGAGGCAATGTTGATATTCTGTGTAATCAACTTTGCAGCCAAGTGACGAAATGAATCACTAAATTTCGTGGCTTAATATTATTTTATACAACGAGATAAGTTTAAGGGAATTGCTTTAAATTTTAGAATTAGTTTATATTAAAACTAAATGGAAGTTAATTGGAAATATTTTGAAAATAGAATAATTTGAAATCTGGTTTGAATGAAAATAAATTGTTATATATGAATCTTAATTAATAAGATGTTAAAAATTAAGAAATTATGGAAATAGATTTATGGAAGTGAAAGGATATTTTATGGAAAAGTATGTATATTTGTATATGCAAATGGGATAAATATTAAAAGTCTGTATTTTGGATATAAATAATATTTGGAAAGGAATTATTTTGAGTTATATGGTTATTTTGGAAAGAAAATATTAATTGGTGTTTTGATAATTATATTAAATGATTTGGAACTTGATATTATTATTTATGAAGGTAAAATATTTTGTGAAATAAATTCAAAAGGGAAATTTATTTACTAGTATGTATGGGTTTAAAGGTTTTGGTGGTTTAGAAAATGAAAATAGAAATTATGAAAGTGCATTATATATGTATTAGTTTTGGATGGCGTGTGCAACCACCGAACCTTCGCAATAACAGAGATCAGTGCTGAGGTCATGTTGACTTCACAATCAACATCGCAGCCATCTGATGAAGTGATTTTCTATAAATAGATGGCGAGGCAGCGTCATTTTATTACTTAATATTTGTAAATTGTGAATGTTTATTTAAGATATATGCTAAGAAGAATAGTATGTGATAATTTATGATTTGTTGTGTATATCATTTTATAATTTGGATGGATGATAAAATTTTGGAAATTTAAAATTAAAAGTTTAATTGAAAAGTTAAATTGAGTCTAATATAAATTAATTTACAGATTTCTTTCGTTAAGGAGATTGTCGGGACGCAATTTCCTTAAGGGGAGAGTTTATAACAACCCTATTGTTAATTACCTAATTAATTAAATTTAATTACAGATAATTAATTCTAATTTTTGATTTGTGAAATTTAATTATGAAATAAAATCTAGCTTTTGAGAATAGTTGATATGATTTATTTAAGAAATGAAATTCATTTCTTAAAAAGGATTTAAATTTAAATTTGAAATATTATTAAATCAATTATTTAATTTTGGTATTTAGAGTAAAATGTTAATATTGAGATTTATTTTTTAAATCAGATTTTTAAATTAATTTTTTTTTATTAAAATAATGAGAATAACTTTAATGCTCAAAAGTTATATTTAATTTTACAAAATATCTCAATATTAATACAAACGAGAATTATTAACTTATTGATTAGTTTTGGTAAATTTGAGAAATCAATTTGTGATTTTGTAAAACATTACCCAAGTGAAAGATAGTGTTTTAAAAGAGTAAACAAAAGGAAATAGTAACACATCTCTTACAATTGCAATAATTTGTTAATGGGTTCATAACCAATCCCTGTTTAGCCCAAATAGAAATAGGAATAAGAAGAGAAACAAGTACGTACCTTGTTCTTATTCTCATTTCTCAGTTCTAAAATCTAGAATAAACTCTTCCTCACTCTAAAAACCCTATCTCCATTATCCCCAAATTCAAGTTGCAAAACATAGGGCTTTTGGTTAATTCTAATAGAAATCATAACAAGGTAATCTCCTCAATCTATTGCTACATCTTTTAAGGAATTTAGTTTCAGATTTCTTATTCTAAGTCCCAATCTTGTTTGCAAATTCTAAAATCAACCTAGGTCTTGTTGCTGAAAGGTTAGCTAGGAGAACACGGGTTTTAATCAACAATTTAAGTGATAAAGGTGAGTTAACCTCACACTACTATTCTCTAATTCTTTGCATGTTGCCGTTTGCTAATCTAGAAGAAACTACAATTGAATTGCTTCCATTCTTTTGTGATATCCATGCTTCAAGTTGTTAACTTTCTGTTTGCTGAAATATAGGCTAGTGATTCATTATAATTTCTAATCAAATTGATGTTTTGATGTCTTGAAATCACTTGATAAGCTGCTTGAACACTTCTAAATTAACTGCACAAAATACCGAAACCAAACGCCATCGTCAGGGACCTATCGGAGGGCGACCTGGAGTTGAAATAGTTCTAAGTCACGACCACACCGGTCCACCGATGGACTCCACTGATGCACTGGTGGCATCACTCCTAGGTCTATTTCAGCTCTAGGAGACATCCTCTAACCCACCTTTGCTCGCTCGTCTGTTGCCTTGTTTGTTTTTGTTGTTTCTTATGTTTTGTGTTTTTTGTGGACCTTCTGGTGTTCATTTCCAATGATTTGCTAAGCTATAAATTAGATTTGGAAATAATATAAAGTTAGAACTCTATGGAATTAATTCATGGCTATAAGATTGTAATGACCGAGGATTTGTTGTAGTGAATTCTCTTATGTTCTATGGACTTTGAATCACTTAGATTCAAAGGTTTGGAAAAATATAACTTATATCTATCTATTTTATATATATAAACAATTTTATAAAAGAGAGTTATTTAAGTTTACAAATATCAAACTTGTTTTCTAAATTAATCTAGTTTTTTTATAATTGATTTCTAACAAGTAGTTACTATATATTATGTATTGTTAATAAAATGGACTTAGATTTGGAAATATGGTTTTGGAAATATAAATTTAATTTACTTCTAAATAAAACGATTATATATTAAAATGGATTTGGAAGAGTAATAAATGGGCTTTTATAAAATAAATGGTTTCTGAAATATATATATATATATGTGGTTTTGGAATATGGTTTGTGAACAATATAACTTTACGGAAATTTAAGACAACTATGTATCAATAAGTGCAACTTTTGAACAATTCAGGTTTATGGAAAATTTTATCGAATAGTGAATATTTATATAAAGTTAAATAATAAAGGAATTTACGGAAAATTATAATATTTGCTTTCTCAACTTTAAACTCAAAAGAGAAAATATGTTTTGAGAGCCTTAGTTTTATACTATGGAGAGTACTAATAATCGATTGAGTGTTACCGATTGGTTTAAATACTCTCGAGTAACACTTCATCGAATATTGTACAACTCATTGAATAGAATGTTTGAGTGGTACTTACTAGCCTATTAGCGAATACCTGAATTTCACCGGGTAGTATGGGGTGCTTTGGTTAAGTTTTTGTGATTGCTTTTAAGAAGTATTTAACACTTTCGGGTTGTATTCTCTTTTGGTGTTTGGTGGGACCGATAGATCTTTAAGAGAATATAGTTCAGGCTTTCCGATGGCATCTATAATGAGTGAGATTTACTAGCTTCCAATAAATACTTGAATTTCACTAGGCGGTATGAGACGTTTTTGTTAAGTTCTTGTGATTACTAAAAATGATAGTATTTGACATTTTAGAGTTTATTATCTTTTGGTGTTCGGTGGGACCGATAGATCCTTAAGAGGTATACTCATGAATTTCTTTACAACATATATAATAATAATAATAATATAGGATAATCTAGAGTTTTCGAGTCATGGTTGCTATGATTATGTTGATCGGTCGATATTTGGTTTTCCTCGATTCTTATGATCGTGTTGAGATTCTGTGTTCCTCGATCCTTGTGATCGGTTGAGATTCTATGTTCCTTGATCCTTGTGATCATGTCAAGATTCTATGTTCCCTGATCCTTGTTATTATGTCGGTACGAGTGATACCACATTTATTTGTTTTCCATGGTATGGAATTGGTTTGTTTGTATTAGGAATATTGTGCTTTATTTTGTAATTTTGTGTTTTGTGACTAATTTGTGTTTGTGTGACGCCCCACCTCTATGCTCACAATAACAAAGAGTATTAAAAGAAATACTGTCTGTTATTACGAAGAATAAGGATGGATAGGAGCGGCCATCCGTAGTTGGGCCTTACACTAATATTGGTTACCTCGATAGGAGTGGTATATATTTTTATTTTTCATCTCTTATTTATTTACTCCCATCGACATACCCAATTCCAGTATAAAATGAACTACAATGGTTCATAATAGTTTAGGACAATATATATAATAATAACACAAATACTAAAAATGCGAAACACAGATAACAAAAGTCTCATATATATATAACTGATGTCAGTTACAATACATTTGACACAATACATATGATACAACTACAACTGTCGACTCTGGAAGTTATATATACAAGTACATTATCGATTAATATACATGAATACATATCAACCTAAATCAGATACACTGACTACTACAAAACGACGAAGACTACTTCAAAAGATATGAAAAGACTTCAAAGCTCAAGCAGCAACCCAAAGCAGGATATCTACAACCTGTAATAACTCGGTCTGACCCGAGTATTAAATTCAAAAGAAAATAATACACGGGTCAGTCTAATTCAAACTCAGTTATTAATGCACAGAAGCAGTAATAATTAAATAAACAATAGACGACAGTCACAGAAATCTCGTATATCCAACTCTTCGATAAGAGAATCAGATAACGGCAGATATAATACTAAATAGTGTTAAACAAAAAATCGGCAAATTCAAATCATCAACAAAGATAAATAAAAAGATTATCAATGAAGATAATTTAGAAAACAATAGAATTGTCTAAACGACAATTAACAACAAAATAGTCAATACTGTTCGGTTGTAGTACACGCTCGCGTGCACTGCCTCGCCACTACAGTGATGAAATTCACAAAAGCTCCATGAATCAGAAACAAATGACATCAAATGAAATCAAAATACAATTCAAAATATATAGAATTTGGCAACTCGAAACAATTCCGACAATTGAAATCATCAATTTAAAATGTCAATACTGTGTGGCTGCAGTACACGCATGCGTGCACTGCCTCGCCACTACAGCATGAGATGTCATCACGACACTAAATACTACAACAAAACGAAACTACAGAGGTCAGGACACTGCTATGACTCAACACAACTGCAAGACCAAACCAAAGCTAACAGCAATTCCAAGACATCAACAAGTATGGTAGGGATGTGCAGAGGTACACAATCGAAATGCAACAGTGAAACTGAATAGTGCAGCTTCAAAGATATCAAACTCCAGTACATGTTCGGGAATGCACGGAGAGTATGTCACCCGACTCGAAGCAGTGCATTGGAATGCACAGTGAAACAAATGTGCAATATAAAACACTGAAGGATATGCATGAAAGCAAATGCCACTGAGAAGCAATGCTTAGCATACATATGAACCAAATTCATATGTATAATAAACAACAAGAAACAAACTCAGCAATGTAAGTAAGGAAAGACTACAAATCATCTCAGTAGCACTGAATCCAACAAGCCAAACAAGTCACAAGGGCAAGTTAAGGATACTTGTATAAGATTCAAAGCTGTACAACTCAAAAATCAAATTACACTGAATCAAGTAGGAACTGCACAACAGGAAGTGGCAGTCACGCCAATGTCAGCAAAATACTGATACAAGCATGTATGTACATGTTAGTAGTGAATGAACTAACATAGTACATGAATGCACAATGCAAACTGCAACAGAGAAACTGTAATGCACAGTCCAACCAAAGTCACATGCTCAAGAAAGACTACACAAATTCAAGAAGGCACCAAATCACAAAGGGACATACAATGACAACATGCAAAACTGATTAGACCAGAGAACTGCACAAGTAAACAAAAGTGAAATGGAGGTAGCAACCAAGAATCAGGAACAAAGGCAGTTCACAAGTTTCAAGAAACCAATACATAGCAGTGCACAAATGAAGATATGTAGATGCACTCACAAGCTCCAGGCTCAATGGCACTGCCTCAACAACTACAACTTATACAAGTTAAAAACTGCAACATTAATGCAACTGAAAAATCAAGACAATGCCGAAATCAAATGGGCACAGCAAAATGCACAGAGACATAGCAACTGCGCCAAGACCAACCAAGACTACAATGTACTCAAGTGGATGAATACATATGTAAATGCCACTGTGATTTCGACAGACCACAACAACACCAGAGTGCATGGATGAGTTCAACTACATGAACACAGTGAAAACATGCACATGAAAATGAAACCAAAGCTTGCAAATACAAATAGACAACGTAGACAACGGAAATGATTGCATATACATGAGGTACAGGGATGCAATAAGCATGTACACGAATCATAAATCGAGTCGAGTCAAAACTAAAAACATCAACTCAACTCACAACCAAAAATATCAAGAGCCGATGCCAACCGAGTAAATAACTGCCAAGCCAAAGTCACAGTAGAAATCAAATAAACAAAGTCAAGACCAATATCACAATTCGAATGGGACAAGTAAAATGACCAGAAGCAATTGCAAAGACTATTGATGCAACTCGATACATCAAAGCCTAGGCACCAAGCATCAGGAAAAATGACCAGGTACAAAGTGCACCAGAGGAACCACAGTATGCTACAGGTAAACCAGAAGTGCTCGAAAAATTACAAACTGGAATACACAATGCAAAACTCAAGCCTGGCCGAGAAGCAAAAATCAAAATTCAAGTTAATGCCGAAGTCAAGGAGGAATCAACAACGAAACAAAATCAAGTTTAAAATTGTCAAGGCCGAAGCCACACTATCACAAGACGAAATCCACAGTTAATGGCTACATTCGAGTACAAAACGAAATCAACATCATCGTCAAAAAAATTCAACAGCAAACAAAGTCAAAGTCTAACATCAGTTCAGAGCCAAGAAAAACACGAAATCGCAAGTTCAAACATCACTAAATGTCGAACTAGATGTGAGTGAACAATAAAATTCACTCACCTTGCTTTCCAGAGCACACCAAAGAATCGCGCGAAGTAGAGATCAAATCCCTAGCAGCCTTTCGACATAGCAAGAAAAATAATTCCATCGAGTAAATCTGGCTGCTTCAATTTCACGAAAACCCTAATTTGAAGGAAGAGGAACGAGTACGAGCCGCCATTTATTCTTTCGTATGTTTTAGGGTTTTCGAATGAGAAAAATGAAAGAAAGGGGAACGGGTTTTGCCTTTGATAGTTATCACCGTAAAACAAACAAATAAAATGTGGCCCAATGTTAAGTTTTAAAGCTCACATAACAATCAAATAATTTACAAAAGAATTTCAACATATTAAAAATTCCAATAGCAATTAACAACTAATTTTAATCATCATACAACGATAATTAATTGTTATAAAATTTCGGGTTGTTACAGTTTGTGACCTAAATATATAACTCTGTACCTTGAGATAAATTCCGAATTAAATTAGTTTCGTGACTTGTTTTATCTTGGACATATGGATTTACTTATATGTCATTTATTCTTGTGTTATATCTTATTCTCACCCTTTTGAATATTTAGAGATAGTCTGACCCAGATGTTATTTAATGCTCGCGTGGCCGAGGCTTTTCAGATCATAGGATACATTGACCTTTGGATAGTTGTGCTAGCAAGGAGATAAATATTTTTGACTTTTAGTTTATCTCATTTAGGATTTTGTGTTTGGTTATAAGATGTATATTTGAGTTTAGAGATTTGTTATAGATTTGTATCAGATGTATATTATCTGTGACGACCCGCCACTCATTTTACAGAATGACGAATCATTAATAAGAAAGAAAGGGGTGAGAAATAGAAAAGAAGAGAAAGAGAAAGAAAACAACACAAATACTCACAGCGGAAACGGAACAAAATATAATATATTATATATTTATTACATAGTATCATATACATCTATCAGAGTTACACAGATTACACATCATATACTAGACAGTTATAAACATCTGTCTAGTTATTACAACTCAATACAAAACAAAGATCTAAACAAGATCAACACAGCGGAAACTACTATCTATATCTACAACGCTGAAGCCTCCTGCTCCATTGCTCCTCCACAATTCGTCAAGGCTAACCTGAATCCCTTGGCTACTCGTAAAAATTTGAGTACCCAAGAGTTTATAAAACAGAAATAAACAACTTGGGTCAGACATGGGTCTGCTGTGAGTAACAGGTTAAACTTGCTTAACTTCAAAACCTTTTGAAAGAAAAGGTATCACGTAAGACTTCCCACACATAAACATAGGTAAGTTTTTACCTTACGCTAACCAAAACATTTGATAGGAAATTCGATTGTATTATAATAGGGTCTAGGGTTTTCAAATAAATATGAAATAGATGAAATTGTTACATTATTAAATTCCAGCATACTAGCCACAAAGTGGGTTATACAATCAAGTCCGTTGGCACTTATTGGATTTTGGATTCCATACAATGGCAGGGCTACCGGGGTACCGCCCGTCACAGTACGTGGCCTAGATCACCGTACCGAGGATCACTCCCAATCCCCTGCAACACAAGGTCGGAACATCCCTTACTGGATAATTCCCGCACAAGATACCTCACGGTTGGGATCAGCAACCGCACCACTAAGTCAAAAATAGAAAGGGACATCTAGACAGAGGTAACCTTGTCCTACTTGGGTGCTACCCACTAACCTTGCTGCACCTCCCCTGTTTTAGCCATTCCCGGTTGATGAGGCTTGAGGTCACGATTACCTTAGAAAAGAACACATCACTTAGAATGCTCATCGTCCACCTGACGATGTTCTGAAAGCATTCAATCCATACAAGTTCGTTCCGGGTTCGAACGAAACCGAAGGCATTATCTCGTTACACTCGTTTTGGAATCACCCTCAGAGTTAACGACAATAACCCTTGCACTCTGAATCTTCATCTTCACTTGATTCACGACCTATCGTTAATTTGGATCGATGTGGTATTCGGGTCTCCAGACCTGGAAATCCGGTATACGGAAACCCGATCCCGGTCTCATCGAAATCCAAAGCGTATCTTTTAAGGCCAAGTTGTTTTAAAGGTTAAAACAATTTAATTCATTATCTTTATACACAAAGAAAGATAATTTACAACAGATAATCAACATTATCAGATAATCCATACAATTCAACTAACATCCATATCATACAACATATATCTCATCAGAGATATCAATCAATGTCAAGTATCCAATACTAACACCCATTCATAAGTAATGATTTATATCATCTTAATTTAAATTGAATTAAATTAATTACTTCATTTTATAAATCCTTCTTACTTAACCATTAATTAATTACAATCAATTAATTAATTATCCTCTAATAATTCATTTCAATTAATCATCTTGATTAATTATCTTTTGATTACATTCAAGTAATTTATCTTTAATTAATTATTTAAATTAATTATCCTTAACCACTTATAGTAATTAACCTTTAATTACTTCATTAATTAATTAACTAAAATTTATTAAGTAAATCAACTATATTTAATTATATTAATCCTTAATTAATTACATTGATTAATTACTTCATTTATTAATTATTACTTAATTAACCAATCTTAATTACATCATTAATTATATTAATTAATGATCCTTAATTACAACTTAATTATTAATTACTTAATTAAATTAATTACATTAAGTAATTAACCTTTAATTAAACAACATTTATTAATCACTTTTGATTAATCTTCAATCAGTAATTAACTACCCTTAATTACTTTCACTAACTAAATTAATTACTCCTTAATTAATTCTTTAATTAATCCCTTGATTAATTATTCAAAGTAATTAACTCAAATTACTTCTATTAATAAAATCATTTGTTCAACTAATTATTTCCAGTAATTATCTTATTATTTACTCCCCTAAATAATCTTACCTTAATAATTACATTAAGTAATTATTATCAAATCATCTCTTGATTATTCTAAATTAATTAAACTTAATTAATTAACTTAAACTAAATCAAATTAACTTCAATTAATTACAATAAGTAATTAATCCTTAATTACTTCCATTAAGTAATTCATTTAAACAAATTCTATATTTGATTATCTTTAAATTAATTAATCTAATTAATTATTAAAATTAATCCCATTAATTAATTATTTAACAATCCATAGTTAATGACTTCATTACTATTATTTAATTACTTTCCTTAAGTAATTAACTTATATTAATTATTATTAATTCTAAATTAATAAATCTTAATAACCATTTTATTAATCTCTAATTACTAAATTAATTAAGTGTTAACCATAACTTAATTAATATTTAATTACTTATTAATTAATTCCTAACCATTAATTAATACTCTAATTTATAATTCATAACTACAAATTAATCATCCCTAATTAATTTATCTTAATCATAAATAAATTAGTTTAAACCTTTAATTACCTATTTAATTAATCCAAATGATTAATTAATCAAACAATTTAATTATCCATTAAATTTCCTAATTAATTTAATGAACACAAATCTTTAATTACTTTAAGATAAACTTTGTTCTTATTGAAAATCAAGTTATCATTTACAAAGTATTTTAAAACTATTTACTTTAAATTTTACCTTCAAAATTTCATTTTAAATTTAAAGATTTAAAATGAAAACAAATTATCTTTAACCACGTTAAAAACACCATTTCTAAAACTCTTTTATTTACAAGTTAAAGAAATACTCATTCAATAAAGAAGTTTTAAAAGGGTCTAAACAACTTCATATTTAAATTTATAAAACTTATTTATTTCTCAATCTAAAATTTAAAACTAAACCTTACTCCAAATATTAATGTTTTGATTTAACTTCTGTTTTAATATTGCTTTACAAATTTAAGTTCAGATTAAAATTTAAACAGACAGTTTTTTTATAAAAACTGGCAACATCAATTATACTCGAGACCATCTAAATTTACTTCGAGTCGCACCCCAAAAACTTCGATCATCCCTCGAAACAAAACTCGAGAAAAACTCGAGTATCATTCCCTGTTAAAAAAACCCAGACTCACCCAGACATATCCACGATCGCGTGCACGTGCACCGGAGATGCAGTCGCCTCCGACCATCACCGAGTATCCCCACAAGTCGGCGATCATCCACCTACCAGAACACGACCATCCAATCTTCGATCAATTCGCGAAATCGAAATCGAGACTTGAGCATCAAAACTGGAACCACTTCGAAACCTGGCATCATCACGAAATCGAGACTCCGACCATCAGAGAAGCTAATTTTCTGGCCATGCCTTCTCTCATCTCCAATCTTCCACTTCCCAAAGTATAGGAGCACTCGGTTCACCAGAGACGTAACCCCGATCATCTCAGTCTAACCTATTCAAACTAGGTTTAAAAACAAAAACGATTCCCTATCATCTCCATAGTGTTTTGATCATCACTTAGATAATTTTCCTAGACCCTCCGACCATTCCTGCATCTCCAGTGAGAATCTCCACCACCCCGATCAACTAGATCGCCAAAGGCAACCCAAGTCTCCCATCACTGATCAACTAGGACTGCTCCTCTGATTCAATACTAAAAACTATGATTTTAGTTTTAAAAATTCATATTTTTACATGATGTTTCAGATCCTAACCCTGAAACGATAATTTATGAAGTTTAAATTTTTACTTATTTTAGATTTTATCAGTTATTTGTTTTCCAGAGTCATTTAAATGTTTTCTGTTAACTTAAGTATACCTTTTAAACTAAAATTTGAATAAATCAAACAAGTTCGATTTGAAACTGAAGTTTACAGAGACCAAAATCAATGGGTTTTGAATTTAAATCAAAACAAGAACAAAAACTGGAAAACAGAGAAGTTACATTTATTCAAATACATGCATACATCATACTTCAGCAATTCACTAATATAAACTCATAAATATATCACACAATACAATATTGAACATAGCAATGACATACAACCAATTTAGACTTAAGAAATTTTTAACAAAATGCTACTCATCTAAAAACAAAGGTTGAACAGAGCACTTAAACAGCATGCACAACATTTCAGACATTCAATTATGCAATATACATTTATATTATACTATACTAGCATGCAACCCAATTTTATTTTTAAATTTTAAAAGTAACTCACCTTAATTGAGAGTGAACAGAGCCTTATATTTGGAAAATCTTGAAACTGTTTTTGAACTTTAAAATCTGAATGCCTTTCTTTGAAACCTTAGACTTGCATGCCTCTTTTGATTTAAAACTTGAGTGATTGCTACTGAAACTTGCATGCAGGCTGGCTTCCAGGTTGAAAATTGAATGCAAGCAGGCTACAGACTTGATTTGATTCCAATTTGAAAAGAATGTTGCAGACAGTTTTTTGATTGTTTAGCTTGAGGGGTTTTGATTTGAAGATGAGATTATAGGGATTGATTTGGTTTGAGGCATTTAGATTTCTGATTTCAGATTTGCATTTTAGATTAGAGGATTATTTTGAAAAGTGGTACTGATTTCAGATTTTAGTTTTAGAGAAAGATTTGAGTTTCTCTTGATTTTAAAAAAAAGAATAGAAAGAACCAAATGAAGAAAAGCAAATGTATATATGTAAGTAAATTTTGATTTTATAAAATAAAAGAAAATGAAATTAATTAAGACACTTGTCACATAGATTAATCCACTTCTTAACACATGTTAAAACAAAGCATTAGATAAAGACACTTGTCATTTAAGTAATTACTCATATTTCTATTTATTTTAAAATTATTTAAAAAGCCTTTTTCTTGTTTATTTAAACACTAATCTATATATATTAAAGAGAAACAAAAGCTAATTACATTTTATAAATATAAGTTTATACAAACAATTTAAATATATATATATATATATATTCTTTTGAACTTCAACTTTAAATTCAAATTTAAATAAAATTAATCCTAAGATTCAATTTAAAAGTTAAGTTATATATATTTACATACACTATTTATTCAATTTAAAATAACAATTCCTTTTAGCATTAAAATTCATACATATTAAAAATAATACATTATACTTGTTATTTGAAATTAACATATTTTATAATTTAAACAAGAGATTATATTATCAAGAAATATTTAAAAAGAAATAAAACAAACCAATTTTGTAAATCTTATTTATTTAAACTTAAGTTAAAATATCTCTTAAACAATTAAATATTTACTTAAAGTATTTTAAAACTATAAAATTACTTATCTAAATATCTTTGAAAAGTCCAGATTAAATTAAATATAAATTTCCAATTTACCAAAGCTTTCTATTTACAATATATACAAATAAATATATATATTCAAATAGAAAATATCTTATTAACTTTTAAAAGATAAAATCATCAATTAATACTAATTTAATCAGATTATTAAATTAAATTCAAATCTTATTATCAAAGATTATCCATATCAATTTAATTATTTAACAGATTATTAAATTGATATTGTTAAAATTTCCGGGATATTACATTCCTCCCCCCTTAAAATAATTTCGTCCCCGAAATTTAAACAAAGGTAATTTAATAATCTTATTAAAGATTTAAATTCAAAACACAAGCATCTACTATCATCCATATGCTAGCAACCATAGCAACCAAATCATTCAATCAAACAATTTAACTATCTAGACTAAATTTTAGATAAAATTCCTCGAGTTTCCCCAAGTATATATATACCGGGATACTCGCTCTACAAACAATCTAAACTACTAAGCTATAGATCTCCTACTCATCTAGATCTACAGAACTAAACAGAATATCAGACTACAGACGAGTCTGACTCAACTACCAAACTTCCAGAACTGCAGATTCTAAAACCAAAGATAGATCAAATACGTACTCCCTCAGAGATACGTAAAACACAATGAATTCCAGTTATCCAAACTGACAATTCAACCAAGTAGACCAATTACCTATCCAAATCAGAACACAGACGAGATCCAAACATAACTCTACCTTACAACATCAGTAGATTCCAAACTTACTTCTCCCATCCAGAGATACACTCCAAACTGCTTTCGCTGCTCAACTCTGATATGAGGTAGAACACAAGCACAGACTGGACAACTCACTTCTAGAAATAAGGTTCACTGATCCATAAATAAAACTCAGATATTCCAGCAAAACTTGAGCTGCTTCACCAACTCCATCTCTAGGAAACATCCTTCCACTAGACTGAACCACCGATATCACTCTTGGAATCCAGTCGATAAGAAAACTCAACCTTCAGATGCGGACAAACTTCTAACTTCTCTGAAGACATCCAGAAAAATTCTGACAACCCAAGAGAACACTCAGACAATCGCAAGTCACTTTTGCGATCAACCCAACCTAATTCCAAACAGACTGTTCTCTCTTTACCAATCAGAACAGCTTACACTTATTTATCCAATTTATCGAAGAAATGGATCCACTCTGCTGCTTCTGAACTTCACTTCCAGAAAAACTGCTCATCCAGAAAACTTCCTGCCATTACAGAATACTCCGAGCTGCACTGCTGACACTGATGCTCTTATCCAAAGCTCTTCGAGAAACTCGGACTCCAAACCAAAGCAGAAACTTCATGCTGAACTCAGCCACAACACCGAAGCATTCACACTTCCTTAATCTTGTTCCAAAGAAAACATCTTCGGGAACATTCATCGTCACTGTATCTCATCATACAGCTACTATTACCTGAGGTATCAAGGTACCATCACTCGCTTCTGTCTCATCGACAGATCCAACTCTACTCATCCACACTTCAAAGATAAACTCCGAACCATTACAGTTTCCTTCGGAGATCGATGAAATCCTTCACCACAGCAAAGCTTACTCGAGACGGTATTGGGTCTACAGTCTCGACAGATACACTTCCAACCTCAATACTCAAACTCCAATTATAGGTAATAGTCGTGTTACACACACCACTACCCTATCTACCTTTATATCCTATATTGGAAAACCTGTACGGGTAACCCAACAAATAGG
The DNA here is from genome assembly GCA_030737815.1 of Allium fistulosum. Classification (NCBI taxonomy): domain Eukaryota; kingdom Viridiplantae; phylum Streptophyta; class Magnoliopsida; order Asparagales; family Amaryllidaceae; genus Allium; species Allium fistulosum. The sequence goes on along the minus strand of CM060903.1, from coordinate 837,909,766 downwards.
TAGAATAGATATATATATTTAAAATGATACTTTTTATATAGAAATTATTTCTGGGTAAAATTATTTCATTTACCTCTTTAAAACAATATTGTGTCCGTTGGCCTGGTTCAAGTGTTTAGAGATCCCTATCAATAACGTTAGCTACTCGTATTGACCAGAATCCATATACCACTCAACCGATCAATTAACACAATATAAAATCATTTTTATATAACTAACAATTACGCGCTCTCAAGATAGACACCACTTCAGAGCCTAGGTATTCACTCAACCTACTGCTCTGATACCACTGAACCCGATCCCGGTCTCATCGAAATCCAAAGCGTATCTTTTAAGGCCAAGTTGTTTTAAAGGTTAAAACAATTTAATTCATTATCTTTATACACAAAGAAAGATAATTTACAACAGATAATCAACATTATCAGATAATCCATACAATTCAACTAACATCCATATCATACAGCATATATCTCATCAGAGATATCAATCAATGTCAAGTATCCAATACTAACACCCATTCATAAGTAATGATTTATATCATCTTAATTTAAATTGAATTAAATTAATTACTTCATTTTATAAATCCTTCTTACTTAACCATTAATTAATTACAATCAATTAATTAATTATCCTCTAATAATTCATTTCAATTAATCATCTTGATTAATTATCTTTTGATTACATTCAAGTAATTTATCTTTAATTAATTATTTAAATTAATTATCCTTAACCACTTATAGTAATTAACCTTTAATTACTTCATTAATTAATTAACTAAAATTTATTAAGTTAATCAACTATATTTAATTATATTAATCCTTAATTAATTACATTGATTAATTACTTCATTTATTAATTATTACTTAATTAACCAATCTTAATTACATCATTAATTATATTAATTAATGATCCTTAATTACAACTTAATTATTAATTACTTAATTAAATTAATTACATTAAGTAATTAACCTTTAATTAAACAACATTTATTAATCACTTTTGATTAATCTTCAATCAGTAATTAACTACCCTTAATTACTTTCACTAACTAAATTAATTACTCCTTAATTAATTCTTTAATTAATCCCTTGATTAATTATTCAAAGTAATTAACTCAAATTACTTCTATTAATAAAATCATTTATTCAACTAATTATTTCCAGTAATTATCTTATTATTTACTCCCCTAAATAATCTTACCTTAATAATTACATTAAGTAATTATTATCAAATCATCTCTTGATTATTCTAAATTAATTAAACTTAATTAATTAACTTAAACTAAATCAAATTAACTTCAATTAATTACAATAAGTAATTAATCCTTAATTACTTCCATTAAGTAATTCATTTAAACAAATTCTATATTTGATTATCTTTAAATTAATTAATCTAATTAATTATTAAAATTAATCCCATTAATTAATTATTTAACAATCCATAGTTAATGACTTCATTAACTATTATTTAATTACTTTCCTTAAGTAATTAACTTATATTAATTATTATTAATTCTAAATTAATAAATCTTAATAACCATTTTATTAATCTCTAATTACTAGATTAATTAAGTGTTAACCATAACTTAATTAATATTTAATTACTTATTAATTAATTCCTAACCATTAATTAATACTCTAATTTATAATTCATAACTACAAATTAATCATCCCTAATTAATTTATCTTAATCATAAATAAATTAGTTTAAACCTTTAATTACCTATTTAATTAATCCAAATGATTAATTAATCAAACAATTTAATTATCCATTAAATTTCCTAATTAATTTAATGAACACAAATCTTTAATTACTTTAAGATAAACTTTGTTCTTATTGAAAATCAAGTTATCATTTACAAAGTATTTTAAAACTATTTACTTTAAATTTTACCTTCAAAATTTCATTTTAAATTTAAAGATTTAAAATGAAAACAAATTATCTTTAACCACGTTAAAAACACCATTTCTAAAACTCTTTTATTTACAAGTTAAAGAAATACTCATTCAATAAAGAAGTTTTAAAAGGGTCTAAACAACTTCATATTTAAATTTATAAAACTTATTTATTTCTCAATCTAAAATTTAAAACTAAACCTTACTCCAAATATTAATGTTTTGATTTAACTTCTGTTTTAATATTGCTTTACAAATTTAAGTTCAGATTAAAATTTAAACAGACAGTTTTTTTATAAAAACTGGCAACATCAATTATACTCGAGACCATCTAAATTTACTTCGAGTCGCACCCCAAAAACTTCGATCATCCCTCGAAACAAAACTCGAGAAAAACTCGAGTATCATTCCCTGTTAAAAAAACCCAGACTCACCCAGACATATCCACGATCGCGTGCACGTGCACCGGAGATGCAGTCGCCTCCGACCATCACCGAGTATCCCCACAAGTCGGCGATCATCCACCTACCAGAACACGACCATCCAATCTTCGATCAATTCGCGAAATCGAAATCGAGACTTGAGCATCAAAACTGGAACCACTTCGAAACCTGGCATCATCACGAAATCGAGACTCCGACCATCAGAGAAGCTAATTTTCTGGCCATGCCTTCTCTCATCTCCAATCTTCCACTTCCCAAAGTATAGGAGCACTCGGTTCACCAGAGACGTAACCCCGATCATCTCAGTCTAACCTATTCAAACTAGGTTTAAAAACAAAAACGATTCCCTATCATCTCCATAGTGTTTTGATCATCACTTAGATAATTTTCCTAGACCCTCCGACCATTCCTGCATCTCCAGTGAGAATCTCCACCACCCCGATCAACTAGATCGCCAGAGGCAACCCAAGTCTCCCATCACTGATCAACTAGGACTGCTCCTCTGATTCAATACTAAAAACTATGATTTTAGTTTTAAAAATTCATATTTTTACATGATGTTTCAGATCCTAACCCTGAAACGATAATTTATGAAGTTTAAATTTTTACTTATTTTAGATTTTATCAGTTATTTGTTTTCCAGAGTCATTTAAATGTTTTCTGTTAACTTAAGTATACCTTTTAAACTAAAATTTGAATAAATCAAACAAGTTCGATTTGAAACTGAAGTTTACAGAGACCAAAATCAATGGGTTTTGAATTTAAATCAAAACAAGAACAAAAACTGGAAAACAGAGAAGTTACATTTATTCAAATACATGCATACATCATACTTCAGCAATTCACTAATATAAACTCATAAATATATCACACAATACAATATTGAACATAGCAATGACATACAACCAATTTAGACTTAAGAAATTTTTAACAAAATGCTACTCATCTAAAAACAAAGGTTGAACAGAGCACTTAAACAGCATGCACAACATTTCAGACATTCAATTATGCAATATACATTTATATTATACTATACTAGCATGCAACCCAATTTTATTTTTAAATTTTAAAAGTTACTCACCTTAATTGAGAGTGAACAGAGCCTTATATTTGGAAAATCTTGAAACTGTTTTTGAACTTTAAAATCTGAATGCCTTTCTTTGAAACCTTAGACTTGCATGCCTCTTTTGATTTAAAACTTGAGTGATTGCTACTGAAACTTGCATGCAGGCTGGCTTCCAGGTTGAAAATTGAATGCAAGCAGGCTACAGACTTGATTTGATTCCAGTTTGAAAAGAATGTTGCAGACAGTTTTTTGATTGTTTAGCTTGAGGGGTTTTGATTTGAAGATGAGATTATAGGGATTGATTTGGTTTGAGGCATTTAGATTTCTGATTTCAGATTTGCATTTTAGATTAGAGGATTATTTTGAAAAGTGGTACTGATTTCAGATTTTAGTTTTAGAGAAAGATTTGAGTTTCTCTTGATTTTAAAAAAAAGAATAGAAAGAACCAAATGAAGAAAAGCAAATGTATATATGTAAGTAAATTTTGATTTTATAAAATAAAAGAAAATGAAATTAATTAAGACACTTGTCACATAGATTAATCCACTTCTTAACACATGTTAAAACAAAGCATTAGATAAAGACACTTGTCATTTAAGTAATTACTCATATTTCTATTTATTTTAAAATTATTTAAAAAGCCTTTTTCTTGTTTATTTAAACACTAATCTATATATATTAAAGAGAAACAAAAGCTAATTACATTTTATAAATATAAGTTTATACAAACAATTTAAATATATATATATATATATATTCTTTTGAACTTCAACTTTAAATTCAAATTTAAATAAAATTAATCCTAAGATTCAATTTAAAAGTTAAGTTATATATATTTACATACACTATTTATTCAATTTAAAATAACAATTCCTTTTAGCATTAAAATTCATACATATTAAAAATAATACATTATACTTGTTATTTGAAATTAACATATTTTATAATTTAAACAAGAGATTATATTATCAAGAAATATTTAAAAAGAAATAAAACAAACCAATTTTGTAAATCTTATTTATTTAAACTTAAGTTAAAATATCTCTTAAACAATTAAATATTTACTTAAAGTATTTTAAAACTATAAAATTACTTATCTAAATATCTTTGAAAAGTCCAGATTAAATTAAATATAAATTTCCAATTTACCAAAGCTTTCTATTTACAATATATACAAATAAATATATATATTCAAATAGAAAATATCTTATTAACTTTTAAAAGATAAAATCATCAATTAATACTAATTTAATCAGATTATTAAATTAAATTCAAATCTTATTATCAAAGATTATCCATATCAATTTAATTATTTAACAGATTATTAAATTGATATTGTTAAAATTTCCGGGATATTACATTATCTGAGTCTGGTGTTATATTTTGTGGACTCTCAGTTTTTATATGTATGTGATGTTTATTACTCTACTGTAATCTGTGACTATTGTTTATATGATATACTGTTCTGATTCTAAGAAACCGTTGTGATTACTACTTTGGACTAAGACTGTACACGTCAAACTTTTTTTCAGATATTAAGAAAAAAAAGTAAGTTTGACGTGTCAATATTAGTTTAAAGATATATTCACAGTCAGTCTCCCTTTACAAGCTGTATTCTCCGAATTATTAGACAACATTATTTATAACGTTCTTTAATAATATGGAAATAGTGGTAAGGTCATTACACATAGATCTAGTATGATGTAATGAATTCATATTAAGGCATTATGTCTGCTGGTTGATGTACTATAATACTTGTTTTGTTTTGTATATCATATGTCATTATGTCTGCTTAGTTTTTCATGTAATGTCAAAATATGTGGAACAGAAATCATTAATTTATATTTGTTAGAAGCTTAGATTACTGGTATTTTATTGTAACATTTCTACGTTCTCTTGTTCTGAAGTTTGTGCGTTGCTACTTTTTGGGTGAGGGCTACTGCACTCACTTGTTTTGCAGGAATGACTTCAGCAGTTTTCTACCCTTTAAGCATGTAAAAACAAGAATTTGCTACATCCCGCGTTGTACGTATAAGATGGTTCTGTTAACTTATACTTTCCCCTTAAACTATCGGTATCAATATTTTGTAATTTAAAATTTTGAAATGGCATTTTCCCTAGCTGCCTCTAAATAAACAATAAGAAAGTTCACTTTAGAAATCTTTTGCAGACATCTCTTCACAGGTGGACACATGTCCTTGTGGATTACACTATATCATTAGCAGTAACCGTTGCATACTTCATATAGGTTTATGCAGCATTGAGTGATGAAGTTCTATCAGTTAGGTCAGCTGGTTGCCATGCAATTGGTATCATTGCATGTTTTTCCCAAGCCATTTGCAGGTTAATATTCATTTACACACATTCACACATGCCTGCATATTAATTTATATATGTAGCTAGAGACATTAGATTCCTCTTGAGATGCAATAATAATTTCTAGTTTTACAGTGTAAAGGTGCTTACTGAATTTATTCATGCAGTTGAGTTTAATAGCCATGATCCTTCTGTCTCGGTATAAATATATTTCATACTATTTTATTTTTAGGTTGAAGTTTATATTGCACCAAAGCAGAGGATTCCGAACGAGTATAAGCATTGCCAAGGATTTCAGTAACACTTATATATGTCGCTATATGGGCATGGGCATTTATTTGTAACCTTTATAAGCGTTGGGAGAGGAGCGTTGGAGAAAAACATTTCCCAACGCTTATAAGCGTTACAAATAAATACAAACAAATAAACACTTATCGGTAATGTGAATGCTGAAAGATATAATGTAGACTATATTTAATATGAAATATTATCTTAATTTAGCAAATTATAACCCAATCAATATCAATAAATAATATTCATAATCATGGTATTAAAATAGAGTATCAGTTAACAAAAGAGAAGTTCAATACATAATTAAGTTACCAGTACATAGTTTGCCAATTCCATACTAATATCAAATTGCAATAACAAAAGATAAACATAGCTCATAGTTAAAGTCTACAAATGCCGAATACGAAACTCTGGCCATATAAAGTCTACATAGTTTGCCCGATAATAATTTTTCTTTCTATCGGAACCAAAAACTTTCGCAACTGGACCATTTTCAAGCTTCTACTTCACCATTGCCACTAGAACCACCATCAAATTTCCTTTTTTTTTCTTCTGCTTGTTCTATAAGTGCCTACATACATTCAATATCATATTAACTTGAAATTTATACTAAAAAGATTGATAAATAGTAATCAAGGTGATAGCACATGATTTAACAATAAAGGACATTAAATAAAATAAGCAAATATGCAAGGAAGCTAATTTGAAATTAAGTACTTTATATATGCATACTGGCCTCAGTTGAAAGCTGAGGCATCCGAGCCTCGGTTTTAAACCGAGGCTCAACAACCATGCCTCAGTTTAAAACTGAAGCGAACCAGGCCTCAGTTTGAAATTGAGGCTGGCATGCCTCGGTTTGAAATTGAGGCGGGCATTGCGGCATGGCCTCAGTTTCAAACCGAGGCATGCCAGGCCTCAGTTTGGCGCGCCTCAGTTTGAAACTGAGCATAGGTAGTTATTCGTTGAGTCAATCAGGTACCGGGTTGGGGCTTCTGGTAGCAGTGTAACGATTTGAAGTTCTGAACTCACTTGATGCATGTTGTCTTAATTTGTTGAGTCTAGTGTATTGGGTTTGATTTTCGTAATTCATGCTTCATCTGAATTTCCTTGTCCGAATGGTTTGTTTCTGAACTTTGTTAAGTTGTTTTCGTATAATATATGGAAAATTCTAAATGCATTTGGCACTTAGATATTTCTATCATGAGCAATGATATACAAATATATGAGAATACAATACGATGTTTGCTGAAATAGTTTACTGTTAATGCTGCAACTATAATTGATATTGTCATATATTGTAAAATTGAGAAGCGAAACAAGCGGTACTCAAAAAGTGAGTTATAACATCATGGATCAACTGTTGGGCTGCTCTATGAGTTATTTGTTAGTTATTTTAGTTTAATTATTCCATATATTTACTAATCTTCTTAGAAAATCGTTAATCTTTACTGAGAAACTAGTAAAGAAAATTTGAAGTGTCAAAATATATCCATCAATGATTCTTAATACATTTTCAAATTACAATTATTTTATTTTATATGACTTTGGTTGATAATAGGGGCCGAATCATCTTCGGTTTGTCAACTTTTTTCGTTTTTCCATCAGAGCAATAACTATTAGTCCATGAGATGATGAGATGATGGTTTTGATGACAACAACCTTAGAATAGATTATAAATTATATAAATACTAACATTACAAGTATAGATATATATGTATATGCAGGATCTAACCATGCAGGTATCAAGAATGAAGACTGTACAGTATAGAGATTCAAGATGTAGAGATAGAAGACTCATGAGTATCAAGAGTTCAAGATTTCAAGATTTCAAGGTTAAGTTTGTTTTATTAGGAATATTGTTAAAACTCATAGAAAGGCACTGACATCTTAATATCCAATTTATTCGTGGAATGGAATCCACTTCGAGCCCGTTAAAGGGATGGAACCCTAAGTAGGATGGAACCTACAAAAATCTAGTGGGACATTGTTTTGTATCCACTAATTTTAATTCAAATGATTTTACAAAATTATCTTGTTTTCAAAATGATTTCAAAACTTTCCTTTTAAAAGATTCAAAACTCTCTATCCTGATTTTAAATAATTTTAGCCTCAAAAACATCTTTATTTTCAGAGTCAAAATTACTATTGATTTTAAACTATATTTTCAAATAATATATTTAACTTTTAATTTATTTATACTTTGATTTAAATTATAGTTAAATAATATGTATATATTGGTCTTTATATTTACTTATGTATTTTAACTATAGTTAAGTATATTTATAAAGTTTAAAATAATTTTAATATAAGATAGAGGTTATTTTCAAAGATAATCAAAACACCAAAAATCCCTTTGGGATGTCGACATGCCCAAGTACCCCATGTCGACATAGTGTCAGTTGGTTTCAAAATTCAAATTTCAAAAGAAGTCTCTATTCGCCATAACTCTTCATGAATGGTCATGGTTGTTGCTCTTCTATAAATAGGGGTCAGTTTCAATGAATTTTTAATCACTTTTTTCTGGTTTTCACTCCTCTTCTTCTTCCACATTTCTTAATACAAAATCATACCATTGCTCTGCCGAAATCAACATCGAATCATACTCGATTAATTCTAGTGTGATTCTCCATCACTATCTGTACAAGATCCAAGTGCTAACCTGAGTTATAGACTTTTTGTAATCAATCGAGCGAGAGAAGGTGTGATTGTAGCCCTGGAAATCAATTGGGTGAACTTGTTGCCCCGGAAATCAAGTACCTCTACCCAGAGGATTGTTATTCTGGAGGGTGTACCTAGTAGCCTTGAAACCGAGGGTTGTAATTGTTGAATTGAGTTTGAAAGAAAATCCGTACTTAGTTGTGCGGGACTGGATGTAGGGTAACTCCGAACCAGTATAAAATCTGGTGTGTTCTTTCCTTTACTTCTTTTACTTTATATTTGCATCTGTGTTTGATTATGTGTTCATATCTGTGTCTGATTAGTGTATACATTATTAACAAAGTAAGATAAACTCAAAAAGATCAACAAATTTTTTAAACACTATTCACCCCCCCTCTAGTGTTAATTCTAGCCTTAAGATCCTTAATCCGCATTTCTCACATTTGGTATCAGAGCTTTGTTTTCAAAAGTTTCATTATCTGAATTTGAAAATTTTCAAAATGGCTACTAACACTAGTACTGCTATTACCACCAACATTAGTTCATTTGTAGAAGGCCAGTCTACTGTCAGACCACCACTTTTTAATGGCAGTAACTATGCATATTGGGCATGTAGGATGAAAATATATTTACAATCTATAGGATTAGATACTTGGAATATCACACAAACTGAATATTCTGAACCCACAACTAATTTTGCACAGTGGACCGTTGAGCAAAAGACTGTTGCATAAAATAATTCTAAAGCAATGAATATTCTTTTTTGTTCACTTGAAAGAAATGAATTTAATAGAGTGTCAGTTTGTAAGTCTGCATATGAAATCTAGAAAACTTTGCAAGTAACTCACGAAGGAACAAGCAAAGTTAAACAGACCAAAATTTCCATGCTCACAAATCAGTTTCAGTTATTTAAAATGAATACTAATGAGTCTATTTCAGATATGTATAGTCGATTTCAAGATATTGTGCATTCTTTAATATCTTTGGGAAAGGAATTTTCGGAAGAAGATCAAGTCAGAAAAGTTTTGAATTCTCTCACTCTAGAATGGGATCAAAAGACACTTGCAATTGAAGAGGCAAATGACATCAGTACTTTAAAGATAGAAGAATTGATTGGAAATATAATGTCGTTTGAAGTTCAAATGATCGGGAGAAGAGAAAGCAAAGCATCTGAAAAGAAATCAATGGCATTCAATGCATTGACCGACAGATTAGATTCAAACAGTGATAATGATGAAGAGATAGCATTTATGACCAGGAATTTTCAGAAATTCCTAAAGTACAGAAAATTGAATAGTTCCAAGAGAAACAACTTTAAGAATTCCGGTAATCAGACTACAGTACCGAACTTTATCAAAAGCTTCAATTGTGACGAACCAGGTCATATCAAAAGAGACTGTCCGCATCCAAATAAGCAAAACTCTCCTACAAACAATGATTCTACAAAGAAACGGAAACGTGCATTCACTGCTACTCTAGATGACTCTGATTCATCCTCCAGCGATGATGAACAGAAGAAAGATAATTCAAATCTATGTTTCACAGCAATTCTCGATTTAGTCGATACCAAAGACATGGACTCTGAAAAAGGTACACGTTTACAATACATTGGCTGAAATTGCATGCTTGAATTGATTGATTGATTGGTTGTTTTTGAATTAATTGATTGATTGATTTTGAATTGATATGTTGTTTGAATTTTAAAATTTATTTTCTATTTTTTACTATTATTTTATTATTTTATTATTATTTTTAACACATTCTGAAATATATTATATTATAATATTTCAGAAATATAGACATTAATAATAATATTTATATATATGTATATTAGATAACTTAGGAAAAATCATGTCATGAAAATTCAAAGCCACATGTCGACATGGCCCCTACCATGATGTCGACATGCCTATCTGAATTTTGAATTTCAAATTTGAATTCAAATGTTTGAATTTCCCTCCACCTTTTCACTTCATTTATTTCTCTGAAAAGATACCTTTTTGACCGGAGAATATGTCCTTTGAAAGTCTATTTATTCACTATCTTTTATCATATCTTTTCACTTTCATTTTCAAATTCAAACTCTCTCTTCATATCTTCAAGCTCTCTACTCTCTACTCTAATGGCTTCTTCAAGCAACCCCTCAACCATGAGAATTTCCAGAAAAATCAAAGAGCAATTATTCAATGATCCGGAGGCAATTAAAGCATACATCAATTATGCTAATTATGCCAAAGTCCATCCCGGAAAATTTGCTATTTTTCAAGATTTTTCTTCTTATGAAATTGATTCTCTTTTTGCAAACAATGGTGTTTTAAGTCTTATTGACTCTTCTCAAAATGATTTTGTTTGTTATCCTAATCTTGTCAAAATCTTCTTTGCTAATTTAAACCGTGGTTTTTATATTGGAAATGAGAATGAAATTTGGAGTAATGTCAAAGGCACTCAAATTGTTTTGAATTGTGACCTTTTGGGTACCATTCTCAATTGCAAAAGCACGGGAATGGATCTTTCTAGTTTTCAAATCGATGAACATGATCGTGAGACATTTCATCATATTTTTGAAGGAGATGAAAACTTTGAATTTAAAAACCGAAACTTTCATCCTAAAGCAAGAATTGTCAATCTTCTCTTACAACATACTTTGACCCCAAGATCGGGAAATTTTAACAATCCTACTTCAAAAGTGTGCAAAGCACTTTTTGCTATTTTCGGAAATTATGATATCAATTGGGCGCAAGTTATTTTGGATGAACTTCGTCCTAAAAATTTTGAAATGGGAGAAAACACTTTATATCATGGAATTTACCTTACTCGGATTTTCAACTATTTTGGAGTAAATTTCAAAGGAGAAGAATTTATTTCAAGAAAAGTTTTTAATATCTCAAACATTTCTCTCATGAAAATCCCATATGTTTTTCAACCTTATGAAACCTTTACCGAAAAGGAAGAGCGTTTGGCTCATGAGGAAATGGAAGAAGAGGAAGAGGAAGAAAGAGAAGAAGGGGATGAAATGGAAATTGAAGAAGAAGAAGAAGAAGAAGGTGAAACCTCTTTGGAAAGCATCGAATATCCTTCCAATCCTTCCAACAAAACCCTTCTCAAAAACCAAAAGGTAATTGTGGAGAATCAACGGATTTTAAAACGATCCATTAGTAAGAAATTGGATAACATTTCTTCGAAGATGAACAAGTTCTTTTCAAAAGTCAGCAAGAAACTTGGACTATCTTCATCATCTTCATCTTCTAACTAGTTTTATCTTTTAGTATCTTATTGTAGTTGTCTCAGTTTGTTTTTTTTCTCTTATTCGAATGTTCATGTAGTTCATTATGCTTAATCTTTGTATTATCGTAATGAAATTGAATTTCTTTTCTGTTATCTAGCTTATCTTATCTCCTGAATAAATGTTAGTATATTATATAAATTTATATATACACAATTATTCACAAAATCAAAGTTGTCATAAATTTTCACTAACCCATGTCGACATCCCCTAGAAGACCATGTCGACATATACTGGTCAGAAGTGATTATTGATTTTGAATTTGAAAATTGAATAACTACCAAATGTCTATTCATTTCAAACGAATTTCTACACCTATATATACCTTTTTCTTCCAGAAATCTTCACTGAAATTTATTTCTCATTATCTATATCCTTCATTTCTTTCTCTAATTCAATTATGGCCAATCCTATTCACAATCCATTTGAAAATCTTGAAGAAACACTCAATTCATTCAAGAATATTCTCTCTTTTATTCTACGAAACCAACGTCACTTGGAGTTGAGTCAAATGCAGATGATCAAGGAGCAAGAAAGGCACTTCGATGCAATACGATGGATGATCTTCTCTCTACACAAGGATGATAATGAAGCACATCCTCATGTCTCTCTCACCAATGACAATGAGAATTGGGATGCAATTAAAGCAGACCCTATATTTGGAGAAGATGGATGGGTAGATGTTCCTCGAAACGTTTAATCTTCTTTCTTTGTTTGATTTGTTTGAATTAATTTGTTTGATTTAATTTGGTTTGATTTGATACTTTGTGTGGATTGATTTTATTTGGTTTGAAGATTGGTGTGTGAAACATATATATATATATATACACTGAAATGAATATAGTCTTTAATTAACTTATTATGCTCATAAGTATCATTATTTCTTAATCAATATATTATATATTCCATTGTATAGTTTATCAATGCAGGTACGGAAGTCCAAGAATAAGGGGGAGTAAGTTTTTTGTTTATGACAAAGGGGAAGAAATATAAAATAGGGTAGTTAGGCATAGATTAAGGGGGAGTTGTTAGTTTTAGGGGGAGTTATTAGGATAAAAGGAATATTTTATAAACAAAGGCTGTCATCATCAAACGGGGGAGATTGTTAGTCCATGAGATGATGAGATGATGGTTTTGATGACAACAACCTTAGAATACATTATAAAATATATAAATACTGTAACAACTCGCATATTTATCGATTTTATATTTAAATGTTTTATTTAAATATAGAATCGTTAATCGGATTGATGTCCAAAAAGCTACTTTTTGCAAACAGTCGAATTAGGACTCGAGACCACTTCCATTGAGTTTAAAACGTCGTTTGCAATCTTTTAAGTATAAACATCGATATATTTGGAGTTAGTAGAATTTTGCTACTTTTTCACTTTGGACTTTGGGTTTGGTTCAGCCCATTTGCCCAATTCTGGTTATATCAACCCAGTCCCTCTCCACTTCTCTTCATTCATTCCTCATTTTCTAACTCTCTCAAGCTCAAGAGAATAATGAGGGAAAAGATTGGAAATGGAAATTCCTAAGCCCTAGTTCCATTGCAAATTTAAGCTCCTACCTCCAAATTCAAGGAGAAGCTTTGGTAAGCCTTCCCTTCATCTTCTCCAACTCCTTCTCCATTCAATTTCAGAAATTTCCTAAACCTAATTTTGGAAATGTTTCTCTTTTAAGCTTAGTTTCAAGCTTGTTGGGTTGGAATTGAAGAGAGATTGTTCTTGCCATTGCTCTATAGCTTCTTCTTCATTGATTTTGTGAAAAGGTGAGATTTTTATCTCACATCTTAAACTATATTTATCTTCGATTGTTAGGTATGAATTCCTAACACTTATTCTTGTGCAATTGCACTTGGTTTGGATTGATTTGGTGAATATTCCAATTTTTAGTGTTTTGAGTTCAATTCTTTAAAAATCCAAACTTTGATCTTTGATCATGATTTTTGTGATGCATTGAAGAGCTTATAAGGCCGGGTTGTCGTTTGGCTTAAATCCTTAGTGCCGTTGCTCGCGAAAATGCAATTTGGTCGAGATTTGGCCATTGAACTTGGTAAGTTGGGCAGTGCTGGAAACAGGTCCGGCCGACCGAGCTCTGTAGCCGGCCGACCGACCTGCTTCCAAAAGTGCTAAGCACTTCTCTGTTTTGGGTTTGGTCGACCGGCTGTAGAGCTCAGTCGACCGACCTGCTACTCTAGCATTTCCCTGCCTCTGTTTTGGGGAGTGCAGGTTACAGGCTTCGGCCGACCGACCTCAGGGTCCGGTCGACCGACCTGCTACCCGAGAATTTCTGCCTCTGGTCCGGTCAACCGAACTCAGTGAGCCGGTTGACCGACCTGCTCCTATTTGCCAACTTTTCCTATATTGCCTATTTGTTTGAATTTCCAACTTTAATCGATTCGTGTTGTTTCCCTTTTGTTGTTATCATTTATTACCGACTTTGATGACTTCTTATCTTCGGGATTTTTGGGAATATCCATTTTGATGGATTCGGTATCGATTTCTTTGGATTTTATTCACGTCTTCGAATGTGAATTTTTATGATTGATTGTTTCTACAATCACGTCTATGATTTGTCACTTCAAAATATAAAGGTTTTCTATACTAGTATTAAATATCAAAACCCTTTCACTAAAACGATTTCAACTCTATTTTCAATATCAAAGCTCGTTTCTTAAAACCGTTTTCCAATCTATTAGTATATACAAACCTTTACCTCATTCGTGTGAGAAAATCTAATTAAACGGTTTAGCAAAACAAGTGGTATGAAACGCTTGCGTTTACTTCGTCGGTTAATTTTGTGCACTTGTTCGATTGAAAATCTTGTGACAATTTTCTAGTGGATACAATTTGTTCGTAAATATTTAAGTTAAGCAAGTGGTTATGGGACATGAAGCTAAACTCTTATATTTACTAGCTTAGTGTAATCGACGCTTCTTGATGATCGATGATGATCATTTTATGGTTTAGACTAGCAATGTGCAATGTCTCTTTGATTCGGTTCATCGGACGTTACGCTGTACGACGTCGTTGTTTCGTTTTATCGTGATTTGGTTCATCGGACGTTACGCTGTACGACGTCGTTGTTCCATTTTACTATGTGTTGGTTCATCGGATGTTACGCTGTACGACATCGTTGTTCCTTTTTATTTTGCTTCGGTTCATCGGACGTTACGCTGTACGACGTCGTTGCTCCATTTTCCTATGTGTTGGTTCATCGGATGTTACGCTGTACGACATCGTTGTTCGTTTTTATTGTGTTTTGGTTCATCGGACGTTTCGCTGTACGACGTCGTTGTTCCATTTTCCTATGTGTTGGTTCATCGGATGTTACGATGTACGACATCATTGTTCCTTTTATTTGTGTTTTGGTTCATCGGACGTTACGCTGTACGGCGTCGTTGTTCCTATTTATTTTGTCTCTGGATCATAGGACGTTACGCTGTACGACGTCGTTGCTACGGATTATTTGATTTCTGGATATTGATTTCTGGAATTTATGTTTCACCAGCATTTACGATGGGCATTGATATGTATGTCATTTATTGTAGCTTGGTGAATTAAATTAAGAATATGACATTCTTTTTAATCTTTGAGAAGATTCTTGTGATATTGATTAATCTCTAGATTGATTTTCGATTAGATACTTATCATAGTATGGCTTTATGGATATCATACGTTTTTGTCATATCTCTTCTTATATCTCATTTTATATGATAATTATAGTTAGACTGATCCGTTTATTATTTTCTTCTTAAATAATACTCGGGTCAGACTGATATTTTACAGGTGCTTCCTTATGACTTCCTTTCTGGAACCATCATCTGACTTTTGGCTAACTACTCTAGTTTAGTAGTTTTTGTTGTATACATTTGAGATTAGACTCCTTGATGTATACATATTCTATTGTCTCGCACTTGTATCTATTCTTTTGTGTTATTGTGGATCTTATTTGACCACTACTCTGATGTACACTTTCATGTGTTATATTGATATCTATTTCCGCCTTTGTGATATGAATTGTTTGTGACTGATTTGTGTTACGTTTATTTCTATATTTGTTTCCGAAGATTATATATAGCCACTGTGTGATAGCTTTGAGTTTGTATCGGTATGTCGGATTTCCTCTTGAGATGAAAAGTTATATTTTTACTATCTGACATATCGGTGCTCGCACAAAGCAATTACACGGATGGTCGCTCCTCAACAGCCTTCTTCTCCGTGCTAGTTGACGGCATTACCCCGTAGTGTCCTTGGCTAGCGTGGGTATAGTGTTGGGGCGTCACAGCTTGGTATCGGAGCCAAACTTCGGAACAATGTAGAATAATTTAGCAAGGATCATGTCCTAAGTCTTTCTTAGGAATCGTGCCATAGGATTTGATTCGGGTCTTCGTACCGTTCTATCCTATTTCCTTTTATGATTCCTTGTTTTATCAATCAAGTTTGTTTGATATTCATTCTGAGATTAACATTTTTCTCTTTTCTTTCTTTCTTAAAAGAAAAGAAATGGTTAGACCCGGCCGTCCCAGCGCCGGTCAATCCAGTGCTACTCCTCAGGAGGGAGTATTTATGTCTGCCCAGCAGCTTCTAGATCTTGTTAAGAATGCTCAAGCTATCGGACCCATTCCAGAGCCTACTCATCCTAGATCCGGTTTTGCACGCTTGTGCAGAGACTATACCGATTTGGGTGGAAGGCCATTCAAGGGATCCGAGAGTGTTATAGAAATTCAAGCTTGGCTCAAATCATGCGATCGCATCTTTTCTCGCATGAACCTTATTGATCTACATCGAGTCCAGGTGGCTTCTAGCATGCTCCAAGAAAGAGCATTGGATTGGTATGAGCTTTTAATTTCTAATATCGTTGAAGCGGATCTTACTTGGGAGCAATTCCGGGAAAGATTCGAATTGAAATTTGTGCCGGAGGCTGAAAAAGTAACTTTAGCCCGGCGCTTCATAAACCTTGTTCAAGGTGAATCATCTGTGACAGACTATGTCGCATCTTTCGAATCTCTTTCTAAATACGGGGTTGAGTATATTAATACCTCGATGAAGAAAAACCAGAGGTTCGTCTATGGGTTGAATAAGAACCTCAAGAAGCCATTACTTCTGAAACTAGAAGTTTCATTTGATCAGCTTATTGACATCGCTCTTCGTCTTGAAGAGGCCGATAGAGAAAGCGATATTGAAGTTGTGCGTGCCAAACAGAACTTCAACGACAACATGAAAAGGCCTATTAAATTCAAAGGCCCTAATCCCTTCAAGAAAGGGAAGCAACAAATTCCGGTAGCAAAGACTCCTACCTCTAGTCATGGACGATGCTACAATTGTGGTCTCACGGACCACTATGCAAGGGAGTGCCCGAAACCTCTCTTTTGCCGTTATTGCAAAAGTTCGGGTCACCTTATATCTACATGTCCCATTCTTAAAAGTAGGAGAGAGGGAGAGCTAAATGTTGTTCAAGCCCCCGGTGACACTTCTCTTGGTTAAGGTAATTCTCCTTCTATCTTTGACGATATTTCTTTTGAGATTATCTTATTTGAGTTCTTTGTGATATGGGTTTCATCTCATTATTTTTTTTTATATCAAAAGAACTTGTGATTCTTTTTCTTTAAAACATTTCTGGGCTTGATGACTTCTTTGAGGATTGCGAATCCGGATTGGTGGATCTGCAACACTCAATTTGCTTTTTATTTATGTGGAAATTATTTTATGTGAATTTTTCTTTCCGAGCCGATTTTTACTTAGGCTTCGGAATTGATTTTTGTAAGGATTGACTTAATTTTTATATAGCCATATCCTATGTCTCGAGTGGACTATTCATCTTCGACATTTTTAATCTATTAAGCAGATTTCTATTTTTCCTTTGTGATTTCTATTCCAATTTGATGGCATCATTTTATTCTTTAAGCCCTCATGATGAGGAAAGTGTTATTTCTCTCATTCATGTAGTTTGAGAATTTTCCGGTATTTTTGGGTTTGTCTTAGGATTATCACCTAAGCAATCTTTTGAACGGTGTTAAGGTCTTTTTAGCTCGACCTTGCCACCAATTTTCATTTGCTATGAGTTGCAGGAGTTAGCATTCCATTTACCGCATTCCGCACTCGTTATGATTCTTATGAATGACTTATTATGTCATTCAGTTTGTCTAGCTTATTTCATCCATTTTATGAATCGAGAATTCTACGATCTCGATGACTCCATTCTTGTATATATTGATTTTGGATGAAAACAACAATTTAAAATTTTGCAAATCTTTTTCATAAGATTTATTTATAAGTACAATTTGATTTTGCTCTTAAACGAGCAAAGAATATTATTAAAGGTTTTATAAGAAACATGTTTATCATATAGAAGATGATTTTGTGATTGTATTGCCATTGAGTGCTTTAAGAATTCTGGTCGATGCGCTTGATCAATGTTATCGATAAGAATCTCCTAAACGCTTTGATGAGACAGTCAAACACGATATATTGACTTGTAAAAATGTAAATTTTTCTTGAAAGATTATTACATAAAAATAAATGTAATTTTGAAAATTTTAGCTTTTCGGGAAAGAAGATTATTTAAAAGAAATTCTTTCTTTTCGATACTCTTATTCTTGTGATTCCCGATGGGAACCAAGACTTTATCTTTTGTAACAATGCTAATCGTATTGGTTTGGATGTCGTTCTCTTTCTTTTGCTTTTAAATCATTAATGCCTATTGAGACTAGATATGCCACTCATGATCTAGTGCTCGTGGCTATCGATTTCGCTTTTAAAGAGTTTGGCATCATCATTTTTTGGGGGAGAAATTTGTTCTCCGCCTCGATCATAAATCTTTGGAATATTTATTTTCTCATAAGGAACTTAATATTAGATCGAGTTCCTTGCATCTTATGATCTTGATATTCTTTGTATATTCCCGGAAAGAGGAACCGTGTTGCCAATGCACTTTGTTGTAAACAACAAGTGGTTGATTCTTTGATGATGTCTGAATGGAATTATCTTTTTATCAAGTCCATCGGACGTTTTGATATACTTCGTTTTATTGAGCTTTATCTCATTTCTTTTATGGACTAGCGTCCGATGTTCTTTTTTGGTGTTCGGTTCATTTGACGTACCGTTTGCACTACGTCGATGTTCTAAATTATTTGAGCTTTGGTTCATCTGGCGTACCGTTATTGTACTATGCCGTTGTTCCAAATTATTCGAGTTTCTCGTTTCTCTGGCGCACCGTTATTGTACTATGCCGTTGCACCGGCTTAATTTTCTACTATCCATGAAGTTTTCTTACGTCTTTCTTCTACGGAAATGCCTTAGGGTTTCCGATTTTTATTCTTGAGCTTGGTGTTATAGAAGGGATTGAAGTTTCACCAGATTTGACTTTTGAGCAACATTCTATTCGCATCATTTCTTCGGGGGTTGAGTGCCTTCGAAATAAAGATGTTCTTTTTGTGAAAGTCCGATGGCTCTCAAATCCTAAGGATTTCTTTTGGGAATCCAGAGAATTCATCGAGCGAACACGTTCGGGCTAACTCTTTTATGCTCTTTATGGTGAACTTCTTATTTCTAATTTTCTTTTGTGTTGATATGCTTCTATGGTTGTTACTTTTTATTTTCTTCTTAAGAATTGCGAGGATGCAATTTTTTTAAGGAGGGGAGTCTGTAACAACCCGCATATTTATCGATTTTATATTTAAATGTTTTATTTAAATATAGAATCGTTAATCGGATTGATGTCCAAAAAGCAACTTTTTGCAAACAGTCGAATTAGGACTTGAGACCACTTCCATTGAGTTCAAAACGTCGTTTCCAATATTTTAAGTATAAACATCGATATATTTGGAGTTAGTAGAATTTTGCTACTTTTTCACTTTGGACTTTGGGTTTGGTTCAGCCCATTTGCCCAATTCTGGTTATATCAACCCAGTCCCTCTCCACTTCTCTTCATTCATTCCTCATTTTCTAACTCTCTCAAGCTCAAGAGAATAATGGGGGAAAAGATTGGAAATGGAAATTCCTAAGCCCTAGTTCCATTGCAAATTTAAGCTCCTACCTCCAAATTCAAGGAGAAGCTTTGGTAAGCCTTCCCTTCATCTTCTCCAACTCCTTCTCCATTCAATTTCAGAAATTTCCTAAACCTAATTTTGGAAATGTTTCTCTTTTAATCTTAGTTTCAAGCTTGTTGGGTTGGAATTGAAGAGAGATTGTTCTTGCCATTGCTCTATAGCTTCTTCTTCATTGATTTTGTGAAAAGGTGAGATTTTTATCTCACATCTTAAACTATATTTATCTTCGATTGTTAGGTATGAATTCCTAACACTTATTCTTGTGCAATTGCACTTGGTTTGGATTGATTTGGTGAATATTCCAATTTTTAGTGTTTTGAGTTCAATTCTTTAAAAATCCAAACTTTGATCTTTGATCATGATTTTTGTGATGCATTGAAGAGCTTATAAGGCCGGGTTGTCGTTTGGTTTAAATCCTTAGTGCTGTTGCTCGCGAAAATGCAATTTGGTCGAGATTTGGCCATTGAACTTGGTAAGTTGCGCAGTGCTGGAAACAGGTCCGGCCGACCGAGCTCTGTAGCCGGCCGACCGACCTGCTTCCAAAAGTGCTAAGCACTTCTCTGTTTTGGGTTTGGTCGACCGGCTGCAGAGCTCAGTCGACTGACCTACTACTCTAGCATTTCCTTGCCTCTGTTTTGGGGAGTGCAGGTTACAGGCTTCGGCCGACCGACCTCAGGGTCCGGTCGACCGACCTGCTACCCGAGAATTTCTGCCTCTGGTCGGGTCAACCGAACTCAGTGAGCCGGTTGACCGACCTGCTCCTATTTGCCAACTTTTCTTATATTGCCTATTTGTTTGAGTTTCCAACTTTAATCGATTCGTGTTGTTTCCCTTTTGTTGTTATCATTTATTACCGACTTTGATGACTTCTTTTCTTCGGGATTTTTGGGAATATCCATTTTGATGTATTCGGTATCGATTTCTTTGGATTTTATTCACGTCTTCGAATGTGAATTTTTATGATTGATTGTTTCTACAATCACGTCTATGATTTGTCACTTCAAAATATAAAGGTTTTCTATACTAGTATTAAATATCAAAACCCTTTCACTAAAATGATTTCAACTCTATTTTCAATATCAAAGCTCGTTTCTTAAAACCGTTTTCCAATCTATTAGTATATACAAACCTTTACCTCATTCGTGTGAGAAAATCTAATTAAACGGTTTAGCAAAACAACTGGTATGAAATGCTTGCGTTTACTTCGTCGGTTAATTTATGCACTTGTTCGATTGAAAATCTTGTGACAATTTTCTAGTGGAGATCTACAATTTGTTCGTAAATATTTAAGTTAAGCAAGTGGTTATGGGACATGAAGCTAAACTCTTATATTTACTAGCTTAGTGTAATCGACGCTTCTTGATGATCGATGATGATCATTTTATGGTTTAGACTAGCAATGTGCGATGTCTCTTTGATTCGGTTCATCGGACGTTATGCTGTACGACGTCATTGTTTCGTTTTATCGTGATTTGGTTCATCGGACGTTACGCTGTACGACGTCGTTGTTCCATTTTACTATGTGTTGGTTCATCGGATGTTACGCTGTACGACATCGTTGTTCCTTTTTATTTTGCTTCGGTTCATCGGACGTTACGCTGTACGACGTCGTTGTTCCATTTTCCTATGTGTTGGTTCATCGGATGTTACGCTGTACGACATCGTTGTTCCTTTTTATTGTGTTTTGGTTCATCGGACGTTTCGCTGTACGACGTCGTTGTTCCATTTTCCTATGTGTTGGTTCATCGGATGTTACGATGTACGACATCGTTGTTCCTTTTATTTGTGCTTTGGTTCATCGGACGTTACGCTGTACGACGTCGTTGTTCCTATTTATTTTGTCTCTGGATCATCGGACGTTACGCTGTACGAAGTCGTTGCTTCGGATTATTTGATTTCTGGATATTGATTTCTGGAATTTATGTTTCACCAGCATTTACGATGGGCATTGATATGTATGTCATTTATTGTAGCTTGGTGAATTAAATTAAGAATATGACATTCTTTTTAATCTTTGAGAAGATTCTTGTGATATTGATTAATCTCTGGATTGATTTTCGATTAGATACTTATCATAGTATGGCTTTATGGTTATCATACGTTTTTGTCATATCTCTTCTTATATCCCATTTTATCTGATAATTATAGTTAGACTGATCCGTTTATTATTTTCTTCTTAAATAATATTCGGGTCAGACTGAGATTTTACAGGTGCTTCCTCATGACTTCCTTTCTGGAACCATCATCTGACTTTTGGCTAACTACTCTAGTTTAGTAGTTTTTGTTGTATACATTTGAGATTAGACTCCTTGATGTATACATATTCTATTGTCTTGCACTTGTATCTATTCTTTTGTGTTATTGTGGATCTTATTTGACCGCTACTCTGATGTACACTTTCATGTGTTATATTCATATCTATTTCCGCCTTTGTGATATGAATTGTCTGTGACTGATTTGTGTTACGTTTATTTCTATATTTGTTTCCGAAGATTATATATATCCACTGTGTGATAGCTTTGAGTTTGTATCGGTATGTCGGATTTCCTCTTGAGATGAAAAGTTATATTTTTACTATCTGACATATCGGTGCTCGCACAAAGCAATTACACGGATGGTCGCTCCTCAACAGCCTTATTCTCCGTGCTAGTTGACGGCATTACCCCGTAGGGTCCTTGGCTAGCGTGGGTATAGAGGTGGGGCGTCACAAATACTAACATTACAAGTTTAGATATATATGTATATGCAGGATCTAACCATGCAGGTATCAAGAATGAAGACTGTACAGTATAGAGATTCAAGATATAGAGATAGAAGACTCATGAGTATCAAGAGTTAAAGATTTCAAGATTTTAAGGTTAAGTTTGTTTTATTAGGAATATTGTTAAAACTCATAGAAATGCACTGACATCTTAATATCCAATTTATTCGTGGAATGGAATCCACTTCGAGCCCGTTGAAGGGATGGAACCCTAAGTAGGATGGAACCTACGAAAATCTAGTGGGAAATTTTTTGTATCCACTAATTTTAATTCAAATGATTTTACAAAATTATCTTGTTTTCAAAATGATTTCAAAACTTTCCTTTTAAAAGATTCAAAACTCTCTATCCTGATTTTAAATAATTTTAGCCTCAAAAACATCTTTATTTTCAGGGTCAAAATTACTATTGATTTTAAACTATATTTTCAAATAATATATTTAACTTTTAATTTATTTATACTTTTATTTAAATTATAGTTAAATAATATGTATATATTGGTCTTTATATTTACTTATGTATTTTAACTATAGTTAAGTATATTTATAAAGTTTAAAATAATTTTAATATAAGATAGAGGTTATTTTCAAAGATAATCAAAACACCAAAAATCCCTTTGGGATGTCGACATTCCCAAGTACCCCATGTCGACTTAGTGTCAGTTTGTTTCAAAATTCAAATTTCAAAAGAAGTGTCTATTCGCCATAACTCTTCATGAATGGTCATGGTTGTTGCTCTTCTATAAATAGGGGTCAGTTTCAACGAATTTTTAATCACTTTTTTCTGGTTTTCACTCCTCTTCTTCTTCCACATTTCTTAATACAAAATCATACCATTGCTCTGCCGAAATCAACATCGAATCATACTTGATTAATTCTAGTGTGATTCTCCATCACTATCTGTACAAGATCCAAGTACTAACCTGAGTTATAGACTTTTTGTAATCAATCGAGCGAGAGAAGGTGTGATTGTAGCCCTGGAAATCAATTGGGTGAACTTTTTGCCCCGGAAATCAAGTATCTCTACCCAGAGGATTGTTATTCTGGAGGGTGTACCTAGTAGCCTTGAAACCGAGGGTTGTAATTGTTGAATTGTGTTTGAAAGAAAATCCGTACTTAGTTGTGCGGGACTGGATGTAGGATAACTCCAACCAGTATAAAATCCGGTGTGTTCTTTTCTTTACTGCTTTTACTTTATATTTTCATCTGTGTTTGATTCTGTGTTCATATCTGTGTCTGATTAGTGTATACATTGTTAACAAAGTAAGATAAACTCTAAAAGATTAACAAATTTATTAAACACTATTCACGCCCCCTCTTGTGTTAATTCTAGCCTTAAGATCCTTAATCCGCATTTCTCACAATAACAATGGGCTTATTAATAATATACATAATAAATCATAATTAATTTAGAAGTTTAATTTAAGGTTTATAAATATTATGTTACAGCATATGCTTGATTTGCTTAACATAAATGTTAATATAATTAAAAAATTATATCCAAGTGTTAGAATTGCCAATCCATATTTAGTTATGTAGTTTATTATGTAATACTTAGTGTATAAAGTAACTAGTTAAACGTTTATTTCCTTTGTCAAAAAATGTATATTGTGTTGGTACATTCTGACAAGCATTTTCTTTATTATTAAACGTAATATATTAGTAAAAATGTCTATATTCACCGTTTGTATTTGAGTGTACGTTTCTATTTAATTTTAATGATATTATCTATACATAGCTTGCTTGTATCCCTAAACATTGTTTTGTTTATATCCCTATGCATTGTCCAAGTAAAAGATAGTATTATTCCCCTTGAGCTAAACAAACATTGACTTTAACATACATATGTATTCACGTATGGATAAAAAACTCATGCAATGTTTCACTTATTTATTTGAAAATAGAAAAATAAATAAAATTTGAAAATATAACATCAGTGAAGTTTGTGTTACATATATTGTTAGTTTATAGTTACATTTAATCATTAGCATTGTTTAGTAGTATATAATATATATATTCTATAGAACATAGCATTATGAAAATAAATTGATAAATAACTCAACAAATATTATTTAAAGAAACACTACTAGAAAGGCTTCAGAAAGCGAGCCTAACGACGGCTAAAAAAAGCGGCCGTTGCTAGCCGTCGCTTATCGCATTATACAAACCTGCTACCCGAGACCAAACATTTTACTTTCCCTCTCCCCAAATCCACTCAGATCCGCCACCCCCCGCCACGAGCCGCCGCCCTCCGCCACCAGGAGCCGCCGCAACCTTCCGTGGCTAATTTCCACCTCTCAAAACTTGCCGGTATCTCCTATTTTCCATTATCTTTGTTTAATTTAGGTTTAAATTAAATTAGTTGATGATTTAGGGATTTGGAATTGGATGATTTAGGGGTTTGGAATTGATGAATATATGTTATTAGTTTATGATATATAGTTTATTATTTGAATTGGGTATATAATGGTAAACCTAATTTAGAAAATTAGTTGATTATGTGTTTGAAAATGGTGATTATTGCGTATTAGTTAATGATAATTAGTGTTGATCTGGTGGTATTAATTAGTGAATTTATTGTTTACTATGTTGTTAAAAATTATGGCTAATTTAAAATCCAAAAAATAGTCCATGATTATTGAATAATATGTTTATTGATAAGTTTACGAGAATGTTTGTTATATTGTTGTAAGTGCTAACTACTTATTTAGTTCACAAAATCGTTAATTAAAATTTATGTAGTTAAACAAAAGTTAAAATACGTTTTAAAATTTTAAATTTAATTAATAAATATTTAAATAGTTAAATGAATTATAAAATAGTTTTTGTAGTTGTTAAAATAGTAACTCATAGTTCCCATTTGTGAGATAAGGCATATTTTCCGAGTTATTGATAGTTCCCATGGATTTTGATTCATAATTAAACGAATTCTATTTGGCTACATTACTAAAAAAAATTTAAGATCATTATTTCTCTATAGACCACTAATACTTCAATATTAATATTTTTTAATTTGTGCTTTATTTATGTGAACCCCTTAGAGAATTTTTGGCCCCGTTTGACAAGTGTTGTATATGATCGTTATATGGATATTCATTTTTCAACAAAACGGACATCTATATTCATCTGATACAACATTTGTTGGATTTGTCCTGGTATTTGGACAAGTTACAAACACAATAAAGTAATCATATTTTATAAGTCATTTCAGTTTAAACGATTTAGAAAATTTCGATGGCACTTCCTTTTTTCCCTGTATACACGCATTTGTGTATGATACAGGGAATAAAGGGAAGTGCTGCCGAATTTTTTTTAATGTAATGGAGCATTTACTTGTTCATCTTCCATCTGAAGCACTCCTTCGTGGTCCTGTGCAATATGGGTGGATGTATCCATTTGAGAGGTAATTTAATTAATTTCGGTTTTTGTACCACCATATAAATTTAATTAATTTTGTTATGGGTACCTGAATCATTTGAAGAAAAAAATTAGACAAAAAGCACGAGTAGAAGGTTCGATTTGCAAATCATACCTTGAAGAAGAAGCTTCATTTTTTTTCTCACATTACTTTAGTAACGATGTGAACTTATCGTTCGTAAGTGTTCCCCGTAATGAAGAAACTATTGAGTAGGATTCTTCTCAAATAATGTTATCTATTTTTAGACAACATGGAAGACCTGCTGGAAAATGTGTGGAAATATGGTTAGATGATAGAGATTACCATGTGGCACACATATATGTTCTTCTAAATTGTGCTGAAGTTGCACCATTTGTCAGGTAATTATGAATTCATATATAATTCAATTATACATGTATATATTAATTATAAAGGAATATAATACATATTTGCAGCATATACGAATCACAACATCCATCTGGCGATCTCAGTAAACAATTTGCTGGATGGTTTTCAAACTATGTTCATGATACAGAAAACTGTGTTGTTGACGAAGGATTATGACATCTTGCTATCGGACCAAAACGAAATGTCAAGACTTATCCAATATTCTTCGTCAATGGATTTAAATTCAACACCAAAGATTACGGGGTTGAAAAATTAACATATAACAGTGGTGTATTTGTCAAAGGAAGTGATGATCCAGAGGAGCATATAAAAGATTTTTACGGCGTCTTAACACAAGTTTTAGAGTTGACATATTATATACAACCTGCAGAGAAAGTTGTTTTATTCAAATGCAACTGCTTTAGCAATGTTTCTGGCTCTGGAATTAACGTGCACAAAGATTATAAGCTAATTGAAATAAGGCATACGTCGCATTACTATAAGTATGATCCTTTTGTATTAGCTAAGCATGATTTACTAGTTTATTTTGCTCCATATCCATCCTTAAAAAAAGATAAAGCAGACTGGTGGGCTATTTTTAAAACGAAGGCAAGATATACATTTGATGGAAATAATATTCCAGATGAAGTAGCCTATCAAGCGGATCTCGAGCCAAATACTGAAATAGTGATAACCGATGACATTGATGTAGGGTCATTGACTGATGAATCGAATGTTTTAATAGATGCATTTGTAAGTACCGAAGAAAATGATATAGAGTACGAGACCGAGTCTGAATCAGAATATGACGAAGACTGATCATAGATGGCATCGCTTGTTGTATAATTCTGAGCTATGTATTAACTATAATGACTATGTTCTGTAATATTCTGAGCTATGTAATAATAATGATGACTATATATGATCTGTATCATTCTGAGTTATGCATTATTCTTTTCATGTACGCTTTTTTCGATGATTATGTGCAGAGTATGCTTATGTGATGATTATCACTTGATTAATAATTATGTGATGATTATGCGATGATTAATGATTATGTGATATTGATTGATGATTATGTGATGCTTATGTTATCAGTACTCTTTTCTAAGCAGTGTATGATATTATATTTATGTTTGTGCCAGATATGTCTGATAGGCGACGTAATCGACGTAGTACATCTCAGTCACCTTCACTTGGAGCAGGTCCGAGTAGCTTTGAGCCAGATCTCCGTCGAGTTGCGGAGATAGTTCCAAAAAGTGTTGGGTATGTATCAAACTTATTTGAATTATATTATATGAAATATATTGAATATATACATCAACATTTCTAAAGAGGGTTCGAGGTGGAGCCGTCCGAGTTCATTTTACAAGTATCGAAGGAAGCATACAAGAGTAGAATGTCCGGGTGTTGGCCTCAGTGGGATAACTTCCCAACAAATATAAAAAACGCAATATGGGCTGATCTTATGGTAAGTACAACTTTGTAATATATAATTATGCCTTATATGAAACCAAAAACAATATGCCATCATGCCTTATGATATCAGTTTTACGTATTCTGTTCTACTGATTGTTTTTTAATTATATAATCTCTTTTACATAACACGTATGATAATTCAATATGCAGGCAGCTGTACATGTGGATCCGCAGGATATGGATGTTTTTATAAATCATTGGAATAAAAAGATGCGGAAAAATTATAGAGAGACTCTGTCAAGGGCTGAGAGTTCAGGGAAAAAGCCAAGTTGGATGGGGGATGATATTTGGGCTGGATTCCAACAATATTGGGAATCTGAAGCATTCAAAGTAAGTTATATTATCACTATATTTTTACATTTAAATGTGTTGAATTATTTTACTTAATAGTGTGTATAAATTAATAGGAATTATCGGCAAGAAACAAGGCTAATAGGAAAAAAAACCCGCTTTACATCGTGGTGGCTCGAAATCCTTCCAACAACATAGGAGGGAATTGGTAAATAAATTAACCAATATTTATGTTATTGATGTATATATTTACTAGTGTCTCTTTACCATATATTCTATTCTTATATATACTCTATTCTTGTATATACTCATGCAAATTATCAATATAATATATTCTTGTATATATTCAGTGGGCAAAGTATGAAAGGGAGCCTACATCGGTTGAGGTTTTCAGAGCCACACATGTAGTGGAGCATATAGATGAGGATGAGAATGTTTCATATGATTGGTCGGACGACAAGGCTGCTTCTGTAATGGTAAATATGTTTATTTCTGTAGTGAAAATATTTCATATTCGTTTATTTCACAGTAAAAAGTAAATTGTATAGCAATTGTGTCAAATATCTGTTTGTAATTGTAGGAGAGATATAAAGCAGAGCATGCACGAGCGATACAGGCGAGTGGACGGGAGTCGCTTACGGTTGATGAGTCTAATCAGATATGGGATTCAATCATTGAACCGGCAAGTCAAAACAGGCGTTACAGTTTTGGCAATATGGTATGTACTCAACGTTTACATAGTAGAAACCTGTATGCCATGAACTTTTTATTCACTTGAGTTTATTACCAATAACTTGAGTTTTCTTATTGTTATTGTATGCCATGAACTTCTTATTCACTTGAATTATTTCACAGGCTCTTAATTTCCAAAGGGCATATAGGAGATCCATAGATGAGGAAGAGATTGCTCGGATGTAAACACAATTGGATGAGCTCAATGATTGGCGGAAGAGTCAGTTGGTGACGCAGATAGATGAGCGTATTGTTGCCTTCTATCAGGAGCATGGGTCAATGCCCATGGAAGGAGGTGCAGATGCTGATGATGATGATGATTCTTAGTTGGTTTGTTTTGATGGGTACGCTTTATATATATATATATACATATTATGATGGGTTTGACATTTGGTACTTTGGATGTTGTGATTGATACTTAGTGTTTTGGTGGATATGGTATTTTAGTTGTTGTGATTGATGTGGTTTGGTTTGGTGGATTTTCATATTTGGTTATGTTGATTTTCTTATATGATTTTGTGAATATACGATGGAATGGTATTATATGTGTGGAATGATGGAATTATATTATTTGGATTGATTGGGATTGAGGGTTGAAGGTACTGCATTGTGGAAGCAATTTTTTTTCCAGTTTTGCAACGTTTTGCAACGACTAGCAACGGCCCTTTAGTCAAATATAGCGACGGCTAGCAATGGCTAAACAACGACTATATTGCAACGCTTTGCAATGCTTTTCATCAACAACCCGGGAAACCAACAACCCCAACGGTTGCTTCCACGTGGACACTTAGCCGTTACAAGCCGTTGCAAAAAGAATAACGGAGCCGTCGCTAAGGCCGTCGCTTTCTTTAGTTGCAATGAGATATTTTGAAATGGCTATTAGCGACGGCTAGCAACGGCCGCCAACGACTATTAGCCGTCGCTAAACAGTGCTTCTTTTGTAGTGAAAGTCTCGGAATATTGAACTGCAAGATTTTGGACAAAGTAGCAAAAAATTTTGAATTCATAAATTAAACGAGTGTTGCATTAATATATAGTTTTGAGTTTATAAACTCTTCCACATTATTAAAATTGTCCGTAAACTCAATGGCGTAGTTGATGAGACTATAAAAGATATAAAGCATGTAAACTCCTATTGTTTTTCTCACTTGGCGCAAGAAAAAGGCTTGTATATGCCCAGAATATAATTGGATGGGATTATTTTTAGCCATTATAGATTTTTTTTGAATAGATTAGTGTATAGGCGTCATGCACAGTCATTTGGAGGAACCACTTTTAACTTAATGAATGTGGTGATATCACAGTCTTTTGTTTGCGATTTAAAAATAAATGCTCACCTAAATACTCCAATAAGCATCGGCTGCAAGTCTAAAAATTGTATTTGTAATTGAGAAGCCAAAATGGAATATTTTCATAGTTGGATTTCAACATGAAGTCCGTGCAAGGTTTTAAAACCTCATCAATATCATTTTAGTTGTTACTACCTATTTGATTCCAACTCATGAACGCACTAGTTAGTTCAATGGTGCTTGCTGGTCAACAAAATCAAGATTTGCTATAACATACAAAACATTCAAGAAACAAAAAAATAGAGGAAAAAATAGATCTTGGAGGAAGAAAAAGAACTAAGCATTTCACGCAAGTGGCTCCTTAATGACACCTCAATGGCCATTGCTATTTATTAAAAGGATTGAGCAAATAAAATCAAATGAACAATCCAATTGCAAAATTTATTTCAATATCCAAAAATATGAGTTCATTGCCCAGAATCTCAATTATACACATAAACTAATGGCATACATCTGAAGAAACAACCCTGACAAATAACAAAATATCTTTTCTGAAATTAGCTAATGAATGGGTGAGTGGCGCCATAATTTTACTGTCGCATCTGATTGGGTGGCGTATAGTCGCCTTCGCCGGCACTGCCCACTAGAGTTCCCACCTCTGATTTTGTCATCATTGTTCCATTCTCTGATGCCGTCATTGTGGAGTTCCGCATTTTTTTTCTGTGCTGCGCGTAAACGGATAAGTGGTGCCCTAGTTTTGACGAGGCCCAAAGCAGATGCTTTATCTGCTTTACAAAAAGGTCGGCACTGCTTTGAAGAAGAGTCAACGTCGGATTTCTCATAGAAGAAGAAGCTTGAAACCCTGTATCGATTTCGCGTGGAAGCCTAAAACCTTAAAATGAAATTCAATTTTGTATATTGACTATTATAACACTTATTTGTGTTGCAAATAATAACCAATATTTTGCAAAGTTTAAACCAATGCTTTTTTAGTAGCCAACGCTCTTTGAGTGTTGCAGTTGATAAATATAAAATGTTGGGAAATCAATAATTTGATGTAGTGTTTAAGGCTGAGCATTATTTTATTTTATAAAAGATTTCTCTTTTCAAGTGAGAATAACTACTTGCTTGGCTTTAGCTAATATATGTAATTCTCTTTACTGTTTGCAACTGATTTGAAATCAGATAGATCTATGGGTGGGCATTTAGCAGTTATGTTAATATTCACATTATTTGTGTTTAAGTATTCTTATAATGGATTTCTCCATTTAGGCGATGGATGTATTACCGACTCTGCCTCTCTTTTGATTGAAAGTGCCTTACAGTTGACAAAAGACGGGGATAAAGTGAGAAGATAAGAATAATTCATTTTCCATTTATAATTAGGTGGATTTTATTTTCTTCATTCATGCATTCAGATAAACTTCTCTGAATTCGTTATGATGGAGTGACTAATTAACATGTTAACTATGAACGTTTCTAATCCCTTTCTGGTCACTATGGAGCTATTAATATATTGTATACTATCTGGTTTATACTTTTGATTTGGGACAAGAGATGAAGATAATGGATGTCGTATATTTGGAAAATTAATGGACCGATAACTTAGATGTTTCGTAAAGCTGTGGTACATGATGCTAAGATGATGAAGAAGATCCTGAATCCAAATATCAAGTGATATATTGCTATTAGCCTATGAAGACTGAAACTTCAGCTCTCATTTCGGTTCTCCATATAATGTACATAATACTATGGACTATTTAGGAAATATTTATAGAGTTGCAGGAAGAATATTTTGAAACTTTCTAGTATTCATTATGACAAATTAGCTACAACTATTGGTAGAAAACGTTATACCCTCCATAACTAGAATAAGTTGAACATAAATAAAAATGTCATTTTCTTTTTCAATCACATTACATTTATCCTTCATGCGATTTGCTAGTTGATAATTTTTTTATCATGGTTATTACCACTACCAATTTGGTCTATCTTTTTCCAAGTTGTACTGCTCTGTGATATTATGAAAATTAACTCCATTCTTACACTTTCTTTTTTACAAATTGCCTCCACTTATATATAGGAAAAGTAAGGTTGTGTTTGGTTTTCCATTTTTAGTTTTGGGTTTTCGTCCATACAAAAATGTGCAAGATGCATGTATATTGTTGAAAACAACCAATTTAGAAAACGAAATTAACATACAAAATAGAAATTTTTTTTTCATGTTTTGAAAAAATAATAGAAGTACGAGAAACAATCCATCCTTCCATCTGTTGTGAATTTTGCGGTTCGAGACAAATTTGATGGCGATTGTGAAGAAGATAATGCTGTACTTCCGACTTCAAGGATCTATGGGACAGATTCTTTCAGACAATAGTTCAACCCAGCAGGTACAAACGAGTTATTGAACTATCGACTTTCAGGATTCAATGAAGCCCTATAACAGTGAAATCAGATTCAAAGTTTGTACGCCTTTGATCCGACCAAGAACACTTTAGTAATGGTTTCTGATGATGCAATTTGTATAGAATAGAACGAAGAGGAATAAGAGAGCAATTCTGCGACGTTTTTTGAGTTTGCAATACCTTGGAGGTGTCACAAAACTGAGTAATGGTGGCGTAGTGTTTTGTAACACTTTCTGGCATCGCAAAAACTGCACTGTGAAGAAGAAGAAGATTCAGAATATATCTAACGTTTTCTGGGCGTCACTATTTATAGTGGTAGAGAGGTGCCTATTTGCTAAGCGTCACAACCGTTTGCAACCGCTTTATCTATTCAATATTTAAACGTCGCGTCTATTCATTTTGTAAAGTTTAGAAAACGTTACAAATTTCCCGCCATTTATTCAAATTCAGGAATTTCGGTTCTGGGTCCTTAACGGGCTGAAATCTAACCCGTTACTGTTTACATTCGATCCAAAAATATTTTCGGATTCGAACCCAAAACCCGTACCCGGCCCGTTCGGACGGACGGCGCACGTGTGGTGTTGCATGACTTCTCTCCTCACAACAAACCAAACATGTAGGAACCCCAAGGCCCCAAAATCCACATGAGAATGCTATATTTATACAAATATATTGCATAATTTTCTAGCATGTGGGACTAATTGATTTCTTCTTCCCTCTTTACTTCTTCTCTTCCAAATCAAAACCCAAAGCCCCAAAACTATATTTGAAAATTTTACAACAATCTCCCCCAATTTTCAAATAAGAAAATTAAATAAATAGGATGGCTGCATCACTAGAGTGACTTCCTACATACCCAAGTGGGATCAAGCCTATGTAGTTCTAAGATCAAGTTTTGTATCATCGTGAAAACCAACACATAAATAAAAGGTATCTTTTGGATTTGAACCTTTACTTAATGTAAATCATTCAAAGCCTTTTCGAGATTCTATGGTGAACGAATCTTGAACCAAGTATCCCTAATGATAAAACTAGAACAATCACACATGTTGATTTTCTTAGGTAAAGTGTTCTGTATTGCTCAGCACGTTAATGGCCATGTTCTTAAATCCTGGTTCATGAGTCTACTTAGAAAGCGGTCTTACTTTCTTAGAAAACGTCCTGATTTCCATACTCATATAGGTAAGTCTCTTAAGGTGTTTCTGCGATTCACCTTTTAAGGTTTCTAGACTTATTAAGGATATATATCCATCCTTTGTTCTTGCAGAATCCAACACTAAATATTATGAGATTATCAATTTAGTATTCCATAATCATTCTCTTAACTTGTTGGTACTCATTGAACTTTGTCTATCCCTTTCAAAACATAAGTTGGATTTCTGTTAAAGATGATCAACCTTCATTCACAGACCTTAGTCCCATTTCTTATGACTTTATAAAAACCATTGCCTTTGGAAGACTCTTTGTAAGTGGGTCAGCCAAGTTTTTCTTCTTTTCTATGTAGTCAACAGTTATAACTCCTCTTTTCAGTAACTGTCTCACCATTTGATGTCTTAGACTCACATGTGTAGACTTTCCATTATATCTCTTATTAGACACATTGTATATCGTTGCTTGATTGTTAATCAAGACTGCTGGAGATGGCTTCTTCCATAAAGGGATTTCCATTAATAAATTCCTAAGCCATTCCGCTTCTTTACATGCATCTGCTAACGCAATCAATTCTGACAACATTGTTGAGTCAGAAATACAGGTCTGCTTCTTAGAAGCCCAAGACATAGCAGCGCCTCCTAATGTAAAGATCCATCCAGTCGTGGACTTGGATTTGGATTCTACATTGTTCCAGGTTGCATCACTATATCCTTCTATTATAGCAGGATATCCTTTATAAGATAAACCATATTCAGTGGTTCCTTTCAAATAAGCTAAAACTCTGGAAATAGCTTTCCAATGTTCGAAACCTGAATTACTCGTAAATCGACATAATACACTTATAGCATGTGCGATGTCTGGTCTAGTGCAATGCATAGCATACATAAGACTCCTAATAACACTGGAATACTCTAGTTGAGAGATAGTACGTCCAGTGTTCTTTTCTAATTTAATACTAGGATCTAAAGGAGTTGGTGCTGGTTTGTCATCGTAATGACCATACTTTTGTAGGAATTTCTCTATGCAATGAGATTGATTTAGTAATAACTCCCCTTCTTTCCTAACAATTTTAATTCCCAAAATTACATCAGCTTCTCCTAGATCTTTCATATCAAATTTAGAAGACATAAACTTTTTAGTTTCATTCACACGGGATATATTGGAACCAAATATTAGCATGTCATCAATGTATAAACATATTATAACACTACCGTTGTTATCCGATTTGCTATAAATACATTTATCAGCATCATTAATAATGAATCCATATGACAGTGCAACTTTATCAAATTTCTCATGCCATTGCATGGGAGCTTGCTTCAGGCCATAAAGAGATTTCACTAATTTGCAAACTTTCTTTTCTTGGCCTGGGGTTTTGAAACCTTCAGGTTGTTGCATATATATCTCTTCTTCTAAATCTCCATTTAGAAAAGCAGTCTTTACATCCATTTGATGTATGACTAATTTATGAATTGATGCAAGTGCAATTAGACAGCGTATAGAAGATATGCGAGCAACTGGAGCATATGTATCAAAGTAATCTACTCCATGTTTTTGCTTATATCCCTTAGTAACTAATCTGGCTTTAAACTTATCAATGGATCCATTTGTATTCAACTTTTTCTTGAATATCCATTTACATCCTATAGGTTTAGCACCAGAAGGTAAAATTAGTTAAAACCCAAGTTCGGTTTAACAGTATGGAATTCATTTCATCATTGATAGCTTCTTTCCAGAAATTGGAATCTCTGGAACTCATAGCCTCAGAATAAGTTTTGGGATCGTCATCGACGTTCATTACATATTTAGTCACATTGAGGACTTCGTCCTTACTGCCTTCTACAAGATATGTAATGAAGTCAGGACCATAGTCCTTCTCTATTCTCGCTCTTTTACTTCTCCGTTGTTCAGTACTATTATCTGGTACTAATACTTCCTTGCTGTTTTGAGCAGGAGCATAATCATCGTCATTGATATCATTAGCCATACTAGGTTCTAGACTAGATGATCTCAATGGGATCTCAACAGTTTGATTTTCAAAAAATTCTACATCTACAGATTCTATAACTTCTAGGGTGTCAAGAATAAGGAATCTATAAGTTATACTATTAAGTGAATATCCTATGAAAACACATTTAAATGCACTATTTCCTAACTTTGGTCGTTTAGGGTCTGGTTTTCTAACATATGCTAAGCAACCCCAAACTTTAAGTCTAGTTAGGTTAGGTTTTCTATTAAACCATAATTCATAAGGGAAAATATTATTCTTTTTAAGTGGTACTCTATTTAAAATATAACATGCAGATAACATAGCATCACCCAATAGGTTATAAGGTAAATTAGACCTTATGAGCATGGCATTAACCATTTCTACTAAAGTTATATTCTTCCTTTCAGCAATACCATTTTGTTGTGGTGTATATGGGGCAGTACATTGGTGAACTATACCTTGTATTTACAAAACAAGGTGAATTCATTTGAGAAATATTCACCACCACGATCTAAATGTAATATTTTAATTTTAACTCCTAATTGTGTTTCGACCTCTGCTTTGTAAATTTTGAATTTATCGAAAGCCTCATCTTTAGTTTTCATTAGATATATATATGCATATCTAGTATAACCATCAATGAATGTTATATAGTATTGGTTACCACCATAGGTGATATTACTTTTTAAGTCACCCACATCACTATATACAAAATCAAGCAAACTAGTTTTCCTTTCTACGGATTTAAAGGATTTTCGGTGTGTTTTTGCTTGAACACATATTTCACATTTAGAGATGGTATCGAAACCACAATCAGAAAATAATCCTAATTTATGCATATTTCTAATGGAATTATAATTGACATGTCCTAATCTACCATGCCATAAATTAATAGAATCAATAATATAAAAAGAAGATTTCTTTATTAGATTCAACTTAATCATGTCGTTACAAGAGTATCTCTGTCCAATGAGTCTACCATTCTTAGACAACACTAGCTTATCAGACTCATACACCATCTTGAATCCTCCTTTGTTAAGAAGGTATCCAGAGACCAAATTCTTACACATATCAGGTACATAAAATACATTTACTAATGTAAGAACTTTTCCAGAGGTGAAAAGAAGTTCTATAGTGCCTTTTCCCAGAACTTTGCTTGGAACCTTATTTGCTCCAGTAACTTCGTCGGCTTCTCCTTTATTTTCTTCGTAACTCTTGAACAGATTACGGTCTTTGCAAATGTGAATAGTTGCTCCAGTATTGAACCACCAATCATTATCATTGCCGCTAACGGAGTTCGCCTCTTGCACTACAGCCACAAGCGAGTCTTCGACCACATTCACTTTTTGTTGTTTCTTCCGTAGACGGCAATTTCGGGCATAGTGGCCGAGTTTGTTACAAAAATAACAAGCACCTTTCTTTTTGTTGTTGGTTTTGGAATGATTTTTCTTCTTAAACCGTGTCTCATTCTTTGGCTTTAACTTATCAGTAATTTTAACATTATTTGCCTTAGAATGAGACTCAATTTGGCTATTATCATCTAGATCGCGTTTGCGAGAGTCTTCTTCAATACGAAGATGACGCTGTAAACTGTCTAAATTATAATCCGTTTCTGCATGCTTCATCTTTTTCTTATAATCATTCCAACTATGCAGAAGTCTAGAAATTATAACTCCAACAACAAAAGATTCAGGGAGATCAATTCCAACATCTCTAAGTTGATTCATCAACAGTAAGATTTCGCTTACTTGTCCAATTATGGACTTATTGGTGACCATTTTGAAATCCAGAAAATTGGAAATAAGAAACATTTTATTACTTGCCTCGGATATGCGGTACTTATTCTCTAGTGCAGTCCAGAGTGCCTTCGCTGTTTCCATGGTCCTATGACCATTGTAGACTGTGGTAGATAGCGCATTAAGAATATGGCCTCTACATAGAAAATCATCCTCTTTGCGCTTTGCACGTCTAGCCTTTAGAGCAGCATCATCATTATCAGTTCCTTTGGGATTTCTTCCAAGTCATCTTCCAAAATGTAGAACAACTTGACGGTGACCAAGAAAAATTTCCTCGTCTCTTGCCAACGAGTGAAATTGTCGCCATCAAAACGCTCTAATCGAGTTAGATGCTGATTCATAACTTGTAGAGCGCTCGAACCTTCCATGGTTGAAAAATATTGTTTGAAATTTGTTGTGAATTTTGCGGTTCGAGACAAATTTGATGGCGATTGTGAAGAAGATAATGCTGTACTTCCAACTTCAAGGATCTATGGGATAGATTATTTCAGACAATAGTTCAACCCAGCAAGTACAAACGGGTTATCGAACTATCGACTTTCAGGATTCAATGAAGCCCTATAACAGCGAAATCGGATTCAAAGTTTGTACGCCTTTGATCCGACCAAGAACACTTTAGTAATGGTTTCTGATGATGCAATTTGTATAGAATAGAACAAAGAAGAAGAAGAGAGCAATTCTACGACGTTTTCTGAATTTGCAACACCTTGAAGGCGTCACAAAACAGAGTAATGGTGGCGCAGTGTTTTGTAACACTTTCTGGCGTCGCAAAAACTGCTCTGTGAAGAAGAAGATGATTCAGAATATATCTAACGTTTTCTGGCCGTCACTATTTATAGTGGTAGAGAGGTGCCTATTCGCTAACCGTTTGCAACGGTTACAAACGGCTTTATCCATTCAATATTTAATTGTCGCGTCTATTCATTTTGTAACGTTTAGAAAACGTTACAAATTTCCCGCCATTTATTCAAATTAAGGAATTTCGGTTCTGGGTCCTTAACGGGCTGAAATCTAACCCGTTACTGTTTACATTCGATCCAAAAATATTTTCGGATTCGAACCCGAAAACCATACCCGGCCCGGTTCGGTCAGACGGACGGCGGCGGCGCACGTATGGTGTTGCATGACTTCTCTCCTCACAACAAAACAAACATGTAGAAGCCCCATGGCCCCAACATCCACATGAGAAAGCTATATTTATACAAATATATTGCATAATTTTCTAGCATGTGGGACTAATTGATTTCTTCTTCCCTCTTTACTTCTTCTCTTCCAAATCAAAACCCAAAGCCCCAAAACTATATTTGAAAATTTTACAACACCATCGTCCTTCCATCCTATCTGTGGTCACTCCGTCACTACTTCACTTCTTTCCTAGCTATTTGACATGAATATTTGAAAACAGAAAACCCAATATTTGTTTTTAAACAAAACACTACCTAAATGTCTTATTTTCAAAAGGAAATAAAATCATGTGCAAGTAATTAAATAATTATATGGATTTGAAAACTTGCCAGTGCTGGAAGTTAAACAAAAGCCGCTGAACACTCAATATTTAGGGGTTAATGCTTCACTGGTTACTAGTTAGGCTGTCGTTATGTATACTTCTACTGCTCAATAGTGAATACAGACAAGCCCGATACGTTTCCTTGACCTATAGCCTATTTTAACATTACATTTTATTGGGTGAAATTAATATTATTCATATATATGACAACCATGCGTGGAATGAATAGAAGTGAACAATAATATCCGTTAATTGTTCTATAACGTGTTTAGTTATCTTATTCTTGGCATGGCATCTCCAATGACCAAATAATCATGACTCCACAAATTGTCTTTATAATTTGTTTTCCTTCACGTCAGTAAAGCATTTTAAAATTTTGTTCATGCTGTTAATAACACTGGTAGTATTTATTTTAAGATGTACATCAGCAAGGCATGTTTCTAATATGCAAAGAGATACAATTAGGTTAATATGAAAGTGCAAATATTACTTGAACTACAAGGATTCGTAGTAAAGGTGAGTCTGTGGTTGGTTTATTTTCTTCCATTTTATGTGGTCTTAAGACATATAGGGTAGTGGCAGCTGAATTTTGTTGTTTATGACATAATAATACACACACTAAAGTTAAATATATTTGTTTTATGGTATTTCCAATGCTATGAACTATATTGTCTTTAGTCTTACAAAAAAAAGTGACTCTAAATTATCTTGAATTTTGTTTAGTAATTTTGGTTTAAATATATATAAATATACATATA
Source organism: Allium fistulosum (assembly GCA_030737815.1). Lineage (NCBI taxonomy): Eukaryota > Viridiplantae > Streptophyta > Magnoliopsida > Asparagales > Amaryllidaceae > Allium > Allium fistulosum. The sequence continues at coordinate 837,869,818 of CM060903.1, read as the reverse complement.
TATATACATATATATATACATATATATGTATATATATACGTATGTATATGTATACGTATGTATATGTATACGTGTATGTATATATATACGTGTATGTATTTATATACGTATATATGTATATATATACGTGTATGTATATATATACACGTATATATGTATATATATACGTATGTATATATATACGTGTATGTATGTATATACGTGTATATATGTATATATATACGTGTATGTATATATATACGTGTATGTATATATATACGTATATATGTATATATATACGTGTATATATATATATATGTATATATATATATAAATATATGTATGTATGTATATATATATATATGTATATAAATATATGTATGTATGTATATATAAAAATATATGTATGTATAATATGGATTTGTATTGGAACAGGCATGGGATGGATGGAGTGGAAAGAAGGAAATATGTGTACTGCAAGAGAACTATACCAAAAGGAAATATGCGTACTGCATGAAATGAAGGCGTACAGGATGAGCATGAGTTAAGACTTGATGTATAGGCTGCACAGAGATAATCAATGGAAATAATTCAATCAACATGCACAACACTTGGAGCATTAACGTTTTGTTAGCACTAGTTCTGCAAACTTCTCTATGTACGGTTATGAATTTTATGTGAATGTGGTTATTTTGTTTAAAATATGTTGTATCGAATTGTTTATATATCGTATTTCCATTATATGATTAATTAATGCTTTTTCTGGTTGTTTGAATGTGATAATTATATGCATGATTGTTGGTTTCATACTGAAATATGTTAATTTTTACTATATAGTATGTGTTATGGACAAAATGAAGTGGAAACTGAATGAACTACCATAGCGAGAGAGAAATGCATAAAAAATCAACATTTTTAGTAGCGTTTATTAAACGGAACCAAAATCTATATGGCGGCAGACAAAAACCGTTACCAAAATATTTTATAGTGGCGTCAATAATACATTTTAGTGGCGTTTATACAGCGCAACGAAAAAAAAATTTGGTTGCTTTTAAAACGCTGCAAAAAGATGCTTTTTGGTAGCGTTTATGAAAACGCAACGGAAAGTCCTGAATTTTTAGTTGCGTGTTTTTTAGCGGCGTTCTCTAAAAGGCTGCCATAAGTTATGGTAGCGTTTTTTATGCGCTAACAGAAATATTTTTTGGTGTAGTGATATAATTTGATCTACTTCTTTTGAGTTTTCTTCCTTATTTAATTTCTCACTAGTTGCTATGAGACTTGGCTTACCACTAGTATTTGACATAACAAATTTCTTAACTAAGTCTTTGGCATATTTTTCTTAGCTTATAAAAATTTCATTATTTAATTGCCTTATTTGTAGTCCTAGAAAGAATGTTAGTTCTTCCATATGACTCATTTCAAATTTCTTGGTCATTATATCTTAAAATTCTTTATTTAATTGCTCATTTGTTGGTCCAAAAATAATATCGTCTACAAATATTTCTATAAGCTGAATATCATTATTATTTCTTTTAATAAATAGAATACCATCTACCTTTCCTATTTCAAAAATTAGATTGTAATAAATAGGATTTTAGTCTATCATACCATGCTCCAAGAGCTTGTTTTAAACCATATGAAGATTTCTTTAATTTATAAATGTGATTAGGTAGTTTTTCATCTTCAAAAAGTGTGGTGACCCTCACTCTATAACCCATAGAATTTTTTTTTTCCAAAACTTTCAAGAGGAATTCACCACTAAACCACAATTCTTTTATATTTGAATATTTATATATTTTCCAAATATTTTTCCCAAGACCCTGGTTTTACCAATATAATCATATCAGTGTATAAACAAATTAAGTCAATTGTATATTTGATGATATACAATTGTTTTTTTTTTCATCAGAGGGAATTTAAATCAAATAGAAATCAAAATACCATACAAGCTATTGACATAGCCACATATTTCTTTTCTAAATAGGCAATTTAGACAAAATCAGCAGTTCAGACGTCTAAATTATTATTACAGACGTCTAAATTTGATCTCAGACGTCTAAATTTTTATGACAGACGTCTCAGAGTGTCTAAAATTGATACAGAGAGTAAAAAACATTTTGAACTAAATTCAGACATCTAAATTTTTTGTGACAGACGTCTAAATTCGATCTCAAACGTCTAAATTTTTACGACAGACGTCTCAAAGTGTCTAAAATTGAAACAGAGAGATAAAAACATTTTGAACTAAATTCAGACATCTAAATTTTTTGTGACAGATGTCTAAATTTGATCTTAGACGACTAGATATTTATGACAGACGTCTAATTTGATCTTAGACGTCTAAATTTTTTTTTGACAAACGTCTCAGAGGTTAAATTTAAATACACAATTACATACAAATTTCCAGAATTCGTGCATATGCCAGTATCACTTACCTGCCATGCATAAATTCATTTCACTTGAATATTCTACTAAAATCTTGAGAGTTCATTAAAAAAAATCAGAGATCAAATATATATATATATATACACATATCATATGTATATGATATGTCTATCTCCTTATTTTCTCCAAATCAGACATTCATAAAATAAATTTGTAGTTAACCAAACATCATCCATGATCACTCACAACAGGTTTTACTTGAGTACATGTTTTCAACCCAAATACTTAGTAATCTCCTTACAAGGAACCTCAGTTACAACATAAAATTTGACTAATAAGTTCATTACAAAGCAACTACAGATTTCTAAAACAAGTCTCTCTTATTTATACTAGCAGCCAATGCCTTCTCTACTCATCAAGCCAACTTCAATTTCCTACAAGCAATTCATTTAGCTGCCCCAAAGAATTTTTGAGACACCCAGATGATTGCAAGGGCAACCAAAAGGGTCAGTTTTCACTGGTATGAGCATTTATCAATTTTGTATACATATTCATAATTTTAAAACATAATCTTGCAGTGCCTTCCTAGTTTAACAGATGTTTATACTTAGCATGTTTTGGTTCATACAAAGTGATACAAAAACACATTCATCTATTCAAACAAATACACAGCAAACAGTAAAAATAAACATATGTATAATTCTTGATTTATTCTCCCCAAATCTAGATAAATAAACTCAGGTTTTATACTCCAAATTTTCACCCAGCAACTAATCAATGAACAATGTTTCTCTTGATTAAATTAACACCATATCTAGATATTTATAACCCAGATTTTTAAACCCCTGTCCCCATATATTTTATGGTCTTTAACTCCTTGTCAAATGAACACTATGTATGCATTGTGAAGGAATCTCCCAGGTTGTTTAAATTATTCCAACACACAAAGGCCTCAGGGTGCAGTTACACCATGCATATACTTGCTTCCACCTGAAGTAAGCAGATCATTGACTAACTCCCAAGTGACCAATTTAGTTTTTCTTTCATTCATATTTCAGAAAGATATAACTGCTTGTATATTTTTCTGGTTCAACCCCATGTTCCCCTGTTTAATCTATATCCATGTTTAATGATAATAAGATAGAACAAGAATGCTCCAATCATGTTAACACTAAAAGCCCACTTACAGATTAATACTCCAAACAAAAATGCACAAACAAACATCCATATCACCCATAACAAATCAATTCAGAGATTTAAATGTCTCATAATATTTTAGGCTGCCTGCAATAGGACTTAATGCCATTGCATACAAAGGATAAATACTCACCTAATATTTTCCTTTCGCTACCTTAATCCTTTGAACAGCAAATCCCCCAAAGTCTCAAGCTAGTGTTTCTCCTAGTTTATTTTATTTTTGTTTTGATCCCGAGAGAATGATGGATTGGGTTATGTGCAGTTATTTATAAATCCATTCTAGGGTTTAAGAAAATGGGTAATTCCCCTGATACCCTTAGGTGTTTATGTTCATATCACATTCCTGTGTGGTCCTAAGTTGGAAATGCACACACACACTAGGTTGCTTTAATTAGTTATTTCGGGGATCATGCATTTTTAACACTGCATGCTATTTTCATGTCTCCATTTTATTCATGTCATATGAATGTGATCCTTTATTCATTTCTTTTTATAAGTTTAAGGAATCTGAAAATCTCCTTTGTATTTTCTACCTATCTATTACCTCCATTCAATCATGCATACTAACATACCTTATTATATAATGTAAAATCATTCACTCATATTATTTGCTTGAAATAAATAAGATATGGAAAAAAAATTTATTTGATTCTGTATGTACACATATGTATATTTCTGCCTCTTTGTCAAATCAGTAACTCCTTCTATTTTTAAATAAAAATCACATATATTATGCTAATTATTTTTAGCACAATCATAAGACATATAAACCTTTTTATTAACTTCATTTTTATTCTATCTTTATATAAAACAGAAAACACACCATATGTATGTATTTGCATAATTCTTTGGGCATAAAGCTATACTTATTTTTGAGTTCCAATTTTTTTTTTGATGCAATATATATAATTTTCAGAATTTCTTAACATAAATGTATATTTTTCATTTTATTTTTATTTTATTTTAGGGTCATTACATACCCTCCCCCTTAAAGGAATTATGTCCCCATAATTTCACCTAATTTCTCCAATTAAAAGCACTAATCTATAGCCTGTTTTAACTCCATAACCCCATACTCATATTTTATGAAAACAAACAATATATAAATATATTTAGAAATATCATCATAGGCTGTTTAAACATACCTCTCCATTAGTAAACAGATTGGGGTATTTAGCCCTCATTTTCTCTTCAACCTCCCATGTACAATCATTAGTGTCCAAGCTCCATTGAATTTTTACCAGTTTGATCACCTTGTTCCTCAACTTTTTCTCTTCCTTGGCAACTATCCCTACTGGTTCATTTGTATAAACCAAATTCTTCTGGACTTGAATTTGAGTAGGTGACTCCAGAATTGCTCCTTCATCATGCACCAATTTTCTCAATTGAGAAACATGAAATACTGGATGCACACCATTCAACTCCTCAGGTAACTTAAGTCTGTAGGCCATAGCACCAATTCTTTGCACAATTTCATATGGTCCTACAAACCTTGGTGATAGCTTACCAGATTTCCCAAACCTGAACACCTTCTTCATTGGTGATACCTTCAGAAAAACATGCTCTCCTACTTCAAACTCCATTGGCTTTCTCTTTCTATCTGCATAAGACTTCTGTCTTGATTGTGCTGCCTTCATTCTATGCCTAACTAATTCAATCATGTTGGAAGTGTCTTTAACATGATCTGGCCCCAATATTACACCTTCTCCTGCTTCCAACCAACAGGCAGGAGACATGTAGGGTCTCCCATACAAGGCTTCAAAGGGAGCCATTCCTATTGTTGATTGATAGCTATTGTTGTAAGTGAATTCTGCCAAATGAATATGATCCTCCCAATTACCCCCAAAATCAAGCACACATGCTCTAAGTAAATCTTCCAATATTTTATTTACTATCTCTGTTTGCCCATCACTTTGAGGATGGTAGGCAGTGCTTAAACAAAGTTGTGTTCCCATTGCTTCTTGGAAGCTTTCCCAAAACCTTGAGGTGAACAAAGTGTCTCTATCACTTACAATGGTCTTGGGTATACCATGTAGCCTCACCACTTCCTTAATAAATAATTGTGCAAGCTTAGATGCATTTCTATCTGACCTGACAGGGACAAAGTGAGCTGATTTGGTTAGTCTATCAACAATTACCCATATACTATCATTGCATTTCTTAGTTCTAGGCAAACCATCCACAAAATCCATGGAAATACTTTCCCATTTCCACCGAGGTACCTCGAAAGGTTGCAACATGCCAGAAGGCTTTTGGTAGTCTGCTTTAATTTGTTGACATGTGAAACACTTTGCCACATATCTTGCCACTGCTTGCTTCATTCCTGGCCACTAGTAGCTTCTTTTTAAATCATGATACATTTTAGTACCACCAGGGTGTATGGTGTACTTGGTCTTGTGATGCTCATTCATGATTTCTTCCTTCAACTCTGCAATGTTTGGTACACAAAGCTTATCATTTTTCCTCAAATAACCCTTGGAATCTATTTTAAAATTCTCTGACTCATGGTTATTTAAAAACATTTCTTTCTTCTCCTTTAGGCTTTGATCCTGATCTTGCATGCTACCAATTTTCTCCACCAAATTAGACTTCACTGTGATTATTCCCAGTGTACCATACTCCACCATATCACCATGTTCTTTAAAATTCACTTCATCCTTGCTGTATATATCTGCCTCCCCAAGCACTGCAAGGTTTTTAAATTCATCAATCATCAAACTGGCTAATCTAACATGATTTCTGCTCAAAGCATCTGCCACTCTATTAGCTTTTCCAGGAGTGTACAAAATATCTAAATCATACGCAGCTAGAAACTCCAACCACCTTGCTTGCCTCATATTTAAATCTTTTTGAGAAAATAAATATTTCAATGCTTGATGATCTGTGAATAATTCAAATTTTGCCCCAAGCAAATAATGCCTCCATAGTTTTAGTGCAAACACTATTGCAGCTAATTCTAGATCATGAGTTGCATACTTGGTTTCATTGGGTTTAAGTTGTCTTGATGCATATGTCACTACCTTGCCATGTTGCATAAGCACTGCACCTAACCCAGACCCACTAGCATCAGTGTATACAACCATTCCTTCATTTGCTTCTGGAATTTGTAGGATAGGAGCTTCCACCAATGCTTGCTTCAATTTCTCAAAAGCTTGTTCACACTGCTCAGTCCACACATATGCTTGGTTCTTCTTGGTTAGTTTGGTCATTGGTGCTGCTATTCTTGAAAAATCCTTGATGAACCTCCTATAATACCCTGCCAACCCTAAGAATGACCTCACCTCAGTCACTGTCTTGGGTCTACTCCATGTTTGAACTGCAATGACCTTGATTGGATCTACACTTACTCCCTGCTGTGACACTATGTGTCCTAAGAATTTCACTTCATGTTGCCAAAATGTACACTTTGAATACTTGGCTTTTAATTCATGTTCTCTAAGTCTGGATAATACTAAATGTAGGTGCATAGCATGATCATTTTCTGTCTTTGAATAAATTAATATGTCATCTATAAATACCAAGACAAACTTATCCAAAAAGTCTCTAAAAATTCTATTCATCAAGTCTACAAAATAGGAGGGAGCATTGGTCAAACCAAATGGCATTACTAGAAATTCATAAAGGCCATACCTTGTGTTGAAGGCTGTGTACTCAATGCTTTCCTCTGCAACTTTCATTTGGTGAAATCCAGAGGCTAAGTCTAGCCTTGAAAATATTTTAGCTCCTTGCAATTGATCAAATAGATCATCTATTCTAGGCAGTGGGTACTTATTTTTAATAGTTACCTTGTTTAAATCCCTATAGTCCACACATAACCTCATTGTTCCATCATGTTTCTTGACAAAAAGCACTGGGGAACCCCAACTGGAACTACTTGATCTTATGAATCATTTCTCTTCTAATTCTTCTAGTTGATGTTTTAATTCTACCAACTCTTTTGGACTCATTCTATAAGGCTTCTTAATGATTGGATTTATTCCTGGCATTAATTTTATTTTAAATTCAACTGGTCTATTTTGAGGAATTCCCTTTACTTCTCCAAACACATCTATATATCCATTTACTACTGGGATTTCCTCTATCTTTAATTCCTTTTGAACTTCATTAATACTCCATATTTTATTAAAACATGCATTCTTTGCTATTTCACTTAAGATGGTAATTCTTTTACCTTCATTTGTCTCCAAAGAAATAGTAAGGTTTTCTAAATTTAAAATTGCTTTATTTCTCATTAACCAATCTACCCCCAAAATAATCCCAATACCAGGATAATTTAAGGTATATAAGTCTGAATTAAATTCATAACCCCCTATAATTAATTTCAGACCCATACACTTCATCCCTAACATACAATGACTCCCTATGGGACTGTGTACAATCAAGGGCTGATCAATAGAAACACAAGCAAGTGTTAACTTCTTTACAATTTCCAAAGATATTAGTGAATGTGAGGCACCAGTGTCATATATTACTGATATTGGTTGGGTATGAATAAAAATTATACCTTCAAGTTGCCCAACATTCCCAGTGTTACCTGTTGCCAAAGCTCCTACCCTTGCTGTTCCCCTATTGGTTTCTGGGCAATCCTTCTTGAGATGACCCATCTTTCCACAATTATAGCAGCCTCCTCTAGGTATTTTAGGGTCAGGGCATTGGTTACTATAATGTCCAGCTTTTCCACAATTAAAACAATGAGTGAATTTCTTGCTTTCAGGTGCTATTGCTCCTTCCCCTTTCTTAACTCCTTTACTTACATTTCTCTTGTCATAAGGTTGCACTTTGTTCTGACCACCCTTCTTCTTATTGAGCTTCATATTCCTGAATTTCTCCCTTGCAGTGTCATGTTGCTCAAATGAGAGAGTTAGATCAATTACCTGATCAAAGGTTTTGTCCTTGTATGGCAACATTTCCCTTGACAGACTAGGGTTCAAGCCTTGAATGTATCTTGCATTCTTTGCTTCTGCATTCCCTATTAACACCATTCGATATTTGGATAATGCTTCAAACTTCTGAGTGTATTCATTCACACTCATGCTTCCTTGCCTTAATCTAATAAAGTCTTCTAGCAGTGTGGCCTTGGCAGATGCTGGGACAAATCTGGCCTCAAGCATGTCTTTGAAATCATTCCAAGTGATAGTATCCTCATGTCTTCCTGCTGTCACAACTTCCCACCAATCCAGTGCAACCCCCTTCAATTTCCTTGAAGCTATCTGTCTCTTCCTTTGGTCATTGATTTGCGTATCTGTGAAGACCCTCTCCATAGTTCTTATCCAAGTTTAAACACCTATAGCTCCTTCAGTACCTTCAAAATCCTTTCCTCCCAAAGTGGTACATGTCTTAAGCAGTTTGGAGAGTTCCTCATGAGGATTGTCTTGCCTTGGTGCCATTCCATCCCTTAAGGCTCTCACAAAATCCTCCATGTTCATCACAGGTGGCTCACGTGATGATCCTGCACCTGTGTGATGCCTTGGTCCTACCATAATGCTATAAATATGATTTTTATGTTAGTTTATTTACCCCTATCATTTTTGATGTCTTTACTTGGTTCATTTTTATCTCTGTGCACACTGTGCATGTATCACATGTACACACACACATATATATATATATATTCAGTCATAAAACAAAAGCATTCAACACCAATAATTCAAACAATGCATTCAAACATCCATATGCATACAATAATATTTACTATGTTATTTAAAACATAGCTCTGATACCAACTGTGGTGACCCTCACTCTATAACGCATAGAATTTTTTTTTTCCAAAACTTTCAAGAGGAATTCACCACTAAACCCCAATTCTTTTATATTTGAATATTTATATAATTTCCAAATATTTTTCCCAAGACCCTGGTTTTACCAATATAATCATATCAGTGTATAAACAAATTAAGTCAATTGTATATTTGATGATATACAATTTTTTTTTTCATCAGAGGGAATTTAAATCAAATAGAAATCAAAATACCATACAAGCTATTGACATAGCCATATATTTCTTTTCTAAATAGGCAATTTAGACAAAATCAGCAGTTCAGACGTCTAAATTATTATTACAGACGTCTAAATTTGATCTCAGACGTCTAAATTTTTATGACAGACATCTCAGAGTGTCTAAAATTGAAACAGAGAGTAAAAAACATTTTGAACTAAATTCAGACATCTAAATTTTTTGTGACAGACGTCTAAATTCGATCTCAGATGTCTAAATTTTTACGACAGACGTCTCAAAGTGTCTAAAATTGAAACAGAGAGATAAAAACATTTTGAACTAAATTCAGACATCTAAATTTTTTGTGACAGATATCTAAATTTGATCTTAGACGACTAAATATTTATGACAGACGTCTAATTTGATCTTAGACGTCTAAAAATTTTTTTTGACAAACGTCTCAGAGGTTAAATTTAAATACACAATTACATACAAATTTCCAGAATTCGTGCATATGCCAGTATCACTTACCTGCCATGCACAAATTCATTTCACTTGAATATTCTACTAAAATCTTGAGAGTTCATTAAAAAAAATCAGAGATCAAATATATACATATATACACATATCATATGTATATGATATGTCTATCTCCTTATTTTCTCCAAATCAGACATTCATAAAATAAATTTGTAGTTAACCAAACATCATCCATGATCACTCACAACAGGTTTTACTTGAGTACATGTTTTCAACCCAAATACTTAGTAATCTCCTTACAAGGAACCTCAGTTACAACATAAAATTTGACTAATAAGTTCATTACAAAGCAACTACAGATTTCTAAAACAAGTCTCTCTTATTTATACTAGCAGCCAATGCCTTCTCTACTCATCAAGCCAACTTCAATTTCCTGCAAGCAATTCATTTAGCTGCCCCAAAGAATTTTTGAGACACCCAGATGATTGCAAGGGCAACCAAAAGGGTCAGTTTTCACTAGTATGAGCATTTATCAATTTTGTATACATATTCATAATTTTAAAACATAATCTTGCAGTGCCTTCCTAGTTTAACAGATGTTTATACTTAGCATGTTTTGGTTCATACAAAGTGATACAAAAACACATTCATCTATTCAAACAAATACACAGCAAACAGTAAAAATAAACATATGTATAATTCTTGATTTATTCTCCCCAAATCTAGATAAATAAACTCAGGTTTTATACTCCAAATTTTCACCCAGCAACTAATCAATGAACAATGTTTCTCTTGATTAAATTAACACCATATCTGGATATTTATAACCCAGATTTTTAAACCCCTGTCCCCATATATTTTATGGTCTTTAACTCCTTGTCAAATGAACACTATGTATGCATTGTGAAGGAAACTCCCAGGTTGTTTAAATTATTCCAACACACAAAGGCCTCAGGGTGCAGTTGCACCATGCATATACTTGCTTTCACCTGAAGTAAGCAGATCATTGACTAACTCCCAAGTGACCAATTTAGTTTTTCTTTCATTCATATTTCAGAAAGATATAACTGCTTGTATATTTTTCTGGTTCAACCCCATGTTCCCCTGTTTAATCTATATCCATGTTTAATGATAATAAGATAGAACAAGAATGCTCCATTCATGTTAACACTAAAAGCCCACTTACAGATTAATACTCCAAACAAAAATGCACAAACAAACATCCATATCACCCATAACAAATCAATTCAGAGATTTAAATGTCTCATAATATTTTAGGCTGCCTGCAATAGGACTTAATGCCATTGCATACAAAGGATAAATACTCACCTAATATTTTCCTTTCACTGCCTTAATCCTTTGAACAGCAAATCCCCCAAAGCCTCAAGCTAGTGTTTCTCCTAGTTTATTTTATTTTTGTTTTGATCCCGAGAGAATGATGGATTGGGTTATGTGCAGTTATTTATAAATCCATTCTAGGGTTTAAGAAAATGGGTAATTCCCCTGATACCCTTAGGTGTTTATGTTCATATCACATTCCTGTGTGGTCCTAAGTTGGAAATGCACACACACACTAGGTTGCTTTAATTAGTTATTTCGAGGATCATGCATTTTTAACACTGCATGCTATTTTCATGTCTCCATTTTATTCATGCCATATGCATGTGATCCTTTATTCATTTCTTTTTATAAGTTTAAGGAATCTGAAAATCTCCTTTGTATTTTCTACCTATCTATTACCTCCATTCAATCATGCATACTAACATACCTTATTATATAATGTAAAATCATTCACTCATATTATTTGCTTGAAATAAATAAGATATGGAAAAAAAAAATTATTTGATTCTGTATGTACACATATGTATATTTCTGCCTCTTTATCAAATCAGTAACTCCTTCTATTTTTAAATAAAAATCACATATATTATGCTAATTATTTTTAGCACAATCATAAGACATATAAACCTTTTTATTAACTTCATTTTTATTCTATCTTTATATAAAACAGAAAACACCCCATATGTATGTATTTGCATAATTCTTTGGGCATAAAGCTATACTTATTTTTGAGTTCCAAATTTTTTTTGATGCAATATATATAATTTTCAGAATTTCTTAACATAAATGTATATTTTTCATTTTATTTTTATTTTATTTTAGGGTCATTACAAAAAGTGGGAATTGTTTTACATATACATTTTCTTTAATAAATCCATTTAAAAAGGCACTTTTGACATCCATTTGAAATAATTAAAAGTAACTTTGATTTGCAAAAGCAAGTAAAATTCTGATAGCCTCTAATCCTAAATCTATACCTTCTTCTTGACTATAAAGTTGAGCAACTAAACGTGCTTTATTTCTAATAACTCCTCTTAGTTCATTCATTTTATTTCTACATACCCATTTTGTTCCTATTTCAGATTTTTCTTTAGGTCTTAGGATTAATTCCCAAACATAATTTCTGGTAAACTGATTCAGTTTTTCTTACATAGCAAAAATCCAAGAATCATCTAATTATGCTTCCTTTAGATTTTTGGGTTCAATAGTTGAGATAAAAGCAGCATTACTCATTTTATTTAATTGATTTTTTGTTTTTACAATAGATTCTATATTTCCTAGAATATTTTCTAAGGGTGATCTTTCAAATATTTTATTCTTTTATTTGGATGTAAATTTTCGGAATTATTATTATTTTCATCATCAGTGATTTCATTATTAGTAATTTCATTAGTTTTATCAACATTTTCTTCTTTATCAAAACTGGTATTATTGATTTTAAAATTTTCATCAAATGAAACATGTAATGTTTCTTCAATAGTGCTAATTCTAGTGTTAAAAACTCTATAAGCTTTACTTCTATTTGAATAAGCAATAAAAAATTCCTTTATCTGATATAGCATCAAATTTATCTAAATTCTCCTTTGTATTTAATATAAAACATTTACTACCAAAAATTTAAAGTAAAATATTTAGGCTTTTTATTATAAAAATAATTCATATGGAGTTTTCTTAGTTAAAGGTAATATTATAATTCTATTTAAAATATAACAAGCCGTAGCAACTGCTTAAACTTAAATTTTTTTAGGTAATTTACTATCATTTAACATTGTTTTAGCATATTCATGTATAGTTCTATTTTTACGTTCCACTACTCAATTTTGTTGAGATGTTCTTAAAAAAGAAAAATTATGAGTTATTCCTTTCTTATTACAAAAGTTTTTGAAAAGATCATTCCCAATTATCCTCCAAGATCACTCCTAATTGTTTTAATTTTAGTTGACATTTGATTTTGAATTCCTTTAGTAAAATTTTTAAACATTTCAAAAGCATCACTTTTAAGTTTTAAGAAAATCGTCCATATAAATTTAGAAAAATCATCTACAATTACAAAACATATCTATTGTGATTTATTGATTGTATTTGCGAAGGTCCAAAAAGATCCAAGTGAATAAGTTCAAGAGGATGAGAAGTAGAAATCATATTTTAGATTTAATGAGCTTTTTCGAAGTTTTTATAATTGACAAGCGTCACATAAATTATTGACATTAAAACTTATTTTAGGAAAACCCCTAATAAGTTCATATCTAGCAACTTTAGAAAGTTGTTTAAAACTCAAATGACCAAATCTTTTGTTCCAAATCCAAGGGCCATTAGATTCAGCCAAAAGACTTAAATTATCATTAGACACCTTCATACTTAAAATATAGTTATTACATTTCCTAATACCTTCAAAGATAATGTTTGACTCATTATCTTTGATATGGCAGTTATCTTTCTCAAATTTAATTTTAAAACTTTTATCACACAACTGACCAATAATAAGCAAGTTACATTTTAGATTCCTAAATAACAAAACATTATAAATAGTAGAAGTTTTAGAGTTACCAACATTGCCGATGTCACTCACATATCATTTTGAGTTGTCTCCAAAGTTTATCAATCCACTATCTTTATAGACTATATCTTTCAAGATTTTAGGATTTTCAGTCATGTGTTTCGAACATCCACTATCCACTATCCAATTGTCCATTTTGATTTGTGATATTTGATTTTCATGTGTCTGTTCATCATCAGCCATATAACAAACCTGTTCCTGCAATTCAAAATCCTACCTTTCCAAGAAATTTACTGACTTTTCAAAACAATTAATTTTTAAAAACATATTTGTTTCACAAAATTGTTTTCCTGCAAAATTGTTAAAAATATTACTAACCATTTAAACTTTTAAAAATCAAATTACAAGTTTTGAAAACCTAGTGCTCTGATACCAAATATGGGTTGCATAATTATGGATCTTAAGGCTAATTAAACACCAGAGGGTGAGCAGTGTTTTCTAATTTTTATGAACCTTTTAAAATTCTTTCAAGGTTATTATTAAATAGTGTAGAATCAACAATCACATATGCAATCACAGATAAATATAAATGTAGTAAAGCAAAAAAAAAATAGAATTAAAGAGATCACAACAGGATTTTTTACTAGTTCGGAGCAATCCTACGTCCAGTCTCATATAGTTACTTGTATAGATTTCTTTTCAAATACCAATCTTTAAACGGCAAGAAGGAAAACCCAATACAATATCGATTTCAAGGCTACAAGACACACCCTCCTGAATTTTCGGGCTCCGGTACACCCATTTGATTTGGACGGGCTATAAGCACACCCACTCGGATTTTTGGCTACTAAGCACACCCAATTGATTTGAACAGGCTACAATCACACCCAAGCAAATACAACAAAAGTTTGATGGTTTTTCCAAAAACAATTTTTTGATCTTTGGTTACAATGAATCCTATAGCCTCTTAGATAGCACTTTGATCTTTGATTGAGAGAGCGAAAGATGATAAAAATTAGAAAGTAAATAGGGAGAATCAATATAATGAAGATTGAATTGATTTTGGTTTGAATTTGAGAAGTTTTGGATAAATTTTCTAGTAAAATTTTGGTAGAGTAAGAGGTGAAAAGATAATGAGAAAGTAGTTATTGAAAAAGTCTTTGAAACCCCTTATATACAAAGAATAAATAGACATATCCATTCATGAAGAGTTGCGACAAATGGATACTTCATTTCAAAATTTGAATGTGAAAATTGCAGCATGTATGTCGACATATCATCTGCTTATATGTGGACATAAGCTAGTGTATTTTGAAAACTTGTTTCTTTTAAAATGTGTTGAAAATCTTATGCTTTGTAAAATATTTTGATATTTTGTAAAATGATTTAGACATAGTTTATAAATATTTTAAACTTTGAAAAACTTTTATAAAATATTTTTAAATATATTTTTAAATATACTTTGTTTTAAAATTAAAGAACAAGAAACTGAGAAGATAGAAATCAAAGATTGCTGTAAGGGACTTTAACAATATTCTACGGCTCTATAAACTTTACTATAGTCTTAGGATCTTTATATCTTGATCTTTATACTCTCATGAGCCTTCATGTCCATCCTTTGAGTCTTTATATTGTACAGTATTCAATTCAAGACCTGTATATATCCTGCACTTTATACTATATAGCTTGGCAAAACATTAGTTATGAATTTATTATTATTATCAAGGTTATTATCATCAAAATCAATAATTGAGGTAATAACACACCAAAGCAAATGCCATTAATGTTAACAACAAAGTTACTCCATACGGCATTCCAACAACACGAAATACCAAGTATGATGTCCTACTCCCAACAATTAACAAATAGGCACACAATCCTCGACCAGTTTATATAGCCTCCAACAAGTATATGTGCCTAGGCGGAGCTATACCATCATTCAAGCCAGTCCTCCAAATGTTCCTCCAAGAGCTTGGGCTCGCTTGCACTCAAGTTCACCTCCAATGGATATGCTTTTTTGAATTCCTTATATATCCTATTCATGAATTAACTTCTTCGGCCTCCAACCTTCGGGAATTTAACATGCTTCCTAAGCTTTAAACAACAGAGCGAATCACCATTCTTAATGATCATAGAAGCTTGCTACTGATGCAAAGTTATCGAATCACTCCACAACAAATACTTATACTTCAATGATGAGTATTTCTTCGTCCGTTGTCCCTTTGGATTCAACTGGGCTTGGTTGTCTAGAAGTAAGACCTCTTCCCCTCCATTCTTTTCCGTACTTGGATTCTTACTATCCAAGTGTCTAACTTTTATCCACTCTCTTTACAGATATTCCTACTTGAGACAAGAGTACCGAGGACTCTGAGACACTAAAGATCCTTAAAAGGGTTAGCACCAATAGTATTCCACCACTTATCTCCTAATGAATGAGAACCTTTGTCGGTGTGGTCTTCTACACCGCGAATGCTTTGTCGTTCTATTTAAACTTTCTCCATGAGGGTCTAGAGTGTCTACTTGGTCTTCTACCCATATTTACAGCTCTAGTGAAAAAATTCAAGGGGATGCCAATGGCCTTCGAGCGTGGCTAATATAAGTGAAACCACCGATAGAGTGGCGGAGACAAATATTGCTGGTGGAGTGCAAGTAAAGGGAGAAGAAAGAAGAGAGATGGAAATGATATCCGAAGGAGGAGATGAAAGGGAAGGAAGAAATGAAGAGAAAGAAGAAGGAGAATACGGGGACAAAAAGGAAGGTGAGGATGGCTTTGGTCAAGGTGGAGATGACTCGTACGGAGAGAGGTCTCTAGAGGGTACCGAATTTCTACCCCATCACATTTGAAGCGAATAATTATCAGGACTTCCCAGCAATATACTAAACCAAGCCAGATGCCAATAATCGAGGCAACTCCTATAGTTGGTTCTTCTGAATACATATTCGACTCACTCAACGATCTCGACATCCCTATCAATAATCTTCTCAAGGAGTATCCTTCGGGTTTCAGCTTCTAATTTGGGGACCTGTTAGCCATGGGAGGTGAAATTCCATCTTTACAACCTTCCGAACACAGTCTGTTGAATACTTAGGGTACACTAACACTTCGCACACTTCTAGGATCACGAACACTCACAACATGCCTTCATCCTTACTTCAATGTTCTGAGATTGATACAATTCTTTTCTTTCATTTCAGGTACAATGGGAAGAGATAGATTCCATTATTTACATTCTAACATCGATGAGCTCAAGGGAACCTCCCCATGATACTTATCCTCACTGCTCCTCCTCGCATTGAGAGACAGAATGTAACGATCCCGGATTTTATAAATATTTAAATTGATAATTAATTTAATTTTTTAATTAAAATTGTAAAATTAATTTGTAAATTGATGCGAGTTTCCCCGAGTTCAAATAAATTCTATGTTAAATCATTTAAAATTTAAATATTGTATATATATGTATATGTGAATTCTAGAGTTGGGTCTTCAGATAGTCAGGTTTAGTAGATTATCGAGAGCTAGTTCAGTTTTAGGAGATCACGACCGACGTTGCTTATCTTGGTGCATTGTGATGGTGATTCGAGCTTGATGTTGGAGTTATTGGTCTCATTCTCTTTATCAGATCATTTGGAGTTATTAGTTCTGTTTTCCGCTGTAGCATTATTATTTGTCTCCGATATTGTTGTATCATATTGATATCATTGTTGTATATCATTTTGGATATTGTATTCGTTGGAGTTGTATATGATATCATTCATTTCTTTCTTCCTCTGTGTTGTTATACTTACTGTGTTATAAGCTCCGGCACGAGTCAAATTTCAACGATTGAATCTGCGGCATACGAGTACAAGTGAAGAACGGGTGCCGATTTTCTAACGCTGGAATTTGGATCGAGACAAAGTGGTATCAGAGCTAAGGTTAAACTTTAGCTCAGGAGTATAACACATTAAGTAACTCATTAGAGATAGGGTGAAGTATACCCTAGAATGAGTATGCCTAAGATATCCGTCCGTATGCCTCAGTAAATTCTCTTGCTATCCACTGATAGTGAGTATGAGAGCAAGAAGAGGATGAGATAGGGGACAGGGGAATACGATTATAAATGGTCAATACCCTGTAACAACAAGGAAACAATCTTTTCTCTATCAATCTCTTTTGTTTAGCATCTCTTTTCAATTCTTTGATAGTTCCTGGTAGTTCCAAGAAGGAGATTCGATATATTAATATGGGACATAAACTCCAACTGAGTCAGAAATTGTTGTTTGGATGTATTGGTTGCTTTGGTTACTATGGTTGATAGGTATACTTTAGTTTTAAACTAAACATTTTGGGAATTGTATCCATATATCTATCTATTTCTTTGGGTCCTAATATATTCTACGAATGGTTGGTTATCCCTTTGACCTAACCGATGCCCCTGCATATTTCGTAGATCTGGATAACCCGAGTATCTTGTGAAGTGTTAAAACAAATTCGTTCTTGCATCTATTATTGATATTCTGATTTGGTAAGCCAAATGCAGAATAGATGTTCAGTTTGATTTGATGAAATATTCTTCATCTATCTTTGTATCTCCTTGGCAAATTTCGAGGACGAAATTTTTTAAGGGGGAAGCCTGTAACAATCCCGGATTTTATAAATATTTAAATTGATAATTAATTTAATTTTTGAATTAAAATTGTAAAATTAATTTGTAAATTGATGAGAGTTTCCCCGAGTTCAAATAAATTCTATTTTAAATCATTTAAAATTTAAATATTGTATATATATGTATATATGTGAATATACATGTATATGGGCATATATGAGTAAATTTGAATTTATATATATATATATATATACATTGAAATTGAATTTAAATCTTAAATAAATGGGTTAGAAATAAATATAAAAATATAGACTTTAGACATAAGGAAATAAATAAATGATTTAAGCTTAGAATTGATGGTTAATAATGATTTGAATTTATAAAATAAATATAAGACAATAAATATTAAAGTAAAATAATAATAAGAAATATTTAAACTAGAAATAGAAATAAATATAAGATAAATTATAAAAATATAAAGTAAACGAATTATCTAAATTATAACAACCTATTAAAAATAGAAATTCATTTATATTACAAATTAATAAGATTAAAGAAAAATAAAATACACTCAAATATGGAACAAGTGAACATATAAAAAATAAAATCACAATTCTTATTGTTAACATGGATGTGCATTTTGGATAAGTATGAAACCAAATAAAAAAAATATAAATCTCTTTGGCTTGCAAATGAAGGTATGTTTGTACATGGAAAATTAATGCCATATTCCATCAGCCACCAAATATCTTCATATATGTACACAAATGAAATGAAAAATAATAATAAGATACGTATATTGTACCAGCTAATTAATGCGGCCCCAAACTAGTATATCTCAGCCAACAAAAGAAAAAAAAATATGCTGCAAATTGTACCACCAAGCATAATCAAAATCTTATCTCAGTTAAACAAATATCCTATCTCCTGTAAACTCTTCCTATATATCAATATCAACTTCGGTTTCGTTCACCCCTTTAAAACTGAGTAAAAGAAAACTAAAGTAATATCATCATCATTCAAAAACAATTATCAGCTTAAAAACATCCACTTAAACCATCAAACAATCAAAGAAAAATCTGAGACCAAGAAGAAGATTTCAACAACCAAGATTTCAACTTTGCAAAGTTTAAAAAGATTTCAACTTCAACTTGAAGGCTTCTGAAAAACTCTAGAATCAAGATGTGGAAGGTGAGTAACACTCAACCATTTAATCTTGAGTATATATATATATTGAAGAATGCTCTGTGTATATGCATATATCAGTGATATCTCTTCTCTGTTACATCACAGAGTACCAAACAACATCAAAAATCCAATTTCTTCTTTTCTCATCAATATTAGGCTTTGCTTTTAAAACAAATTAGTTGAGTTTAAGTATGAGTTGCAATCAAAAAATAGTTACATGACATAAAAATGTATATAGATGGAAAAATCAAATTTTTACAGTGGTAACTTCATTTTCTGGAAATTTCGAACCTCACGAAATATTGATTCAAGAATATAACTTGAATCCTTATTGAAAGTTATGATTTTTAAGCGCAGTTTGATGATTTTTAGAGATAGGAGTTAGGAGCAGTTCGATGTTGAACGAAAAAGGGTTTTTGGGCAAGTTCAGGCGATCGGAGAAGAGATGATGGTCGGGCTTTTGCGTGAAGGTGAAGAAGCCTATGATGGTGATGGGAGAAATAATGGGACGGTGGTCAGGTGATCGTAGTGGCGTCGGCGATCGTATGAAGTTTGTAACCCTAGTTTTAACTGGGCTTGGTATTTTGATCATCTCGACTTCCCTGGTTGATCGAGTTCAACCAAACTCGAGGCGGTGGAAGCGTAGACGTTGGCGATCGTGTGGCCGAAGTTTCGTGGTCGCTGGTGGCTGGAGGTGGCGGGCCGAGGCAGTTTTGGTGATACAGTTTGGGGTCGAGGATGTGGTGAGTTGTTCGATTTCAATTTCATCGTAGTTTCGAGGTGCTGGGTGGTCAGAGGGCTCGAGTTGATCGTCGACAAGTGGTGGATGACGACGAGATTGACTGGAGATAGTCGGAGCTCTGGTGCACGTGCACGAGGTGTCAGGTTTTGGTTTTGATTGCTGATGAATTTGAGAAGGTGGAGCTTGAGTTTGTACTCGAGGAAATTCGGGGATGGTTCGAGTTTAGCTTCAAGGTGTTTGCTTTGGGTTAACGTGTGTCAACAAGTTAAATTTAAAACAAAATATAGCAGGTTTTGGAAGAAGGGAAATGACTCGGGTTTGGTCTCGGGAGAATGACGAGTTGGCTCGGGTTTTCTCTCGAGTATTTGAAGTTACAGTTTTAAATTTCAAACAAAATCAAGTTTGAACATTTCTTAATGTGATTAATTTGAGAATAATTAATTTATGATTAAAGGTGAATTAATTGATGATTAAAAGTTAATTAATTTATAATTACTTAATGTAATTAAGGGATAATTACTTTGTGTAATTATATTAAAGAATGATTAATTAATTAAGATTAATTAATATAAATAATTAAAGGTAATTAATTACTTGAAGATAATTACTTATTTAAAAGTAATTAAATAAATGATTAAAGTTGATTAATTAAATAATTAGAGATTAATAAATTAGTTATTAAAGGTAAATCAATTTGTAATTAATAATAATTAATCTAAGTTAATTAATTTAGAAAAGTAATTAAAGAATAGTTAATGAAGGTCATTAACTAGGATTATTTAATAATTAATTAATGTGATTAGTTTAATAATTAATTATATTAATTAATTAAAGATAATCATTGTGAAATTGTTTGTCTAATTACCTAATGTAAGTAATTAAGGAATTAATTATTCAGTGTAATTCATTGAGTTAATTTGATTAGTTCAAGTCAAATTTCTTAAGTTAATCTAGAATAATCCCTTGATAATTTGAAAAGTATAATTACTTAGAGGAGTAATTAATAGATAATTATTGAATGTAATAAATTGAATGATAATTTGAAGTTTGAGTATGATTATTTGTTAATAATTAAAGGATTAATTAATAATGGTGATTAATTAAGATTTATTTAATAATTAAAGATTAATTGATTCGTTAATTAAGATTGATTTGTTAATAAATAAAGGTTAACCAATGAATTTGAAAGGGAAATTTCTTTCAAATATATTGTAATTAACTATGATGGTTAACCCAGATAAATGATTCAATCCTAAATAATACATCTGATTTAAATTAATCAGTTGATTAATAGGTTTACTTGTGAATGTTTGGACTTGACTGAATGATTGAATTACTTGATATCTCTGATCTGTAATGCTTTGTGATATATCCTGAATTGTGTGTGATCTGTAATGTAGTTATTTATCCGAGATGAATGTAAATTATTATCTGTGACTTATATATCTGTGAATGGAAGATAAGCGTTATAGTTTATACCGCTTATCAACTATATTTTTGTATCTTAATATATGATGATTGAATGATGTTGCACTACTGTGTGAAACCCCTGGACCACACCATACACACACAAATATGGATTTCATGAGGAAATCGGTTAAGTCACAGATGATTTAAATTTAATGTTTTTGAAATTTAAATTTTAATTTCAAATTGATTTTGGAAATGGATTTGGGTTAAATGTTAAAGCCTTTGAAAGGGAGTTTTTAAGATAAAAGTTATTTTGAATAACGTGGTAAAGTTTCAAATTTAAATAATTTAATTTGAATTTGAATTCAAAATTTGAAATTGAATTCCATGTTTGGAAATTATGGTAAAAGATGTTATAAATGTGTTTATATGAATTTAAACCATTTTAAAAGTATGGTTTTGAGAATTTGAATTTAACCCAAGGACCTTAACTCGTATAAATGAGATCAGATTTTCCGAAATGAAAACTATTTGTTTTCAAATGATAAAAGCTTTCATATAAGAAATGAAATTCTAATTTAATTAAAGGAATTTCAAGTTGAAATGAAAATGGTTTTTCGAGTTATGAATAACCCTTTATGAAAGATTGTTGAACTTTGTTTTGAAATAGGAAAGGTGTACCTTTTGTATAAAAGGTCGAAATGGAATTGTTTTGAAAGCTATCAATTAAATCTTTGTTTTAATGATTGGACGAGTTAATCCAATTGAAATGGGAATCGATTTGAAAATCTATAAATAGATCTTTGTGAATCTGGGTGAACTTTGTGAGATGAATCATTTTATGTAAAAGATTAAAATGGTAATTTGTTTAAACCATTTGAAGGAAAGTTTTGGGTAATAAGTTGTGACTTAATCGAAATCCCAATATCCATATGTTTTTAAATATTGCGCTCATTATTCGGTTTAGCCAGGAGAGGACTTTGTGTCATATAACCCATTCCGAATACTGATACGACGTACATGGATAGCATTTGAAGACCGGTGGTGAAGACCGGATACTTTCGAAAACGAAAGTATTACCATTGATTGTCTCTGCATCGGCTGATCCCCGGTATAGAGATTTTAGTACCCTTTGTGATGGGAAGTCCGGACGTGATTAGAAATTATCCGGATTTGCAAGGGCTTCTTTGGAAGTGCCTTCGGTTCTGTTCGAACCCGGAACAGACTTGTATGGTTGTATGTCTAACATTACACTTTGAGATATAAAGCTGATTTCTTTCAAATACATTTCTGTTTGGTGGCGGAGATTTATTCTCTTAGCTTAACACCCTTCTTTGAGACGTATGAGCTCAGAGGTTATGTAGTTGAAGGTTATCAGTGATATACTCCCAATTTGGTAGTGTGGTATGCTGAGTGTTGCTGTGAGCTGTTGATCATTTGTTGATCAAAGCATGGCTTTCGTGTAAAGCGTAGCTTTGTGGACGAGACCTCACCGAGCCTCACAAACCGGTAATGGTCAAAACAGGAAAGATGCGGCAAGGTTTCAGGGGTAGCTCCCCTAGGGTATGTCCATTCCTTCTGGAAAAATGTGGTATCATGGTATGGAGCCCAGATATTTACCTATGTGGTTGCTCCAATCTCATTTACTGTGTGATTGTTGCTTTGTGATTGAGGCGCCTCGGATAAAGGTCGCAAACGACCGGGGGTGGCATATCTCAGGTTTACTACCCGGGAAGGGGGTAACCGGCCTTGTGTTGGCAGAGATCCGGGTAGGTTCTCGGGACGTCCCTCCCGAGGCGTACCCATGTGGCATAGGAAGTTCCTTAGCCTGACCAATTGTTGGAAATCCAATCAAACAATACAAACCCAGTACGGTTTTAGTTGTAGAACCTGCCATTTACTTATGGTGGTCACCACTGTTTAGATGGTAGCTATAGTAGGCATAGTTCGGAATGTCTATGCTGGCTAAGATTAATATTATACTTTCGAAATGGTTTTCTACACTATGCACTAATAGTAATAATATCGAATGATTTTGCATAGTAAGCATTTTTGACTATCATAAGGAGAAATCTCCTCCAATTCTGCGTTTGCATTGTGTGTGTGGCGGAAGGCCTTATGGTAGTTTCATTTTCCAAAAAGCATTGCGGATTTCAATGTTTAAAATTCCTTTGTTGTTTGTTTAAAGATAAACTATTTTTGTTACTCACACCAGTCCCATGACTGACCTGGAGTTTATTGTTCCCTTCCTAAACTCTGGGTGCCCACAATTTTCCACACGAGCAGTCTAGAGTTGGGTCTTCAGATAGTCAGGTTTAGTAGATTATCAGGAGCTAGTTCAGTTTTTAGAGATCACGACCGACGTTGCTTATCTTGGTGAAATGTGATGGTGATTCGAGCTTGATGTTGGAGTTATTGGTCTCATTCTCTTTGTCAGATCATTTGGAGTTATCAGTTCTGTTTTCCATTGTAGCATTATTATTTGTCTCCGATATTATTGTATCATATTGATATCATTGTTGTATATCATTATGGATATTGTATTCGTTGGAGTTGTATATGATATCATTCATTTCTTTCTTCCGCTGTGTTATTATACTTAATGTGTTATAAGCTCCGACACGAGTCGAATTTCAATGATTGAATCTGCAGCATACGAGTACAAGTGAAGTACGGGTGCCGATTTTCGAAAGCTGGAATTTGGATCGTGACACAGAAGAAGAAAGGCAGAAGAGGAAGGAGAAGGAATACTACAAGGATAAGGAAAAGAGGAAGTGACAAGCTAAAGAAAGTGAAGAAATCCTATGATTCCACGGCCGTCACGGTCACATCTCTGGCTCTTCTCTTCCACACTCTCAGCTTATGCATTCTTCTTAATAAGTTTGGGCAAGCCATCCCTTAACTACTACTTCATTAACCTCTCAAAGATCCAAGGAGGCTTCTGCTCATCTAGTTCTACCCCCATATCCATTAGTCTCATCAATGGTCATGATAACTAAGATGTAGGTCACTTTTCCTAATATATACCTGATAGGGGATAAATTTTATCATGATACCAAGGACATTCCCCACTAAGAATCCAACCACAGAGTTAAGGGGTTGATAAGCTTGTGGACTAGCACTATGAATAGAGAAAACTTACTTTCGCCCTCTCCAATATCAACAAAATCAATCAGGTGGACAACCAGTCTTTTGAATCGAAATGGAAGGATTATGATAATACGATAGCTGATTATAAGAAAGAAGTGGTCGAGCTCAAGAAATAGAGAGACGAGGCCTAGAAATTGACGGATAATTCGAAGAAATTAAATGAGGAGCTGTCTCTCGTACACACTCGATTCCTCAATAAGATAAATGACCAGCTTAAGAAGGCCCATTTAGAGAGC
Source organism: Allium fistulosum (assembly GCA_030737815.1). Taxonomy (NCBI): domain Eukaryota; kingdom Viridiplantae; phylum Streptophyta; class Magnoliopsida; order Asparagales; family Amaryllidaceae; genus Allium; species Allium fistulosum. Next base: position 837,844,689 of record CM060903.1, on the reverse strand, counting down.
GGCCATCTCACAACCCAAATCAATGTCAAGGATAAAGTAATTGAAGAGAAAGATGTGGCACATTAGACAATAGACGTAGAAATTCAAACATTTTAGGCCGAAGTGGAAAGACTTAAGGTCAGTTTGCGAGCCAAAATGAAGGCAAAAGTTGAAGCTTGGGCCAAGCATGGTGTTCCCATAGTAGAAATAAATGAGCTTTAAAGCCAAGACAAAAAGGATAAGGAGGAAATGAACTCCGCCCTTCAACAGTTCTTTGCAAATGTGATTGAAGATAAGGCTTGAAGTTGTTAGGAAGCAGCTATCCTATGACCCTGGCAAATGCTTCGAAAGAGATCTTACGTCTTGCAGATGAGTCCGGTGAAGGCCTCATCGAAGACCAATTGAGGACCAAATACTTAGACACCAATGACGTTGTAGCCTTAGAGAAATGCAAGGCCATCTTAGGGGAAGAAGATGCAGCTACAAGCAAATATATTTTCAAGGCATCTGCTGGTCCTAGTGCATAGGACCAAGCAGAATCATCATTTTTAAAATCTAAAGTGCCCACGACTGAAATTCCATTTTCTAAAGGGGACAACTCTATGGCACCCTTACTACAGCTCCGGTTTCTGCTGCCTTAATCACTAACAAGCACTATATTCTTGTTCCTATTTCTCAACCCATCTAGTCAGCAATAGAAGACGAGGATGTTTCCACATCCCCTATAAAGGACACTTCGATCAGTGAAGGTGTTTCTGCCATTTCTCCAATGTTCTAGAGGCTTTAGTTCTCGCCCGAGGCCGTCACTAGCATTTAATTATAGTTTCTGAACTTATAGATCATCCTTTGCTTCCTTGTCCTCCACTGCCAATCATTCAAGGTTTGATTTCCATTACTATCTCCACCAAGTCGACCACCACATGGGACTAGCCTCTCCAATCCTTCCCTCCAGCTCCAACCCCAGTCGCGATATAGGAAAGATCATGGCTAGGTTGGGCAGTGTATTATTCATGACTACTGGGGAGCACTAATGGGTTACGTACTGATAGTTATTGCATAACTATGGAACGACTCACTCGATAACTTTATGTTGGTTAATATAACTAAGGTCAAACAGAAAATATCGAAGTGACCAATTTACCTAGTTTCCTTGACTTGAGAATACTATCGATCTTCAATAAGAAAGCTCCGCTTTGATTATAGTTAAATCAGGGCACGACGTCCATCGAACAACTATAGTTAGATTGAGTGGAAGTATTGGAAGTTAAACTCTATTCAAAAGAGGATTTGTCTCCTCGGTTAGAATAGGTTAGTATCATGGTCAACTGAAGTTAACTCAAAGTCAAAATCTCTAGCAAGAGTAATTCGATTAATAATAATTGTTATTACCGAACCAAAGACTTTGTGTTTAGATTATAGAGTTAAATATGGACGATGTTGGAATTTTGATCATAACCAAATTCTATAAGTCCAAAGTGATACAGTTTTGACATAGATAATTGGTGTAAATAATTGTCACTACTGGGTAACGCTAAAAATTATAAAAATGGGATTTTTACCAAAGCTATTTGCACAATAAATTTGGTCAAAATGTCACACCACTAGCTAAGGTGAAGTGTGAACATTGATTTTCTAATTATTTGATATTAACTGTTGACCAATTTATGCATAAAGAATCAATATAACCGCAGTGTTATATCCTCCATCTACCGCTCGATTTAATTAAATTATAAATGTTATAATTAATTAAATTAATTAATATTTATGAAATATGAATTATATGTTTTTTGAGTTGCGTGACTCGTATTAAAAGTAGTGCGTATATAAAATTTAAATACACACTTTGTCAATATACAATAGCGATGTTCGTTTAGATTTGATTTAAATGTAAAATATCGAATTTAGCTTGAAGTAAATTGAGATCCAATAGGAGGGCATGTGTGGCCTGCCATGAAAGGTGAATAGGATTGGAATTTGATTCCAAAAGGTGTGAAAATGGCTAAGAAAATGAAAGATACATTAACATCGTTAAGCATATTCTTTCCTATGCTATTTAAACACCTCTTGCTTTTCCTTTTATTTTAATTATATTCTAGGGTTTCAGCCACAACTCTTTTCTACCATGGTCGAAAATTCCTCCTCTCTATCTCCCTCAAAATTCAAGCAAAACACAACACAAATTCAATAAAAAGGAGACGATTTGTTGCCTTCTCGAAGGGATGCGCCTTTTGGAAGTGTTGATCTAGAATTCAAGCGGAATATTATAGATTCAACATTCAAGGTATTCTCTAAGACAATAGCAATGTATCATCTTGATTTACAAATTATTATGATTTTTATTACTAATTATTGAATGCTTTTATTTAATTAATTTATCGATCCATTATCATGATTTCTATGCATATATATTGTCGACATGAGATGAAAATATGAACATATAGTTTGAAATATGAACATATATCCATTTCAACCCTCCAGGCTTTTGAAAATGATTAGACGAGCGATGTTAAGATTTTTCTGGTTTGGTACTATACACACGAGGAAGATGCTGCCTTGCTCGTTCTCCTCCTTCGAGAAGCCGAAGTACAAAGGTGGTTTAGGGTTGCTGAACATTGAGACATGGAATAAGACTGCTATTAGTCAACATTTCAACACGCTGTTGCACAAGCATGACTCGTTATGGGTGAAATGGACAATCAAGTACAACATTGGGGTCAACAACTTCTGGGTTATGGAGGTGCCTGGCACATGCAGTTGGATATGGAGGAATATACTAAAGCTCAAATGCAGTTTCTTACCTCTTGTTCGCCTTAATTTGTCTGCTGCGAGTCAATGTAAATTTTGGTCTATGCCTTGGCTTGGAAACGGTGTTGTGCTTGATCATCTCTTCACATTTCAGCAGAAGCAGCAATCTGGCATTGGAGTTAGCGCTCTAGCTATAGATCATATAGTTGAAGGTAAACTTGTTGTTCCTTACTCCAGCAATCAAGTAGTCAGAGGATTTTGGAAGCATTATGAACCATGTACATTTGACCAACCAAAACGTGATACTGTGTTGTGGAATGATCGTTCTCATTCCATTAGTGGTGTGTACTATGCCTTGCATGGAATTGAAGCTATGCCTGATTACAAGTGGTATCAGGTAGCATGGTCTGATGTGTCCTCTACTGCTGATAATCTGGTCTTCTGGAAGGTTATTAGTAACGCTCTGATGACAAAAGACAAGCTCGTTCGAGTGTGTATGCCTGTTCTTCCTACTTGTGTGCTGTGTGAACAACAATGTGAAAGTGTTGAGCACTTATTCTTCGAATGTCCTTATGTGCAATACTTATGGAACAGGCTGTTATGTTGTGTGCATGGTATGCTGCCTTCTCACATACCCATGAATCATTGGATGCTGATAGAGCAGGCGATTGGATGGAAGGAAGATGTTAGAAATTACTTTTTCTTTGTACTTAAAAAGCTTCTGAAAGTAATTTGGTCTGAAAGAAATAAGAGGGTTTTTGATGGAAAGTGCTGTAGTAAGGAAATGGTCTGGGCGATGGTGAAGAATGAAATTATTAAAGGGATGCATGACAGTAATCGCAGTTTTCTCGCAAGCCAGCTTGATCCCTGGATACCGTAGTCTTTATTTTCTTTTTTCATTTTTCGGGTGTTCCCCATTGTTACGTTTGTTTCCCCATTGTTGTAGTGTTTTTGCTCTTTTTTCCCTTACCATTTAGCTCTACTGCTTGTAAGTCCGTCTTTCATTAATAACCTGGTAGGGGTCCAGATTAACCTCGCTTAACTTGCAAAAAAATAAAAATAAAATATGAACATATGTGTGTGTATATTTTTAATTAAAGTTTATGTTTATATGTTTGGAGATGTAATTTTGTGGACGAAATCATGATTGCATTTTCTTTTTAATTTTAATTTTGACAATAGTTGATAATAAGTTTTATTATGTTAACTTCAATCTATGCAAATTATTTCATATGTAATTGTTGTTTGCACAAAAAATGGACAAACACCTCAAAGTCGTATGATTTAATTGATTTTATGTTGTTCTTGGTGATTTGGGTGATTTATGCAAATATATGAAAAGCAGGGACTAAACTGTAAAAGACACGCAGATTTATAGTGGTTCAGCCAGAATGTGCCTACGTCCACTTTATATATTATTTCTCCTTTCTTGTTCAGATTACAAGTACAAAGCTTTGATACAAGTATATGAAAGTTGTTTGAAAGTTCTCTCCATGCTTGAGCTCTCAAACTTGTCCTCCATTGTTGTACCCCTGCCCCTCTATTTATAGAGTGAGGCTGGGAGCAAGGGTCTTGGATGTATACAGCTGCTGGTGGGCTTGGGCTGATGCAGTCTGGCCTGGCAACCTTGGTTCGGTATAGCTCTGGCCCAGTTGTAAGTAGACGGAGTTCGGTTCGGTAGGACTTTTACGGACTTGGTCCGGAGGTGAAGTGATCCGGCAGTGTTGGTTCGGTGTTGAGTTGGTGATATGGTTCGGCAGGTTTGGATCGGTGGCTTCGTTGGTTTGAGGCTGATTCGGCAGTGAGGTGGGAAGTGGATTGGTTCGGCGTTAGGTAGTGAGTAAGTTGTTGGTTCGGTGGAGTCGTTGCATGCGAAGCAGGTTGGTTCGGCAGGTGTTCGATAGGGAGATGGTTCGGTGAGGCTTGAATCGGTAGCCTGTATGTTTTGGTTCGGGCGTTAGTTGATTTGGTGGTGAGAATTCACCCAATCATTTGCCCCCCAAAGTAGGGCATATGTTTAACATATGTCGTGCTTTGTTTCAGTTGAGCCATCATATTCGGCCCGAGGACCGAACCATCTGGTCTGGCTATCGAACCTTTCTTTATAAATAGGAGCCTCAAGCCTTCGTTTTCCCTCACCGAACGAGATAGCCGAATCAACTTTCGAACTGCCGAATCAATACGTGCCGAATCAATACGTACCGAATCAGGCAAGTTCTTCCGCCGAATGGCTTCTTAAAGTAGCTTCACCGAATGAGTTCAATACCGGATGGCTTGATGCCGAATGGACCTCAAACCGAATGAATTCGATACCGAATGAAATTTGAAAATCTTTGCCCGGTGTACATTTCTACATCCTTTTGTTCTAACAACGTGCTTTTGTGTTGCAGATAAATGTCTCGAAAAGCAGAAACTTGATCAGATAAAAAGAAGTCCCAGGGCGAAGGAGAATCTTCCGCAGTGCCCCCGCTCAGCCAGGACCGGAACGTCACGGACCTGCCCCGAGATCACTGGTGGACAGGTACGGCCCTCAAGAGCTCTTGAACTCACCGCCTGACTGCTTTCCTGGCTCCCTCAAAGATGAGCAGCTCGATGCTATTTCTCGCTCTTTTGGGATAGACAGAACGCTTATGCTGTTGCCGGTGGAAGGAGGTAGGTGTGCAAGTAGAAGATGATGATCAAGACGATCAAGGAGCAGATGCTGGTAAGTCCTCCCCTTTAGTCTTTCCGTTAACTTGGTTGCTTATCACTAATGAATTCTTTCCTTGATCGGATAGGCGGTCAACAGGACAAGTGTAAAGCTCCGATGCAGCCGGCTCCTTGACTTGACCTGGATATCTTTTTGCTTACTGAACATCGTTGTATATGTTAGTCTCAAAATAGTAACGTAACTTTTAGGTCGTAATTATGTTACTATTAATAAACAACATTATCCTTGGCGTGTAATTTTTAAACTTAAGCCGATTCTGTCGTATTTGAATGCTTTTGTTATTTTGCCATGTTGTATGAGAAATATAGCTATGCATATGCTTGTAATTCAGTTGTGTTTGATGTCAAGTTCTTGCTTAAAACATAATTTCATGCCTTGCAATGCTAGTGTGATGTATGAATAAATTATAGCCATGTATTTGTACACAAAAGAAGAAAATACCGCCTTTCATGTTCTAATTGTAGATGGCAGTTTTGAATGTCTTGTGTGACTGAGTATGGAATGCGGCCTAGTGTCCCGTTGTGGGTTCTGACTCCCTTTAGCGAATGCCTCCTATTCCGTGTCCTGTACTTTAGGGATCGTTATAGAGGATAGGAGAAAAGTTTTTCAAATAAAATTGAAATATGAGAAATAGTAAAACTTCCAATCACGGAAGGCCTTTGATGTGCTTAAGTTCGTGGCAAACGGGCTTTGTAGTCACTTTCCCTAGCTGTGGGTCTTGGAGACATTTGTCACCCATCTTACGCCTCCGCGGAGAGTAAATTCTTTTTTACCACAACCGCACTTAAGACACATCGGAGCCGAGATCGCGCACAGTAACTACCGTAATCGTGGGTATTATTCGATTTACTGTGGCCGGCTAGCGTGGGTGCCGATCGTCAACCGTGAACTGCCCCTGGCTGGCCACACCTTATGTTGGGGCTTATAGTCGGTTCACAGTTGCCGGCGAGTCGAACGCCATAATGAGCTGCCTCGGCTATAGTCGGCCTTCTCGGTGGCTTATAATCGGCTCATTACAGTTGGCTTTGAGGGCCGTCGCGAGCAATGAGTTAACCCGCAGCAGAGGGATGCCGGAGTAAAAGTGTCTCATTGGCGAGGGCATAGATTCGTATAGTACCTGTTAGGTCTTGTCCAGGAGAAGTCGCGCTGTGGAGCGCCTTGAATGGAAATGCTATTTGCACAGGATTTTGTTCAACATAAAAGGATAAAGTTAACAAGCAGCCAAGATATAAAGGAACAAGTTAAAAAAGAGACAAGGTTTTTTAAAGTGGTTCGGCACGAAAATGCCTACGTCCACTGATTCTCTTTGTTAATTCGCTTTATATGGGCAGTGCAAGTTAAAGTAAAGTATCGACGAAGATGTTGGATGTTCCATTCCCTCTGGAACACCTCCCCGTCCACTGTTGACAAAATATAAGCTCCATTGTGGAGATCTTTATGAATTACATATGGTCCATCCCAGATTGGATCTAGTGCTCCGGGGCGAGGGAAGATTCGCTTGAGGACAAGATCCCCTTCTTGTAAGGTACGATGCTTGACTTTGGAGTTGTATTGTGCTGCCACTTTTTGCTTGTAGGCTTCTTCTTTGAGGACTGCATCATTTCTTCTCTCCTCAATTAGATCCAAAGACACGTGAAGGAGGTCTTCGTTCTCTTCTGGGTTATAGTGGATCCTACGGTGGGAAGGCACGATGGTTTCAACTGGGAGCATAGCCTCCGATCCGTATGCCAAAGAGAAAGGAGTATGCCATGTTGATGTTCTGAAAGATGTGAGATAAGCCCACAGTGCCGTAGGGAGTTCATCCACCCAAGCGCCCTTTGACTTTTCGAGTTTCTTTTTTATTAGAGTTTTCAGAATTTTGTTGACGGCTTCGACTTGTCCGTTTGCCTGGGGATACACTACGGATGAGAAGCTTTTGTGAATTCCGTGCTCTTGGCACCAGTTGGTGAATTCCTCACTGTCAAATTGAAGTCCATTGTCTGATATGATTTTGAATGGGACTCCGTACCTGCACAGAACATTTTTAATCAAGAAATTAATAACTTTTGTAGAAGATACTTTATTCAGGGGTTCTGCTTCCACCCATTTGGTGAAATAGTCGACTGCCACTATAGCATATTTGGCCTCGCCTCGGCCCATTGGTAGTTCGTCGATTAAGTCAATTCCCCATACTGCAAAGGGCCATGGGCTGGTCATTTGAGTAATCTCAGTTGTTGGTAGCCGCGGAATCTTAGCAAACTTCTGGCATCTGTCACATTTTCTGACGAAATCTAAGGCGTCCTTGCTTAAGGTGGGCCAGAAATATCCATATCGGAGTATCTTTTTTGCTAAAGTTTGCCCTCCGGTGTGATCTCTGCAGCTTCCTTGATGAATGTTGGATAAGATTTCCTTGGCTTCCCTTCCAGCGACACACCTTAATAGGGGGTTAGAGAATCCGCGCCGATAGAGGGTGTCCTCTTGTATTTTGTAGCGGGAAGCTTTCCTCAAGATTTTCTTGACTTCGTTACGCCCGTTGGGTAGTGTGCCACTTTGTAAGTAGTCTCGGATGGGAGTCGTCCAAGTTGCTTCTTCGGTTGCAGCTATCAGATTCACTTGCTCAAAACTTGGGGTCAGTAGCTTCGAGATGGCTACTGCTCCGGAAATATCGCCGTCTCTCACACTTGCTTGCTTCGCCAATTCGTCGGCCTCTCGGTTCTCTTCCCGAGGGATGTGTTTGACTAAGTAGTGGTCCAATCGACTGGGAAGTAACTTGGTCTTCTTTAAATATGCTATGAGTCGTTCTTCTCGAGCCTGGAATTCTCCTAGTATTTTATTAACAATAAGTTGAGAATCGCTATGAAGACACAAAGAATTGGCTCCGATTTCCAAGGCAAGTTCTAATCCAGCTATCACTGATTCATATTCTGCATCGTTGTTGGTGGCAGCGAACTCCAACCTTATAGCATAGTGCAGCTTATTTCCCCTAGGAGTGATTATTACCACACCTGCCCCCGAGCCTTGTTCGTTTGACGCACCATCCACGAAGAGATTCCACTTGATGTCTTCTGTTATATCCGATTGCTCCTTACTTTCGTTGGTAGTGAATTCTGCAATGAAATCGGCCATGGCTTGTCCCTTGATAGCGGTGCGAGGGTGATAGGTGATATCATACTGACTTAGTTCAATGCACCATTTAAGTAGTCACCTGGAAGTGTCGGGACGTTGGAGTACATGCCTCAGTGGTTGGTCGGTCAGAACTTTGATGGAATGGGACTGGAAGTAGTGACGCAGTTTCCGTGATGTGATTAGTAAACAGTATGCTAGCTTCTCAAGTTTAGTATGTGGCATGCTATGTCAGGGGAGATTCCGGTCATGTCAGCATGTGACCATGCAAATACATCCAAGTTGTGGCGGAGAAAGTCAATGAGTTGTTCCTTCAACTCTGTTTTTAGTTGGGACCCGATTTTCAATAGTCTACTCGAGTCATGTTTGTCTATAGATACAAATTCCATAGCCTCTACAGGCTCGGCGGTGGCCTCCTCCACCCTGTCCCTGGGGTCTAATTCATTGAAGGGATCGTTGGTATATCGAAGAGGAGGGGCTTTCTTTAGTTGCTATGCTTCCAAACTTTTTGTGCAGAGGGCAACCTCTACACTCTTCCCTTTATCCTTCCTGTGGTTGTTGCGAAGTTCAGTTACATAGCAGTCTCGAGCAACGTCCTGGTCTCCCTCTACTTCCCCTACTCCATTGTCCGTTGGAAATTTCATCTTTAGGCACTATGGGGCCAGGACAATTTGGAAGTCAGACAGGGCTGGCCTTCCCAAGAAAGCGTTGTAGTTTCTTCCTTCTGATGTGTTCTTCAATCAAGTCCCGGAGATGATGGCATTCATTGGTATCATGCCCATGAGATTCGTGGAAGCGGCAGAACTTTCCAGACTTCTGTGCGTTATCTGATTCCTTCTTGTACGGTGGGCGTTCGTATCTAACTTCGCCTTGGGTGGCGATGAAGATGTTTTTCGATGGTTTCATTCAAAGGAGTGTAAGTGTCGAATCTCGGTCCTGGCCGATATAGGCGCTTTTCTCCCTTCTTGCCCCCAGCATTGTCTCTAGAATCATTTCTTCGAATGTCCTTTGCTACAGCGGGCGCGTTGCTGTGAGTTGCCTTATTTTGTTGCCCTGACTGCCCCTTAGTGGCAGCGTCTTCAAGCCTCATATATTTCTCGGCTTCATGGAAGAAATCGGGTAAAGTAGCTGGTTTTTCTTTTGTTAGTCTTCTATCGAATTTAGTATCCGGATGCACACCACTACAGAGGGCCATTAAGACAAGCTTCTCATTGGCATCTTGGACTGCGGCCGCTGCGGCATTGAATCGGGTCAAATATTGCTGTAGCTTCTCTCCAAGTTTCTGTTTGATATTGGATAAGGAAAAAGCGTCCTTGGGTTGTTCCACATGAATGCGGAACTGACTGATAAACTATTCTTTCAACATCTCCCACGAGCTGATGGATCCTTGGGGTAGACGGCAGAACCAGGAGGTAGCTAGATATTCTAAGAATAGTGGAAAGCATTTGCATAGTACTCCCTTCGTTGCTCCACTCATGAGCATATGCTGTGTGTATCTCTGTAAGTGTACAACGGGGTCGGAGGTTCCTTTGTAAGGTTCCATTGTTGGCATCTTCCATTCTCGGGGGGTGATAGCAATTTCGATATTGCGGGCGAAAGGGCTGGTTACCCTAGCGCCTATCCCTCGATCTCTTTGATCCCGTTGGATGCACTCTCTGAACAAGCGTGCCATCCTTTCATCAGAATTTGGAGCAGATAGAAACGAGTTCGGTTCTGTTCTGTGGGATTGATTCCGTCCAGATGACCTGTAGGGATGGTACCGTCTATCATTCCTCATATTTTCCAGTGGCTGCCTTTGGTCTTCTGGGAGCATGCTAGGGTCAGCTACGGTTGGCCCTTGTCTTGATCTTCCCCTGCTCGGTTCTGATCTAATCACTTCCTCGGGTCCAACTTTGGGCTGGATTCTAGCTCGGCCCCGTTCATTGGCGTTTCCGTGATTAGGCAGTATGACCGGCTCAGCTACAGCTGACCTCCGCCCAGTACCTCCCCCGTTGGGTTCGGTTCCAAGCGTTTCCTCAGGCCTAACTTCGGGCCGTGCTCGATCTCGGCTCCTACCATGGCTGCTTCTGCCGTTAGCTCCTTCGAAGAAGGAAGATCTTTGTTGTCCCTGAGATCCTCCAGACTGGGACTCACCCCATGACTCAGTGTTGCGGTTGGACTCTTCAGCATCCCTTAAGCGTGACATGAGATGGTCCACCAAGGCTTCCTGTTGGGACGTGAAGCGGTTAGTTACTTCAGCCACAACCCTGTCTAGATCTGCCCTAGTAATTGCTGCAGGCTGTTCTGCGGCAGGAGTGGTCGGATTTGCCCGACCTTCATTTGGTACTGCTGCTGGAGGGGGACGATTTACTTGATCTGTGTCCACTGGATCTGGAAGACTACTGGTTGCGATGTTTTTTCCTTTGTTAACATCTTTCTTCTGCTTGGGAGGCATGTTTTCCAAGCGATGATCGATGCTGTTAGGAAAAAGGTTAAGTGGAAGAAGCTGAAGCTTCGAGCTTCTAGCTCTCAATGAAAGCACCAAAAATGTTTGCACAAAAAATGGACAAACACCTCAAAGTCGTATAATTTAATTGATTTTATGTTGTTCTTGGTGATTTGAGTGATTTATGCAAATATATGAAAAGCAGGGACTAAACTATAAAAGACACGCAGATTTATAGTGGTTCAGCCAGAATGTGCCTACGTCCACTTTATATATTATTTCTCCTTTCTTGTTCAGATTACAAGTACAAAGCTTTGATACAAGTATATGAAAGTTGTTTGAAAGTTCTCTCCGTGCTTGAGCTCTCAAACTTGTCCTCCATTGTTGTACCCCTGCCCCTCTATTTATAGAGTGAGGCTGGGAGCAAGGGTCTTGGATGTATATAGCTGCTGGTGGGCTTGGGCTGATGCAGTTTGGCCTGGCAACCTTGGTTCGGTATAGCTCTGGCCCAGTTGTAAGTAGACGGAGTTTGGTTCGGTAGGACTTTGGTAGGACTTGGTCCGGAGGTGAAGTGATCCGGTAGTGTTGGTTCGGCGTTGAGTTGGTGATACGGTTCGGCAGGTTTGGATCGGTGGCTTCGTTGGTTTGAGGCTGATTCGTCAGTGAGGTGGGAAGTGGATTGTTTCGGCGTTAGGTAGTGAGTAAGTTGTTGGTTCGGTGGAGTCGTTGCATGCGAAGCAGGTTGGTTCGGCAGGTGTTCGATAGGGAGATGGTTCGGTGAGGCTTGAATCGGTAGCCTGTATGTTTTGGTTCGGGCGTTAGTTGATTTGGTGGTGAGAATTCACCCAATCAATTGTATAATTATATGGTTTTACTAATCAACTAAATCTGTTCATATGTTTTATTTTATAACAAAGAAAATTACAATTTTAATATGTAGTTGTTAAATTTAATCATACATGTTTAAGTATATGTTTAATTGTTTGTATGTACATATGTTAAATTAAATTCACATACATATTTTATTAGATACTAATTATGTAAATATATATACATATATGCATACACAAAATTTATTTTATTTTAAAACAAAAGGGAAGAAAAGGAAAGTTTTGCTAGTTTGTTTTGTGTAAGGAAATTTTTGTTGAGATGTTTTATAACCATATATGTGATTGTATGTGTGTGTGTGTATGCGTGTATGTATGTATGTGTATGTATGTATGTATGTATTTATCTTTATATTTATATACTTATATATAAATATCAGTTTATCTATAAAGTTATTTTATATAATTTTAAAATGCATTTAATGATTTAAAGTACATTTAAAGAGTATTTAATGTGCATTAAATATGTATTTAAATATATTTAAAGTGTATTTTTGAAACTTTTGTTTATGGTCATGAGTATGTTGAACATGAATAGTCATTTGTTCCCAATTATTACTTATTCAAGGATTTCTTTGTTTGGAGTTGGAATCTTAAAATTAAAATTTGCAATATAATTTATAGGTATTATATTGATAGATCGAAATTTTGATTTTTTATACCATAGTTGTATAAGTATGTATATATGTAAACTTATATCTTTTATAAAACACCACTAAGTTTCATATTCATATGTATACACACACATATACATATTGACATATTGGACAACATTTATGTATATGGAGGGGCTAACTTGTCTATTGCAGTGTAAATTCTAGCACTTATACACGGGCAATACAAACTTTGTGCACTATGATTGTTACATGTGCACATACACACACATGCGTATATGATACACTTGTTTACCTTAATTGATTCCCTTTTTACATCAAAATTGAAACATAACTCATAAATAAAATAAAATATTGATTTTAATTAAAAGATAATCTAGATAAGATCTAAATGAATTTAGTTTTCATAGGCCCGTTAAAGATCCAATAAAGAATTTTTTTGAAATTTACCTTTTAATACCACTACGGACGGGCCTGGTTCCTTCAATGGTATTGCAGCCAATAACTTATGCTATCTAAATTAGTCATGTTAGGACTAACAAATCAAGCTTGCCCACTTAGTACAGTGTCTAGAAAGGTAATATTTAGGATTGGAGTTGAGTAATCAAGTACCATGTCCTACCTGGTTATCGACATGGATTTAAAGGTAAAGTGAGCCCAAAGGTTGCCCCAAAATAGAAAATGTCCAATTTGAATTAGGTCTTGGGCTAATTTTCAAAATTGTTTTGAAAATTAAATAAAAGATTTTAAATTGTAAAGTTAAATTTAAAATAAAAACATGTTTATTATAAAAGTTATAATGCAGCACAAGTTTTTAAAATGTTTGAAAAGATAATAATACTTTCAAAATGTTTAAAAATATTTAGATATTAATTTCAAATTTTAAAATTTATTAATAAGATTAATAAAATAAATTAACTGAATAAGTTGATTAATTAATAAATACTTGGATGTATTATATATATTAATACATTTTATGTTATTCCAAAATGTTTACGATTACACAAGTATACATGAATGTATATAAAAAAAATTTGGAACTAATAAAATTTAATTAGAACTGTCTGATTAAATAAATTAATTAAAGGTTAATTAAATAAATAAATAAATAAAAGGTTAATTAAATAAATAAATTAAAGGTTATCAATTATATAAAAATACACATATATAAGATATATGTGTTATACTATAAAGGTTATAGTGTGTGTCTTTATATATTATTCAATATAAATGTAATATTACAATAATATAAAATTAATTAAAGAGATAATTAATTAAATAAGATTTAATTAATATAATGTGATACATATGATTATTATATAAGTTAGTTAAAATATATAAGTTATATAATAATTGAAACTTATATAATAAGAATGTAAATATTAAAGGTGGAACATCAAAGAAACTCTAAACAGACTTAGGGAATAAATACGTAAGTAAATATATGTGTACCATGATTTCTGATGTGTCTAACACTTGGTATTTCATAAAAAAAATATTATTCAATAAGAATATCACTCAATATAATATATTGAAGATTATGAATCTTTAAATATATGGTTGTCCACTACCATTTATATATTAATTTATTACTTACATACTCTTTAGTTATTGAGCTTTCCTCGAGCAAGGGATATTATGTGTGGTAGTTGTAATATAATGAATAGATAAGGTAAGATAACCACACATATTTGTTGAACTTTGTAAAAATCAATAAGAATTAAATAAGTAAATTAAATTAAGTAGGATAAATATGGAAATTTTGTAGAATTTACAATTTGGCCACAAAAATTGTAACATTGCGTTCGTGGTGCAATTCCGATCTATTTCCATATATAATATGTTGAAAACGGAGCTCAAACGAAGAAGTCATGGGCATTTGAAGTTTTCTGCTTTAAAATAATTTAATTTGAATTCAAATTCAAATAAATAATTAAATTTGAAATTGGAAAATTAACTGAGATTAGACTTGGGGGTTAAGTAAACGTTAAAGTTAGTTAAGGAATTAAATAGAACAACATATAAAAAAATTAAATAACCTTCCCAAAATAGGTGAGTGGTCGACCTCTAGAGCTCGATCGCTTGGTATGAAGAGGTTGACTGCTCTCTCAGTAGCGGCTATGGTTTTTTAGGGAATTAACTTCCCTGATTTATCGGTATTTAACCTATTACCATCCTACAGTTTTGATGTGTTTCAACCTCTATAAATAAGACTCTATACCACTCAATTTTATTCACAAATATTTTGGGAACATTAGCAAAGCACTATCAGTTCATCTCTTCTTAGATTCAGAAAACCCCATTGGGGTTTCAAGTAAGAAATTCTAACATATCTTTGTTTATTATTTAATTTCTAATCCTCTTCTCCTCTAACCTATCTGAATCTAATATATATACACACACAAATCATTTGTTGTATTTATCAATAAGAAAGAGATCTGAAGGAGGTAATAATGGGCTTTTCACATCCAAAGAGAAGCAAATCTATGGACCAACTATGAGTGGAAATCTTAGTTTTTCTATTTTAGTAATTGATTAGTATATGATGGATTTTGATATTCCTTAGGGGTTTTGGGATTCCTAAAACAAAACACTATAAAATCGCTCAAAACTCCTTTAATTCGAAATGTCAATTCTTGTTGGAATTGTCAATTGTTTACATTGAATTGTTGGAATTATATAGCTCTTGAAATTTTTAGGGATTTTAAATTCTCTTCCACTCCTCTTTAATTCTAATTTTATTATGAATCTCTATTAAGGAATAGGGTGTAAAGTATAGATTTATTCGTAGTTTACACCATTTATTCCATATGAAAATAAAAGAGAAATTCCATTTTTTAATTCTTTGTAAAAAAAGGGGTTGAATAAAAGTTCGAATTAGAATTGCAATTTTTATTTTTGGGAGTATTCCTTTGATTTGATGTGATAGATTGAGCTGAAATTTTTATTATGTACAAGTCTATGTATTGAAATTTTTGAATATAAATGTTGAATCCTTTGTTAAGGATACTGAAATCCCTTATTATGGATATTGGAAATTTAGCACCATTGATAATATGGAAACAGACTTGTATTATCGTTATTAAACAGGAATTGACATTCAACGTCAGTTAGGGCATAATCTCCACATGCATAGAAAATAATAGTGTATATTTATTTATATATTAATTACAATAAATAGCATACAATTATAACGTATAATTGCATAGTTAATGAGGTAAGAATTGTCACTAGATCCCTCTTAGGAAAGTAATTGATGGTTAAAGAAAAATAAGAAGGAATTCTTATACAGCCTAAATAATGAACATGGTAAGGTGTGTGATAATATATTAAGAGTGTTGGAAAAATGACTAAGTCGTAGTGATGCAAGGTTAATCAAGGGACACACGAAAATCTGCCCAACTAATATGGCTACCAGCAGTGTGACATTGACGCTAATGTGAGACATCACCTATGATAAGTAACTACGATAACATGAGGTTAGTCCTAATTCTGTAGGGTAAATCTACCTAGCTAATCTGGCTACAAATACCTATGAATAGTCAAACTAATGTAAGACGTCACCGTGGAGGTACGGGTCATAAGGCAAAGTGCCTGTTTTAGGGTTTTGGAGGTATTAAGTGATTGTTTGAGGTTCCGCCTCTTTTTCCCAAATGAAGTATTAAATGGTCAAGGGTTAGTTATTTAGGCACGGTAGATTGTATCTTGGAAAGGGTTCACTTCGAGATAAGGTATTAAGTGGTTGTTTGAGGGTCCGCCTTTCCATAAAGAAGTATTAAGTGGCTCGAAGAGATTCCGTATGATGTCAGCTAGATAGACATCTACAAGGAGTCCACCTTGAGGATAGGTATTAAATGATGGAGGCCTACCTTAACCGAGGTCTTAAATGGTCAAAGTCTGCCTATTTCCAGAAAAGGGTATTAAGTAACTTGGGTACTATCTTTAGCATTTTAGACGTTGACAACGATTGGTTATTGGTTATGGGATTGAGAAACTTGCTTCGAGAATGGAAGGTATTAAATGGTTGTTTGAGGGCCCGCCTCCTTTCCTTATATGAAGTATTAAATGGTTTTAAAACACGCATGACATATTCTTATTTTGATAGATGATGCCCAAGTACTTAAATAATAAGGCTCGAGGTTTTTATTCACCATACACTTGTTGTTCCGACTCCCTACTCATTACAACATAGGTTAGAGAAGGAGTTGAAGATGCTTGAAGATGGTGAGAGTGATGCTTGTGGCAGTTGTTATTTATATATTCATGGTATTTTCTGTTGTACCCATAAAAATGTAGTTTTGAACAAGATGATGGAATGGTTATTGTTGACACTATGTTATGTTTTGTGATATTTGAAATGATATGAAATAAAATGGGTACTTTATTGCTATTATATTTTGTTCCTTTCGCTATGAGTTCTAAAAGAATAGATAGATAGCTCTGTATTGTTCATTTTACGAACTAACAACCAGCTTTGGATGGGTCTAACTTTCAATAGGCCTTTTCTAGGTCAGAATATAAGCCTGTATTAGGGCAGGTTGATACAGCTTTCCTCAAGATATGTGCATTATACATAGACCGCAGCAAAAAGGTGGGTACGAGTGAATAATCTCTCTTTATTTGTTGAGCTTTCCTCAAATTAAGGACATAATTAGGACAAGGAGCCATGGGTTATGAGTAGTATGTGATACAACCGATAAGAAGTTTTCCATCATATGCGGCCCTATGATTTGTTAAGCTTTCCTCAAGGTCAAAATCCTAAAGCATACGAATCCTAACACTCACTATTGAAGTCGAAAGACTTCTATGCTTTTATTTAGGGTTTGGTGAAACATAAAAGACTAGTGAGAGCCTTATTACAAATATGAAATGATAATATTTAGCCTTTCTAATTGTGTAAGAACATATGCTATATAATGTTATAATAATCTATATTGATAAATTTTTGCATTTAATATAATTGATAAAATGTTTATCAACTAAAATATAAAAATTGAAATGTATTAAAGATTGATAAAATAGACATATAATATATACTTACTATTAAATACTTCTTGCATATTTATGTTTTATATACCCGTACAAGTACCTAAGTTTACAACTATTAGATACATTCTTTATTTGGTTACTTACGTGTTTATTTTCCTGAGACCATGCATTGCTTTCATGAGTTTCAAACTCTAAAAGCAATATAAGACTATGGATATTTGGTCTATATACTGTCACATATAAGTGTTATATGGAGGATGGTCATAGTTTGTATTATATGATACTTCGATGAAATTAGTTCATTCGAAGTAAAGAAATAAACTATACCATGAGATTGAGTATTTAGTCTGATTGATTGCAATGAAGATCGTTTCTGTTGAATGTAACATTAGACCAAAACTACAAAATAAATCTAAGAACTCAATCACTGAAATGTCAGTTCGATCAGTTTACGTACGGTGTAACATATTTGATATCCTTAAATGTTAAGGACGATCGAGTGCGCTTTTATAAAAAGTTTGTTATGATATTGTGGTAAGGTTTTTATTTTGAATGGTTCGATCGTTTAAAAGGAAAATGAATATACAAGAATAGACCAGATTTAAGATACAGTTGGGATGAAGGGAGTGAATGGTCACCTCTGTAAACTAGTTACAATATATAAAATAAATAATCTATGTTAATTAGATAATGGACCTCTGTATTCAATACGCTATTATAGTAATGGTGGAAATAATGGGATCATACATTATAACACTTATTAATTGCATCACATTACGAAAATTGTTTTCATAAAACGTACCACACATTATTTATGAAATAGTATCTTTTCTTCAATGATGACTTAATACTAAACATAGTTTTATTTCAATGAGAATATTATGAATATTTATAATGAAATAAAATTATAGTGTGGTGTTTGTTTTCATAACAAAAGTGATGCATTCAGAAATACCAAAGTATCTGAAATTATTTACAATTATTTTGGAATTACAGACTAAGCCATGGTTTTAAGAAGTAATTCTTCAAACAAATGATTATGAATCATATGGCACTAATGAATTATACCTCAAATAATTAAAGGCAAAGCACCCATTCAATGGGAGCCTCATAAAAGTTGATGATCTCTTCGGGTTGATACATATTGACGTATGCAATCACAGGTCTGATAATACCAAAATAGTTCCACATACTTTGTTATATTTGCTAATGTATTATTGCAAGCATGAATATATGTATTTGATACATATAGGGCATGTCTATGATAAGTTCATAGAATATAAAAACGAAAGTAAAACAAAATAACATGCAAAAGAAGTGATTCGATTTGATCAAATGGGTGAGTATATTGGAAAGATTTCCAAACGTACATAAAATGAAATAAGATTAAATCTCAAGAGTCACTCTTCATAATATACAATGATGTGTTGATAAGGAGAAATCAATTTTGTTGGACAAAGGACAATTAAATGATGAGTGAAGTTGAGTTAAATTCTTCCTATAAGGTGTGTACTTAAGAGTAGTACAAAGGGTTAAGATTGATATCATCCGAAGAATAGTTTACAAAGTCGTACAAGATAAGGGTTTATAAGAAACCCATCATGTCCCAGGACAAGGAGTTGGTGGATTATGTAAGTCGAAAGACTACGCGTAATATATTTGTACATAAGAAATCTTGTATGAATTGCCCTAAAGGAGTTTGGGGATGATAGTCATTGGATGACTGATTTATGTTATGAATATAAATATTGTGAACTAACATCAAATCGATTTTATATATGGAAATCCATAAAATGTTTTTGAATGCCCATTACATTGCAATAAGAAATAATTGTTGTTTCAAGAGAAACCAACTTCATAGAAAAGGAATTTCTTTAAGAAATTATTGGTAGTAAAATGGACATGGATAAGATCCAAGAATAAAACTGATTACAAGGGATAAAATGAAATCAATCAAACATAAATGAACGCATAGCATTAGAGTGTCAAATGATTAATTCTTACACACCGAGGAAGAAACTATGAGTTTCTTATTAATGTCAAGAATAAATAATCCTTAGTTGTTTAGTAAAACCATTAAGAGAATTGACTCGTATGATGTACAAATCCAAAATAGATTCCATGTACATTATCAAAATATGGTTTTGATAGTTGCACCGAAAGGGATATGGTCCATTGCCCGCAAATCTATCTTTAAGAGAAAGGAAATTTTAGTTGGAATACTATGATACCCCATAAAATTAATAAGAAATTAATTATTTAATAACAAGGCTAAAAATGGAAATTTTGTAAATGCTGGAAATTGGCCACGATAGTTACACCATTGCGTTCGTGGTGATTTTTTGATCAACTTTTATATAAAAAGTTGTGCAATCGGAGCTCAAATGGAAAATTTATTGATGTTTAAAGTTTTCAAATTTAAAATAATTAAAGCAAATTCAAAACTTGAATTTATATAACATTGACGTAAAAAGAATTAAATATATTAATAAATATTTTTAACGTTAAGGGGTACTTAATGTTTAAGAAAACGTTAATGTTAGTTTTAAAAAGGGACTTAAATAAAAGAAAACGGTGACAAATAAAATCGCATTCCCAAATAGTGACTGGTCAACCCCTTCACCATGGTCGGTCGATAGCTAGCAGTCGACCGGTGATGTTGAGCAATCGACCGATGATTATGACGGCGACTAGGGTTTTGTTAGGCATGACAGTTCTGGATTTTCTTATTTTAAATCGACTTAAATCCGACTATTCTGGTTCCTTTTAACCTTTATAAATAAAAGACTAGCCCCCACTTTTATTCACAAATTATTTGGGAATGCTGGCGAGGCTCTATCAGTCTTCTTCCTCAACCAGATTCCAGAATTCATATTTAAGGGAAAAAGGTAATAGGTTGATAAATATATATTCTTCTTTTACTTTTATTCTTCTCTAATCCTTGAATTCTGAATCTAATTTATATACAATCTAATTGTTGCACATTTCAAAAGGAGGAAGCCTAAACGAGAGATTAGGAGCGAGCGTGAAGCAAATCCAAAGGAAGCTGGAAACCATCTATCAATGGAAATCTTAGGTTTTCACATTTTAGTATTTGTATAGTAGAAAGTTGGATTGGTTTATGCCTTAGGGAATTTTGTTCACAAAAAACCCTAAAACTAAAACCCCAAAATTCTCCCATAACAAATGTCAATTGTTTCCTGGGGATTTGACCAGGCAACTAGTACTCGGCAATAAGTGCTCGGCATCAGAGGATGATCGGCATCAAGGAGTGTTCGGCGAAGCACTGGCCATCCAGGAGTGTTCGGCGAAGCAACTAACATCCATGAGTACTCGGCGTAGTACTCGGCATCCAGTAATGTTCGGCGAAATACTCAGCAGTGTTCGGCGTCAACTGGCACTCAACATCAACCACTGCTCGGCATACAAGAGCACTCGGCATCGAGACTGGTCGGCGTACAAGAGTACTCGGCGTCAAGGCTGCTCGGCATACAGGAGTACTCGGCATCCCATGGTGTTCGGCGAGGCACTTGACATCCAGGAGTGTTCGACGAGGCACCCACCATCCAACGAGTGCTCGGCAGCAAGTGTGCTTGGCATCAAGACTGCTCAGCATACCAGAGTGCTCAGCAACGAGAGCGCTCGGCGTCAAGGCTGCTCGGCATACAAGACTGTTCGGCATCAGGGAGAACTCGGCAGCATCTGTGGTTCGGCATACAGGAGTACTCGGCGTAGTACCCGGTGGGATTAGAAGTACTCGGCGTAAGGGCACTCGGCGTCTAGAAGAGCGTTCGGCTTCAACTGACTAACACCCTACACTTCCCAAACATCAACCACCTCGTTCGGCATAGAAGGGACCGTTCGGCGTCAGAGCGTTCGGCACATCTGTGGTTCGGCATACAGCGCTCACTATACTCGGGCTGGAGTGTTCGGCCAATAGCCCACTTGGGAAGTCCAGCCCATCTTTGCTTATAAATAGAGGGGCAGGGTCACAGTGAAATGGATCCTTTTTCGGAGAGAAAACACCGGGGAGACTCTGCCATTTTCAAGACTCATCTTCTCTACTTAACAACTTCATTCAAGCATTTGATTCACGAATTGTATTTGTAATCAACTATAAAGAAGATCAATAAAGTTTAACCTCAAAGTGGACGTAGGCAATTACGCTGAACCACTATAAATTTGGTGTTCTTACTTTCTGTATTTAGATTAACACTGTCTTCTCAGTTTAATTTGATTTCATCACTTATATCTCTTCACAATCTTCTTCTACGAGGTTAGTGACCAATTTTGGTGCTAACACTTTGGTGCTTTCACCAAGAATCGAATTCTCAGACCTCAAGGATCTGCTTTGAAGCTACTGGATTGAACAAATCCCCCAAAGAAGATCCGACTTACTGATAGGACATCCGTTGATTCTACTCAGAGTTCATACCAATAACTCTACAATGGCAAGACCACGTACCAGGCCAGCTTCTCTTAATGCGGATGCCCGAGAGACTGCTAGCGTGCAACAAGCAGGACCTAGCAATCAACCGGCGATCCCGAGTGCAGGGATTGCCGCTCAAGAACAGACTCCAGTTGTCACCAGAGTAGAGTTCAATGACTTGATGAGAGAACTTAGGGAAAGCAGGAGACAACTAGGAGAACAGATGCAAGCTAATGCCAACCTGATGGCACAACTCACTCAACAGCAGCAACAGAATGCTGGGGGCAATCCTGCTGCTTATTCCTCATCTGACAGCTCTACTTCTTCTGATGAACCACCCAGGCGTAGACGCCGCAAGACTGAAGCTGCAAGGGTGGATGCTGCTGTTCGAACAACTGGAGACCGCGACCAAGCCAGAACTAGAAGCTTCAGAACCGGAGTACAGATGGAGGATGGAGCTCCAGATCATCAAAATTCTAACAATGTTGAGCCTCAAGACGCACGATTGGAAGATCGCCAGGAAAGGAGGCATCAGCATGGACAGGCGCGTAGAACTGACTCCAACCTCCCAGCTTCCATACAGACACCCGATCTGACGGCCATGATCAGGCAACTGATGAAAGAAAATCAGGGCTTATCAAATGACGACTGGGGAGTGTCAAGAAGTCATACTCCGTTCACGGATGTTGTGCTGCAAGCGGCGTACCCCAAGAAGTTTAGCATGCCAACTATTCCTGCATACGAAGGAAAGACTGACCCCAGACAACATGTAATGAGGTATGAATGGATGATGGATTCAGCCAGAGCAAATGACGCCACCAAGTGTAGGTGCTTTCCGATTACTCTATCTGGGATCGCTACTATGTGGTTCACCCGTCTTCCTCCGCGATCCGTATCAAATTTCGAGGATTTGGCAAAGAAGTTTATTGAGCAATTCAGGATACACACTACACGCCCGAAGGACGTGATGTCTCTGTCAAGTGTAATCCAAAATCCCGGAGAGTCGCTGAAGGAGTACTTACAAAGATTCCACGTTGCGGCAACTGAAGTTAGTAATCCCAATGACCATGCAATTCTAATGGCTGTAATGAGAGGTGTAGATCCGGATTCTGAATTCGGAGACTGGCTGGCAGGAAAACCTCTGGCTACGCTAGAGCGTTTCTACTCCAAGGCACACCAGTTCATAAGAAGAGAGGAAGCTAGGTGGGTACGACGAGATAAGGCACCGGGACCTGCCCAAGAGTCAATCAAGAGCAACATTGCTGTGAAGCAATCTGGAGACAATTCGGGAAAGGTCCAAGTCAATGTCCAGAGTAAGCCTGTGCAGCCCAAAGAGTCCGGAGGAAGAAGTCAAGGAAAGAGGAAAGAAGCGGGAAAGTGGAAGTCGAGAATTCCAAGCTACAGCGAGTACACTCCGCTAAACGCCCCACTTGAGAACATTTACCTATCCACATGCAATACTTTTCAGTACAGAAAACCACGTCCAAAAGAATCAACTGAAGAACAGAAGCGGACTGGGAAATATTGCCGCTTCCATGAAACTTATGGACACAACACGGAAGAATGCAGACACCTGCATGACGCTATCGAGAAATTGATCAGACAAAAGAAGTTGCAAGAATTTGTAAAGGATCCACAGGAAGGAGGATAGGGAACGTCCAACCCAGGTCGTGCACCAGCTCCACGTCATCCTGAGGAGCCTGCCCGGACTGTTGGAAGACTGGTCATAAATACAATTATCGGCGGACCTCATCCCGCAGATAAGAACTGGCAAGAGATGGAACGATATGCAAGCTCCTTGAAGCATGCAGATTTTGAGTGCTGTTCGAACGTAGAGGACGGGGCCCCTGCTAAGCAGCAGCGCGTGATGACAGACGATATTGTGTTTAGGAACAGAGACGCTGATCAGGTAGAGGCTCCGACCATCGATCCCATGGTCATATCTGCAACGATCGGACCAGCATATGTAAAAAGAATTTTGATTGATTGTGGAAGTTCAGTCAACATCATCTTCAAGAAGGCCTACGATCAGATGAAGCTAGAGACAAAAGACTTGAGACCATCCAAAGCTCGTATCCACGGCTTTAACGGCGCTGCGACTGATGCAGTAGGATATGTCGAGTTACCAGTTGAACTGGGACAAGGCGAGCGTCGGAGGGTACGAATTCTACCCTTTGTAGTTTTGGATGTGGACTTTCCGTATAATGTTTTCTTGGGACGGCCGGCCCTGGCTGAATTTAGGGCGGCATTAGCCCCGTGGTGCTTAACTTTGAAGTTTCCGACTGACAAAGGAGTAGGCATTGTTCACGGTGACCAAGCAGCTGGTCGTTCCTGTTATGTGGCCGAGCTCCGAGAGGCCCACCGGAGGGAGAAGGGAAAGGTTGCGGACAACCCCGTTCGCATCCTCAATATGGATAATTGACAAGTAGCGCCCGAGCCCTGGCTCGGGCATAGTTCTCGGATCTACGGAGATATAGATCCGAGAGACGACGATGAGAAACCCAGGGAAGAGAAGGCGGCACCGGCTGAATTAACAATTGACATTTCAGTTAGCCGTGACGACCCTTCGCGAATACTGAAGATCGGATCACAGTTAGGCCCCGCAATGACTGAAGTCCTTAGCGACTTCCTCCGGGCAAACCTTGATGTTTTCGCCTGGACGCATTCTGATATGTGTGGGATTTCTCCTGCCATCACGAGTCATATGTTGAACATAGACCCGAAATACGTCCCAGTCAAGCAAAAAAGGAGAGGAATGGATCCGGAGAGATCCGCCGCTCTTGGAGAGGAGGTGGACAAACTCAAAGCAAATGGGTTCGTCCGCGACGCCCTCTACCCGTAATGGGTCTCCAACCCCGTGCTAGTAAAGAAGGCGAATGGGAAATGGAGGACTTGCGTAGATTATTCCGACTTGAACAAAGCATGCCCTAAGGACAGTTTCCCGTTGCCTAGGATCGATCAGTTGGTCGATTCCACCGCAGGACACGAGTTACTGTCATTCATGGATGCTTACTCAGGATACAACCAAATCCCAATGCATATTCCGGACCAAGAACACACCAGCTTCGTTACAAATGTCGGGCTGTATTGCTATATAGTGATGCCCTTCGGATTGAAGAATGCTGGAGCAACTTATCAACGTTTGGTGAATCGAATGTTCAAAGACCAGCTGGGCAAAACCATGGAAGTCTATGTGGATGACATGCTCGTGAAGTCACGACGGTCAAACGACCACATTCAAGACTTAGCTGAAATGTTTAACATACTCAGGTTTTATGGAATGAAGATCAACCCGCTGAAGTGTTCTTTCGGCGTTGCATCAGGGAAGTTTTTAGGATTCATCGTCAACGCTAGGGGAATCGAAGCCAACCCAGAAAAGATCCAAGCCATTCGAGATGTACAAGCGCCCAGGACTATAAAGCAGGTACAGAGCTTGAACGGAAAAGTAGCTGCGCTGAGTCGATTTATATCCAAGGCAACTGACAAGTGCATCCCGTTCTTTGACATAATAAAGAAAGGAAAGAGAAATTTTGAATGGACGTCTAGCTGCGAGGAAGCATTCCGGAATCTGGTAAGGCATCTGGAGAGCCCACCAATGCTATCTAAACCAGTTGACCATGAGATGTTGTACGTTTACTTGGCTATATCCCCTCATGCGATAAGCGCAACTTTGGTTCGTGAGGAGGATCGAGTCCAGAAGCCGGTATATTATGTTAGCAAGCGTTTAACGGGGGTAGAGAAGAATTACCCTAAAATCGAGAAATTGGCTTATTGCTTGGTGATTGCATCACGCAAGCTGCGCCCATACTTTCAAGCGCATTCAATCGGTGTTTATACCGATCAACCCCTGAGGCAGGTACTTCAACGACCGGAAACTTCTGGAAGATTGCTAAAATGGAACATCGAGTTGAGCCAATTCGATATCGCGTACTTACCACGGAGAGCCATCCGAAGGCAAGCGTTAGCAGACTTCATCGCTGAATTTACCATACCCATCAAACCGGACGATCACGACATCATTCCCCCCATTCGATGGAAATTATACACTGACGGTGCATCAAACGACCGTTGCTCCGGCGCGGGCGTAGTTCTTATAACTCCGGAAAACCGATCAATCTGTTAAGCCCTGAAGCTCGATTTCCCGGCTACGAACAACGAAGCTGAATATGAAGCACTGATCGCTGGCTTGAAGCTCATCAAAGAACTCGGGATCGAATCAGTCGAAATCTTTTGTGACTCGCAGTTGGTGGTTTACCAAGTACGAGGAGACTACCAAGCAAAAGGACGAAAGCTTGCTCCGTACCTCGTTCAGGTCCAAGAACTACTATCAAATCTTGAGCGTTATGAGATTTCACATATCCCGCGAGAACAGAACAAAGAAGCCGACTTGTTGGCTAAGTTCGCAAGTACCGACGATGCTCAACAAATGGGATTGTATCCCGTTGAAGTCTTGCATGCCCCGAGCATAGACGAGATGAAAATCGATCGCGTGTTAGAAACAGAAATCGAGAAGGACTCGTGGATAACCCCATTCAAACTGTACCTGACAACCGGGGCTTTACCAGAAAAAAGAAGCGAAAGACGACAGGTCCTTCGGAAGGCTGCGCGGTACGTAATGCAGGGTGGATCCATGTACCGAAAAGGATTCTCAGTCCCATTATTACGGTGCATCGCTCATGATGAAACAAAGCGAGTCTTGAGGGAAGTTCACGAAGGGGAACGTGGCGACCATACTGGGGGGCAAACGCTAGCAAAGAAGATCCTCCGCTATGGATATTACTGGCCCACCGTAAACCGGGATGCCGCGGACTACGCAAGAAAATGTGACAAGTGTCAAAGATATGCAAAAATCCCGAGGGCTCCATCAACGGAACTCACACAAATGATCAGTCCTTGGCCATTTGCGATCTGGGGAATCGACATAATCGGCTCTTTGCCTCTATCCAAAGGTGGTGCGAAATACGCAATAGTTGCAGTCGACTATTTCACGAAATGGGCTGAGGCAGAACCTTTGGCCACTATCACCTCTAAGAAGGTCATTAACTTCATTGTACGAAGCATTATATGCCGCTTTGGCCTTCCACGCACCATCATTACAGACAACGGAACACAATTCGAAAGTAGAGAGTTCAAAGAGTTCTGTTTAAAGTACGGCATCGAGAAAAAGTTCGCCGCCGTTGCACACCCAAAAGCTAACGGACAAGTCGAGGCCGTTAACAAAATAATCAAGTCCATACTAAAGAAGCGTCTGGAGAAGGTTGGAGGCAAGTGGGTAGATGAACTCCCGACAGCATTATGGGCGTATAGAACTACCCACAAGTCCGCGACCGGCCACACTCCGTTCGCCTTGGCATACGGCTCTGAAGCCGTTATACCCGTGGAACTTGAAGTTCCATCGCACCGAGTGACATACTATGATCCCAAGACGAACCAAAACCTCTTGCTGGAATCACTGGACGCATCGACGAAAAGCGTGAAGAAGCTGAGTTAAGGGCGGCAGCGCACAGACATCGAGTCAAGCGTTACTACGACGGCAGAGTCCGCCCAAGAATCTTTGATGTGGGTGATCTCGTTCTGAAACGAGTCTTCCCAGTACCATCACGCATGAATCTCAGCTGGGAAGGTCCATACGCCATTGAACGGAAGCTTGGAGAAGGAACATTCAAGCTAGCGACCATTGATGGCGCGACACTCCCCCGAGCATGGAACAGTGAACATCTGCGGCACTATTACATTTAGCATGTTTTCCTTTTTCTGTTGTAGGCACTGTTATTTCCTGCATGTTTCCATTCAATAATGACTTAGTTTCCTTTTGAAAGTTGTAATCAAGCAATTTAGTTGATCTTCGTTAATAAAGGCTTGAAGCCATATTTTCTATGAAGTTTCTATATCTCTTAATTGGATGATAAATTACATTATCATTCACGACATGCAGACTCGTACGAACGATTCCAAATCTCCGAATCCCCAGAGCGCGGATCGGAGTACTCTAAGTCCCCAGAGCGCGGACTAGAGTATAAACGATTCCAAATCTCTGAATCCCCAGAGCGCGGATCGGAGTACTCTAAGTCCCCAGAGCGCGGACTAGAGTATAAACGATTCCAAATCTCCGAATCCCCAGAGCGCGGATCGGAGTACTCTAAGTCCCCAGAGCGCGGACTAGAGTATAAACGATTCCAAATCTCCGAATCCCCAGAGCGCGGATCGGAGTACTCTAAGTCCCCAGAGCGCGGACTAGAGTATAAACGATTCCAAATCTCCGAATCCCCAGAGCGCGGATCGGAGTACTCTAAGTCCCCAGAGCGCGGACTAGAGTATAAACGATTCCAAATCTCCGAATCCCGAGAGCGCGGATCAGAGTACTCTAAGTCCCCAGAGCGCGGACTAGAGTATAAACGATTCCAAATCTCCGAATCCCGAGAGAGCGGATCGGAGTACTCTAAGTCCCCAGAGCGCGGACTAGAGTATAAACGATTCCAAATCTCCGAATCCCCAGAGCGCGGATCGGAGTACTCTAAGTCCCCAGAGCGCGGACTAGAGTATAAACGATTCCAAATCTCCGAATCCCCAGAGCGCGGATCGGAGTACTCTAAGTCCCTAGAGCGCGGACTAGAGTATAAACGATTCCAAATCTCCGAATCCCTAGAGCGCGGATCGGAGTACTCTAAGTCCCCAGAGCACGAACTAGAGCATAAACTATTTCAAGCCTCCAAGTCCCCGGGACACAGAGTCAGCAAGAAGTCCAAGTACTCGAAAGATGTGGGACGAGAGGTACGCCACGTCCAAAAATGTTTGAACAGCGCAAGAATGGAACGGGAGATAATGCAACTCATAAGAACTTGAGTTATGGCTACAATTAGTCAGCAAACCAAATAAAGACAAGAGAATCATTCAAACAAAAAAGAAACTAAAACTTTATTCAATAAGTCCAAAATGGGGATACATGATCACTCCTACAAAATTCAGACCTCTCTATACAAACTACAAATCATGGGAGATAAAAACAATTACAAAACTTAATCAGGAAACTTGTTGAACAAGTGCATCGATTATTTCTTCGACTTCTTCTTCTTGTCTGCCTTTGGTGTTTCCGACGACTCCTCTCCCTCACGTTTTTTCTTGGACTTTTTGCTTGCTAGAGAGACGGAGTCAGGAGTAGGAGACGGAACATCTAGCGGTTTGGACCTGCCCGGGAGAATGATTTTCAAAGGTCTGTTCCGCGGGTCAGTGAGTTCCAGTACTTCAGATTCAACTTTGACTTTGACCTTTTTCTTCTCCTCGTCGGCGAGACGGTCCTTCATGCTCGTCTCTGAAGTATGTTCAGAGGCGCCAGTGATTTTAACTTCATCGCTTCCTTCGGCAGGAGACGAAGTATCAAGTTTGTCATCATCAAGCGCCCCGATCACTTGAGCGTCTGGACCGGGAGTTACCCCTGCGTGAGCAACGTCGCTTGTTTTCCCTGCTTCCTCCTTGGCGTCATCGCTCCTCGGAGTTAGCTCGGCGTCAGAACAACCTGCATGAAAATATAAGAAGTGGGCATTAGAACGAATGACCATTGCTGAAAAATGATGGGATCTCTTCGACTTCTAGAGAAAGAAGAATTTCCTACCAGGATCCGGTTGGCTATCGGTGGCGCGTGGGGTTTCACCCTCCAGGATAGGTGACAGCACATGAACGCCGAGCCTGGGATCTTCAGGATCATAACTGGCATGCTGCTCGAATGGATCAAGCGTCGACCGACCGGCCGATTGAGCAGCATAAGGAGCGGCGATGTGAGGAGTAGTAGCGTCGACCTCTGACGGGCCAGCCTCGTCGTTCTTCTCTTTTGAAGGGGAAGAGCCTTTGCCATAAAGAGCCAATGCTGCGGATAAATCCGATGGCTCATTCCCCCTCAGAAACTCCTTCACCAATGCATCCTCGTCGATCTCTTCGGAGCCTGACTCGACTTTCTTGATCTTTATCAGAGTTTCCCATGCCTCAGCCAGGGATTCGTGGTAGCCGTCGCCCAAGAATATTAGGTCGCGGTGCATAAGGACGCGAGCTCCGTACTCGGCAATCAGCGGGTCAAACATACTCTTGACCTCTTCCTTGCCGGCCTCTGCGGCCGCCTCAAGGCGAGAATCAAGCTCCTCCACAGCCATTCTTTTGCCCTCCTCACGGGCCTCATCCTTCATTTTCTCGACCCCGGCAAGTTCGTTGTCGAGCTTTGTCTTCAGAAGTTGGGTAGCAACAATCTCATCACAATATCGCTGCGATTCTTCCTGAGCAGCTATTTTGTCTTCTTTCTCCTTGGAGAGTTGTTCTTTCAGCTCTTTGACTTGAGTAGCGAGCGCGTCCCTTTCTTTTTGGACAGA
Organism: Allium fistulosum; assembly: GCA_030737815.1. Taxonomy (NCBI): domain Eukaryota; kingdom Viridiplantae; phylum Streptophyta; class Magnoliopsida; order Asparagales; family Amaryllidaceae; genus Allium; species Allium fistulosum. The sequence continues at coordinate 837,814,455 of CM060903.1, read as the reverse complement.
GTCTTTTTCTAGGGCAAGGGCGCCGCTGCGCTGAACTGCTTTGTCAAGCTCCTTTTTGTGAGCCACCTCTAAGCGAGCAACTGCCTCAGCAGTATCTTTCGCACCTTGTTCAGCGGCTTCTAGCTTTGACTTATACGAAGCGAGCTCTTCGTCTTGGAGTTTGATGATTTTCTTATCGCTGTCAGCCTCCAGATTCAGACGGTCAATCTCGTGTTGACGCTCGACAGATACTTCCGAGATCTTCTCCACCAAGTGTACGAATGCATCATGTTGAACATAGACGTCATTGTTGCAGGCAATGGCACTTTGCTTCACGTGCCCAGGAATGTGATGGATGGCCGGGAGGAATTTCAAACCGTCAAAACAGATTTTCGGAAACTTGGCCTTAAGGTCGACCATCTTTTCCGCAACAGTTGGGTCCACGGCAGGAATAGGAGGAGGAGGCTTAGAGAATTCTGTTCTTTTACGTTGCTCTCGAACTTGCCTCGTACTCGATGAACTGGAATGTTGTTCTCGAGCAGCATCAGACTGATAACCCTTCTGCAAAGACTTCTCTTTATCCGGCTCAGTTGTAGGAGGAAGATCGCGGGACTGGGAAGATTGATAGTGTGCTTTCTTGCGGTGAGACGACTCGCGTGGACGATTGTCCTTATCTTCATAATCACCTCGGTCCCGGCGTCTGCCTGAACCGGAATCCCGTCCGGAGTGATGGAATATAGAAGACCCCTGAAGGCGATCAAGTCCGTGTGAGCGGCCCATATCACCTGCAAAGAAGGGAGATAACAACGAGTTAAGGAGAATTCACGAATTAAAAAGACTTGAAGTATATTATGGAATGCGCATGTGCATGTGTGTCCTAGTGTTCCCCCCGACGGACCCGTTCGTTTATCTTTGCTAATCGGAGTATTGTCTCCTTGAGCCGGGAGTTGAACTCCTACATTGCCTCTAGCGGGAGAAGAGAATTTGAGAGCTTCAGGATCATCGAACCCGTAATTAAGTATGTCTTCGGGAATAGAAAGGTTCGATAGACCTCTCAAGGAACTTTCCAGATGCTGCGAAGAAGCCTCTTTCTCAGGAGGGGTAGGCGTAACTTTTGAGGTGCCACCAACTTTCTCCTTTTGAACCGTGTATTTCAACTTCTTCTTTCCCTTCAAAGGGGAGGATGATGTCTCAATATCCTGAACTTCGATTGCCGGATTCCAAGCGGGACCCACGTTCTCGCCCTGAGTTTCGGGGGCATCATCCTCTTTGCGCTCGCCTTCTTCGTGCGTGTCGGGAGCGCGACGCGATGACGGTCCGGCAAGTTTTTTCCCTTTACCAGATGGAGGTTTGGGAATTGTAACACCTTCTAGAAGGCTGATCCGACGACCAGGGGCTAGCAAGCCGAACCCCGACAGCGATTCATTTGAAATGATAGTCCGGATGTCTCGATCCTTAGCAGGAAGAGCTCTAATGGCTTCAACAGCCTCCGAATATCCCCGGTCTTCCGGACGCGGGTTGACACCTGAAAAGATGAAATGAAGAGTTAGGAAAAGCATGACTCCAATTAAATACGAATAACGATTCAGCAGAGAGACTTACTGCCTTCAACCCATCTCCTAGCGAAACCAGAAGGGCAGTGCACATAGAACCATTCCTGTTTGTACAGGGCGAATTTGCTACAGGCCCCTGTCAAGATCTGGCACTTGTGGTATGGCTCGAGGAACATAAAGGAAGGGCTATCTTTCCGTCTCTTGAACATATAAATATATCGGATATCACCGGGAGTTGGAGGTCTGGAGAAGACGGCCATGAAGAGTAAGTAAGTCCCATATAGAAATGCATGATCGTTCGGGTGCAGTTGCGATGGAGCCATGTCTATGTACTGCAGAACGTCCCGGAGAAATAAGTTGAAGGGAGGCACGCTGCCCATCCAACACATGAACTTGTTGCAGGTAGTGTACCCGACTGGGGGCAGATGAGGGCGATCGTGTCTCGAAGGGACTAACACGTCGGCAAAAGGAATCCCGTGAATAGAGCATATCCGCCTCAGAGTAGCTTCATTGATCTTCGAAGCTTGAGAATCGATCGGATTGTCTAGTAAGATGGTTGCCTCCAGAGCGTCAGGCGCCAAGTTATGAGCGGGAGAAATTGACGGGTTAGAAGAATCAGCGGCTCCTTGCCTTGCTGACGGCCCAGGTCTGTCAGATATGGTGGCAGAACTAGATTTTCTCGACATCCCGAATAAATAATGAACCTGGCTAAATGCTTGAGAAAGCTATACTTGAAAAACGTTGAACGTTAGAATTAGCAACACGAGTTTTCCTCCCCACGTGGTGTGTGAACTAGTGCAAGCAATTGTGTACAGACAATAAGAATGTTTTAAAAGATATAATAATTAGCTTCGAATCATCGCCTTCGAAGACCGTCATCGCTGACCGTCTCAAAAAGCCCGCCTTGAGGTGATTACAGTTCTAGATTCAAAAAACATATGATTTCTAAAGTAACCGGCCTAAGTGTAGTTTGACATTTATACTGATCGGCATTTAAGTAATGTTCGACATTCAAGATTATTCGTCCTAAGTATAGTGTTCGGCTGTGTTTGGCTCGGTTTAAAGAGTGTTCGGCAATTGTATTGTTCGGCATGTCAAGTGTTCGGCAATTGTATTGTTCGGCATGTCAAGTGTTCGGCTTGGGTTATTGTTCGGCTGAGTTTTGCTCGGTCTAAAGAGTGTTCGGCAATTGTATTGTTCGGCATGTCAAGTGTTCGGCAATTGTATTGTTCGGCATGTCAAGTGTTCGGCAATTGTATTGTTCGGCTGAATTCAATGTTCGGCATGTCGACTGTTCGGTCTGAGTTATCATTCGGCTAAAAGTGGCTCTCCACCACGATGTCAACTTCACCCTACACCATCTCCGTCTGCGCCGAACGTCAGGGACAGATCGCTCGGCGAAGACTACACCGTTCAGCATCCCATCTTTCTTTTCCTTCCATTCTTGTTCGGCGCAAAGGAGCTAGCCCTAACTAGACAACTCCAAGCATGCGAGCCATTTCTGCTCGACGCATATTATACGATCATGGAAAGGTCACGTTTCCCATGAAAACAACCTAAGTCTTGTGATTGAAGTAATCTAAATCACAGAAGGATTGATACCTAGTTCGGAAGTCGAAATTGAGGAAGGATCAATTAGGTCTCAAATCTGGTAGGATGGCAAGAATTGAAAGTCTCTAAGGAATGACTGAAAAGAAGGCGTAAAAGGAAAAGAGACGGTGAAGACCTGGTTATATAGAGGGAGGTAGAAGTTGAAGAGGCTATACCCGGTAGAACCGGTCAACACCGAAGGGTTCGGCATCGTAGCAGAGTGACGTTCGGCACACGAGGTACGTTCGGCTTCGAGCGTATCGTTTGGCATCTAAATCTCGTTCGTCTTGCACCTCCTTCGCTAGCATTCTCGAGAAGGTACCTCCGAGGTAGATTGTACTAGATTCAAAGCGCATCAGTTCGGCCACGCAATAAACTTTGGGGGGCAAGTGTTTCCTGGGGATTTGACCAGGCAACTAGTACTCGGCAATAAGTGCTCGACATCAGAGGGTGACCGGCATCAAGGAGTGTTCGGCGAAGCACTGGCCATCCAGGAGTGTTCGGCGAAGCAACTGACATCCATGAGTACTCGGCGTAGTACTCGGCATCCAGTAATGTTCGGCGAAATACTCAGCAGTGTTCGGCGTCAACTGGCACTCAACATCAACCACTGCTCGGCATACAAGAGCACTCGGCATCGAGACTGGTCGGCGTACAAGAGTACTCGGCGTCAAGGCTGCTCGGCATACAGGAGTACTCGGCATCCCATGGTGTTCGGTGAGGCACTTGACATCCAGGAGTGTTCGGCGAGGCACCCAACATCCAACGAGTGCTCGGCAGCAAGTGTGCTCGGCAGCAAGTGTGCTTGGCATCAAGACTGCTCAGCATACCAGAGTGCTCAGCAACGAGAGCGCTCGGCGTCAAGGCTGCTCGGCATACAAGACTGTTCGGCATCAGGGAGAACTCGGCAGCATCTGTGGTTCGGCATACAGGAGTACTCGGCGTAGTACCCGGTGGGATTAGAAGTACTCGGCGTAAGGGCACTCGGCGTCTAGAAGAGCGTTCGGCTTCAACTGACTAACACCCTACACTTCCCAAACATCAACCACCTCGTTCGGCATAGAAGGGACCGTTCGGCGTCAGAGCGTTCGGCACATCTGTGGTTCGGCATACAGCGCTCACTATACTCGGGCTGGAGTGTTCGGCCAATAGCCCACTTGGGAAGTCCAGCCCATCTTTGCCTATAAATAGGGGGCAGGGTCACAGTGAAATGGATCCTTTTTCGGAGAGAAAACACCGGGGAGACTCTGCCATTTTCAAGACTCATCTTCTCTACTTAACAACTTCATTCAAGCATTTGATTCACGAATTGTATTTGTAATCAACTATAAAGAAGATCAATAAAGTTTAACCTCAAAGTGGACGTAGGCAATTACGCTGAACCACTATAAATTTGGTGTTCTTACTTTCTGTATTTAGATTAGCACTGTCTTCTCAGTTTAATTTGATTTCATCACTTTTATCTCTTCACAATCTTCTTCTACGAGGTTAGTGACCAATTTTGGTGCTAACATCAATTCTTATATTTTTTGGAATATCAATTATTTTATATTAAAATAGTAGAATTTTTTGTTTTTGCAATTTGAATATTTTGTATTATATTCCACCTCAAACTTTTCTCTTTTATTATGAGAAATGGTTCCAAAGAGAAAATAAGTTAGGAAATGGTATGTAAAATACGAATTCTCCTATTTGTAGTTTGCACAGCCTATTTCCAAGGATTTTAAGTACCATAAGGGTAGTACTTACACTAAAAATTTCAAGTCTTAAATAATTTGTTTATGTGGTGAAAACTAGTCACAAAGATCATACTTTTCATTGTTCTTTTTAAAAAGGACTTTTAACAGTGTTTATAAATGCTGTAGTAAGTTGCTTACAGTTTTAAGTGTTTAAAAATGATATTTAAATTTGGTATTTTTCTCTAATCTTCCTAAAGATGTTTTCTAACCTATTTTAAAGTATTTTAAAGTTGGATTTAAGTTTAAATATATTTTTAATAATTACATATGTATTTTCAAAGTAAAGACGTTTTATAATATGAAACATGTTTTTCATCAAATTATAAATTAGTTACTTTCAAGTAATATTTTACATAGATATTTAAAACCTATTTACAATTATTTTTAATGTATTTATAAGTTTTGAGAAAGGTAATTTGCCAATCTTAACACTAAAAGTCGATGAGGTAGACTTCTCTATTTGCAAGAGTTAAGATTGATATCGAGAAGGGATATGAGCAATAGAGCTCTGACCCACCGGTTTGCCTCTTGGCCGAGGAATAGTTAACTTGGAATGTCAAAAACATATTAATCTTTTTATTTACTTACTTATTTGAAAAGTAATTCACTTTGCTTAATGCTAAAAGGCAACGGAGCAGGCTTACCTGTTTGTTAGACTTAAGATTGATGTCGAGTAGGGATATGACCAATAGAGCTCTAACCTACCAGTTTTGCTCTTGACCTGAATAGTTAAGTCAAGAATGTCAAAAACGTGTTAATTATGTTGGTTGTGATTCATTTATGAGAGTCACTAATAATATACACTAAAAGTCGACGAGCTAGATTTATCTATTTGTGAGATTCAAGAATGAACTGTCGAGGAAAGGCATTATTATGCAACCAGTGCTCTAACTTACCCAGATTCACTCTTGGATGAGGAGTAGTTTAGTTGGAATGTTGGAAATGATTTAAGTATAATCATGATTTCTATAAGCGACCGTCTTTAACTAGATAGTCGCTTAGTCGACTATCGAACTTAAACAAATATGAACTTAGATATTTAAAAGAATGTTGTCAAAGATAACATAAGTATGAAAAAGTTTTGGGTCTGTTGTGTTAATGTGTTAATAACATTCATCTTAAACCATTTTGATTATACTTATAATGTAAATAGATGTTTAAGAGAATGTTTTAAAGACAAGCATAGTGAAATGATTTTGGGTTTGTAGCGACAATGTTTAAGTAAGATTATTCTTAAACCTTTTTGAATGGATTTGTTAAAGTACTTAGATACCTAAAATGGATATTTTGAAGTAAATTATAAGGAATCTTTTGGAAAAAGATAGAAAAAGAAAAGGTTTTAAGTAAGAAATATTGTTAGTGATTTGTGAATATACTTATACCATTTGTGATAAGTATACGAACACTTTTTGAAATATTGAAAAGAGTACAAATGAATAGTAGAAATTGATAAACGATGTTTTATTAGATAAAAGAAGTTTTACTAATAATAGTGGTTTAAATTAAATATTAATTAAATAAAAAGGAGATTAAAAGTCGCATTGTGACTTAATCGTACTTGTATGACTTGATCGTGCTTTGTATGTTTACTCGTTTATGGAAAACATTTAGTCGTATACACTAGCACAAAAGCTGATGAAGTAGGCTTGTCTATCTGTAGGAGTTAAGACTGCTGTTCGAATATGGATATAAGAAATATAGCTCTAACCTACCAGCTTCACTCTTGGCAGAGGGCTGGTGTGAGACAAAAATATCAGAAACGTGATAAGTATACGAGACTTGATTTCCATGTGCGATCGCTCTCCTTATTATTGAACAACCAAATTCGTCGATTTAGTCTTGAAGAAATTTGGGATCGGTATGTGTTTTACTTATCGAAAACCAATTCAAGACCGAGATACATGTTCTATCTCCTGGATGTGGATTTCTTCGAGATACTGGAATCCATGTGTGGTTTTGGGATCTGCTCGAGATGTGGGGATCCAATTAGGGAATCGTGTTCTGTTCGAGTGATAAAGACTCGTGTGAAAGATGACGATCATGACCTCGACATCGAAAATGGCTAAAGACATAATAGGATGCATAATATGGGATTTTGCAGACCCACAACAGGGTATTAGATCAACTCCATATCTAGAGTATGCTTATCGATATGTTAGTACTGAGAGTTGATGATATTTGGTTCCACGTGGTTTATGTTTATGTTCGGACATAAGCCTCCGTGTTTACCTTATGGTATGTTTTATCTAGAGATATACGGTGCTTAGAAGGTGTTTTCTGATCCTTATGCATGGAGTTCACATTCGGCTTCTTCGGGAAGATCTCCGTGGAAAATCCATTAGACGAACGTTCCTTATCGGGTTTGATTGTACCCCCTAATATGCTGTTGAATGTAATGAATGTAACCATTCCGGCTATGTTATTATGACGACCCGCAAATCCGTACCCTTTGAATCGACAATAAACCACACATGTCCGACCTGAAAAGCACAGACTGATGGAGAGTCAAGAGAAAGAAAAGAAGAGAGAAGAAGAGAAGAGAAGAAGAGAAGAGAAGAAAGAGAGAAGATAGAACCAAACAGAACAATACGGAATCTCACATCGCAGCGGAAAACATAAAATATCATATTAATGATCTTTACAAAATAGAAACTGTATATACATACATCAATCAGAGTTCAACAATCAATCAATAGTTATCAGCCTAGACACTTATAATAACCTGTCCTCACAAATGCCGACAATTTACAACTAAGCACAGCAGATAATCAAGCAAAACAGATACATGTATACGAAATGAAGATCTCCAGCTCTCCTACTGAAGCTCCAATAGCACCAATCTGAACCTGTAAATATACTCGGTCTAACCCGAGCATTGAAAAGGAAGAATGCCCGGATCAGTCTGGTAAACCAGCGTGAGAAACACACTCAACTGAATTTATTAGATTACCAAAATTATCCTTTATCAAAACAAAAGTATCTCGTAAGACAAGTCCACACATAAACACGGACATGTTTTTACCTTACGATAACTAAAACATCTCATATCAAATCCTCTTATATTATAGTAGTGTCTACTATATACAAATAATATTAATCATAGCCGAAATTGTTACATTGATTAAATTCCAGCATATAGCCCAATTGGGTAATACAATCAAAATGGAAGGTACGTAGTGGAGTTTGGATTTCCATACAAATGACCAGGTGAACGGACTACCTTCCGAAGGGGTACACCTCTAGATGGATGTCCCGAGAATCCATCACAAAGTTTCTCTACCAACACAAGACCGGCCCACCTCTATAACTAGATGGTACCGAATATGTCATCCTCCAGTCATTACCGACCTTTACCGAGGGCCCTTTAGCATAAAAACCACAATAATCAGATACATGACGTCATAGCGTGTAAAGATATATCTAGAAGAGGATGATCATATCCTACTTGGGAGCGACCCACTTAGCCTTGCCGCATCTAACCTTGTTTTGGTCATTTCCGGATGATGAGGCCTGAGGTAACGATTACCTTTCACAATCACAATCACATCACTTTGAATGCCACACGGCCATTTTCGTTGACTACTAATTTCCTTCCACAAAAATACAACCCTTAAGCTCATACGTCTCAAGGAGGGTGTTAAGCTAAGAGAAGTTGCCTTCTCCACCACCACTGATGTACGTTTGTAAAAACCAATGTACGTAATCTGTAGAAATGCATTGTCAGACAAACATCCATACAAGTTTTCCAGGAACAGGACAAACCGAAGGTACTTCCCTACCACATCATGTCGAGAAATCCCTAGGATTAGTAGCGAATAGTCCTTGCACTAGATATTTCATAATGAAGAGACTACTGCTACTGGACGTATATTGGGATTTTAACCCCAAACGATCAACAAGCAGTCACTCACTATGAAACTCCGAAATATCAATATCATCATAAGCAACCTGCACAATCGTCGAATATACGTTGGTCTGAAGTGGTTTTCAGATAAATCTTATCCCGGTCTCTTCGTACCAACAACACAAAAGTGTTTCTCAACCTCACACAGAAACTAAGTCTCATAAACTTATCATGTCTCGAACTTTCAACTTGCTATCCTTCGGGCCAAGAAGGAAGCTCGATAGATTGGAGTAATACTCCGCACTATACGAATCAACATCCTCAACACAAACGATAATCAAGCTTACACAGAAGGCTACGTACTAAGTGAACGACTAAATAGTTCCCATATCAAGTCGAGGAACCAAAATATGGCCAAATTTGATAGTCGGTTATTTAACTATCAAAGCAAACAAACATTTAGCACCATAAACAATCACTATGTCCTTTAAATTAATATTTTATTAATTAAATCAATTTCCAAATATTAACTTCAAATTATCTTTGAAAAGATACATTCTCAAAATCATTTCAATATTGGAAAACATTTCCGAATACTTATTTAATAATAAGTAATTCACAATTCAACTTATTTTCAATACTTAGAAAATATTACATATACTTAAATCACGATTAAGTATATATTTCATTTTTAAGGAAAACGTACTTATTAAACACATTTATTTGGGTCAAAACGAATGTTGCGTAAAACATTGTTACGACAACCCAAAATCACTAGTATAGGGATTCGAAAATTAGATAGATATATAAATCTCAGATACTATACAAAACATCTTCTTTTGAAAATCATTTACTATAACAACAGTGTTATAGTCCATCATTTCCTTATTTATCGAAAATGTCTATTTCAACAATAAATGTTGAAATCTATGGTTTCGATACTCAACACATTTTAAAACATCTTTAAACCATTTAACACTATTTAAAATATCACTTACCAAAACATTTATTTAATTTAAAATATTATTCAATGTCCAAAATCGTGAATATAACTCTCTAACTACATTCAATACTTCTACACATTATTTATTAAAGGATTATCCACTGTCCAAAATCGTGGATATACTTCATTTACCAAATTCATTATTTATATCTCAATTATATACCAAAATCCAAATTATGAGTTAATTTACTTATAAATCATTTATTTAAAAAATCATTCTTTTTATAACATTATCAACTGTAAATCTTATTCACTTATAAAATCCATTTATAACTCATTTTAACACTTATAAAAAACACTTTATAATTTCATCACTTTTGATTTATAAAAATTCAATTTTATAAATCTTATAAATAAACCGTTTATAATAATTCAAAATCTCACTTTAACTATTTTCAAATTAATCAACTTCATATTTCAAAAATCGCATTCCAATCATATTTCACAAAAATCATAATTTTTATAACATAAAAATTATAATATTTATTTATTCAAAATAAATCCATTCACTTAACAATTCAAAATTTAACAAAACGTATATTTCCAAAATCACTTGAATATCCATTTAAATTCGAAATCATCCCTTAAACATTTTTAAAATTTCGAAATAGGCCCAATGCTGCAACAGCACTAAATACATTAATCACGGCAACCAAAAAGTCATATATCATATGATAACAGCATATATCACAATATTTGTATATAAAATCAATACTGGTGTGGAATCCAGTTGGATCCCACCAATTTGTCACCTGCAACAAATATACATATTAGAAATATATGTACAATGTCCGCTTCAAGGCAGACGCGTGTACAAAGGGTCATCCGTTCATACACGGGAACATATAGGGTCATCTGCTCCACTAGGCAGGTATATATCCAAATACAAGTCAATATATATACAATATATCATATATCATCCAAACAATCATCAATTATAAATAACATTTATTCTCACTTATATAAAAATATCAGTGAGTCAGAAAGAGTGGGTTGTACTCACATTGCTTGTAGTCGTCGCGATAGCGATTTATTCCGATTAAAATAAACAAGCGTTTAATTTCAACCAAAATTTCCACTAGCTCAAATAAATCCTAATCCAGCTCCATAATGTAGTGCTCGTCAATACGGACCCAACACAATTCGTTTCATGCGAAACTGACCTCGTATGAAAAAGTTATAGCGTTTTAAAGATTATACGAATTTTAATATAAATTAATTACACAATTTTTTTTTTCAAACACTAGATTCATCGGAGCCATTCATTCCATCAAAACAAGATCCAGCCACGCGTTGCTTTTCTTCCCTAGGCTTCTTCGTACGTGAATAATAACCCATGGCCTCCCCTTCTTATTAAATTTTCGAACCACCTCCCATCATTTTCAGGTCGATCCAACGCCGCCACACGAGAGCCCGTGCTCCACTCCACCACTGCCCTAAGACCGGTCCAACTCGATCGACCATCTTGCTCGAAAAATGTGCGTGAACATTGCGCGTTCCAATGCAAATTGCCGACAATCCGTGAAGTTATTTTAGACCATGCCCGTTGAATTCGAAGATCTCGATACGCTCTACAAAGTTGCAGTTGGAAGTTTCTCGAATTAATGCGTAGATTTGAAGAAAAACGAGGAGGAAGAGGATGCATTTCTGGCCGTGTATTTCATTAGTGGCGGCTAGACCTAGCTTTGACTAGGGTTTGTGAAAATATGAAGAAATAAAGTCCTTTTATAGAAAATTTTCGAAACACTATTCACCCGATTTTTTTCCGAACTCGAAACGAAGCGTGCCGCCTGGCGTTCATAATTTTTTACCCATATTCCGAACATAATGGAATATATATCGAGAGCCAATTCGATCGTATTTGGAAGATAGGTTTTCGAATCGACTATTTAAAATTTAAAATTCACTCAAACAGATTTCTACGCGTTTTAGCTTGCCCCGGACAAACCGTAAATCCGATTGACACAAAATTTGAAATCTTACAATAATATAACATTACGGATCCAATGAAACTAGTTTCGTTGAAATCTGAGACTGTATGAAAAATGATCATTTTCGCTCGTCAATTAAATATTAAAATATTCAATTTCTACAATTTACTTTTAATTCAATTTCAAAAGTTCTCTAACATCATTCTAATTCAAAAAGATTTAATTCAACTTTATAAATCATTTTTATTCACATTAAATTCAATTTCCAATTATTTACACAATTTCAAATATTAAATTATCAGTTTAATTATCCAATTAAACTACTATATCTCAAATATAAGTTATTCAGCTTATAAAATTTTACTTATGAATATTTCAGCTTATAAAATTCAGCTTATAGAATTTCGTCCTCGAAATTACCAAGTAAGAAAAAGTCACAAAATCCATTAACTTTTCAAAACAACTTGTTCAAACTAGATTACCAAAAACCAGTTAAACCTTTTTAACTTTTTCCAAAATCCATTCGTTAAACTTCTTACAAAAACTTTCTAGTTTTCAAATCCATACTTAGTTATCTTTTCAAAACAAACTAATATCGTTTAACTTTATAACTCAATAATCAAAATTTAGTTATTAAAAAAATTTCTCTAATTTTTTTCCAAAATTTTCTAACGCCTTAAATTTTCAAAAAAATTCGCCAACGTCTCCTTTGCGCGGTTCGATCGTAGTAGGATCACAACATATATATATATATATATGTATGTATGTATATATATATCACAAATATTGATCTCATCTTCGAGGATGAGGCATCCCGTAGGGAAAAAAGTATAAAAGTACGATATGTAATCCGAGATATGTAACTTATATATTATTAGCGAGCATATACGGCTAATATAGCGCGAAAGTGAGCTCAAATATGAAGCAAGCGCCATCCGCACCTACTAATCACTCAACAAACAATGAGAAACACATATATATATGAAAATAATATCAACATACAACATATACCAACACAACAACTATATATGCCAATATAGCAAATGCAACAAAACAACAAACATAACCATCAAACAACTATCATCCAACAAACCAATATTTATCAAATCAATCTGTAACGACCCCGGATTTTAATTAAATTTAAATTGATAATTAATTGAATTTTTGAATTAAAATTGTGAAATGTATCGATGAATTGAAGCGAGTTTCCCCGAGTTCAAATAAAAATGTGTTAAATTATTTGAATTTAAATCTTAAATATAAATGGTTTGAAAATAAATACAAGAGTATATACATTGACACAGGTATAAAATAAATAAATAAGTAATTTTAAAATTTAGAATTGATGGTTAATAATAATTTGAATTTATATATTAAATACAAGACAATAAATAAAATTAATAATAATAATTTAAGATAGAGATAAATATATAAAAGGGTAAACTATAAAATCCAAAGTAACACTTAAATAAAATTTTAATAACATATTTAAAATAGAACTTATTTATACCATGAAATAAATAAATAATTATAAATGAAGTGTTTGGTAGTTAAGTTTAAATAAATAGAAATGAATATTTCAAATAAATGGTTGTGTGAAAATATGAAATGAACATAAGATAATTTTAAAAATATAACAACTTTAAAATTGACACTTAGGATTAATTCTGGAAATACATGTAGGAAGAAAGTCAGGCAAGTAATATAAAGACAAAGTTAAAAAGAAAGAAAACATATTCAAGAATGAAACAAGACAAGAGATAACATATAAAGTAAACAAATAATATATATAGTGAAGCTTGTAAAGAAAGCCACAAAATTATCTACAGCCGAAATGAAGATAAGTATGAACACTTGAAAAGAAAGAAATCATTACAAAGTAATAGAACATAAGTAGGTAGGCTTGAACAAGTACAAAACAAAATATCTTCATGTATGTAACCAGACAATAACAGAAAAAGGAAATTTTTTTGTATGTGAATAGCTTGCAAATGAAGACATAAAGGACATTAGCATTGAATGTTTGCATCTCTAAGTACATACAATATTCATATCAGCCACCATAGGAGGAAAATCTCTAACTTCTCTTGTACAACCAAATTATCACATTGTACGAAACATACCATCTGTATACTTCATTTTCTTATATCAATTCTTTCCATCAGTTCGATCATTTTAAAATTGAGAAATCCAAAATGAGCTTCAGCTCAAAACTAAAGAAAAAAGAAAAAGAAAATTCAATCAAAATAAACAACTTGAAACAATTTAAACCAAAGATCAGGAAAGGAAGATTTCAACTTGCAAGGTTCAGCCTGTTTCAAAGTAAAAGCAAGCTTAGCTCTTTTCTTTCCTGGAATCTAATGTGAGTAAACATACTTTCTTGAAACTTAAATCTTGATAATTAGTTTATGAAAAATCTTATGTTTGCTATATATTATAAACAAGTTGTTTTGTGATGTTGCTGTTTACTGGAAACTCTGCTATGTGATGTTCTTCAATATTTCAAGTTCCTGAGCAAAGAAAACAGAGAAAATTTTAATATTTCTTCATATAAATATTTTAAACTTGGAATTTAAACAAAAACAAATTTGTTTAAACTTAAATCATGACCTAGAATTTGTTTAAGCTTGATAGTGGAGAATTTGACTCAGTAAACTCAATTTTACAGTAAGAAGAATCATATGAATGATTTCGAATATTTTAAATTACTGATTTGATTATATAATTTGAATCTACATTCAAAGATAGGATTTTTAAAATTAATATGATGATTTTTAGTTGAGTGTGAAAGGTGCAGGTCCTAGTTGAACCGAATATGCATTTTAATCAAATTCCGGTGATCGAGCAAATCTTAGATGTTGAATTTTTGTTTAAAGCTAGTTTGTTGATCAACGATTTCAGGAAAATTGTTAGAAAAATTATCTATTGCAAGAGATGAGAGAATGAGGTAAGAATAGGGTTTAAGCTCGAGTTTTGTTGTGGTTTGGAATCGAGGTGATTTCGTCATCTCTGAGTGATCGAGCATCACGTGGTTGGAGGGGAAGGTAGTGTGGAGGCTAAGGGTGGTGTAGCCGGAGTTTCGAAGTCTCCGGTGGTCGGAGATATGGTTGCGAGGTGATTTTTGGTCGGAGTTTTGGTTCAAGTTGCTTCCAGTTCTGGGTCGATGGGTTCGATTTTTGTTCGAGCCTGGAAGCGTCGAGCTGCGTCCTTGTTTGGGGTTGTGGGGGTGCTAGTGTTTATCGATGATGGTCGCGACGATCAATGGAGGTCGGCGGCGTGGTATCAGGTGCACCGCGTGCATGTCGATCAGGGAAAGCTGGGTTTTGTGTTGCGCTCGGGTAATTCTCGCGCGTGAATGAAGAAGACTCGAAGCATTCGAGTGATAATCTTGGGGGTTTTGGGAATTTTCTCGGGTTTTCGTTTGCATAGGCTTGAGTAGTTTTAAATATGGTTGCCAGGTTTGGACTTTAGAGATTTTAACTTGATTTGAAAACAATTTTCAAATCAATCTTATATTTGAAAGATTCGAAAACTGTTTTGATTTGCTTTAGATTAAAATGAGTTTAAACTGTGAAAGTATACTTTAATATGTGAACTTAAAGAAAATTTGACTCTAACTCTTTAAAATTCTTTTATAACAAAATATTACTTTAACATGTAATTATAAGGTTCAAAAAAATTGGATTTAAATTTTATATAAGATAAATTGATTCTATTTTAAATCTAGGAATTAAAATGAAATTTAAATGTAAATTTGAAAATAGCAGTTTTCAATATAATTGTGAGTGAAAAGTCAATCATTAATAAGGATGAGATTTGTCTTAAGTTAATGAAGATATAATGATGATTTATAATCCATAAATTTTTAAGTTAATTAGGATGAATAGTTATTGTTTTGTATGAATAAAATTAGCAATTACAAGTTTAAAATTCATTAATTAAAGTTAAGTTAATTTAATTAAGAAATTAATTAAATTGTAATTAAGAACTAATTAAGTTTAAAATTAACACTTAATTTATTAAATAACCAGGATTAATTAATGGATTATTAATGGTGAATCAATTTTTAACCAATGATGATTAATGTAATTTAATTTCTTAGAAAAGGAATTAACGAATGTATAATAGTTAATGAAGGTCATTAAGTAAGATTATTTAAATAATTAATTAATGTGATTAATTATAACAATCGATTGGATTAATTAATTGATGATAACCATTTATGAAATTGTGTAAGTGTAATTACTTTATGGAAGTAATTAAGAAATTAATTGCTCATTGTAATCAGTTAAAAATAATTGATTAAGAATAATTATTAATTAAGAAGTAAATAATTAGTTGTTGTAATTAATTAAGATTAATTAATTAAGATTAATAATTGATTAAGGATTAATTAATGATAATTTATTAAATGTTTTGTAATTAATGATTAATTAACTAGGATTAGAAATTCATAAGAAATTAATTTGATTTGGATAAATCAGACAATTAACTGATCTTACTTATGAATATTTGGATTTTATTGAACGAGTGAATTGTTTGATATCCATGATCTGTGATGCTATGTGATATATTCTGATTTGTGATCTGTAATGTAGTTCATTTATCTAGGATGAATGTAATATATTATCTGTAATATTTATATATCTGTGATATGTGAATGAAAAGATAAGCGTTATATTTCATACCGCTTATCAACTATATTTCTATACTTTGAATCAGTGATGATTTATTGATGTTGCACTACTGTGTGAAACCCCTGGACCACACTCTTACACACACAAATATGGATTTCACGAGGAAATCGGTTAAGTCACAGATGATTTAAATTTAATATTTTTGAAATTGAAATTTTAATTTCAATTGATTTTGAAAATGGATTTGGGTTAAATGTTAAAGCTTTTGAAAAGGTGTTTTCAAAGATAAAAGCTATTTTGAATAACTTGGTAACATTTCCAATTTGAATAATTTAATTTGAATTTAAATTCAAAATTTGAAATTGAATTCTATGATTGGAAATTATGGTTAAAGATGTTATAAATGTGTTTATATGAAGTTAAACCATTTTAAAAGTATAATTTTGAGAATTTGGATTTAACCCAAGAACCTTAACTCGTATAAATGAATCAGATTTCCAAAATGAAAACTGTTTGTTTTAAAAGAATAAAAGCTTTCAGATAAGAAATGAAATTCCAGTTTGATTAAAGGAATTTCAAGATTGAATTGAAAAAATGGTTTTCCAAGTTATGAGTGAATTCTTTTTGAAAGCTATGAATTGAATCTGTTTATCTTTAACATATTTAAAATGGTGATTTGTTTAAACCATTCGAAATGAAATTGTTTTGAAAGCTATCAGTTAGATCTTTGATTTAAAGATTTAACGAGTTAATCCAATTTAAATAGAAATTGATTTGGAAAATCTATGGATGAATCCTTGTGAAACAGGGTGAACCTTGTGAATTAAATCTTTTATTTAAAAGATTAAAATGGTAATTTGTTTAAACCATTTGAAGAAAAGTTTTGGGTTTAAGTTGTGACTTAACTGAAATCCCATATCCATATGTTTTAAAATATCGCGCTCATTATTCGGTTTAGCCGGGAGAGGACCTTTGTGTCACATAACCCATTACGAATAAGTGATACGTCGTATATGGATAGCATTTGAAGACCGGTGTTGAAGACCGGGTATTTGCGAAAACGATAGGATAACCTATCGATTGTCTCTGCACTGGGTAGCTCCTGGTATAGAGATTCCCTAAGTGATGGGAAGTCCGATCAGGATTGTGAATACCCGGATTGCAAGGGCTTCTTCGGAAGTGCCTTCGGTTCTGTTCGAACCCGGAACAGACTTGTATGGTTACATGTCTGACATTACACTTTGAGATATAAAGCTGATTTCTTCCAAATACATTTCTGTTGGTGGTGGAGAATTTATTCTCTTAGCTTAACACCCTTCTCTGAGACGTACGAGCTCAGAGGTTATGTAGTTGAAGGCTATCAGCGATATACTCCCAATTTGGTAATGTGGCATGCTGAGTGTTGCTGTGTGTTGATCATTTATTGATCATTTGTGATCAAAGTGTGGCTTTGTGAAAAAGCGTAGCTTTGTGGACGAGACCTCATCGAACCTCACAGACCGGAAATGGTCGAAACATGAATGATGCGGCAAGGTTATGAGGGTCGCGCCCTTCAGGGTATGTCATTTCCTTCTGGAAAAGGGTGGTATCATGGTATGGAGCCCAGATACTTACTCATGTGGACACACTTTATTTATTATGTGTGATGTTGGTTACCGAGGCCTCGGATAAAGGTCCCAAAGGACCGGGGAATGGCATAGTCGTGAAGTAGTTACCTATACCGAGAGGTAACCCGGCCTTGTGTTGGCAGAGAGCCAGGTTGGTTCTCGGGACGTCCATCCAGAGGCGTACCCATTGACAGTGGGAAGTTCCTTAGCCCGACCATTTGTTGGAAATCCAAAGAAACAATATGAACCTTGTACGGTTTTAGTTGTATAACCTGGTATTGAATGTGGCGGTTACCTACTATTGAACATAGTAGCTATAGTAGGCATACAATAATTGTTGTATGTTGGCTAAGATTAATATTATACTTTCGAAATGTTTTCTGCACTATGCACTAGTAATAATATCAAAAAAATGATCTATTTTGCATAGTAAGCATCTTTGACTATCATAAGAAGAAATCTCCTTCAATTTTGCGTTTGCATTGTGTGTGTGGCGGGAGGTCTTATGGTAGTTTCATTTTCCAAAAGCATTGCGAAATTCAATTTTTCTTCGTTTTAAAGATAAACTGTTTTTGTTGCTCACACCAGCCCCACGACTGACTCGGAGTTTATTGTTCCCTTCCTAAACTCTGGGTGCCCATCATTTTCCACACGGGCAGTGTAGAGTTGGGTTTCTCAGATATTCAGGTTGAGTAGATTATCTGGAGCTAGTTCAGTTTTGGAGTTCATCGGAGTTGCTTATCTTTGTGCATAGAGGAAGGTGGTTCGAGCTTGATATTGGAGTTGTTGGAGTCATTCTCTGACTGATCATTTGGAGTTATCACTTCTGTTATTTCCGCTGCATCATTATTTATCTCTGATATTGTTGTATCATATTGATATCATTGTTGTATATCATTCTGGATATTGTATTCATTGGAGTTGTATATGATATCATTGATTTCTTTATTCTGCTGTGTTGTTATACTTGCTGTGTTATAAGCTCCGGGAAGCCAGATTCGGCGTTTGAATCTACGGCATTTGAGTACAAGTGAAGTACGGGTGCCGATTTTCGAAGGCCGAGTCTGGGATTTTCACATCTGGTATCAGAGCTGAAGGTTGAACTTTAGCTCAGGAGTATAACACATTAAGTAGCTCATTAGAGATAGGGTGAAGTATACCTTAGAATGAGTAATCCTTCAGATATCCGTTCGAATGCCTCAATAAATTCTCTTACTATCCACTGATAGTGAGTATGAGTGCAAGAAGAGGATGAGATATGGGATAGGGGAATACGACTATAAATGGTCAATACCCTGTAACAACAATGAAACAATCTTTTCTCTATCAATCTCTTTTGTTCGTCATCTTTTCTCAATTCTTCGATGATTTCTGGTAGATCCAGGAAGAAGATTCGATATATTAATATGGGACGTAAACTCCGGATGGACCAAAATTGTTTGTTTGGATGTATTGGTTGCTATGTTTGATAGGTATACTTTAGTTCTAAATTAAAATGTTTTGAATTTGTATCCATATATCTATCTATTCTTTGGGTCCCAATATATTCTACGAATGGTTAGTTATCCCTTTGAATTGACCGATGCCACTGCATACTTCGTAGATCTGGATAACCCGGGTATTTGTGAAGTGTTGAAACAGATTCGTTCTTGTATCAATTATTGATATTCTGATTTGGTAAGCCAAATGCAGAATAAATATTCAGTTTGATTTGATGAAACATTTTTCATCTATCTTTGTGTCTCCTTGGCAATTTCGAGGACGAAATTCTTTTAAGGGGGGAAGTCTGTAACGACCCCGGATTTTAATTAAATTTAAATTGATAATTAATTGAATTTTTGAATTAAAATTGTGAAATGTATCGATGAATTGAAGCGAGTTTCCCCAAGTTCAAATAAAAATGTGTTAAATTATTTGAATTTAAATCTTAAATATAAATGGTTTGAAAATAAATACAAGAGTATATACATTGACACAGGTATAAAATAAATAAATAAGTAATTTTAAAATTTAGAATTGATGGTTAATAATAATTTGAATTTATAGATTAAATACAAGACAATAAATAAAATTAATAATAATAATTTAAGATAGAGATAAATATATAAAAGGGTAAACTATAAAATCCAAAGTAACACTTAAATAAAATTTTAATAACATATTTAAAATAGAAATTACTTATACCATGAAATAAATAAATAATTATAAATGAAGTGTTTGGTAGTTAAGTTTAAATAAATAGAAATGAATATTTCAAATAAATGGTTGTGTGAAAATATGAAATGAACATAAGATAATTTTAAAAATATAACAACTTTAAAATTGACACTTAGGATTAATTCTGGAAATACATGTAGGAAGAAAGTCTGGCAAGTAATATAAAGACAAAGTTAAAAAGAAAGAAAACATATTCAAGAATGAAACAAGACAAGAGATAACATATAAAGTAAACAAATAATATATATAGTGAAGCTTGTAAAGAAAGCCACAAAATTATCTACAGCCGAAATGAAGATAAGTATGAACACTTGAAAAGAAAGAAATCATTACAAAGTAATAGAACATAAGTAGGTAGGCTTGAACAAGTACAAAACAAAATATCTTCAAGTATGTAACCAGACAATAAAAGAAAAAGGAAATTTTTTTTTATGTGAATAGCTTGCAAATGAAGACATAAAGGACATTAGCATTGAATGTTTGCATCTCTAAGTACATACAATATTCATATCAGCCACCACAGGAGGAAAATCTCTGACCTCTCTTGTACAACCAAATTATCACATTGTACAAAACATACCATCTGTATACTTCATTTTCTTATATCAATTCTTTCCATCAGTTCATTCATTTTAAAACTGAGAAATCTGAAATGAGCTTCAGCTCAAAACTAAAGAAAAAAGAAAAAGAAAATTCAATCAAAACAAACAACTTGAAACAATTTAAACCAAAGATCAGGAAAGGAAGATTTCAACTTGCAAGGTGCATCCTGTTTCAAAGTAAAAGCAAGCTCAGCTCTTTTCTTTCCTGGAATCTAATGTGAGTAAACATACTTTCTTGAAACTTAAATCTTGATAATTAGTTTATGAAAAATCTTATGTTTGCTATATATTATAAACAAGTTGTTTTGTGATGTTGCTGTTTACTGGAAACTCTACTATGTGATGTTCTTCAATATTTTAAGTTCCTGAGCAAAGAAAATAGAGAAAATTTTAATATTTCTTCATATAAATATTTTAAACTTAGGAACTTAAACAAAAACAAATTTGTTTAAACTTAAATCATGACCTAGAATTTGTTTAAGCTTGATAGTGGAGAATTTGACTCAGTAAACTCAATTTTACAGTAAAAAGAAATCATATGAATGATTTCGAATATTTTAGATTACTGATTTGATTATATAATTTGAATCTACATTCAAAGATAGGATTTTTAAAATTAATATGATGATTTTTAGTTAAGTGTGCAAGGTGCAGTTCCTAGTTGAACCAAATATGCATTTTAAACAAATTCCGGTGATCGAGCAAATCTTAGATGTTGAATTTTTGTTTAAAGCTAGTTTGTTGATCAACGATTTCAGGAAAATTGTTATTAAAATTATCTATTGCAAGAGATGAGAGAACGAGGTAAGAATATGGTTTAAGCTCGAGTTTTGTTGTGGTCTGGAATCGAGGTGATTTCGTCATCTCTGAGTGATCGAGCGTCACGTGGCTGGAGGGGAAGGTAGTGTGGAGGCTAAGGGTGGTGTAGCCGGAGTTTTGAAGTCTCCGGTGGCCGGAGACGTGGTTGCGAGGTGATTTTTGGTCGGAGTTTTAGTTCAAGTTGCTTCCAGTTCTGGGTCGATGGGTTCGATTTTTGTTCGAGCCTGGAAGCGTCGAGCTGGGTCCTTGTTTGGGGTCGTGGAGGTGCTAGTGTTTGTCGATGACGGTCGCGACGATCAATGGAGGTCGGCGGCGTGGTATCAGGTGCACTGCATGCACGTCGATCAGGGAAATCTGGGTTTCATGTTGCGCTCGGGTAATTCTCGCGCGTGAATGAAGAAGACTCGAAGCATTCGAGTGATAATCTCGGGGATTTTTGGAATTTGCTCGGGTTTTCGTTTTGCATAGGCTTGAGTAGTTTTAAATATGGTTGCCAGGTTTGGACTTTAGAGATTTTAACTTGATTTGAAAACAATTTGCAAATCAATCTTATATTTGAAAGATTCGAAAACTGTTTTGATTTGCTTTAGATTAAAATGAGTTTAAACTGTGAAAGTATGCTTTAATATGTGAACTTAAAGAAAATTTGACTCTAACTCTTTAAAATTCTTTTATAACAAAATATTACTTTAACATGTAATTATAAGGTTCAAAAAAAATTGGATTTAAATTTTATATAAGATTAATTGATTCTATTTTAAATCTAGGAATTCAAATGAAATTTAAATGTAAATTTGAAAATAACAGTTTTCAACATAATTGTGAGTGAAAAGTCAATCATTAATAAGGATGAGATTTGTCTTAAGTTAAACAAGATATAATGATGATTTATAATCCATAAATTTTTAAGTTAATTAGGATGAATAATTATTGTTTTGTATGAATAAAATTAGCAATTACAAGTTTAAAATTCATTAATTAAAGTTAAGTTAATTTAATTAAGAAATTAATTAAATTGTAATTAAGAACTAATTAAGTTTAAAATTAACACTTAATTTATTAAATAACCAGGATTAATTAATGGATTGTTAATGGTGAATCAATTTTTAATCAATGATGATTAATGTAAGTTAATTTCTTAGAAAAGGAATTAACGAATGTTTAATAGTTAATGAAGGTCATTAAGTAAGATTATTTAAATAATTAATTAATGTGATTAATTGTAACAATCGATTGGATTAATTAATTGATGATAACCATTTATGAAATTGTGTAAGTGTAATTACTTTATGGAAGTAATTAAGAAATTAATTGCTCATTGTAATCAGTTAAAAATAATTGATTAAGAATAATTATTAATTAAGAAGTAAATAATTAGTTGTTGTAATTAATTAAGAATAATTAATTAAGATTAATAATTGATTAAGGATTAATTAATGATAATTTATTAAATGTTTTGTAATTAATGATTAATTAACCAGGATTAGAAATTCATAAGAAATTAATTTGATTTGGATAAATCAGACAATTAACTGATCTTACTTATAAATGTTTGGATTTTATTGAACGAGTGAATTGTTTGATATCCCTGATCTGTGATGCTATGTGATATATTCTGATTTGTGATCTGTACTGTAGTTCATTTATCTGGGATGAATGTTATATATTATCTGTAATATTTATATATCTGTGATCTGTGAATGAAAAGATAAGCGTTATATTTCATACCGCTTATCAACTATATTTCATTCCTTTAATAAGTGATGATTTATTGATGTTGCACTACTGTGTGAAACCCCTGGACCACACTCTTACACACACAAATATGGATTTCACGAGGAAATCAGTTAAGTCATAGATGATTTAAATTTAATATTTTTGAAATTGAAATTTTAATTTCAATTGATTTTGAAAATGGATTTGGGTTAAATGTTAAAGCTTTTGAAAAGGTGTTTTCAAAGATAAAAGCTATTTTGAATAACTTGGTAACATTTCCAATTTGAATAATTTAATTTGAATTTAAATTCAAAATTTGAAATTGAATTCTATGATTGGAAATTATGGTTAAAGATGTTATAAATGTGTTTATATGAAGTTAAACCATTTTAAAAGTATAATTTTGAGAATTTGGATTTAACCCAAGAACCTTAACTCGTATAAATGAATCAGATTTCCAAAATGAAAACTGTGACGACCGCCCATGACCCCTGCACCGAATCTAAAGATAGAGCGCTGTAAAGTGTGCCAGACGACCATGGACGATTGTCAAGGTAAGATTTAGAACAACAGAATCTATCGTATTACTCACAGCGCATAGACAAAATACAATAGAACATATGTATAGTGAAGCTTTACAGAACAAAATGACATCATATAAAACTCCATAATAGTTGAATACAAGCATCCACATAGTCAATACATCCAGCCTCACTACATATCTCTCAGAGAATACAAAACAGCGGAATATCTAGTACATATAAGAAGAAAATAATATGCAACCCTCCAGCTCGTCTTCGATATCAGCATCGTGAGAGGAGAACAGCACCTGTCACCTGCTACCTAGTCTGCCCGTCCCAAAATGGACGAACAGCCCAAGGCAATAAGAATTAAAAACATAAAGCCTTGAGTCAGACAACAGTCTTAGTGAGCAGTAAATTAACCAACAACATACCAAAAGAGCATAAAGGAAAAGGAATAGGAATACAACCCTCCCACTCCAACCTCATTCTACAGTGATAGCCCCCAGACACACACTAAGCAGAAGTAAACATAGCAGAGCATACAATTTAAAGTAAAGCTACTATCACTCGAGTCAAGGGCGATGTTTTCCAAGTACCAAGGCCTAAATCAGATAAGCACCCAGAAAATACCGCTCTTGAGTCCGAATGACGATACAACCAAACATCCATGACTCTGGCTATCACTGTTATCACTACTTCGATATCACCGTTAATTGAATGACCGGCACATTCTTTCAGCCGTCCGTCAAGGGCTAATGGAAACCCCGGTTCTAGACATAACTCCCGCACGTCGTCGCAGCCCGTGCCTAGGACTATCGAATCTGCCCAGAGTACTCGACCATCAACAGTTGGCCGTTGGGACTATCGAATCTGCCCAAACGTACTCTTGCTTAGAGCATGCTAGAACCTTCAACAACGATGCTATCCAAGCCTCCTAGTCATCCTCCTCGACGACTATTCTCATATCCATTCATTATCCTCAACTCGAATCATATCACCGAGTTATCAACACGCTTGGAATGATCCCGTCTGGATTAGACCAAGTCTTCATCATATGATAGCTTCGCTTCATTACATCCTCGCAAAGCCTCATCTCAACATCACATCATCGAATCTATGCATAAGAGCTTCATCATTCCGCTACATATGCCACGAGCAGCTTTTCCAATTCAAGAGCCTTTCCCTTAGCTTTTGAATCGTCTTCGATCTAAATCTAATCATCAATCATTTAGTTCATAACAATCAATCAAATCAAACATCAATCCAAGCAATCAAGCATTCAAAAATGATCTAAGTAGACAATTATAACAATAATGGCATTTTCGTAATTAAAGAGTTGAAAGTCCAATAAGCATGAAAACATGGATTATATCTCTACAAACTTGATGAATGAACTTGCATAGGTTAACATATGATAAAATGGATGTAACATCATCATGAACAATGGATCTATATGGATCTACACTTTGGATGAAGAAAATGCATGGAAATCTCTATTCTAACACCAAATCGAGCCAACAATCCGATATACTCCTTTGGATCCGTGTGAGAGATAATCACCACTCACCAAATCACCTAAACAATCCAAAAGATAACAACTTCAGATCTGGACAGCGAAGAACTAAGCTAGATCGGACAAGATCTCACTTCAACCGATGAAATCTCTCTTCAATGGATGAAGATCTTCAACTTTAGCTCTTGGATCTTCGATCTTGATCTTCGATTTGGATGGATGGAAGCACTAGATTAGAGTGGAGAAAAGAAGTGAAGAAGTGTAGATGTCGAGCTCTCAAAATGGCAGCACTTCGTCGCTTCAAAAACCGGTGCCAAAAAGTGAGCCAAACCCTTCTATTTATAGGCAGAAAATGACCTTAACTCGTCCGCCTCCTTAAGTCGTCGCCGACTTAACACCCTCTTCCGACTTACGACTTAACTGCCTCGCCGACCTACGACTTAACCATATGACCGACCTAACGAAGCAGACTCATCATACTGCCGCAAAACCCAAGTCCTAAGTCGGTTGACGACTCAACAACTTAACACAGGAGACGACCTACCGACTCACAACTCAACACACGCTGCCGACTCAACTACCTACCGACTCACAACTCAACACACGCTGCCGACTCAACTACCTACCACAGGGGACGACCTACCGACCCAATTACCCTGCCGACCTATCCTTAACTCGCTTATCCCGGTAAGCCGCTAACTACCTTAAGTCGGAGAAACTCTTAGGTCGTCTAAGTCTTAAGTCGGTCAAACCTATAAGTCGGTCCATCCTATGAGTCGTTAACTCGGTACAACCCTTAAGTCGGTGGACACTAACTCGCTAACCACCTTAAGTCGGCCAAACCTATAGGTCGCTCAACTCTTTATCTCCTAGGTCAGCAAACCGGTCGACCGACTCATCCTTAAGTCGCCCACTTTCTTAGGTCGGTCCAACACCATAAGTCGTTCCACCCACCTATTCTACACACGACCTAAGTCCAGTCCTACACGACTCAACTCCGAACGACTTAAACTACACTACAACCTAAGCCTCTACACGAGTTAACTTCCATACGACTTAAGTTTTTGGTTGACTAAAATCTAAACAACTTAACAACATCAATCAACTTAATGTCGATAGTTTTACAATCATTCGATCCGTAAAAATACGGGTCGTTACATTCTCTCCCCCTTAGGAATTTCGCCCCCGAAATTCCAAGCAATCATAGCAATCAAAGACTATTCTGTACGCCTACCATCCATAGCAATCAACAAACCATTCATCCAATTCTAGCTTAGCGTACAGAATTCTAAGACTTAGAACAAGTTACAATATCGCGAGATGAGACGACACCTTAGGGCCATACCTTGAAGAGTTCAGGATGAGCTGCCTTCATCCTCTCTTCCACCTCCCACGTACAGTCGTTATCATCATCACTCCATTGTATCTTGAGCAACTTAACTACCTTCCTCCTAAGCTGTTTCGTGTCAGTTTCAACAACACGAAGCGGCTTACGAGGTCTTCTATCGACTGGATCAACTTCTAAGTCTTCACAGCTATCAGCAGAAACTACCGTACTCGAGTCGTGCACATACTTCCGTAGATATGATACGTGAAAAACATTGTGCACACCCGACATCTTCTCCGGTAACTCCAATCTGTAAGCGAGCTTTCCAATTCGCTCGATGATCGGGAATGGTCCAACAAATCTCGGAGTCAATTTTCCTTTCTTCCCGAATCGAATAACATTCTTCAGAGGAGAAATCTTCACAAAAACCATATCACCAACGTCGAATTCCAAATCCTTTCGACGCTTATCGGCATAACTCTTCTGACGATCTTGGGCTGCCTTCATTCGTTGCCGAATGATTTCTATACAATCTGAAGTCTGTCGAATCATTTCTGGACCAAGTATCAGCTTCTCTCCAGTTTCCAACCAACATGTCGGAGAGTTACACGGTCTTCCATACAACGCCTCATACGGTGCCATACCAATGCTTGACTGGTAACTGTTGTTGTACGCAAACTCCACCAAATGAAGGTGATCTTCCCATGATCCTCCGAAATCCAAAACACAAGCTCTAAGAAGATCTTCCAAAACTCGGTTGACTCTCTCGGTCTGACCATCTGTTTGGGGGTGATAAGCTGTACTCAAACACAACTCGGTTCCCAAAACTTCCTGGAAGCTCTTCCAAAATCCACTAGTGAACAATGGGTCTCGATCGCTCACTATACTCTTCGGAATACCATGGAATCGGACTATCCACTTAACATACAACTCAGCCAACTTTGATGCCGTCCTAGTCGATCGAACAGGAATGAATCTTGCACTCTTGGTCAAACGATCAACGATAACCCAAATCCCTTCATTTCCCGTTCTGGTTCTAGGCAATCCATCAATAAAATCCATCGACACCTGTTCCCACTTCCATGTAGGAACTTCTAATGGCTGAAGCAATCCACTTGGCTTCTTCTGTTCGGCTTTTACCAACTGGCAGTTCATACACTTGGAAATGAAATCTCCAACATCCTTCTTCATGCCTTCCCAGTAGTAGGTTCTATTCATATCCCGATACATCTTATTCCCACCTGGATGAATTGTCAACTTTGAGTGATGACTTTCCTTCAGCACTTCACTCCTTAATTCATCTATATCGGGAACAACTAGTCGTCCTTGCTTCCGAAGCCAACCCTCTCGATCGACCTCGAATCCTTTATCCTTTTCTGGATCCAATCCAGATTCCAATTCACGGATAATCTTGACAAGCTTATCATCTCGCTTTTGGCCCTCGCCAATCCTTTCCACAAGAGTGGGTCTTATCGATAAGTTTGCCAACATCTCAGGTTCTAATTCACATCTAGGCCTGAAGTCAAATCCAACTAAATACTCGAGACTCTTTCATTCTGAAAACATGGCTCCCAATCCTGCATGTCTTCGACTTAACGCATCTGCCACTGCGTTACCTTTTCCCGGAGTATAAGCTATACCAAAATCATATGATGCCAAAAACTCTAGCCAACGTTGCTACCGAAGATTCAAATCCTTTTGGGAGAAAAGATACTTCAACGACTTGTGATCCGTAAACAACTCGAATCGAACTCCCAACAAATAATGCCTCCACATCTTCAGAGCAAATACAATCGCCGCTAATTCCAAATCATGAGTTGGGTAATTCCTTTCATGCGGCTTCAGTTGTCGACTGGCATACGCAACAACTTTATCCTTCTGCATCAGCACTGCTCCAAGTCCAGTACCACATGCGTCGGTGTAAACCACCATCTCATCATTCCCACTAGGAATAGTCAAAACAGGAGCACTCGTCAATCTCTCTTTCAGGATTCCGAAAGCTTGCTCACACTTAGCATCCCAACTGAACACTTGGTTCTTCTTTGTCAATCCTGTTAATGGGGCAGCTACCTTGGAGAAGTCTTTGATAAACCGTCGATAATATCCTGCTAATCCAAGAAAACTTCTCACATCAGATGCATTCTTAGGTCTAACCCAATCCTGGATTGCTGCCACCTTAGCGGGATCAACCGCTATTCCATTTCCAGAAATCACATGGCCTAAGAACCTCACTTCACTCTTCCAGAAGTGACACTTCGAAAACTTAGCCTTCAGCTGATGTTTCCGTAAGATTTCCAAAACAATACGCAAGTGCGTCTTGTGCTCTTCTTCAGTTCTGGAATAAATCAGAATATCATCCACGAACACAAGTACAAACTTGTTCAACTGATCTCTGAACACTCTATTCATGAGGTCCACAAAATATGCTGGTGCGTTGGTCAATCCAAACGGCATTACCAGCCACTCAAAGAAACCAGATGGTGTCCGAAAAGCAGTCTTCGGCACACTATCCCTAGCCACTCTCAACTGGTGAAATCCCGTTGCCAAATCCATCTGAGAAAACACCTTAGCTTCGTGAAGCTGATCAAACAAGTCATCTATTCTTGGCAATGGATACTTGTTCTTCTTAGTCACCTTATTCAGCTCACGATAATCCACACACAATCTCAATGATCCATCTGCCTTGGTTGCGAACACAACTGGTGCACCCCACTCGGACACACTACGCCGAATGAATCCTTTCTGTAAAAGGTCATCTACTTGCACCCTCAACTCCTGCTGTTCCTTAGGCGCCATCCGCCTAAGAGGCATCACAACAGGTCTGGCTCCTTCAACTAGATCTATACGAAACTCGATCTCTCTATGCGGCGGCAACCCTTTGACTTCGTCAAAGACATCCTCGAATCCATTAGCGATCGGCACTGATGACAGTCCATCCCGTGGAACAACTAGCGAATACATGAAGCTCATGAAGACGCCTTCTTCATGCTTACATCGTATCACAATCTTTCGCCCCTCCACATTCTCGATTGTCACTTCCAACCTTTCGCAATCAACCTTAGCCGCATACTTCCTAAGCCAGTCCATACCCAAGATAATTCCGAACCCCGCAAAGTTTAGAACAAAACAATCACAAACAAAAGAGCAACCATGACTCGACACAACTAGACCACGGCATAACATACACAAACAAGACGAACCCCCAACTGGATTAGTCACAACCAATGGCCTATCAACAATATCCGGTTCCAAACCTAACCGGTCTACGAGTTCATTACAAACAAACGAATGCGACGCTCCAGTATCAAACAGAACTCTAACTGGAACACCACATAAGAAAAGAGTACCTTGAACCACCACACTCTTTCCCTTCTCTTCAGTAGTAGGAGCTTTCGAAGACGACGGAACAGCTCCTAAAGCATAAGCTTGCACAATCTGCCTGTCCTTCCTTGGTTCTGGACAATTCTTCCTGAAATGCCCCGGCTTGTCACAGTTGTGACACTTCATCGGTGCCTTCGGATTCTTACAATCCTTAGAGAAATGGCCCTTCTGCTGACAATTGTAGCAAGTCACCTCGCCTTTCGGCTTCTTCTGGCCATCCTTACCCTTCTGCTGCTGCTGCTTCCTCTTCTGGTTTCCACCCTACTGTGGTTTAGATTCTCCCTTGGTCACAGCAACAACAGATCCTTCCTTAGGAAACAGACTCTCATGCCTAAGAGCTTTCTCTACAAGCTTCTCAAATGAATCGTCCAAATGATCCACCAACTGTCTCCCAAGATAGCTATCCAAGCCGGTCACAAACTTCTCATTCTTCTGGTAAGCAGACTCAATATATGACCGGGCATATTTGGACAAAGCTTCAAACTCAGAAACATACTCAAGAACTGATCTTCCACCCTGCTTGAGTTCTACAAACTTCTTGAACAGAACAGACTTCTGAGCTGTAGAAATGAACTTAGCTTCAAATCTAGCTTGGAATTGCTCCCAAGTAATCTCTTCCTCCGCAGTATTGATGGTAATAGAGTTCCACCAATCAGAGGCTCTCCCTTGAAGCTGCCTTGATGCCAACTTCCTCTTAGTTGCATCATCAATTCCCAAATCACTAAAGATCCTTCTACAAGCATCTATCCATCTCTGGACTTCGATAGTTGAGTCTGTTCCCAAGAAAACTCTCCCTCCAAGAGCAGTATAGTCCTTGCACAACTTAGCAAAATCCACTGGTTTCGGAGTTTGGACTTGAACTCCAACATCAACTGCCGCCCCTGGAACTGGTATCCTTCTCATGATCGAAGTCATCATAGCTTCGAACATGGCTGCATAATCAGCAGTCTCTTCAGTAGCACGGCCTTCCCTAGCAGCTGGTCTCCCTCTTCGACTCATTCTCAATATCTATAAAAAGGAATGATTAGAACATCTAGAGAAACAACTGCATAAAGGACTCAAACTCTACTAAGCTACTATATTATATATAGTAATCATCCATCAAAATACAATTACGTCTCTCATACGTAGTTACGACGGCGAGCGTTGGGTAAAATCGATTAACCAATGCTCTGATACCAAATGTGACGACCGCCCATGACCCCTGCACCGAATCTAAAGATAGAGCGCTGTAAAGTGTGCCAGACGACCATGGACGATTGTCAAGGTAAGATTTAGAACAACAGAATCTATCGTATTACTCACAGCGCATGGACAAAATACAATAGAACATATGTATAGTGAAGCTTTACAGAACAAAATGACATCATATAAAACTCCATAATAGTTGAATACAAGCATCCACATAGTCAATACATCCAGCCTCACTACATATCTCTCAGAGAATACAAAACAGCGGAATATCCAGTACATATAAGAAGAAAATAATATGCAACCCTCCAGCTCGTCTTCGATATCAGCATCGTGAGAGGAGAACAGCACCTGTCACCTGCTACCTAGTCTGCCCGTCCCAAAATGGACGAACAGCCCAAGGCAATAAGAATTAAAAACATAAAGCCTTGAGTCAGACAACAGTCTTAGTGAGCAGTAAATTAACCAACAACATACCAAAAGAGCATAAAGGAAAAGGAATAGGAATACAACCCTCCCACTCCAACCTCATTCTACAGTGATAGCCCCCAGACACACACTAAGCAGAAGTAAACATAGCAGAGCATACAATTTAAAGTAAAGCTACTATCACTCGAGTCAAGGGCGATGTTTTCCAAGTACCAAGGCCTAAATCAGATAAGCACCCAGAAAATACCGCTCTTGAGTCCGAATGACGATACAACCAAACATCCATGACTCTGGCTATCACTGTTATCACTACTTCGATATCACCGTTAATTGAATGACCGGCACATTCTTTCAGCCGTCCGTCAAGGGCTAATGGAAACCCTGGTTCTAGACATAACTCCCGCACGTCGTCGCAGCCCGTGCCTAGGACTATCGAATCTGCCCAGAGTACTCGACCATCAACAGTTGGCCGTTGGGACTATCGAATCTGCCCAAACGTACTCTTGCTTAGAGCATGCTAGAACCTTCAACAACGATGCTATCCAAGCCTCCTAGTCATCCTCCTCGACGACTATTCTCATATCCATTCATTATCCTCAACTCGAATCATATCACCGAGTTATCAACACGCTTGGAATGATCCCGTCTGGATTAGACCAAGTCTTCATCATATGATTGCTTCGCTTCATTACATCCTCGCAAAGCCTCATCTCAACATCACATCATCGAATCTATGCATAAGAGCTTCATCATTCCGCTACATATGCCACGAGCAGCTTTTCCAATTCAAGAGCCTTTCCCTTAGCTTTTGAATCGTCTTCGATCTAAATCTAATCATCAATCATTTAGTTCATAACAATCAATCAAATCAAACATCAATCCAAGCAATCAAGCATTCAAAAATGATCTAAGTAGACAATTATAACAATAATGGCATTTTCGTAATTAAAGAGTTGAAAGTCCAATAAGCATGAAAACATGGATTATATCTCTACAAACTTGATGAATGAACTTGCATAGGTTAACATATGATAAAATGGATGTAACATCATCATGAACAATGGATCTATATGGATCTACACTTTGGATGAAGAAAATGCATGGAAATCTCTATTCTAACACCAAATCGAGCCAACAATCCGATATACTCCTTTGGATCCGTGTGAGAGATAATCACCACTCACCAAATCACCTAAACAATCCAAAAGATAACAACTTCAGATCTGGACAGCGAAGAACTAAGCTAGATCGGACAAGATCTCACTTCAACCGATGAAATCTCTCTTCAATGGATGAAGATCTTCAACTTTAGCTCTTGGATCTTCGATCTTGATCTTCGATTTGGATGGATGGAAGCACTAGATTAGAGTGGAGAAAAGAAGTGAAGAAGTGTAGATGTCGAGCTCTCAAAATGGCAGCACTTCGTCGCTTCAAAAACCGGTGCCAAAAAGTGAGCCAAACCCTTCTATTTGTAGGCAGAAAATGACCTTAACTCGTCCGCCTCCTTAAGTCGTCGCCGACTTAACACCCTCTTTCGACTTACGACTTAACTGCCTCGCCGACCTACGACTTAACCATATGACCGACCTAACGAAGCAGACTCATCATACTGCCGCAAAACCCAAGTCCTAAGTCGGTTGACGACTCAACAACTTAACACAGGAGACGACCTACCGACTCACAACTCAACACACGCTGCCGACTCAACTACCTACTGACTCACAACTCAACACACGCTGCCGACTCAACTACCTACCACAGGGGACGACCTACCGACCCAATTACCCTGCCGACCTATCCTTAACTCGCTTATCCCGGTAAGCCGCTAACTACCTTAAGTCGGAGAAACTCTTAGGTCGTCTAAGTCTTAAGTCGGTCAAACCTATAAGTCGGTCCATCCTATGAGTCGTTAACTCGGTACAACCCTTAAGTCGGTGGACACTAACTCGCTAACCACCTTAAGTCGGCCAAACCTATAGGTCGCTCAACTCTTTATCTCCTAGGTCAGCAAACCGGTCGACCGACTCATCCTTAAGTCGCCCACTTTCTTAGGTCGGTCCAACACCATAAGTCATTCCACCCACCTATTCTACACACGACCTAAGTCCAGTCCTACACGACTCAACTCCGAACGACTTAAACTACACTACAACCTAAGCCTCTACACGAGTTAACTTCCATACGACTTAAGTTTTTGGTTGACTAAAATCTAAACAACTTAACAACATCAATCAACTTAATGTCGATAGTTTTACAATCATTCGATCCGTAAAAATACGAGTCGTTACAAAAACTGTTTGTTTTAAAAGAATAAAAGCTTTCAGATAAGAAATGAAATTCCAGTTTGATTAAAGGAATTTCAAGATTGAATTGAAAAAATGGTTTTCCAAGTTATGAGTGAATTCTTTTTGAAAGCTATGAATTGAATCTATTTATCTTTAACAGATTTAAAATGGTGATTTGTTTAAACCATTCGAAATGAAATTGTTTTGAAAGCTATCAGTTAAATCTTTGATTTAAAGATTTAACGAGTTAATCCAATTTAAATAGAAATTGATTTGTAAAATCTATGGATGAATCCTTGTGAAACTGGGTGAACCTTATGAATTAAATCTTTTATTTAAAAGATTAAAATGGTAATTTGTTTAAACCATTTGAAGAAAAGTTTTGGGTTTAAGTTGTGACTTAACTGAAATCCCATATCCATATGTTTTAAAATATCGCGCTCATTATTCGGTTTAGCTGGGAGAGGACCTTTGTGTCACATAACCCATTCCGAATAAGTGATACGTCGTATATGGATAGCATTTGAAGACCGGTGTTGAAGACCGGGTATTTGCGAAAACGATAGGATAACCTATCGATTGTCTCTGCACTGGGTAGCTCCTGGTATAGAGATTCCCTAAGTGATGGGAAGTCCGATCAGGATTGTGAATACCCGGATTGCAAGGGCTTCTTCGGAAGTGCCTTCGGTTCTGTTCGAACCCGGAACAGACTTGTATGGTTACATGTCTGACATTACACTTTGAGATATAAAGCTGATTTCTTTCAAATACATTTCTGTTGGTGGCGGAGAATTTATTCTCTTAGCTTAACACCCTTCTCTGAAACGTACGAGCTCAGAGGTTATGTAGTTGAAGGTTATTAGCGATGTACTCCCAATTTGGTAATGTGGCATGCTGAGTGTTGCTGTGTGTTGATCATTTATTGATCATTTGTGATCAAAGTGTGGCTTTGTGAAAAAGCGTAGCTTTGTGGACGAGACCTCATCGAACCTCACAGACCGGAAATGGTCGAAACATGAATGATGCGGCAAGGTTATGAGGGTCACGCCCTTTAGGGTATGTCATTTCCTTCTGGAAAAGGGTGGTATCATGGTATGGAGCCCAGATACTTACTCATGTGGAAACACTTTATTTATTATGTGTGATGTTGGTTACCGAGAGCTCGGATAAAGGTCCCAAAGGACCGGGAAATGGCATAGTCGTGAAGTAGTTACCTATACCCAGAGGTAACCCGGCCTTGTGTTTGCAAAGAGCTAGGTTGGTTCTCGGGACGTCCATCCAGAGGCGTACCCATTGACAGTGGGAAGTTCCTTAGCCCGACCATTTGTTGGAAATCCAAAGAAACAATACGAACCTTGTACGGTTTTAGTTGTATATCCTGCTATGGAATGTGGCGGTAACCTGCTATTGAACATAGTAGCTATAGTAGGCATACAATAATGGTTGTATGTTGGCTAAGATTAATATTATACTTTCGAACTGTTTTCTGCACTATGCACTAGTAGTAATATCAAAAAAAATGATCTGTTTTGCGTAGTAAGCATCTTTGACTATCATAAGAAGAAATATCCTCCAATTCTACGTTTGCATTGTGTGTGTGGCGGGAGGTCTTATGGTAGTTTCATTTTCCAAAAGCATTGCGAAATTCAATTTTACTTTGTTTTAAAGTTAAACTGTTTTTGTTGCTCACACCAGTCCCACGACTGACTCGGAGTTTATTGTTCCCTTCCTAAACTCTGGGTGCCCACCATTTTCCACACGGGCAGTCTAGAGTTGGTTTCTCAAATATTCAGGTTGAGTAGATTATCTGGAGCTAGTTCAGTTTTGGAGTTCATCGGAGTTGCTAATCTTTGTGCATAGAGGAAGGTGGTTCGAGCTTGATATTGGAGTTGTTGGAGTCATTCTCTGACTGATCATTTGGAGTTATCACTTATGTTATTTCCGCTGCATCATTATTTATCTCTGATATTGTTGTATCATATTGATATCATTGTTGTATATCATTCTGGATA
Organism: Allium fistulosum; assembly: GCA_030737815.1. Taxonomy (NCBI): domain Eukaryota; kingdom Viridiplantae; phylum Streptophyta; class Magnoliopsida; order Asparagales; family Amaryllidaceae; genus Allium; species Allium fistulosum. The sequence goes on along the minus strand of CM060903.1, from coordinate 837,778,556 downwards.
TTGTATTCATTGGAGTTGTATATGATATCATTGATTTCTTTATTCTGCTGTGTTGTTATACTTACTGTGTTATAAGCTCCGGGAAGCCAGATTCGGCGTTTGAATCTACGACATTTGAGTACAAGTGAAGTACGGGTGCCGATTTTCGAAGGCCGAGTTTTTGGACTCTTACACAATCCAGAACCAAATCAATATACATTCACTTCTCATTAATATTCATTGAATTGATTTTCAATTTAATCAAATTTGATTAGTTTACATTCACTAATTTACATTCAAGTTAGTTTGCTTTCAATTCAAATCAAATTCAATTTTATTTTGATTCGCTTACTATCAATTTGAATTCAATTATTTAGCTTCCAATTTGATTAATTTAATTTCATTAACATTTAATGAATCTCTATACAATCAACTAACATCCATCTAACAACCAATGTATATCCAACATTACCAAATTAATTTACTTTACTTCGTTTACCATCAATTTGGTTCAACACTTTTTAATTTCAATTGGTTTAACATCTAATTGACTTTCATTCAATTATCAATTCCCAATTTTATTAGTTTTCAATGAATTAACACCTACATCCACTATTCCATATTTCATTTACTAATCTACTTCATTAGTTCAATTCATTCATTAATTCAATTGCTAATTGATTTTACATTTCAAGTTGAATTTCACTTTATAGCTCAAAATATATATTCATTTAAACTACTTCATTTTATTAATTTCTTATTATCCAACTTACTTTGCATATTCACTTTATTTATCCAAAATCAACTTCATTCAACATTACTTAAGTTATGTTTCATTTCATCTTCACTTGCATTTATCTTCACTATACAACTTAAGTTCACTATTAACTTAATTCAAATTCTATTTTATTTTGCTTAACAAAATTGTTTAACCATTTTAACAATTGGTTTTACTTAAATTTTCTCATTTTATAAGCTATACAACTTATTTGCTTAAACTTCAAAATTCAACTTGGATTTCAAATTCAAATTTGTTTATCACAACGAAACTTAAATTTTCAATTTACTATTAGGAGCAAATCTATCACATAGAAACTCGAAAATGGTACTGATGATGTTGCAGTCATCACCCTTATTATTTCCCAATAACAGTAGTGAATTCAGTGCTTTATATTCTTTTCAAAAATAAATCCTTTTATTTATAAATCACATTTACAAATCTTTTACTTATATAATTTTACTATTTCACTTTTCTTATATAAGATTCATTCCAAATTTACTTATCTTATTTAGATTTATAATAATATAATCTCTTTAACTTTGAAAAATAACTTTCAAAATCAACGGATTCAAATTCTCAAATTCTTAGTTTAAATTCATTTCTTTTACAACTCATATTTATAAATATACTCGTGTTGTTCCATTTCTTATATATAAGATTATTTCACAATTATAAATCATATTAATTATAATGCCATACTTTATAATTCATTTGCTTATACAATTTATCCTTTTACAATTGTTGCTTTTATTTAAATTATTCAAACATCTTTTATTAGCTTATATATATTTACATTTTCAAACAACCAAACAATTCATTTATATACACTATAATATTTCTGAAAAATCATTTCCTTTACATATAAAATATAATCGAGGTAAAATTATTTCATTTACCCAATTTAAAATAATACCATGTCGACTTGCCTCGTTTAAGTGTTTGGAAATCCCTATCGATAATATGGCATCCCACATACCGACCAGAATTCACAAACAACTCAACGGATAAGCAAACACAATATAAAACATTTTATATGCACTAACAAATACGCGCTCATATATATAATACACCCAACTCAATCTAGGGTGCTACTGTCCCTATCTATACTGAGTACACATCAAAGCTTAGGAATATACAAAATCTAAGCTCTGATACCAAATGTGACGACCCGACAACTCCTGCGCCCACCCCGGTAGGCTTTTCAACAATCCTGCTACCCTTCTGCTTTTCAACATGGGGACACTCCTTCTTTTCAACATGGAGGTGACCACAAGTGGTACTTCGGATCTGCTTTTACGGCAAGCCTCTCGACTATTAACCAACCCTTTCACACTAGGGACATGTAGGGGTAAGAGTCTAAGCTTCATCACTGTTCACAAAGCGAGAAACCCCTATCATGCTGAACATAATCAAACAAATCTGATACCCTCTGAATCGACAATAAACCACACATGTCCGACCCAAAAAGCACAGACCGACTGTGATAACCTGGATTTTTAGATATTTGTTAAATGGAAATTAACAGGATTTAATCTATTAAAACACTGATTTATTATTTAAATGTGATAATCTCTCTATAAATATATATATTTTAAACTTGAGTTTTCAATAAGTTTTAAATTAAAAAGTTCATTTGTTTTAAATACTCTTTCATTTTAAGATTCTAACATAAGATAAAATTGGTTTGGGAATTTTGTATGTAGAGTTAAAATATGTTTCTCAAGTTTATAAACAGATGATACATTTAATTGGATCAAAACATAAGTTATTTATGAATAAATATTTATTTGAATTCACATATGTATATTTATATAAATCTAAAAGCTTTAGTTATTAAAAGGTAAATACATTTTATATACATGTAGATATTACATAATTATATATACATAGCTTAAATAAATTTAATAAAAGACATAAATGACACTAGTAAGCACCTATAAGTCATAAAGCAAAACCAGATAAGTAATGTATGTGTATGAATTTAGATATGCAAAGCTAAAAAAATAATATCTATGAACATAGGAATCAAAAAGATAAGTATGAAAATATGAAAGAGACATTTACATTAAATGCTGTCAATTCTAGCACAAGATGAGTCATTTCACAACCAAAACAAAATCATCTCCACCTTCACAAATCTAGACTGGTCAACGAAAAATAAAAAAAATGTAATAAAAATAAAAATAAAGAAGCTTGCTGTATACAACAAAAACAGAATGCAGTATACTTTCTTTATATATATCCCCTACCGTGTTTTATTCTTCTCATTCGATCAACAAATAAAAAAAACAGAGAAAACAAAACAACCATTATAAAATAAAGGAATCAGAGCAACTCAATTAAATAGTAGAGCAGACAACAGGATCATCCAAGCACCTCAAACAGTGAGTGAACTTTGAAGTAGCAGTACTTCCTAAAGAGGTGAGTGATAATTTATTTTAAAATCTTAATTATATGAATCTGGTTGCTTGAACAATATATGGAATGAGTATGCTATGTGAAAATTTATAAGTGTATTCTTCTGTGTATATCTGTGAATGCAAATTAGTATGTGTATATGTTGTAATCTGTTTCTAGACTCCTGATTCAAACAGGAAACCACCATTTCTTGAACAAATCCTTGTTAGGTTTGAAGTTTCAAACAAAAATAGTTTGTTTACCATAAACTTAAGCTTTACAATTTAATTAAGTTACAATTAACCGGAGATGCATCTGAGAACCCAAAGGAACAGTGTGACAGTTGTTTTTGTCAAGATTTCAAACATTCTAATTCAATGTTTCAGGTATGTAAACTGGAACTCCATCCAGAAACATGATTTTTAAAATTAAAACCATAATTTTAGTGTTAAAATGAAAGTGTAGTTCTTGTTTGTTCAGATGGCGGTTGCCTCTGGCGATACCAATGGTCTGAAGGGTCGGGGTTTCTTCTGGTTGTAATAGAGTGATCAGAGGTTATGGCAAAAATATCAGGTGGATGATCGAGGTAAGGTGGCGACGGCAGGAGGTCAAGATTGATTTTAAACCTAGTTTTAGTGGATGTCGGGAATTGCTTCAGCATTCATCCTCTGGTGGATCGAGTGTTACCATGCTTTGGGTAATGATAGACTAGACGTAGGTGAAGCTGTGGCCAGAGCCTCTGGGTTTCTGATGATCGAAAATTGAAGGGCGAGGTGAATTCCAGGATTTGTAGTCTGGAGGTTCCAGTTTGGGTTTGAATAGTGGATTTTGATTTCGAGGGGAATTATCGGTTCTGGTGATCGAGTAAGGTTGCATGGGTGATCGATGACTTGTGTAAGTCATCGTGGTCGATCGAAGATGGGTGGATGGCCGGTGCATGTGCACTGTGCACATTACTGGTGGTGTTGATTTGTTGGTTTGAGCAGAAGTGAGAACTCGAGTTTTTCTCGAGCAGTTGCGTGCTTTGCCCGAAGCAACAAGGATTTCGACCCGAAGTCAAGTGGGTATGGTCTCGGGTAGATTGAGTTGTTACAGGTTTTAAACCTGTCCGTTTTAAAATTTTTAAATTGAATTAAAATTTGGAAGAAGTTATAAATTAAAGTTTTAAATCTGAATTCAAATCTAAATTTGTATCCTAGTTTGGAATAAAATAAAATTTTATAAAATTTAAATATGTTAACAACTTAAAATATAAAGTATAATTTAACTGGTTTGAAATTAAAAATGAATTTGATTTAAACTCTTTTAAGTTTCTTTTATAAGATAAGTTCTTCTTAAACATGTGATTTTAAAAGTTTTGAAATTGTTCTTAAACTTGTTGAAGTTTTGTTGAAGTTAAGTTAGTATCCATTTTAAATCTTAAATTTGAAATGAAATTTAAAAGTAAATTAGAAAGTAAATTGTTTCCAAATACTTTTGCTAATGACAATTTGGTCATAAATAAGGGAAATGTTTTTATCTTAAAGTTAATAAGACTTAAATGATTTGTGATTCATCAAATTTTTAGGGAAATTAAAATGGATAAATTAATTTAATTAATGATTTGAATAAACTTAATTACAATTTAAGGGTTATAAATTTAGTAGAGGATAATTAATTGGAAACTTAGGATTTATTAAATAAGATGATAATTGCTTGATGAATAAATTGAGGAAATTTGTCAAGAGTAAATTAATTACCCAAGTGATTAAAGTAATATTACTTGATGAAAATAATTAAGAGATAATTAGACTACTTAAAGCATAATTACTTAATGTAAGTATTTGAAGGGTTAAATCGTTAATGTAATTTATTAATCAAAGTTTAATTGATGTGATCAATTAAGAATTAATTAAGTAATTAGGGAGAATTACGGAAGCTGGATAATTGAGAATGATTGGTTAATTCAAATGGTTGTAGTTAGTCTATGAAGACCTAAACAGGGTTAGGTGAATAACTCTTTAGTGATTAATTTAATTTGAGTTAATTAAATTAATTATAGTATGGATTTATAAGTTCTGCTTATGGATGATTAGATTGAATGTTTATGCTATATTGATGCCCTGATATGAGATTTGGGATGCTGTATGAGATTATATGTTTATTTGAACGGAGATAATATGTATTTTCTTTCTGTAATAGAACCACTATGTGAATGTGTTACTCTAAATATAAATTGAATGGTTTCACTTAAACATTTGATTCGAAGAGGTCGGGGACGGGTATCAAAAAATACCCGAAACCACTTCGAAAATAATCTAAAATTCTTATCAATTTGATATGAGGAAGTAAGCAGGCTGGAATGGAATAAGTTAGGTAACCTAGACAATTAACATGAGAACTGTTGGGAGTGATAAATGATTTGCTTAAACAAGATTAGAACTCGTATAGAAGCACAAGTTACCCCAGTAATGCATAAGTTAATTTTATAGCTTGGATTTTCAAATTATATGGGTTACTCACGCTGGTTTCCAGCCTGACCCGGGTGTTACTTTGATGTAATGCTCGGGTCAGACCGAGTATTACAGAATTTTAGGTAAGGACGTTCTGGAGCTCAGGAGGCGAGCTGGATGGCAGGAACGTATGGAGTGTATTCTGCTATGATATTGTTATTTATCTTGGACAAGTTATTTTAACTGTCTAGTGATTGTGAAATGTTGTAACTCTAATGTATAAAAATGTAAGTTAACTGATACAATTTTCCTTTGTATAACTGCTATTTATTTGATATTATATTTTGATCCGTTGCGATTTGTAAGAATCAGTGTTGTGTTTCTGTTTCTTCTTCTTCTATCTTTTTATTCTTTTCCTAAATATCTGGAATTTTCGGATTCGAAAATTTCGGGTCGTTACATTTGGTATCAGAGCATAGGTTAAGCGAGAACCTTGGCTCTGGTGGGTGTACTCATTAAGGATAGGGTCAATGGTACCCTAGAATGAGTTGAGTGTATATATATATATGAGAGCGTACTTGTTATTTTCTTCTATAAAGATTTTAAATGATTTTATATAGGATTATATATTTTGATATATAAAGCAATATTTCCTTTAATAAATATTGAGGTAGTTGGTTGCTAAATAAAGATAAGTTTGAAATGGATTCAAACTGAAATTAAATCTTGAATTTAAGGGAAAGTTTCAGAATAAGATAATAATGAATTGGTTTCCAGATATGATAATCTTGGTTATTATCATAAATGATTGTTAAGAATAAGATGTGTATTAATGAGTAAGCAAAATGAAATGTTTTAGATGAGTATGACTTATAAATTGGAACTGAAGATGATCTAGATTGTGAAGTTTTAAATCTGAGCCCAGAATTTGAAAATTGTTCAAAGAAAAAGCTTGATTCAAGCAGGAGTTGTTTGAAAATTTAAAGGAATTTGTTTTGAATTAAAAACCAAGGGTGGTTTAAAATTTAAGGATAACTTGGTTTGTAAAGAAAATAATATGTATATATGAGGAATATTCATAATACCAAAAATGGTTTGAAATAAACTCTAAATGTTGAGTTTTAAATTTAGAATGAGATGTGATACCCAAGGTGATAAGTTTTTGAACTTACAAGATCATTAATGTGAAATTTAAAATTTGAAATGGGAATTCAAATTGGGTAAGGTTGGCTGGATTAAGTAAATTGAATTTAACTTTGGGAAAGTTAAATAATTTAACAAGCAACCTAAATTGGAAATTTCAAGATGAAATTGAGATTGAACATAGGAAGTTAAATGGTTAATTTGAATTGGGAGTTTGTGTGATCTCAAAATGGGATTGAGATCAGAAAATTGGAAATGGATGGATGTTTTTAAGTGATATCATTCTATTGTTATTAATAATCTTTACATTGTGAATTGGATTTGTTTAAATGAATAAGAAATAAAGTGTGGTAATATATCCATTATTGAGATAAAAGGGAAATTAAACTTTAATTTGAAATTATGGATATGTAATTACTTTGAACTGAAAATTTGAATAATTGAAATTGTAAATTAGAATTTGTTTAAGAATTGGTTTCAAAACTGGAAGATAAAATTGGGTAATAAATTGAATTTTTAAGATAAAATCGTTTTGAACTCTTATTTGAACTTTGAAATAATTTAAGTAAAGATAATTTAAATGGAATTTTGAAATTTTGAACTAAGAATTAAATTATTTAAAGAATTTAATTGTTAAGTTAAAATAAAGATTAATTTGATTTAAGGGGTTAAATCAACATTTGAAGATTTAACTCGAATTTATACAAGTTGAGATGGTTTAAGATTGAGATTTAGATTTCATTAGTTCAAACTGAATTGAGTTGAATTAATGGGAATTGTGATTTAAGATGGAAAGGTTTAAAATTCAAATTGGAATTGGGATTAATTCATATAGAAATTGAAATGATTTGAAATTGAAGTGGATTCAATTTGAAATTAGTCTAAATTAATTTGAATAATTTGGAATTGTAATTAAAGTGAATATCTTTAAAGTCAAATGGAATTTGATTTGAATTTGGAAAGAAATTGAGGATTATTCAACTTGAATTGGGGAATTGAACAGTTTGACTCTGGACTATTTTCAAAATAAATTGTTTAATATAAATCTATCTTTCCAAACTATTTACTACACAACTTTTCTTTTTAAACCTAAAACTATCTTATATTTGTTTAGCAACTACTTTTGGAACTATTTAGCTATTTTACAACTGTTTTATAAACTAATTACTATTTTTCCAACTGCTTTATAACTAATTACTATTTTACAACTATTTTGCAATTATTTTACTATTCAATACATAATTATTTTACAGCTATTTTACAAACTAATAATTATTTTTCAACTACTTATCTATTTTAAAAATTTTCAAGCTATTTTCTAAATATAAACTGGTCGGAGTTCAAATTGTCATTGATTAAATACCCAACTGAGATAAGAATTGAAGTGATAATCCAAATGGGGATTAAGGCAAATGTGAATAAGTGAATAAAATCAAAGTAAGGATGAATAGAAAGGGAATTGATTTAACCGATAATCAATGAAGATAAATACGTAGGATGTACGTATGTTATTCTATTCGTATAGTGGTTTGATCCAGATTCGAGCATAGAATTTCGAGATAGTATTATCAATCCGAGTTGGGATTTTTCGCTCGATTTTCGACGGGGAACTTGGATATGGATTTTTGATTGGTTCTGGATATTTGTAACAACCCTGTATTTTTCAATTATTTTTAAATTGATATTTCCAGATTTAAAAGCTTTATTTATGAAAAATAATAAATTTTTTTATTTTAAATATAAACTTTGACTTTGATGTGGATTAGAATTCCAAATATGACTCAATTTAATATTTCCTAAAAATGTGAATTTTGGTCAATAGTCAAACTTTGACTTTTAAGTTTAAATTTTTAATAGTTTGAAATTATAAATTTTTATCCTTTATTATGACAATAGATTTAATAACTTAAATAATGCTTTTCGTTTCGTTGGAAACGGAGTTAAAATGTAAAAGTTATGTACATTTCAATTTTTAGTATAATTTGTTTTATTGTGCAATTTTGCCTATTTAAATTTTATAAATCATATTTTCTTTATTATATTTTGTTTTAATATGTTTTAATATGTTATTTTATGTATATTTTTTTCTTTTTATATTTTTAAATGATAATAGAATTTTTCCAAAATTTACTGTATTTATTTTTCATTTTTAAAGGCTGTTTTCTTATTTTCTGCTATTTTCTTCATTAAAATTATATTTAAATTAAATTTTATATATTTATTTTGTGAATGTATTTTTATTTTATGTTATTATTTATGTTTAAAAATAAATTACAAGCTCATATGAATTTTCTAAAGTTTATACCATTTATTTTCAAATTTTCTAGCTTAGTTGACCATTTTTGCTATTTTCTTGATTTAATTACTTATAATTAATATATTTTTTTATTTTTTATTTATTTATTATATTTTCGTATTTTAACTGAATTTATATATATTTTTCAGTTATATAAAATTTAAAAAGAAATAGTGAATATATGAAGAGTTTGAAACTGCTTTTGAAACAGAAGCCTTTTCATCTCCGAAACTCTTCATTTCCATAACCTTCACTTTAATTAATTTTTGCTGCCCACTCCTTCAGTTTTGGCCATGAGTTATCACTAACTTTTCATGAATTTGTTTTGTTTCTCAATTCATTTTTCACAGCCTTACAAAGTTCCTCGTTAATGGCCTCCTCTCTTTTCACTTTTCTTCAATTTTTCATACTTTTTTTGCCTTGTTTCCTCTTCTATTTGCACGGCCTTCTCACCATAGCCTCGACCACCATCCCCTACCACTCTTCCTTGGCATCATCTCCAGCCATCATTTCAGATCCATCCATGGCCATGACCTCCCCTTGAAGCTAGCACCACAAATCAATGTCAAAACTCCACAAAACATTGCCTAGACCACACATATCATCACCTACCCTCCATATCTTGCTTTGGCCACCCCCTTAGCCGCCACCACTCCCCTGACCTGACCTTGACACACCCCTTCCCACCTCTGTCCAGATCTGAAACATGAAGATCCGAGCCAAACAATGCATGTAGACGAGCCTTGTGGTGCACCAAAACTCCACTATGTTGCCTAGTCTCTTGATATTCTTGTGTTGTAACTTCCTCCACATGTTCTAGCCTTTATGCCATGCATTCCTATGATCAAACCTGAGCCAAATTCATGTCAAACCTGACCTAAATAAACCCCTAGGCCATGCAAAGCATTGTAGGAAACAAGGCAAAAGATTTGACACTCAAATCTCTTTTCGTTTAAAAGTTATTCCATTTCAAGTGCGTTGAAATTGTGTTTGTTTTGATGTATCTTTTGGGTTGTAATACAAGAGTTGTAGCTTTGGATCTTGCTCTCCACTCAAGTCCGTAGTCTTGTCATCGTGCTTTTGTTTCCATTGTGTCATTGGTTATGATATCTCCAGCACAAACAGATGAGTTATTCTCACCAGACAATATGTACCTATATAACTAGTAAATTGACACCCTGCGAATCTGTAGAAATATATTATCATGTTATATATGCTTATATTATTATCATATGATGTTCACACCTGTTATTACACATGTTATATCATATGTTACTGTTATTTAATGTTATTCTGTTATTTATATCTGTTATCACCATTGCAAGTTCCCTGTAGACTAGAATCACTATGGGTTGAAATGATACATACCCGAACGGACTTTAGAATAGGGAAAAATTGTTATGGGGTGAAATGATATGCCTGAATGATTTTTATTTAAATTATTTTAACTTGGGATTGCGGGTTTGAAATGATAGAACCCGGATTTTTCCTTTTTAACTGCGGATTGAAATGATACATATCCGTATCACTTGACCTAAGTTAGAAAATTATATACAGGCCCGTGGTTATTTTATAAAGTGTTTTGGATATTTTTAAGTATTTTAAAAATTATAAATTTATGAAATTTGATTTAAATAGATTTTGAAATGTTTTAAAATAAAGAAATTATGAATTTTCTATGTGTTAAAAATGTAATTAATGAATGGTTTAACTGGATTTTTGAAATATAACTTAAGTTGGAAATTTGGAATTTGGTTAAAAATGATATTTTAAGTTATATAAATAAAATGGATATTAAATTTTATTTGGAAATGGTAAATATGATAATTTGATTAAATTTGAATTTAAGTGATTTATTAAAGTATTATTGATTTTTCTATGAATTTAAGTGGTTAAATAAATGAATGTTTAAAAGAAACGTTAAAAATATGAACTTGACTAGGAAATGTGAAATTTGGTTTTAATTAAAGTTTAAGTAAATTAAATAAAATTGGAAATTTTGTTAAATTGTGAAATGGTAATTTAAATTTGAAGTGTTAAGTCTATTTGTTGGAATGTGAAGAATTGGAACTTTTACATTTAAACTTATTAAGTAAATTGTTGAAAATTGGATTTAATTATAAGAAATTTATTGTGAAAAAAAAAGATATATGTTAAATGATATGTAAATGAACATTTTAAACGTTAAAATATGATTTTTAAAATGTTTATGTATTTTAAATTAAAGTTATTTAATTGCTGGAAATACACTAACACCTGAAATTAACTTTTAATAGCATTCAGAAATGCTATAGATTCTGTTTTGAACTAAAGTTGTGTAAAAAGAGCTATTACAGCATTTCTGAAATGCTGTAGTTGCTGTAATTGAACTTATAGGCTAATATTGAACTCAGGTCTATTATAGCATTCTCTGGAAATGCTATAATGGTCTGCAGTCTTTGCTGAAACCAAATTTAACCCTTGTTTTGAAATCTATACTACCGTAGCACTTCTGAAATGCTGTCTTTTCTGTTTTAAACTATAATTCAACTAAAACTGAGTTTTAACAGCAGTTTTAAGTGCTGTCTTTGCTGAATTAAAAATGTTTTCAAATATAACTTATAGCAGTTGTTTTTAAATGCTGTGAAATGCTGAAATTTTAATAATTAGGGTTTTTGACTTAGTAAACGAACTCAGAATGGTCTAAAACTTTGGAAATTGAATACTTGATTTGAAAATATAATAATTACACTTTTAAAAGGTTTAAATGAATTATTTTGATTGGAATATAAACTATTTAAAGGTGATTTGAAATGATAGTAAATGAACGATATCTTTGAATTTAAAAGGTATTTAAAGTTGAATATTTGGATTTGAACTGATAGGATATTTTATTTTATTAAAATGATTTGGAATGAAGTTTTGTAAGGATATGATATTTTATTATATTAAAATGATTTGAAATGAAGTTTTGAAATGATATGAAAATTTAAATATATGGAAATGGTTTGGAATTGATTTAATCTTTATTTTGATAAAGATATGGTTTGAAATGATATTTTATTTTGAAGTAAAGTATTGTTTTTAAAAGTTATAACCACGGGTTATAATAACGATTGGTTGGCAAAGAGACCGGGATCGGATATGGACATACTCTCTATCGATACCGAAAACCACTTTGACAACCATGTACGCGGTGGAGATTCCAGAATGAAGTAGGATGGTGGCGACGTTCTTAAGGTATGTTACGTGGACCCAACTCCCGTGAGTTGGCATAAGGTGGCTAAAACAGCAGCGATCTCGGACCAGTGAGGTAGCACCTCTTCTCGGACACATTTCTTCGATATTATACTCTTACTTGTGATTGATTAGATGGCCATCCTCCGATTTGGGAGTGTTGTTCGAGGTGGACGATAGTGGCTGCTATGCGCTCCATCAGTCCGTGTGCGTAATTGGTATATCTACCCTGGCATTGCCTAGTTGTGCCGTGTCACCTACCATATCGAGCTTTACTACGATTATGATTTTAAGATCCGACCGCGTTAAGGTTCTCCATCCCCTTAACGCTATTTTCTATATGATTATACTTTACTAATTAGACACTACTTTATATAGCGTATATTACTACATAGTAAATAGTTTAACGGATCCTTAAAGAATGGGCGATCCCAAGCATTCTTTAAGTTACTTGTACCCTTATTACAGTTCGCTTGAGTTGGTTTACATTATATAAGTATATATTGTCCTGACTCGAGTGTTTTGTCTTTTGCTTTACGCTCGGGTCAGCCTGAGTTATTCACAGATTTGGATTCCACTTTCTGGAGATTTGAATCGCTGGAGATTATCTGCTTGTCTTGTCCTATCTATTTCAATTCCGTTGTTCTACTCAGCTTGTACTTGGTTATTATATTGAGTTTTTGTTGTATTCTATTTCTTCAGTTATATCTTCTGTAACTCTGATATATTTATATAGTAGCTTCATGAACTACTATTTCTTTTACTTCCGCTGCATTATTTTACTCTGTGTTTGTGATCTGTGATTATATTTATTTACTGTATATTCTGAGATTTGCCAAATTTTAATTACAACGCGGTATTTTGAGCAATTCAACTCCGGCATGAGTGTCTACCTATACACTTATAATGGATGCGAATGGTTGAAAATATCGGGTCGTTATAGTTGGTATTAGAGCTTTGGCTTTGAGGCAAAACTCAGCATATGGAGTAGATTTATTTATAGAATCACTTTCGTTCGAGTTTGAATCTTTTCCTCTTGATTCGAATTTCCTTTGAATTTTTGGAACGTTCCCTGCGGTTCCAAAATTCATTCTTGTCCCTCACAATTCATCTTCTTTTGATTTTGGGGTATCACATAACTCCACTTCGAATGACCTTTATAGTGAATTGGCGGTCTCGCCAATATTCTAATTTTCTTGTAAAAGGGTGAAACTCCTTTACAATAGCATCGATTCACCAAAGATTTTATATCCTCGGTTTAGATGCTAGTATCGCTTACTATTCCAAACTCTATCTCTTGAGATCGAACGTAGATTTATCCCAGAAAAATCCACATTGATCTTATTCTTTAAGTCACGGTTGATGTCATGGCCCGCAAATCCGTACCTCTTGATTAACCACTAATCTCCATTGATTAACTCAAAATGAACGGGAATACGAACTATGATGGTTTAAGAAGAAGAAAAAGGTAGAAGAAGAAGAAAGCAGAAGAAGAAGAGAAGAACAACTGAACAACATCAGAACAGAAAACAATATCAGAATCTTACACATCGCAGCGGAACAAAATATAATAGATAAATGAATAATCTTTAAACAAAGAACTATATCATTTTATACATACATCAATCATCAGAGTCAATATACAACAATGGACAGTTATATAACTTGTCCTCATACAGAATACACAGCGGAATAAATAATATCAGATACAAATACTACGTCTCGCCATCCAGCTTGCTTCCAAAGCTCCAGAATATCCAGAATATCCTGATAATCTAACTCTAGACTGCCCGTGTGGAAATTGGTGGGCACCCAGAGTTTAGAAGGGAACAATAAACTCCGAGTCAGTCATGGTGACTGGTGTGAGATCGTAAAACAGTTATTCTTCACAAAGAAAATAAAACAAATTCGCAATGCTTTTGGAAAATGAAACTACCATAAGACCTCCCGCCACACACACAATGCAAATGCAGAATTGGAGGAGATTTCTTCTTATGATAGTCAAAGATGCTTACTACGCAAAATCAAATCCTTTTTGATATTATTATTAGTGCATAGTGTAGAAAACATTTCGAAAGTATAATATAAATCTTAGCCAGCATACGACCAGTATCGTATGCCTACTATAGCTACTATGTTCAATAGCAGGTTACTGCCACATTCCATAGCAGGTAATACAACTAAAACCGTACAAGTCACGTATTGTTTCTTTGGATTTCCAACAAATGGTCAGGCTAAGGAACTTCCTTTTCCACGATGGGTACGTCCCTGGAATAGACGACCCGAGAACCTAACCGGATCTCTGCCAACACAAGGTCGGGTTACCTCTGCAAAAATAGGTAACTACTGACATGCGTATGTCATCCCCCGATCATAACCGATCTTCCCGAGGATCCCCGATTTCCAACAAACCACATCAATATAATAATGCAGCAACCACATAGGTTAAGTATCTGGGCTCCATACCATGATACCACCTCTATCCAGAAGGAATGACATACACTAAGGGGCGCTACTCCCTAGAACCTTGCTGCATCCTTCCTGTTTCGACCATTTCCGGGGTGTGAGGCTCGATGAAGTCTCGTCCACAAAGCTACGCTTTCTACAAAGCCCTGCTTCGGGTCAAACAAAAATGATCAACCTATGATCACAAAGATATAAGATCAAACAAATGATCATATCGCAAATGATCAAACACTAATCATTTCACAGCAACACTCAGTATGCCACGTTACCAAATTGGGGTATATCGCTGATAAATTTCAACTACATAACCTCTGAGCTCGTACATCTCAGAGAAGGGTGTTAAGCTAAAAGAATAAATTCTCCGCCACCAACAGGAATGTATTTGAAAGAAATCAGCTCTATATCTCAAATTGTAACGTCAGACACACAATCCATACAAGTCTGTTCCGGGATCGAACAGAACCGAAGGCACTTCTCACGAAGCCCTTGCACATCCGGATAAATTTCTAATCACGTCCGGGCTTCCCATCACTAAGGGTGATAAAACCTCTAAATCGGAGATCAGCCGATGTAGAGTAACTCGACGGTAATCCTTCCGTTTTCAAAAATATCCGGTCTTCAACACCGGTCTTCGAATGCAATTCATAACGACGTATCACATATTCGGAATGGGTTATACGACCCCATGGTCCTTTCCCGGCTAACCCGAATAGTGAGCGCTTATTCAAAAATAAGTGTGGCATTCAAATTCATCCAATTCACAACAAATACCTATTCAAGGTAATTATTGATAGTCGGTTATTTAACTATCAATAAAGATGCGCAACATCATCAGATTCCAAATAATTTTCCAAATTATTTATTTCCCAAAATATCTTTACTAGATATAAAATTTCCACACTTCAAAAATAAATCAACGTTTATTTTTCTAAACAGTTTCCATTTCCTTTATAAATTCCATATTGAATTTATATTTCAAAATATCTACTGATATACGATTTTCAAATCGATTTCAATATTCAATTTCAATTTATCTTTAAGAAAGATAAAATCTCAAAACGTTTCATTTCATATTGGAAAAGTATTTCCTTACTTATTTAATAATAAGTATTTCACAAATCTTTTATTTTCAACACTTGGAAAATATTCGATATACTTATATCAATATTAAGTATATATTCATTCTTTAAGGAAACATTTACTATAACAACATTTATTTGAGTCAAAACGAATGTTACGTAAAACATCGTTACGACGACTCAAAATTACTAGTATAGGGATTCCGAATTAAGATAGATATGTAAATCCCAATACTATATAAAAACATTTCCTTTCAGAAATCATTTACTATAACAACAGTGTTATAGTCCACCATTTCCTTCTATTTCTCGAAAACGTCTATTTCAAAAATAAATGTTGAAATCTATGGTTTCGATACTTAACACGTTTTAAAACATCCTTTAAAACAATTACTTCATTTTATAATATCGTTTCTCCAGAACCTATCCATTTTCCTTAAGAATATATTCACTGTCCAAAATCGTGAATATAATTCACTTAACCAATTTCAATCATCTCTACACATTTTATTTCAAGAATTATCCACTATCCAAAATCGTGGAAAAAATTCCCTTAATAACCTTCTATATTCAATTCATCAAATTTGATTGATTTCGAATTTATTAAACAACGTTCATAAATTCCATTTTCTATTTTCTATAACAACTCCGGTTTATAAATCTCATTTTATTAACTTCTATAATTCACTTATAAAAATAAGTGATTTCGGATTTATAAACAATGTTTATAAATCGCATTTGTACTTTATAACGATTTCAACTTTAAAAAGAATCATTTATGAACAAATTCAATCAACATTCCATTTAAAGGCAAAAATCTAAATTACTTATAAATCCTTTATTCTACAACTTCATTCATTTTTACTTCACAATGTAAATCTATTAATTTCATTCACTTATGAAATCCATTTATACTTCTTTTTAACACTTATAAAATTCGTTTTATAAGTCCAATATTTTGATTTATAAAATATCAATTTTATAAATCTTTCTATACAAATCGTTTATAGTTATTCAAAAATCCCAACTTAAACCATTTTATAAATAAATCGACTTTTATTTCAAAAACGACACTTCGGTTATATTTCACTAAAAATTATAACTTTTATAACTTTAAAATTTTACGTTTATAAATCGATTCAAAAATTCCATAAAACGTATATTTTCAAAAATCACTTTAAAAACCCTTTTAAAGTAAAAGTCGTTGTTTTTACATTTCAAAACTGAATCCGATGATGCAACAACACCAATTAGTCCATCACAACAGTCAATATCATATATCAATATGATAACAGAATATATATCAATATCTGTAAATAAGTAAATACAGTTGAGGAATCCAGTTGGATCCCTCCAACCTGTTTCCCTGCATCCACAAACGTTAGCACAATACCAATTCCACTTCGAGGTGGAATATCGCGGTATATGGGTTTTATAAAAATAATCCGCTTACTAACGCCGCAATAGGGTCTCATCCGCTATACGAGGCGGGAAATCAATCAATCCAATATATACATATGCCAATATGTATATATTGCTATATATAGATATATATCCTACTATATCTAATATCACAAATCCAAATAGTCAATCATCAATCAATAACTGTAAAAGAAAATCCACTTTCATTTGAGTGAGAAGATCTCACTTTGATTTTAAATTCCGTCCCAGCGTTTATTTCGAATAAAATTAAACGCGCGTTTAATTTTACCCGAAATTCAAACTAGCTCCAAACGATTCCAATCCAATTGCATCGCGTAGTATTCGCAAATACGATTCCAACGCACTTTGTTTCATCGAAATCTGATAACGTATGACCAAGATACAACATTTTAAACATTACACGATATAAATTATAATTTATTTACAAATTATTTTTAATTTCAAACCCACAGTTTATCGTCACCGTTCGTTCAACCAAAGCAAATCATGGCCACTGCTTCCATCTTCTCACGCGCGTTCTACAGGTTGTTCGAACCCATTGCCGCCGTTTCCCATCGAATTTTCGCACGCCATACGAGCAACTGGAAGATGATCAGATAGCGTCACCTTGTAGCCCCACTTCGACTCCACCATCGGCCAGAGGAGCTTCGAGCTCAGTCAACTCCTCCACCCTAAAAACGAGCTCGAACGTCGGCACTTTGAACCCAAATCCCCATCGATCCACAGCTCTAAACGCGATCGTGACCGGTCAATTTGTAGCTTTCGTTGAGCTTAACGATTTTGTAGTTGATAGTTTTATGAATTAATATGTAGATTGAGAGGAAATTGAGGAGAAACGGTGGAAGTTTCTGGCCGTTGTTTATGAAGGTGGCGGCCACGAACGTATAAACTAGGGTTTCTCAAAAATGAAGGGGATTGGTTGCTTTTATAGAGAACCGACGAACACTATTCATTTCTAAATTTCCGAACTACGATTTACGTGCGGTAACTGGCATTTCTGGGGTTTATCCCGCGTTCCGAACGCAATGGAACAGGTTTCAGAAGCTAATTTGATCGTATGTGTGATATATGACAATAAACGATCAATTTAAATTAAACCGATTTAAATAAATTTTGAGGCGTTTTGGTTTGCCCCGGACAAACGATAAATCCGATTGACTTGAAATTTAAAATCATACAATAATATCACATTACGGATCCGATGAAACTGGTTTCGTCGAAATCCGAGACTGTTTGAAAAATGGCTATTTTTACAGTCGATAATTAAATATTAAAATATTCAATTTTCATAGATTAACTCCAAATTCAATTTTAAAAGTTCTATAACATCTCTATAACTCCAGTATGATTAAATAAAATTTTCCAAATCAATTTCAATTATATTAAACTCGATTTTCAATTATCTCTGGAATTTCAATCATTAAATTATCGATTCAATTGACCAAATTAAATCCAATATCCTTTAAATAAATTATTCGACTTATTAAATTCATTTATTAATATTTAAAATCAATTAAATATTCGAATTTTAATTATCAAAAATTCTGGGTCGTTACAAACTTCCCCCCCTTAAAAGAATTTCATCCTCGAAATTACCAAGTAAGGAAAAATGGTCCTTAACTCGTCTACTATTTTTCACAATCCAATAGTTTTATCAATTTGTCAAAACAAATCTTTTTACTAAAGATTCGTTATTCATCAACTAAATTTCAACTTCAACTCTAAGTTTCAAAACAACGTTGTTTTACTTCTCAATTCAATTTAAATTTCAAATTCAAATTTAAACTTCAAAGTTTTCTCAAAAAAATTTTCTAACACTCGAAATTTTCAAAAAATTTCGCCAGCGTCTCCTTTGCGCGGCTAATACGGCACGACTACAAAACGTCCCTACGGACTCTCAGATTTCAAAAAAGAAAAGAAAAAGCCAAGCGGCTAGACAAGAAATCATCAAATTTCATATTGAAATTTAAATACTTACCTTTTTCGAGCAATTCAAACTTATCTTTGAAATCAAATCCAATTCCTTTATACACCTGTATGTCCTACTAGCCATAATATCTAGTTATAACATTCAAACCAATTTGCAAAGTCTATTACAAAATTTCGATACTTCTTATATCATCTTTACTTCCCTATTGAAGTTTCATATTCATTTTCGTTCAATTTTTCATTTCAAATTTCATTTGAATTTAATTCACAATTCCAACCTTATTTGGATTCTATTTAACTTCGGAATATTGAATTTTATCAATTATCTTTCATTCACAACTGCATCATTTTAAATTAGTTTCATTTACTAACTTATCACAAATTGTAATTCACTTTATTCAAATTTGTTTTCAACATTCAGTTTCAATTCCAGTTTTATTCTTTCGTTCATTCCCAAAATTTATTTTCAATTTGCCATTTTGGTTTATAACCACTCATATTAAACTGGATTTCAAATTCCATATGAATTTAATTCATTTCACTTTATTTAATTGATTCACTTATACTTAATTTAATTTAACTCCATCCTTTAAATTGAATTTATTCTATCAATTCAAATTGTATAAGTTATCTACTTAATAATATTTCATAAATATTTCTACATAGTATTCCAGAGTTTACCAACATTTCAAAAACCATTTTTGAAAACAGTTCAAATTATCCTTTGAATTTTCTAAAACAAAATCCAAATTTTCAAAACAACTCCCCTTTAAAACAATTTGGCAGCAATTCCTCTTTTGGAAACCCGAAAATGAACACCGGTGATGTCGCGATCATCATCGGAATTATTTTCCAGCAACCGAAAAGAGTTTAGAGCTTTTATCTCTCCAAAATACTTTTCAAACCTTTGAAATTCATTTTCAAATCAAAAAGGAATTTAAACTTTACAAATCTCCAAAATTTTCAAATTCTTTTCAAAACCTTTCCAAAAACTTCTCTGGAATCCCGTTTCAAATTACAATTCACATTTATAATTTACATTCTTTAAATTTCATTAGTATATGGATTTATCTCTTAACTTTGGAGTTATGATTTCAATTTCTTATTCAATTTTAGTGATGATAATTCACTATTATTACTTCCTAACATCCATGCAACCATATACTATAGTACTTTATAGAAAAACATTTATTTTCTATATAAAAATAGTTTTGGGCAAAATTATTTCATTTACCCTATTTAAAACAATACTGTGCCGAATTGTTCTATATAAGTGTTTAGAGATCCCTATCGATAGAGTTGTACGGACAATACCGACCAGAATCCATATACCACTCAACAAACCAATCATCACAATATAAAACAATTTTATATTCACTAACAAATACGCGCTCATATCTATTATTACACTCAACTCATTCTAGAGTACTACTGACTCTATCTCTAATGAGTAACACCCAACAGAGCAGGGTTGTCGCTTAACCATATGCTCTGATACCAAATGTCATGGCCCGCAAATCCGTACCTCTTGATTAACCACTAATCTCCATTGATTAACTCAAAATGAACGGGAATACGAACTATGATGGTTTAAGAAGAAGAAAAAGGTAGAAGAAGAAGAAAGGAGAAGAAGAAGAGAAGAACAACAGAACAACATCAGAATAGAAAACAATATCAGAATCTTACACATCGCAGCGGAACAAAATATAATAGATAAATGAATAATCTTTAAACAAAGAACTATATCATTTTATACATACATCAATCATCAGAGTCAATATACAACAATGGACAGTTATATAACTTGTCCTCATACAGAATACACAGCGGAATAAATAATATCAGATACAAATACTACGTCTCGCCATCCAGCTTGCTTCCAAAGCTCCAGAATATCCAGAATATCCTGATAATCTAACTCTAGACTGCCCGTGTGGAAATTGGTGGGCACCCAGAGTTTAGAAGGGAACAATAAACTCCGAGTCAGTCATGGTGACTGGTGTGAGATCGTAAAACAGTTATTCTTCACAAAGAAAATAAAACAAATTCGCAATGCTTTTGGAAAATGAAACTACCATAAGACCTCCCGCCACACACACAATGCAAACGCAGAATTGGAGGAGATTTCTTCTTATGATAGTCAAAGATGCTTACTACGCAAAATCAAATCCTTTTTGATATTATTATTAGTGCATAGTGTAGAAAACATTTCGAAAGTATAATATAAATCTTAGCCAGCATACGACCAGTATCGTATGCCTACTATAGCTACTATGTTCAATAGTAGGTTACCGCCACATTCCATAGCAGGTAATACAACTAAAACCGTACAAGTCACGTATTGTTTCTTTGGATTTCCAACAAATGGTCAGGCTAAGGAACTTCCTTTTCCACGATGGGTACGTCCCTGGAATAGACGACCCGAGAACCTAACCGGATCTCTGCCAACACAAGGCCGGGTTACCTCTGCAAAAATAGGTAACTACTGACACGCGTATGTCATCCCCCGATCGTAACCGATCTTCCCGAGGATCCCCGATTTCCAACAAACCACATCAAAATAATAATGCAGCAACCACATAGGTTAAGTATCTGGGCTCCATACCATGATACCACCTCTATCCAGAAGGAATGACATACACTAAGGGGCGCTACTCCCTAGAACCTTGCTGCATCCTTCCTGTTTCGACCATTTCCGGGGTGTGAGGCTCGATGAAGTCTCGTCCACAAAGCTACGCTTTCTACAAAGCCCTGCTTCGGGTCAAACAAAAATGATCAACCTATGATCACAAAGATATAAGATCAAACAAATGATCATATCGCAAATGATCAAACACTGATCATTTCACAGCAACACTCAGTATGCCACGTTACCAAATTGGGGTATATCGCTGATAAATTTCAACTACATAACCTCTGAGCTCGTACGTCTCAGAGAAGGGTGTTAAGCTAAAAGAATAAATTCTCCGCCACATCCAGGAATGTATTTGAAAGAAATCAGCTTTATACCTCAAATTGTAACGTCAAACACACAATCCATACAAGTCTGTTCCGGGATCGAACAGAACCGAAGGCACTCCTCACGAAGCCCTTGCATATCCGGATAAATTTCTAATCACGTCCGGGCTTCCCATCACTAAGGGTGATAAAACCTCTAAATCGGAGATCAGCCGATGTAGAGTAACTCGACGGTAATCCTTCCGTTTTCAAAAATATCCGGTCTTCAACACCGGTCTTCGAATGCAATTCATAACGACGTATCACATATTCGGAATGGGTTATACGACCCCATGGTCCTTTCCCGGCTAACCCGAATAGTGAGCGCTTATTCAAAAATAAGTGTGGCATTCAAATTCATCCAATTCACAACAAATACCTATTCAAGGTAATTATTGATAGTCGGTTATTTAACTATCAATAAAGATGCGCAACATCATCAGATTCCAAATAATTTTCCAAATTATTTATTTCCCAAAATATCTTTACTAGATATAAAATTTCCACACTTCAAAAATAAATCAACGTTTATTTTTCTAAACAGTTTCCATTTCCTTTATAAATTCCATATTGAATTTATATTTCAAAATATCTACTGATATACGATTTTCAAATCGATTTCAATATTCAATTTCAATTTATCTTTAAGAAAGATAAAATCTCAAAACATTTCATTTCATATTGGAAAAGTATTTCCTTACTTATTTAATAATAAGTATTTCACAAATCTTTTATTTTCAACACTTGGAAAATATTCGATATACTTATATCAATATTAAGTATATATTCATTCTTTAAGGAAACATTTACTATAACAACATTTATTTGAGTCAAAACGAATGTTACGTAAAACATCGTTACGACGACTCAAAATTACTAGTATAGGGATTCCAAATTAAGATAGATATGTAAATCCCAATACTATATAAAAACATTTCCTTTCAGAAATCATTTACTATAACAACAGTGTTATAGTCCACCATTTCCTTCTATTTCTCGAAAACGTCTATTTCAAAAATAAATGTTGAAATCTATGGTTTCGATACTTAACACGTTTTAAAACATCCTTTAAAACAATTACTTCATTTTATAATATCGTTTCTCCAGAACCTATCCATTTTCCTTAAGAATATATTCACTGTCCAAAATCGTGAATATAATTCACTTAACCAATTTCAATCATCTCTACACATTTTATTTCAAGAATTATCCACTATCCAAAATCGTGGAAAAAATTCCCTTAATAACCTTCTATATTCAATTCATCAAATTTGATTGATTTCGAATTTATTAAACAACGTTCATAAATTCCATTTTCTATTTTCTATAACAACTCCGGTTTATAAATCTCATTTTATTAACTTCTATAATTCACTTATAAAAATAAGTGATTTCGGATTTATAAACAATGTTTATAAATCGCATTTGTACTTTATAACGATTTCAACTTTAAAAAGAATCATTTATGAACAAATTCAATCAACATTCCATTTAAAGGCAAAAATCTAAATTACTTATAAATCCTTTATTCTACAACTTCATTCATTTTTACTTCACAATGTAAATCTATTAATTTCATTCACTTATGAAATCCATTTATACTTCTTTTTAACACTTATAAAATTCGTTTTATAAGTCCAATATTTTGATTTATAAAATATCAATTTTATAAATCTTTCTATACAAATCGTTTATAGTTATTCAAAAATCCCAACTTAAACCATTTTATAAATAAATCGACTTTTATTTCAAAAACGACACTTCGGTTATATTTCACTAAAAATTATAACTTTTATAACTTTAAAATTTTACGTTTATAAATCGATTCAAAAATTCCATAAAACGTATATTTTCAAAAATCACTTTAAAAACCCTTTTAAAGTAAAAGTCGTTGTTTTTACATTTCAAAACTGAATCCGATGATGCAACAACACCAATTAGTCCATCACAACAGTCAATATCATATATCAATATGATAACAGAATATATATCAATATCTGTAAATAAGTAAATACAGTTGAGGAATCCAGTTGGATCCCTCCAACCTGTTTCCCTGCATCCACAAACGTTAGCACAATACCAATTCCACTTCGAGGTGGAATATCGCGGTATATGGGTTTTATAAAAATAATCCGCTTACTAAACGCGCAATAGGGTCTCATCCGCTATACGAGGCAGGAAATCAATCAATCCAATATATACATATGCCAATATGTATATATTGCTATATATAGATATATATCCTACTATATCTAATATCACAAATCCAAACAGTCAATCATCAATCAATAACTGTAAAAGAAAATCCACTTTCATTTGAGTGAGAAGATCTCACTTTGATTTTAAATTCTGTCCCAGCGTTTATTTCGAATAAAATTAAACGCGCGTTTAATTTTACCCGAAATTCAAACTAGCTCCAAACGATTCCAATCCAATTGCATCGCGTAGTATTCGCAAATACGATTCCAACGCACTTTGTTTCATCGAAATCTGATAACGTATGACCAAGATACAACATTTTAAACATTACACGATATAAATTATAATTTATTTACAAATTATTTTTAATTTCAAACCCACAGTTTATCGTCACCGTTCGTTCAACCAAAGCAAATCACGGCCACTGCTTCCATCTTCTCACGCGCGTTCTATAGGTTGTTCGAACCCATTGCCGCCGTTTCCCATCGAATTTTCGCACTCCATACGAGCAACTGGAAGATGATCAGATAGCGTCACCTTGTAGCCCCACTTCGACTCCACCATCGGCCAGAGGAGCTTCGAGCTCGGTCAACTCCTCCACCCTAAAAACGAGCTCGAACGTCGGCACTTTGAACCCAAATCCCCATCGATCCACAGCTCTAAACGCGATCGTGACCGGTCAATTTGTAGCTTTCGTTGAGCTTAACGATTTTGTAGTTGATAGTTTTGTGAATTAATATGTAGATTGAGAGGAAATTGAGGAGAAATGGTGGAAGTTTCTGGCCGTTGTTTATGAAGGTGGCGGCCACGAACGTATAAACTAGGGTTTCTCAAAAATGAAGGGGATGGGTTGCTTTTATAGAGAACCGACGAACACTATTCATTTCTAAATTTCCGAACTACGATTTACGCGCGGTAACTGGCGTTTCTGGGGTTTATCTCGCGTTCCGAACGCAATGGAACAGGTTTCGGAAGCTAATTTGATCGTATGTGTGAGATATGACAATAAACGATCAATTTAAATTAAACCGATTTAAATAAATTTCGAGGCGTTTTGGTTTGCCCCGGACAAACGATAAATCCGATTGACTTGAAATTTAAAATCATACAATAATATCACATTACGGATCCGATGAAACTAGTTTCGTCAAAATCCGAGACTGTTTGAAAAATGGCTATTTTTACAATCGATAATTAAATATTAAAATATTCAATTTTCATAGATTAACTCCAAATTCAATTTTAAAAGTTCTATAACATCTCTATAACTCCAGTATGATTAAATAAAATTTTCCAAATCAATTTCAATTATATTAAACTCGATTTTCAATTATCTCTAGAATTTCAATCATTAAATTATCGATTCAATTGACCAAATTAAATCCAATATCCTTTAAATAAATTATTCGACTTATTAAATTCATTTATTAATATTTAAAATCAATTAAATATTCGAACTTTAATTATCAAAAATTCTGGGTCGTTACAGTTGACCCGATTAAGGTTGTCCGCGATTTATCTAAGCTTACCCATCTCTCTACTCTGTTTAACCATCTTGTCTTTTGTTTCTAAACTATCTCCAAACATTTTGAATTGTACTTGTAAATCTATGTTTTGTTTTATATATGGTGTTGTTTGAGTTGTTGATGTTGATTTGGGTTTCCGATCGATTCGTCTGATCAACGCTATCGATAGGGTTTCTAAAACACTTTGACTGAACAAACTGACACAATATTATAAAAAAAATTTGGTTAATGAAATAAATTTTGATATATAATTTATGGAACTTAATAAATTGATTTAAATTGATAATCTGAAGTGATAATACTTGATTTATCATTTATTGTTCTACAAGTGAATTTATAAATAGTTGTTTATAAATTTATTTGGGAACTGAAATGAATTTAAAACAAGAAATTTAAGAATTTAATTTCCGATGGATTCAAACCTTATGTTAAAAGTTTTAAAAGGATATATTATTTAAAGTATTTCCAAGTAGAAATTTGTTTCTAAAGGATTTTTAAGTTTAAAAATTTAGTGCTCTTCTCTTTGTCGCTGGAAAATAATTTCGGTGATGACTGCAGCATCATCGACGTTCATTTTCGAGTTTCGAAGTGAAGAGACCGTTCTGTAGTCTTATTACAGCTTTGTTTTGGAAAATCTAATTGATTTGAATTTCTAAAATATGACTGGATTATAATATATATAGATATATGATTTAAATTTATTTGACATATTATGTACATATATTTATTTATCTCTAACTGGTTTGAAGGAAACCGGAAAATTAATTCTTAAATTTCATCTTAAAGAATAATTTCAGTTATAAAAAGAAAAATTAAAATTTTTGAATAAATGATTCAAACTTGAGATAATTGGATTGGAAAGTTTTATTTGTATAATACAATTGCATTCAAATATAACTTACCTTAAATTTTTTTTTAGAAGTTAACAATGTAATTGGATAATAATACAATATAGAAAGGATTTTATAAATAAAATTTGAGTGGTTATGATAAATGTTATACACTTAAATTTTAGTTATAAAAGATTAACAGAGGTAAATAGTGAAAAAGGAATTTAAAGAGATTTTATTTAAATAACTTAATAATCAAATTTGATTTAATATGGAACCTTAAATCTAACCTAGGAATTTTAATAAAGGTTATTTCCTAAAATGAATATGTTGTATAATAAATAATGTATCTTTGAATAGATAAAATAAAATACATTGGATTAGGACATTTTGTAATAAAGTTTAATTAACTTGAATTCATAGTTTAATTGATGTCTAAATGAATAAATGTGTAAAGAAATTTGATTGTTATATTTGCTATGATAAATATTTTATTTATGAAATTGATATGTCTTGAAAAATGAATAATTATGATTTAAATAGTTAAAATGTATTTTAACATCACTAAAACTTGATAATTGAGAATTTGGTTTTCAAATGGAATTTTAAGTGTAACTAATTAAAGGAATATCTATTGGGTAAATGGGTATTTTAAATAAAGTGTTAGGTTATGTGTTAAATTAAGAGCTAACTAAAATAGTGAACTTTTAACTTAATAAATGAAGTATAGTTTAATTTGGATATTCCATTCATAAAAGTTTGTTTTAATAAGTCATAAGTTAAATGATATCCAAATGAATATTTCTGAAATTGAACTGATTTGAAATACTAATATACCTACTGTAACATTTTATAAGTGCTACTATTTTGAAAATACAATGTTTTGGAAGTTTTATAATTGAATGAACTTAGAAATGTTACAACTGTAAAATGAATATTGTTTGATCTTGGATTAAAATGGTTTAAATGAAGATTATTTTTTTTAGGGTGTTATGATTTTCTAAGTATTATGTTTTTTTTAAGAATAACATTTCCAAAGTGTTATGATTTTAGTAGTATGATTTCCAAATGATAAACATCTCTAAATTGTTATGATTTCAAAGCGTTATGGTTTCAAATTTATTATCTTATTTTGTTTTTTTTCCAAACTATCTTTTGGTTGTCCTTATTTCCCTTATCTTGTTACAGAATGGGAAGGCTATTGCTTATACCAGTCTATTTAGAAATCTTTCTGTAATCTTTGATAATCTTTGTTACTCATCTGGATCTGAACACTGTTTTTCCATTCATAGACCGTCGGTCAAGTGAAAAGGGAGATTCAGACTCTAGAGGATCTTTTTCGTGCTTATATTCTTGATTTGATCACCTCCATCTTGTTAAACTTACCTATAACAATAGTTATCAGGTGTAATTCCAATCTTCTTATCATCTTATTTTAATCTTATTTCACTCTATATTTTCTATGTTTTCCCGTACCTCATTCCTTTTCGAGGACGAAAAGCTTTGAGTGGGGGAGAGTGTAACAACCCTGTATTTTTCAATTATTTTTAAATTGATATTTCCAGATTTAAAAGCTTTATTTATGAAAAATAATAAATTTTGTTATTTTAAATATAAACTTTGACTTTGATGTGGATTAGAATTCCAAATATGACTCAATTTAATATTTCCTGAAAATGTGAATTTTGGTCAATAGTCAAACTTTGACTTTTAAGTTTTTAATAGTTTGAAATTATAAATTTTTATCTTTTATTATGACAATAGATTTAATAACTTGAATAATGCTTTTCGTTTCGTTGGAAACGGAGTTAAAATGTAAAAGCTATGTACATTTCAATTTTTAGTATAATTTGTTTTATTGTGCAATTTTGCCTATTTAAATTTTATAAATCATATTTTCTTTCTTATATTTTGTTTTAATATGTATTAATATGTTATTTTATGTATAAGTTTGTCTTTTTATATTTTTAAATGATAATAGAATTTTTCCAAAATTTACTGTATTTATTTTTCATTTTTAAAGGCTGTTTTCTTATTTTCTGCTATTTTTTTCATTAAAATTATATTTAAATTAAATTTTATATATTTATTTTGTGAATTTATTTTTATTTTATGTTATAATTTATGTTTAAAAATATATTACAAGCTCATATGAATTTTCTAAAGTTAATACCATTTATTTTCAAATTTTCTAGCTTAGTTGACCATTTTTGCTATTTTCTTGATTTAATTATTTATAATTAATATTTATTTATTTATTTATTTTTATTATATTTTCGTATTTTAACAGAATTTATATATGTTTTTCAGTTATATAAAATTTAAAAAGAAATAGTGAATATATGAAGAGTTTGAAACTGCTTTTGAAACCGAAGCCTTTTCATCTCCGAAACTCTTCATTTCCATAACCTTCACTTTAATTAATTTTTGCTGCCCACTCCTTCAGTTTTGGCCATGAGTTATCACTAACTTTTCACGAATTTTTTTTGTTTCTCAATTCATTTTTCACGGCCTTACAAAGTTCCTCGTTAATGGCCTCCTCTCTTTTCACTTTTCTTCAATTTTTCATACTTTTTTTGCCTTGTTTCCTCTTCTATTTGCACGGCCTTCTCACCATAGCCTCGACCACCATCCCCTACCACTCTTCCTTGGCATCATCTCCAGCCATCATTTTAGATCCATCCATGGCCATGACCTCCCCTTGAAGCTAGCACCACAAAACAATGTCAAAACTCCACAAAACATTGCCTAGACCACACATATCATCACCTACCCTCCATATCTTGCTTTGGCCACCCCCTTAGCCGCCACCACTCCCCTGACCTGACCTCGACACACCCCTCCCCACCTCTGTCCAGATCTGAAACATGAAGATCCGAGCCAAACAATGCATGTAGACGAGCCTTGTGGTGCACCAAAACTCCACTATGTTGCCTAGTCTCTTGATATTCTTGTGTTGTAACTTCCTCCACATGTTCTAGCATTTATGCCATGCATTCCTATGATCAAACCTAAGCCAAAGTCATGTCAAACCTGACCTAAATAAACCCCTAGGCCATGCAAAGCATTGTAGAAAACAAGGCAAAAGATTTGACATTCAAATCTCTTTTCGTTTAAAAGTTATTCCATTTCAAGTGCGTTGAAATTGTGTTTGTTTTGATGTATCTTTTGGGTTGTAATACAAGAGTTGTAGCTTTGGATCTTGCTCTCCACTCAAGTCCGTAGTCTTGTCATCGTGCTTTTGTTTCCATTGTGTCATTGGTTATGATATCTCCAGCACAAACAGGTGAGTTATTCTCACCAGACAATATGTACCTATATAACTAGTAAATTGACACCCTGCGAATCTATAGAAATATATTATCATGTTATATATGCTTATATTATTATCATATGATGTTCACACCTGTTATTACACCTGTTATATCATATGTTACTATTATTTAATGTTATTCTGTTATTTATATCTGTTATCACCATTGCAAGTTCCATGTAGACTAGAATCACTATGGGTTGAAATGATACATACCCGAACGGACTTTAGAATAGGGAAAAATCGTTATGGGCTGAAATGATAGGCCTGAACGATTTTTATTTAAATTATTTTAACTTGGGATTGCGGGTTTGAAATGATAGAACCCGGATTTTTCTTTTTTAACTGCGGATTGAAATGATACATATCCGTATCACTTGACCTAAGTTAGAAAATTATATACAGGCCCGTGGTTATTTTATAAAGTGTTTTGGATATTTTTAAGTATTTTAAAAATTATAAATTTATGAAATTTGATTTAAATAGATTTTGAAATGTTTTAAAATAAAGAAATTATGATTTTTCTATGTGTTAAAAATGTAATTAATGAATGGTTTAACTGGATTTTTGAAATATAACTTAAGTTGGAAATTTGGAATTTGGTTAAAAATGATATTTTAAGTTATATAAATAAAATGGATATTAAATTTTATTTGGAAATGGTAAATATGATAATTTGATTAAATTTGAATTTAAGTGATTTATTAAAGTATTATTGATTTTTCTATGAATTTAAGTGGTTAAATAAATGAATGTTTAAAAGAAACGTTAAAAATATGAACTTGACTAGGAAATGTGAAATTTGGTTTTAATTAAAGTTTAAGTAAATTAAATAAAATTGGAAAATTTGTTAAATTGTGAAATGGTAATTTAAATTTGAAGTGTTAAGTCTATTTGTTGGAATGTGAAGAATTGGAACTTTTACATTTAAACTTATTAAGTAATTGTTGAAAATTGGATTTAATTATAAGAAATTTATTGTGAAAAAAAAAATATGTTAAATGATATGTAAATGAACATTTTAAACGTTAAAATATGATTTTTAAAATGTTTATGTGTTTTAAATTAAAGTTATTTAATTGCTGGAAATACACTAACACCTGAAATTAACTTTTAATAGCATTCAGAAATGCTATAGATTCTGTTTTGAACTAAAATTGTGTAAAAAGAGCTATTATAGCATTTCTGAAATGCTGTAATTGAACTTATAGGCTAATATTGAACTCAGGTCTATTATAGCATTCTCTGGAAATGCTATAATGGTCTGCAGTCTTTGCTGAAACCAAATTTAACCCTTGTTTTGAAATCTAAACTACCGCAGCACTTCTGAAATGCTGTCTTTTCTGTTTTAAACGATAATTCAACTAAAACTGAGTTTTAACAGCAGTTTTAAGTGCTGTCTTTGCTGAATTAAAAATGTTTTCAAATATAACTTATAGCAGTTGTTTTTAAATGCTGTGAAATGCTGAAATTTTAATAATTAGGGTTTTTGACTTAGTAAACGAACTCAGAATGGTCTGAAACTTTGGAAATTGAATACTTGATTTGAAAATATAATAATTACACTTTTAAAAGGTTTAAATGAATTATTTTAATTGGAATATAAACTATTTAAAGGTGATTTGAAATGATAGTAATTGAACGATATCTTTGAATTTAAAAGGTATTTAAAGTTGAATATTTGGATTTGAACTAATAGGATATTTTATTTTATTAAAATGATTTGGAATGAAGTTTTGTAAGGATATGATATTTTATTATATTAAAATGATTTGAAATGAAGTTTTGAAATGATATGAAAATTTAAATATATGGAAATGGTTTGGAATTGATTTAATCTTTATTTTGATAAAGATATGGTTTGAAATGATATTTTATTTTGAAGTAAAGTATTGTTTTTAAAAGTTATAACCACGGGTTATAATAACGATTGGTTGGCAAAGAGACCGGGATCGGATATGGACATACTCTCTGTCGATACCGAAAACCACTTTGACAACCGTGTACGCGGTGGAGATTCCAGAATGAAGTAGGATGGTGGCAACGTTCTTAAGGTATGTTACGTGGACCCAACTCCCGTGAGTTGGCATAAGGTGGCTAAAACAGGAGCGATCTCGGACCAGTGAGGTAGCACCTCTTCTCGGGCACATTTCTTCGATATTATACTCTTACTTGTGATTGATTAGATGGCCATCCTCCGATTTGGGAGTGTTGATCGAGGTGGACGATAGTGGCTGCTATGCGCTCCATCAGTCCGTGTGCGTAATTGGTATATCTACCCTGGCATTGCCTAGTTGTGCCGTGTCACCTACCATATCGAGCTTTACTACGATTATGATTTTAAGATCCGACCGCGTTAAGGTTCTCCATCCCCTTAACGCTATTTTCTATTTGATTATACTTTACTAATTAGACACTAATTTATATAGCGTATATTACTACATAGTAAATAGTTTAACGGATCCTTAAAGAATGGGCGATCCCAAGCATTCTTTAAGTTACTTGTACCCTTATTACAGTTCGCTTGAGTTGGTTTACATTATATAAGTATATATTGTCCTGACTCGAGTGTTTTGTGTTTTTCTTTACGCTCGGGTCAGCCTGAGTTATTCACAGATTTGGATTCCACTTTCTGGAGATTTGAATCGCTGGAGATTATCTGCTTGTCTTGTCCTATCTATTTCAATTCCGTTGTTCTACTCAGCTTGTACTTGGTTATTATATCGAGACTTTTGTTGTATTCTATTTCTTCTGTTATATCTTATGTAACTCTGATATATTTATATAGTAGCTTCATGAACTACTATTTCTTTTACTTCCGCTGCATTATTTTACTCTGTGTCTGTGATCTGTGATTATATTTATTTACTGTATATTCTGAGATTTGCCAAATTTTAATTACAACGCGGTATTTTGAGCAATTCAACTCCGGCATGAGTGTCTACCTATACACTTATAATGGATGCGAATGGTTGAAAATATCGGGTCATTACAATATTCTCTATCATAGTTGTGACTATGCAAGGAGAATGACGGTTTCTGATCAAGAAACCAAATCTGAGTCCGCACTAGGAAGTTGGGTGGACAATACTAGTTCGGAAGTGGAATTTGGTGATCGAGTGAGCGATCAGATTTATATTGTGTATGGATGGTATGGGTACATCGTACGGGTTTGAATGAAATTGGCATTGAAAATTTATGGATAAGAACTGTAAATGGTCTTTGAAATGAAAAGTATATTTTGTGGAATATATGATGAGGTAAAATGGAAATTGGAAATTTCTATGATTAAAGATTCACGTTATTGAGAAAAGTAATGTGGTTAATAACTTTATAAAAGAATAATCAAATTTGAATATTTGATTTGGAATAAACAAAGTTATGTATCTTTGTTATATATATGATAAAACTCCCCTTGTTGAATCTTTTGCCAGAAGAAAAGGGTTTTTGAAAATATTTGATGTATAAATAGGAAATTTATACAAGTTTAAGTGATCCAAAGATTTTTAAAGTTATATATTTATATATATATATATATGTAAAGGATCTTATGAGGATTTTGGGAAAAGGTTTTTGGAACCTATGGATTTGAAAAGGCTTTTGATTTTTAGCAAAAATCAATATTGGAATTTAGAAAGCCTAATGTGAGAATTATCGATTTTGGGAATCGATTTTGTAAAGGAGATTTATATGAGTTTCATACTTGGTGTATGATTTGGAAAATACTATATGTGTATAGTATAAAGTGTTTTGAAAGTGGCTCTAGGGAAAAAGGCGCTCCCTTGAATGAACTTCTCAGGAGTGCCACAAGGTGGTACTGCCTTGAGCCTCTAAGGGGGAGGTTCTAAAGTTGATCATGTGAGGAGTCCGGACAAACTAGTTCCTGAGGATTATTGGGTAGCGAAAGTCGAGGGCGCTGATGCCTACAGGGGCATTTGGGCTATGCTTTGACGACAGTGTAACTCGATGTCGCTGCGATCTACTGTATGGACCATAGCGAAAATCGTGTGGAGGATGAGTGCCAACAGTCTACACTTGATTTTGCCGGGATGGCAACGTAACATCGGTAGACTGCGATCTATGGTCAAGTGGAGGAGTTTCATTCTTTTGGCAGCGAAATTCGATGGCGCTGATGCCTACAGTTATATGGGTTTTTGCTATGATAGCAACGTAAGGCCGGGTATAACTGCGATCTGTAGCGGGTTCCATGGTGTTATCGAGGGGCGCGGAGGCCTACAGTTACCTATGGATTTTGCCGGGACGGCAACATAACCATCGGGTTAACTACGACCATGGATGGGGGTGATGATTTCTAGAGCATTCTCACCAAAGATGTTTCCTCTATTTTCAAAAACGTTTTCGATATTTTCAATAAAATTATTTTTCAAATATTTTCTCTGGGTGTTGGAAACGAGTTTACCAAGTACTTATAGATTTTCAGTCCTACGCCTGATCAACGTATGACCGAATCTCTATGAGAACGAAGATGGACCTGTTGAAACATCGAGTTATAAAGGTATTTTTATAAAAAACTACCGTGGGATAATATTATATAGATATTAAAAAGTGTTTTAAAGATGATTAAAGAATATTTATCTAATATTAAGTATTTTAATAAATTCTGGCTTCGTTCCTTTTCGAGGACGAAAAGGTTCAAAGGGGGGAGGAATGTGATAACCTGGATTTTTAGATATCTGATAATTGGAAATTAACATGATTTAATCTATTAAAATACTGATTTATTATTTGAATGTGATAATCTCTCTATAAATATATATATTTTAAACTTGAGTTTTCAATAAGTTTTAAATTAAAAAGTTCATTTGTTTTAAATACTCTTTCATTTTAAGATTCTAACATAAGATAAAATTGGTTTGGGAATTTCGTATATAGAGTTAAAATATGTTTCTCAAGTTTATAAACAGATGATACATTTATTTGGATCAAAACATAAGTTATTTATAAATAAATATTTATTTGAATTCACATATGTATATTTATATAAATCTAAAAGCTTTAGTTATAAAAAGGTAAATACATTTTATATACATGTAGATATTACATAATTATATATACATAGCTTAAATAAATTTAATAAAAGACATAAATGACACTAGTAAGCACCTATAAGTCATAAAGCAAAACCAGATAATTAATGTATGTGTATGAATTTAGATATGCAAAGCTAAAAAAAATATCTATGAACATAGGAATCAAAAGGATAAGTATGAAAATATGAAAGAGACATGTACATTAAATGCTGTCAATTATAGCACAAGATGAGTCATTTCACAACCAAAAAAAATCATCTCCACCTTCACAAACCTAGACTGGTCAACGAAAAAGAAAAAAAATATAATAAAAATAAAAATAAAGAAGCTTGCTGTATACAACAAAAACATAATGCAGTATACTTTCTTTATATATATCCCCTACCCTGTTTTATTCTTCTCATTCGATCAACAAATAAAAAAACAGAGAAAACAAAACAACCACTATAAAATAAAGGATTCAGAGCAACTCAAATAAACTGTAGAGCAGACAATAGGATCATCCAAGCACCTCAAACAGTGAGTGAACTTTGAAGTAGTAGTACTTCCTAAAGAGGTGAGTAATAATTTGTTTTAAAATATTAAGTATATGAACCTGGTTGCTTGAACAATATCTGGAATGAGTATGTTATGTGAAAATTTATAAGTGTATTCTTCTGTGTATATCTGTGAATGCAAATTAGTATGTGTATATGTTGTAATCTGTTTCCAGACTCCTGATTCAAACAGGAAATCACCATTTCTTGAACAAATCCTTGGTAGGTTTGAAGTTTCAAACAAAAATAGTTTGTTTACCATAAACTTAAGCTTTACAATTTAATTAAGTTACAATTAACCTGAGATGCCTCTGAGAACCCAAAGGAACAGTGTGACAGTTGTTTTTGTCAAGATTTCAAACATTCTAATTCAATGTTTCAGGTATGTAAACTGAAACTCCATCCAGAAACATGATTTTTAAAATTAAAACCATATTTTTAGTGTTAAAATGAAAGTGTAGTTCTTGTTTGTTCAGATGGGATATTTTGGGTTGCCTCTGGCGATACCAATGTTCTGAAGGGTCGGGGTTTCTTCTGGTTGTAATAGAGTGATCAGAGGTTATGGAAAAAATATCAGGTGGATGATCGAGGTACGGTGGCGACGACAGGAGGTCGAGATTGATTTTAAACCTAGTTTTAGTGGATGTCGGGAATTGCTTCAGCATTCATCCTCTGGTGGATCGAGTGTTACCATGCTTTGGGTAATGATAGACTAGACGTAGGTGAAGCTGTGGCCGGAGCCTCCGGGTTTCTGATGATCGGAAATTGAAGGGCGAGGTGAATTCTAAGATTTGTAGTCTGGAGGTTCCAGTTTGGGTTTGAATACTGGATTTTGATTTCGAGGGGAATTATCGGTTCTGGTGATCGAGTTGGGTTGCATGGGTGATCGATGACTTGTGTAAGTCATCATGGTCGATCGGAGATGGGTGGATGGCCGGTGCATGTGCACTATGCACATTACTGGTGGTGTTGATTTGTTGGTTTGAGCAGAAGTGAGAACTCGAGTTTTTCTCGAGCATTTGCATGCTTTGCCCGAAGCAGCAAGGATTTCGACCCAAAGTCAAGTGGGTATGGTCTCGGGTAGATTGAGTTGTTACAGGTTTTATACCTGTCTGTTTTAAAATTTTTAAATTGAATTAAAATTTGGAAGAAGTTATAAATTAAAGTTTTAAATCTGAATTCAAATCTAAATTTGTATCCTAGTTTGGAATAAAATAAAATTTTATAAAATTTAAATATGTTAACAACTTAAAATATAAAGTATAATTTAACTGGTTTGAAATTAAAAATGAATTTGATTTAAACTCTTTTAAGTTTCTTTTATAAGATAAGTTCTTCTTAAACATGTGATTTTAAAAGTTTTGAAATTGTTCTTAAACTTGTTGAAGTTTTGTTGAAGTTAAGTTAGTATCCATTTTAAATCTTAAATTTGAAATGAAATTTAAAAGTAAATTTGAAAGTAAATTGTTTCCAAATGCTTTTGCTAATGACAATTTGGTCATAAATAAGGGAAATGTTTTTATCTTAAAGTTAATAAGATTTAAATGATTTGTGATTCATCAAATTTTTAGGAAAATTAAAATGGATAAATTAATTTAATTAATGATTTGAATAAACTTAATTACAATTTAAGGGTTATAAATTGAGTAGAGGATAATTAATTGGAAACTTGGGATTTATTAAATAAGATGATAATTGCTTGATGAATAAATTGAGGAAATTTGTCAAGAGTAAATTAATTACCCAAGTGATTAAAGTAATATTACTTGATGAAAATAATTAAGAGATAATTAGACTACTTAAAGCATAATTACTTAATGTAAGTATTTGAAGGGTTAACTCGTTAATGTAATTTAATAATCAAAGTTTAATTGATGTGATCAATTAAGAATTAATTAAGTAATTAGGGAGAATTACGGAAGCTGGATAATTGAGAATGATTGGTTAATTCAAATGGTTGTAGTTAGTCTATGAAGACCTAAACAGGGTTAGGTGAATAACTCTTTAGTGATTAATTTAATTTGAGTTAATTAAATTAATGATAGTATGGATTTATAAGTTCTGCTTATGGATGATTAGATTGAATGTTTATGCTATATTGATGCCCTGATATGAGATTTGGGATGCTGTATGAGATTATATGTTTATTTGAACGGAGATAATAGGTATTTTCTTTCTGTAATAGAACCACTATTTGAATGTGTTACTCTAAATATAAATTGAATGGTTTCACTTAAACATTTGATTCGAAGAGGCCGGGGTCGGGTATCAAAAAATACCCGAAACCACTTCGAAAATAATCTAAAATTCTTATCAATTTGATATGAGGAAGTAAGCAGGCTGGAATGGAATAAGTTAGGTAACCTAGACAATTAACATGAGAACTGTTGGGAGTGATAAATGATTTTCTTAAACAAGATTAGAACTCGTATAGAAGCACAAGTTACCCCAGTAATGCATAAGTTAATTTTATAGCTTGGATTTTCAAATTATATGGGTTACTCACGCTGGTTTCCAGCCTGACCCGGGGGTTACTTTGATGTAATGCTCGGGTCAGACCGAGTATTACAGAATTTCAGGTAAGGACGTTCTGGAGCTCAGGAGGCGAGCTGGATGGCAGGAACGTATGGAGTGTATTCCGCTATGATATTGTTATTTATCTAGGGCAAGTTATTTTAACTGTCAAGTGATTGTGAAATGTTGTAACTCTGATGTATAAAAATGTAAATTAACTGATACAATTTTCCTTTGTATAACTGCTATTTATTTGATATTATATTTTGATCCACTGCGATTTGTGAGAATCAGTGTTGTGTTTCTGTTTCTTCTTCTTCTATCTTTTTCTTCTTTTCCTAACTATCTAGAATTTTCGGATTCGAAAATTTCGGGTCGTTACACCGACGGAGAGTCAAGAGAAAGAAAAGAAGAGAGAAGAAGAGAAGAGAAGAAAGAGAGAAGATAGAACCAAACAGAACAATACAGAATCTCACATCGCAGTGGAAAACATATAATATCATATCAATGATCTTTACAAAATAGAAACTGTATATACATACATCAATCAGAGTTCAACAATCAATCAATAGTTATCAGCCTAGACACTTATAATAACCTGTCCTCACAAATGCCGACAATATACAACTAAGCACAGCGGATAATCAAGCAAAACAGATACGTGTATACGAAATGAAGATCTCCAGCTCTCCTGCTGAAGCTCCAATAGCACCAATCTGAACCTATAAATATACTCGGTCTGACCCGAGCATTGAAAGGGAAGAACGCCCTGATCAGTCTGGTAAACCAGCGTGAGAAACACACTCAATTGAATTTATTAGATTACCAAACTTATCCTTTATCAAAACAAAAGTTTCTCGTAAGACAAGTCCATACATAAACACAGACATGTTTTTAACTTACGATAACTAAAACATCTCATATCAAATCCTCTTATATTATAGTAGTGTCTACTATATACAAATAATATTAATCATAGGCGAAATTGTTACATTGATTAAATTCCAACATATAGCCCAATTGGGTAATACAATCAAAATGGCAGGTATGTAGTGGAGTTTGGATTTCCATACAAATGACCAGGTGAAGGGACTACCTTCCGAAGGGGTACACCTCTAGATGGATGTCCCGAGAAACCATCACAAAGTTTCTCTACCAACACAAGACCGACCTACCTCTATAACTAGATGGTACCGAATATGTCATCCTCCAGTCATTACCGACCTTTACCGAAGGCCCTCTAGCATACAAACCACAATAATCAGATACACGACGTCATAGTGTGTAAAGATATATCTAGAAGAGGATGATCATATCCTACTTGGGAGCGACCCACTTAGCCTTGCCGCATCTAACCCTGTTTTGGTCATTTCCGGTTGATGAGGCCGGAGGTAACGATTACCTTTCACAATCACAATCACATCACTTTGAATGCCACATGGCCATTTCCGTTGACTACTAATTGCCTTTCACAAAAATACAACCCTTAAGCTCATACGTCTCAAGGAGGGTGTTAAGCTAAAAGAAGTTGCCTTCTCCGCCACCACTGATGTACGTTGGTAAAAACCAATGTACGTAATCTGTAGAAATGCAATGTCAGACAAACATACATACAAGTTGTCCAGGAACATGACAAACCGAAGGTACTTTCCTACCACATCCTGTCAGGAAATCCCTAGGATTAGTAGCGAATAGTCCTTGCATTGGATATTTCATAATGAAGAGACTACTACTACTGGATGTATATTGGGATTTTAACCCCAAACGATCAACAAGCAGTCACTCACTATGAAACTCTGAAATATCAATATCATCATAAGCAACCTGCACAATCGTCGCATATACGTTGGTCCGAAGTGGTTTTCAGATAAATCTGATCCCGATCTCTTCGCACCAACAACGCAAAAGCGTTTCTCAACCTCACACAGAAACTAAGTCTCATAAACTTATCACATCTCGAACTTTCAACTTGATATCCTTCGGGCCAAGAAGGAAGCTCGAAAGATTGGAGTAAGGAGACATCGGAGAAAGTAGACTTGATCCATAGAAGAATGAAAACTATGCAAGATAGAAATCTTACGCTGACAAGAGACATACATAGTTATAAATCTTAACGGATGACATGGTGTTTGTAAAGGTCTTACCGCGTAAGCACGTCATGAGATTTGGTAGTTCGAGGAAGCTAGCACCGAGGTTCGTAGGATGTTTCTTTATTACGGAGAAGGTAAGGAAATTGGCATATAGAGTAGAGCATCTTGAGAAGTTGGCGGGAGTATATAATGTTTTTCTTGTATCGCACTTGCAAAAGTATTTGCATGGTTCAGCTACCGTAGTCAAGCCGAGTCAGCTAGAGGAGGTGGAGGTAGAGAGGAAGTCACTTGTTTGCCGTGCACTCACTTGTACTCACTTGGCACAGTGCGACTTCACAACAAGGAAATCAAACTTATTAAGGTACGGTAAGGGGATGATCTAGTGGAGAGTACATGGGAGCTTGAGGAGAAGATCCAAGCTACCCACCCACAACTCTTTTCTGGTACGTTTCTGATTCAAATTTAGTAAGTAGAGATTACTTATGCATTAGGACATAGCTTGGTATACCCTTTAGGTAGAGACCATTATATGGTAGGGGTGGTTGTAAACGTGTCATTAGGACATGATATAGATGGTGGATGCTAGTGGATGTATTAGTTGGATTGTTTATGTTACACATTTAGGATAGTACATCCCCTAGATATAACACACATTCACATCATCTCTTGTTTATTTGTTTATTCTTGAGAATTATGCATATGGATGTTGTATATGGATTGAATGGTTGTGCATACATGTAGAATTACAAGTATACTTATTTAGGATGTTGCATGCATTTTGGATTTATAGCATGAGCACTTGCATTATGGAGGTCGACTAGATCAATAAACCTCCTACTCTTTGCATTAGTGTATGTTCACATGCATTTCACACTTGCATATACATATACCGCATTAAAAATTTATTAAGGATAATGATTGCCCATGGAAAATGGATGAGTAGATGGTTGTAGCTATTGTTTGTTACATATACGAGTTCCATTTTCCATCCTTTGAGATTTCAAGGATGAAATCCTTTTTAATGGGGGGAGAACACCTTAGAAATTTAGTTGAAAATTTAATAAGCAAATTAAATTGAAAATAAAACAAGGGCTAAAATGAAATTTTCACAATCGTCTGACTTTGACAATGAAACTTGCACCATTGCGTTTGTAGAGATTTTCTGGACAATTTTCATATATAACTCTTCAAAATCGGAGTTAGTACAAAGAAGTTATGGAACATTTGAAAAACAAAAATAAGTTTCCTAATAAAACATTGTCGCCAGTCAACACCTAGGGTGTGCCGGTCGACATAAAGCGGTCGACCATTCTACCCTAGTTATTATCCATTAACGTATACTTTGGATGATCAAAAGTGACAATCAGAAGGAGGCAATTGAACCAAATATTTTTCTTCCGTGCCAAGTTTCTGATATGCACCTGTGAAGAGAACAAAGATTCTCTAGGGTCACTCTAACGCTCCACATCAATCTGTAACTCATATAAATAAAAATCTAACCTAACCCTGATTTCATTAGAAAACATACTACATGCCGAAACTCTGCCCAAATTTCTTCTCTCCACTTACAAAATTTTCTTTAAAAACAAAGTAAGAGAGCACTAGTAAATTGGATCAAGGAGGAGCAAGCTAGTGGGTGATGATTCTTCGACGAAGCATAAAGCTAGAGCTTGGATTCGAGGTGAGTGGGAGCAAGTTTGATATGTTGATTATTTACAGTTAATTTTAACCCATTTAATCTGATCTAGGATGTTAGTAATCAAACTGTAAACACTAATTGTTTAAATCTAAAATTTGAATTAGAAACTGAAATTGGTATAAATTAGCTAATATCATTTTTACCCAAGTTAAACCCTATTTTGTTATTGAATAGAAACCCTAAAAAATTGGTTAACCTTGAATTAAACAAGTATAATTAAACTGGTATAAATCTATGAATTTAATATCAATAAAAAGTAGGGTAAAATTACAAAGACTGGATAGTGT
The DNA here is from genome assembly GCA_030737815.1 of Allium fistulosum. Classification (NCBI taxonomy): domain Eukaryota; kingdom Viridiplantae; phylum Streptophyta; class Magnoliopsida; order Asparagales; family Amaryllidaceae; genus Allium; species Allium fistulosum. The sequence goes on along the minus strand of CM060903.1, from coordinate 837,736,353 downwards.
AAACTGATGCCTAGGGTTCACTGTGTAAATCCAGAACCTATCAGATTAACAAATAATTAAGAATTGAAATCCCTAAAGTTTACACTGTAACCGGTTGACTGTTCACTCTGAGCGGTCGACCGGTTGATGACTAAAATGCATAATCTGAACCTCGGCATAAGGCCCAAGTTAGAAATAAAATTATTAAATATATGTATAACCATATAATATACATGTGTGTGGATGTTAGAGAAAGTAGGGAAGCTAGCTCCCTATGAGATGATGCTAGGATTGGGTTGGGTAGATGCACTTTGCTGAACAGGGGTCGATTTTTCAAATGGGTCGCAAATGGCACTCACATGAGGCTCTACGGTGTACATGCATCACTAACTAATGCTTGATAAAGTGTGTGGGCCTAGCACAATGGGACTCCTTAGTATTCACGATTCTGACGTGGCGTGACACTATATTATTGATGGATCCTGGCTCATGCAAAAAGAGGCATATACTACAATCGAGAGGTGAAAACAGATGCAGATTATGAGACACACATGCGAGTCAGCATTACGGGCTCCTCCTCGATGCGTAGTTTGGTTATGTGTAGTCGTAATTATGGAAATTTCATTCCTATATGGTAATTGTAGGGAAATTTATGTGAGATAGCTACACGTAGTAATAATATGAGATGTACTCCCATACGGGGGGTTGTAGGGCGTTTCTATGTTGAGTACTCTAGTAGCGGTGTTCCTATATTGAATAGCTCTAGTAGTAGTGTTCCTATATTAAGTAGCTCGAGTGGCAATGTTCCTATATTGAGTAGCTCGAGTAGCGGTGTTCCTATATTGAGTATCTCTAGAAGCAACGGCCAATCGTTAGTTGTTTAGGTTCGATCTTAGTTTGATTCTTGTAGGAGCCTGCATAAATTTTGATTAGGTGTGTGTTAAATAAAAACCCTTAAGTAAAGGACCCTAGGAATAAAAAAACACTTGTAGGACACCCGAACTCATGTAGAGTGGAATTAAAGTCAACCGCACATTATCATCATATATTCAACATGTGCTCATTTTCCATACTTTTATCTGACCCACCATTTTTCCTTTCCTTTCCCACCATAGGAGGACAGAGCAGCAGGTGGTTTAGCCCAATTTCATTTCTTGGAGATGCAAGCTCAGCACAGGAGTTGCATATCCTTTATTTACTCTCCATGTAACTAATTATTTTATTAGTACTTAATATTTCTTTTACCAGAATATAAGTGATCTTTTTGTGTACTCTGCATTTGACTATGTACTGTTTTTCTAAGACTGTGTTTTGAGATATTTTCTAAGATGATTATTTTTTATATTTATATTTTGTTCCATTCTGCTGTGAGTCTGAAAGTGTAGCATAGCTTAGATGATATCTGTTTATTTTTTGTCTCTATAATGTTATAAAAACCCGATAGCTCATACTTCTCGGTACCGACGTGAGTCTGAAAGTCACCTTAAACTTTGGATCGGTGTATCGAGGGGTACGAGTTATCATAGGCTGAGAAGGGCCTCTGGCCTACAATTGAATGTAAATTATAGAGTTGAACATGAAGAACATAAGTTATAGATTTAGACTAGAAAGGCCTTCGGGCATACAGTTGGAGGTGTTTTATGTAGGATATAGTATAGGATGCATAAAACAAATTTTTTATCTAAATGATACTGCATAAATATGGTAAGCCTTGAGATTTTCATTCACCAGACATTGTTGTTCCGACCCCCTCCTCATTACAACAAACATGTTAGGGGAGAAGATGCTGATTGAGAGGATGAAGGCGAAGGCGAGGACTTGTGGTAATTATCTATCTATTTACGTCTTTTTATATTTTGACGTACCCAGTTTCAGACATGTTGTAGTTTTGAGATATTGTATTTTGAATATTTTAGATGATATGCGTGTTATTGAGATTTGAATTTTTATAAAATGGGTTTATTTCTGATATTATATTTTATCATTTCTGCTGTGAGATTCTGATAGCATAGATAGATAGCTCTGTGCATTGTTTATTGTATAAATTTTACAGACCAAAGGCCAGTTTTGGAATGGGTCTAAGGTTCAATGGGTTTTTAGTAGATCGAGAATTAGGTCCACCTCGAGGTGGTTTGTTACATTTGGTATCAGAGCTTAGGTTATCCAATCAACGGGGATAAGTATATGTAAGACTGCATATTTATTATGTTTGTAAGTATTTTCAAAACTCTATTACACACACACACACTTATTTGAACATAAACGCAAACACGCAGGTAAATCTTTATTTTCGGCAAATATTACTATCTTAGGATGTTGTAACTAAAATTTAAACCTACAGATAGTTGATTATGGCTGAAAATCATTCCTCTGAGGTTGGGAACTCCTCTACCTAAGAGATACCACCAGCTGAGGGATGCCAGAGTGGTTCTAGAAATACCTATGGCATATAGGGTGCAACGAACCGTATTTTTAACTGTTTTAACTTTTTAAAAATTTTAAATTTAATATGATTATTGAATAAAAATGGTTAAAAATAAAATCTAATACTTTACTAATGTAGTTTATTGAATATGAACTTGAATAAAATCTTGAAATAAAAAATTTCGAAGGTTTAGTCAATAACAACTATTAAAATGAAATTTTATATATTGAATGTGTTTATAATCAATAGTTGGGATTGAATAATGAATATTGAATTACTATGAAATGAAAGTAGTTGTTTTATTATTTGAATTTGTTTTAAAATTGAATTTTATAAGTTAAACGACTTATATTGAAATATGGTGATTTATTGGATAAATAAATTGTTTAAAATTTAATATTGCAATTATTTAAATAATTGAATCTTGAATTAATGTGAATGAAAATGATATCAGAAATTGATTTAAATTTGATTTAAACAACAAAGAAGATTGTTAAACTTAAAAATGGAATTTAAAGCGATTAAATTAAATTTTGGAAATTGCTCGTTTTAATTAACGAGTAAAAATAGCCATTTTGGCCACTGTCTCGGATTTTGACGAAACTAGTTTCATCGAATCCGTAATATTGAATTATTATAGAATTTCAAGTTTCGTAGCGATCGGACTTATCGTTTGGTCGTGCAAGCTTGAAACATGTAGAATTCAATTTCAGAATTTAATTAAAATAAATAGATTTCAAAAAACTATCTTCTTCATATGATGGAATTAGCTCTCAAAACTAGTTCCATTGCGTTTGGAATAGGGGTAAACCAGGTGGCACGCTTCGTTTGAAGTTCGAGAATTTCAGACGTTAGTAGCTAGATATTTTCGAATTATAATAATATATTTTTTCCCAAGTCAACACTCGTGCACAACCCACACCGACCTATATGCATACCTCGTACCCCCCATCTCTCCCTTCTCCCTTATTTCAATTCTCAGATTGATCTAAAAAAAGGCGAACGAGGTCGCGACTTCGGCCAGGAGAGAGAGCGCAATGCTCGCGGCGCACGTGGGAAACGAGGGCGGCGGCGGCTTGGAGCTCGATATCTTGGACGACTGATGGCGAGGGTTCGATGTAGCTTGGGTTTCGTGCGTGCAATGTAAGGGGATGTGGCGACGTTTGTCTGTGAAGGGCGCGAAGTTGTTCCTGGCATTGGTGAAGCATGCGTGTAGGCGGCAGCGGAGCTAGCGGAGGTCGATCGAGCCGGTAGTGGCGCAGGGTAGCACGCGTGGATGTTCATGGGCGTGATTTTGCTCCGCGTTTCCTAGGTCGAGAGCGTGAGGAAGGGAGTGAGATACGGGTAACATTTTTATTTTATTTTATTTTTACTTTTAATTTTGTTAATTTAAGTTTTAAAATTTTATCGTATATTAATAAATTGCATAAATCTTGCTTACATGGTCCGTTTTGGGCGAAACGAGTTGCAGGGAACTCGTACCGTCGTTGTCTACAGCTTAGAGTCGAAGTGGTATTTATTTGAAGCTGAATATATTTTCAATTTCATATAAAAGGTGAGTGTTTTATAACGCTCATGAAGTACTAGAATATTTTATTCTAGTTAAATTCGAAATTATGAAGTGATATAAATTTATTGATTGTTGTTTGATAAATTTAATTGTCATCTAAATTGTCATTTGAATTGATTGTTAAAAATTAAAATTGATAGTTCAATTTGAGATTGGAATTTAATTTCCAGTAAAATACCCGATATTGATAACTATGAAATTGTTTTGAATTATATTGACTGTTTGGATGATTGATTGTGATGGATGCTATTGGTTGATATTTTGGATGATTTGGATGTTTATTTATTTTGGTACATCCTATATCACCCTGTATATTATTTATACTATATAAAACTGTAAATTGAATTATTTCAAATAAATTAAGAAATAGGTTGTAATGATATATACCTATGACATTTATTTTGGATTGAAATAATATATATCCATCTCCGAATTAAATTAAAATAACCGATTCACTTGGCCAAAGGATAGAAAATTATATACGAACACCGGATTGGTTAAATTAAATGATTTTAAAATTTTGATTTGAAATTATTTAAATGATTTTTATTTAAAGAAACAAAAATCAAATTTATGGAAACTGAATTATTTTCGAACTTGAGCTCGAAACATTGGAATTTAAATTTGGTAATGGGAATTGTTTAAATAATTGAAGTTGAGATTTTGAAGTTATAATCGAAATATAATTTGAATTTCGAAAATTGATTTGTTTTAAAAGAATTGTACTTTTATTCGAACTTTGAATATTGCTAAGTAAAAGCAATTTAGCTAAATTAAAATGGAAATTGAACTGATTTGAATTGGAAAATTCGAAGTTGAATTATTTTAAAGGATTTGAACATTTAATCGAACATCAATGTAAAATTTGATTTAAATGATTTAAATCGATATTTTGAAAATTGGGCTCGAAATTGATATAAATTAAAATGGTTTAAAAATTGAGAATTGAGTTGGAATTTAACCATTGAATCAAATAGTTGAAGTTGAAAATGAAATTGATTTGGAATTGAAATTGAAATTAATTGGAATTGAAAATTGAAATTAATTTGGAATTGAAATTGAAATTGATTTGAGTTGGAATTGGAATCGAAGTTAATTCGAATTGAAATCGGAATGGAATCGATTACATTAAAAGGGAATTGAACTGATTTGAATTTGGAAAATTTGGAAATGGATTGGTTTGACTTTGAAACTATTTTCAAATAAACTATTATAATATAAACTGTTAAAACCTATCTTTTAAATATTCTAATTATTTTGATTTCCAAGCTATTTTATTATATAAACCACTTTTAATACTCAAACTATTTTATATTAAACTATTTTAACTTTTTAAATTATTTTAAACTATTTCAACTATTTTCTAAAATTCAAACTGGTCAAGGTTGGAATGTTTATATTTAGATCGTGGATTTAAATACGAATTGGGTTAAAATGAAGTTATAACTAAATTGAAATTCGAAACAATTTTGGAAGTGAAATCGAGATACTGAGGCGAAACTAATTTTGAAGCGAAATAGTATATTTTGAGTAAATATGATGATTTCGAAATGAATTTTATTTTGAAGCGAATATGATATTTTGATATCAAGTACGAATTGTTTCAAAATATAAAAGTACCACCAGTGTGTAAAACTACATTGGGTTGTTAAAGAGACCGGGGATTCTTATTGGCATACTCACTGTCAATATTGGAACCACGTTAACAACTATGTATGCGGAGGAGACTCCAGAAATAGTGGTTGGATTTGGCGTCGTTTGCTGGATTTGAAGAAAGAGAACGATGATGGATAGACCTCGGCACTTGTGCCAATTTGAAACGATTAAAACAGGACGGCTTGACAGGGCCAAGCGGGCTTGCTAGCCATAGCGGACATCCGTTCTTCGATTTTGTAACAACCCACATATTTATCGATTTTATATTTAAATATTTTATCTAAATATTTTATCGTTAATCGGATTTTGGTCCGAAAAGCTACTTTTTGTATACGGTCAAATTAGGACTCGGACCACTTCCATTGAGTTCAGAATGACGTTTGCGATCTTTTTGAGTGTAAACTTCGATATGTTTGGAGTTAGTGGAATTCTCGCTACTTTTTCCCGCCTGTGACTTTGGTTTGGACTGCACCTTTTTTAGCTCAGCCCAACCCTCTTCCCTTCATAACTTCACTCTTTGCTAAAACATATAAGCTTCATCAAAAATGGAGGAGGGAATGGGAAAATAAAACTCCAAACTCAAATTCAATTGCAAATCCAACATTCAACTCCAAATTCAAGTAGAAGATATTGGATTCAAGCTTTGGATTGCTTCTCCTTGCTTTCAAGCTTCATCTTCATCCATTTTAGTGAAAAGGTGAGATTTGTAATCTCACATCTTGCCTATAACTGTCATTGGACTGTTGGGAATGATTCCCTATCACTTGTGCACATGTATTTGCATTTGGTTTGGATTGGATTGGCGAAAAACTCCGATTTGTAGCGTTTTTGGAAAATTCCTACACTTAGGTCATTCTGGGCGTGCTAGGTCGCTCTGCCATTGAAAAGTTGCACACCATTTAGGTCGTTTCCGGCCTTAAATCCTCTCTGCAACTTAGGTCGTTCGCCACCTAGGTCGCTCGCGAGTTAAGCCTTAGGTCGTTTGGCCTTTACAGCGTTAGGTCGCTCGCGTGTTAAAACTTTAGGTCGCGAGGCCATCCCACTTAGGTCGCAAGGCCACTAGGTCGTTAGACCTTTAACACTTTAGGTCGCGTGATCCCATCTCCTTTAGGCCGTTAGGTCCTTATACCTTTAGGTCGCATGACCTTGCCTAGGTCGTTAGGTCGCGTGACCATCTCACTTAGGTCGCATGACCACTTAGGTTGCACGACCTTGTTAGGTCGCTCACCCTTAGCTCGCGTACCTTCTTAGGTTGCGCATCCCACTTAGGTCGTGTACCACCTTAGGTCGCTGTACCTTATATTCCTTAGGTCGCATGGCCTCATCACTGTTTAGGTCGCTAGGTCGCTTGACCTGCTTACACGCCTTAGCTCGACCTTTTTAGGTCGCTCGATCCTTTTCCTTTGCTCGGCCAAGACTTAAGTCGTAACACGTTAGGTCGCATGGCCTTGTTAAGACATTAGGTCGCTCGCTTTTTACACTTAGGTCGTTTGACCTATATTTCACTAGGTCGCTCGACCTGTTCTTCTGCTTGGTCGCACGACATTCTACCCTTAGGTCGTTCGACCTATTTGACTTAAAGTCTTTGCACTTTAATTCGACCATGTTAGGTCGCAAGTATATTCCTACTTTGATGGTTTTCGGATTGATCTCTTTGGACTTTACTCACGTCTTCGAACGTGAATTTATGTGATTCAATTTGTTTCAACAATCGTTTTGTGACTTGTCACACTAAAGATATGAAGGTTTCAATACTAGTAGTAAATATCAAAACCCTTTCATCAAAACGTTTTCAACTCTATTTTCAATACCAAACTCGTTTATAAAACCGTTTTCTAATCTATTAGTATATACAAGCCTTTACTTCACTCGGATGAGAAATCGAATTAAACGACTTAGTAAAACGAGTGGTATGAAACGCTCGCGTTCACTTCGTCGGTTAGCTCTTGGACTTGTTCGATTGAACCCTTTTTTGACAATTTTCTAGTGAAGATTCACAGCTTGTTCGTAAATATTTAAGTTAAGCAAGTGGTTATGGGACATGAAGCTAAACTCATATATTTACTAGCTTGGTGTGATTGACACTTCTTGATGATCATGATGATCATTTTTGTGATTTAGACTAGCAATTGTGCGATGTCTCTTTGTCTACGAGGGTGACTAAACCCCGTTTGTGTGATGTTTCACCATCACATATGTGGGGTAGCGCCACATGGTCTTCGGGCCAATCGTGTGTCAAAATTTAATGGATAGCTTCCATGAGATAGCTTCTCGTTCTTGTGTTACACGTGTTGGTGAGTTTTCATGCTCCCGTTCTTGTGATAGACCTCCCCCTTTTTATGTGATTTCTGGATTTCGTGTGTTGATTTCTGGAATTTATACTTCACCAATTTTCATGATTTTCATTGATATGATATCAATTTTTGGGCATTGGTGAATTTGTGTGTCATTGACTTGTTATGAATACAAGTTTAGGGTATGATACCCTACTTTATCTTTGAGAAGATTCTTGTGATATTGATTAATCTCTTGTTGATTTTCAATTACATACTTATAGTAGTATGCCACTATGGTTATTACATGTTCTTGTCATGTATTTTACTTTATACCATATCATCTGATATTTATAGCTAGACTGATCCGTTTATTATTTTCTTATAAATAATACTCGGGTCAGACCGAGATGTTACAAGTGCTTCTGCTTGACTTCTCTTCAGGATTATTCTGACTTTTGGCTTACTACATAGATTAGTAGTTTTTGGATGTACACATTTGTGATATAGACACTATGTTGTGTACTTATTCTTTTGTATAGCACGTGTTGCTATTCTTTTGTATTATCGTGGATCTTTCTGACCACTACTCTGATGTACACTTTCATGTGTTATATATATATTCATATCTTTTTCCGCCTTTATGATATGGATGTTTGTGACTGATTTATGTTATGTTTATTTCTATGTTTGTTTCCGAAGATTATTTATAGCCACTGTGTGATAGCTTTGGGTTTGTATCGGTATGTCGGACTTCCTCCTTAAATGAAGTTCATTCTATACTATCTAACATATCGGTGCTCCCTCAAAGAAGTTACATGGATGGTCGCTCCTCAACAGTCTTATCCTCCGTGCTTGTTGACAGCATTACTCCGTAATGTTCTTGGCTAGCGTGGGTATAGAGGTGGGGCGTCACAGCTTGGTATCAGAGCCAAACTTCGGAACAATGTAGAATAAATTAACAAGGATCATCGTCCTAAGTCCAACTTAGGAGTCGTGCCTTAGGATTTAAGTCGATTCTTCGAACCGACTCATCCTATTTCCTCTTATGAATCCTTGTTTTATCTATCAAGACTTGCTTGATATTTATTTAGAGAATAACTTTTCTTCTTTTCTCTTCCTTGAAGAAAAGAATGTCTAGACCAAGTCATCCCAGAGCTGGACCATCTACTGTTACTCCCCAGGATGGAGTTTTTATGACTGCTCAACAGCTTCTTGATTTAGTAAAGAATGCTCAGGCAGGCGGTCCTAATCAGGAGCCTACTCATCCTAAGTCTGGATTTGCACGTTTGTGCAACGATTATACCAACTTGGGTGGGAAACCATTCAAAGGTTCCGAGACTATTATTGAAGTCCAGGCTTGGTTAAGAACATGCGATCAAATCTTTTCTCGCATGAATCTTATCGATCTTCACCGTGTTCAGGTGGCTTCCAGTATGCTCCAAGAAAGAGCACTGGATTGGTACGAACTTCTTATTTCTGAAATTAATGAAGCTGATCTCACCTGGGAGCAATTCCGGGAACGCTTCGAATTAAAATTCGTACCAGAAGCAGAGAAGGTGACATTGGCTCGTAGCTTTATAGAACTTGTTCAAGGTGAATCCTCTGTGACAGATTATGTCGCATCCTTCGAGTCACTGTCCAAATATGGGGTTGAATACATCAACACCCCATTGAAGAAGAACCAGAGGTTCTTCTATGACTTAAACAAGAATCTCAAGAAGCTATTACATCTAAAATTAGAAGTTTCTTTCGACCAACTCATTGATATCGCTCTTCGTCTTGAAAAGGATGATAAGGACAGTGATGTTGAAGTGGTGGCTTCCAAACCAAACTTCAACAACAAGAAGAGGCCAAACAAATTCAAAGGTTCTTATCCCAACAAAAAGGGTAAACAAGCAACTCCTGCTGCAAAGACACTTTCCCCTATTGAGGGGAAATGCTTCAACTGTGGTGCTAAGGGCTATTTTGCGAACAAGTGTTCAAAGCCCCGCTCTTGTCGCTATTGCAAAAGTCCAGATCATTTTATGCATCTATGCTTTAAGCTTCAAAGCAAGGAGGGAAAGTTAAACGTTGCTCAAGCCCCTGGCAATATGTCTCGCGGTCAAGGTATGTCTCATTCCGTCCTTGATGGCATAATTATATTTCATGATCAACCTATTAGAGTTCTCTTTGATACGAGTGCATCCCATTCTTTTATATCAAAGGAACTTGTAGACACTCTTTCTTTAAGTGTTGTTGCTTTAATGACTTCTCTAAGAATTGCGAATCCGGTTGGTGGATCCGTAACTCTTAGTTTGCTTTGTAAAGACGTCTAGATTATTTTGTGTGATTTTTCTTTCCTAGCCGATTTGCATGTCATGCGTTACTTAGGCTTTGGAATGATTTTGGGTATGGATTGGCTTACTCGTTATGAAACTCATATCCTATGTCCTGAGCGGACTATTTATCTCCGTCATCCGCAATCTGTTAATCAGATTTCTATTGTTCTTAAAGATTCGGATTCCACTTTGGTTGCATCTTTATATTCTTTAAATTCTCGTGATAATGATGATGAGGAAGATGCCATTTCTCTTATTCGCGTCGTCCATGAATTTTCCGACATCTTTGAGCCCGTTTTAGGACTACCACCTAAGTGAGCAATTGAGTTCAAAATTAATCTTATACCTGGAGCTCAACCTATTACTCGTTGTAACGACCCGGTATTTTGGACCATTCAAATAGACAATAATCCACACATGTCGGACTTGAATAATGCAAAATAACAGATTGTAATAAAATTTGGAGCAAATAAAATCATTCACAGAATCACAGACACAGAAATATCAGAATAACTTGCAGCGGAATTTAAAAATAACCATAGTGGTTCATGAAGCCACTAAAATACATAGTCTCAAAACAAGTACAAATTACATAGTCTAAAAACCAATACAGTTTGAATAACCACAGAAAATCCCAAATTCATTTGTCTCAATTACATAAGCTAAAATAAAAGACTGAATAGCAAAACAGATAGCAGCTTGATAAAGATGATCTCCAGTAGTCCTAGCTCCGTGAAGATGAAGTCCAACTGATACTCAAGCTGACCCGAGCGTAAAAATAAAACATAAACACTCGAGTCAGGATATACATACTTATACAATGTAAACCAACTCAAGTGAACTGTAGTAAAGGTACAAGTAACTTAGAAGATGCTTGGGACCGCCCATCCTCTAAGGATCCGTTAAACTATCTACTATGTAGTAATATTCGCTATTATAATAGTGTCTAAATAAGTAAAGTATAATCATATAGAAAATAGCGTTAAGGGGATGGAGAACCTTAACGCGGTCGGATCTTAAAATCATAATCGTAGTAAAGCTCGATATGGTAGGTGACACGGCACAACTAGGCAATGCCAGGGTAGATATACCAATTACGCACACGGACTGATGGATACGCATAGCAGCCACTACCGTTCCACCTCGAACCACTCCCAAATCGGAGGATGGCCATCTAGTCAAATCACAAGTAAGAGTATAATATCGAAGAAATGTGTCCAAGAAGAGGTGCTACCTCACTGGTCCGAGATCGCTCCTGTTTTAGCCACCTTATGCCAACTCACGGGAGTTGGGTCCACGTAACATACCTTAAGAACGTCGCCACCATCCTACTTCATTCTGGAATCTCCACCGCGTACACGGTTGTCAAAGTGGTTTTCGGTATCGACAGAGAGTATGTCCATATCCGATCCCAGTCTCTTTGCCAACCAATCGTTATTATAACCCGTGGTTATAGATTTAAAACAATTTATCAAATATACTTCCAATTAAACCATTTAAACAAAGTCATTATTCTTTTAAATCAAATATTAAATTCCCAAAATTTAACCTTTTCGGAGTTCAGTTATTCACTTAAAAACAATAACGTTAAAATTTTCAGCTTTCACGGCATTTAAAAAGTGCGGCGGTAAGTTATATTTGAAAACAATTTTATTCAGCAAAACAACATTTATAAACTGCTATAACAGTTCAGTTTTAAACAAAAATCATATTTCAGCCTACTACAGTCCTTAACAAGTGCTACAGTAGCCCTTTTATTAGTTCAGGTTCAATTTTAGTTTCTGCTACAACAGCACTTACCAAGTACTATCATAGCCTTAGTTCATTTTAGTCTTTTGGTTCACTTATATAACCACAGCACTTAACAAGTGCTGCAGATTCTACCTAGTTCAGAACTTATAAAATCATACATTAAAATGTTCATTTAAATCCTTTAACTAATTTATTCTAAAGAGAAATTTTACACATAAAAACCAAAAATTTTCAAAGTTCGCTTATTAATTTCAAGTGTGTAAATTTCCATTTTCATTTAAACAATTCATTTCAACATTTAAACTTAAATCTCCATTTTTCACCATTTTAAAACTTAATTTTCATTTCAATTTAATTAACTTAAGTTTCCATCTTTTCTTTTTAGTCAAATTTTCAAATTTAAGTTACATTTTTAAAATCAATATTTTTCTCCATTTTTCATTTATCATATAGAAAAATCATTTCTATTCTAAATAAATCATTTAAAAATTCAATTTAAATCAATTTAATATTATTACCAATATTAAAAATATTTAAAGGTATCCAGAAAATACAGAAAAATAACCATGGGTCTGTATAATATTTTCTAACCTAAGTCAAGTGATACGGATAATATATCATTTCAATCCGTAGTTTACAAAGAAAAATCTGGGTTTTATCATTTGAAACCCGCAATCCCAAGTAAATAAAATTTAATTTGAAAATTGTTCAGGCCTATCATTTCAGCCCATAACGATCTTCCCTTATTCTAAAGTCCGTTCGGGTATGTATCATTTCAACCCATAGTGATTCTATTCTACAGGGAACTTGCAGTGTGATTTAACAGAATAGAATAACAGTAAAATAAAACAAAATATAATAGATGATATGGTATGCAGTTTTAACAATTCTAACATCAAATATAAATAAATCACAGGTAATTATAACATCATTTATTTATTTATTTATTTTCTACACATTCAGTCGCGGTCGTTTCACAATCATATAAGTATGAATATTCGTGTGAGATTTACTCACCTCTACGGAGCTGGAGATTCGGAAAAAGAAATACGATGTCTATCGAACGCACGCGGAAAGCACGATCAGTTGTTGGCGGATTCGCCAACTGGATTCAAATCTAAAGTCAAAAGAATAAAGCAAAATTTTGAATAAGCTAACGCATGTCAATTACCTCAACATTTTTTTTGAGTAAATCAACTGGCAATCAAATTGAAACAAAAGTAAGGCTCGAAGGACCTTTTGGCCGTGACTTCAAACAAAAGCTGGGTGGCATACAAATCATGAATTCAAAAATAAAAGTGACACAAGAAAATTTGTTCATTTCTTTTTCCAAACAGATGCCAGGTAGAATATAACTTCAATTCAAAAAGTGACAAAAGCAATTCTTTTTTTCAAAACAAGGGTCAGTCACGTGACAAAACAACTTCCTCATTTCCTTTTTCCCAACAAAACCAGAGGCAAAAATATAAGCTAAGGTTCAAAACAAAATGCAAAGGTGACACAAAACAAAACTTTTGTTCATTCTCTGGTTCCAACAAAGGCTCGGTCGTGAATGGGGTAGGGGCTGTCTCGGCATGGGTTGGAGGTGGTCTAGGCTGGAGTAGGGCGTGGGGTTTGTGGCTGGTGGCAGGGGTTCGGTTGGTGATGTGGCAGTGGGCTGGTAGCGAATGGGGCTGTGGTGATGCCTGGTCTCGGCCTGGAGAGGGGACGTGGGTGGTCTCGGCCTGGGTCGTGGTGGTGGCAGGGGTTCGGTTGGTGACGTGGGCTGGTCACGTCTGGTGGTGGGCAGGGCGTAGGGCTGTGATGGTGACGTGGGTTAGGGGTTGGGCGTGGGGATTGGCGAATGAATCTCGGCATGGAGAGGGGTAGATCTGGTAGCGAATGGGTAGGCGCATGGGAAAAATGGGTAATAGAATAGAGCAAGGCAAAGACAGCAAGCAGATCAACGAAAATACAAAATAAAAATGGAAAGAAGGCATTTACCTTTGAGATGCTCACGAGATTCTCAATTGAAAACTAAAGGAGATTTTGCAGAATTGGAATTATGAACGTGAAAATAGAAGATGACAGCTGCTTACTAATTTATGAGAGAAGGCAAAAGGTAAAAGTTTTGAACGGTAGAAAGTTAAAGCAATTTAATTATATTCAAAGCTGGAACGAAACGTAAGGAAGGCAAAGAGGGAATGGAACAATTCTCACGTGAACGATTCAATGCAAGATTTTTGAAATTTTCAAACTGAAACTATACAGCTGAAATTTGTAAAGCCAACGCATATAAAATCAAATGGACAAAGGAAAAAGGTAAGAGAAATTATAACGAAATGCCCAAAGTAACGTACCACTTTATGATTTGTTTCCTTTATTAAATAAAATTGAAAATGCTAACGGTTTCTTTTAATAAAATAACGTATCAATTTAAACCAAAAATTAAATAGCTATTACCATAATTAATAAATTTGATTGTTTAATATAAGTTAAGAACGGATGTAAATATACGTAACGAAATGTAAAGTTTAATTTTTCCCATTTCACACTAATTATTACCTTTTTAATTCAAATCAATATTACAGAATGTTTATTTTTCAAACAAAAATTTGTTAAAATTTTTGGGCTGTTACACTCTCCCCCACTTAAAACTTTTCGTCCTCGAAAAGGAACGAAGAAGGAAAACAAAGAAAGATAAGACAAAAGAGCAAAAGTACCTGAAATAAACAATTCCGGATTCGAAGCACGAATGCTCTCCTCCGTTTCCCAAGTGCAATCCCGTTCATTAGTGCTCCACTACACTTTGACCAGGTTGATAGATTTTCTTCTTAGCTGCTTCGTACCTCGATCGACGATACGAAGTGGCTTCCTCTCAACAGTCAGATTTGGCTCAATATCCAAACTATCAAGAGCAGAAGGCTGGATAATAAGAGATGGATCATGCAGATAGCGACGAAGATGAGATACATGAAAGACATTGTGTACTCCAGAAAATTTCTCGGGTAAATCTAGACGATAAGCAAGAGAGCCAATTCTTTCCAAAATGCGAAAAGGACCTACAAATCTAGGAGAAAGCTTTCCTCTACGACCAAAACGAATAACATTCCTTAAGGGAGAGACCTTAAGGAAAACCAAATCACCAACAGCAAACTCTAAACTCCGTCTTCGACGATCAGCGTACTTATTCTGTCTATCTTGAGCAATCCTCATCTTCCTCTTAGTCTCTTCAACTCTCTCTGAAGCTTCCAAAACCATCTCAAGACCAAGAACCAAACGATTACCGAATTCAATCCAGCAAGAAGGAGATCTACAAAGTCGTCCGTAAAGAGCAGAAAACGGAGATGTCTCAATACTGGCCTAATAACTATTGTTATATGTGAATTCGACAAGATGGAGATGATCTTCCCAAGATTCTCCATAATCAAGCACACAAGCACGAAGAAGATCTTCTAAAATCTGATTCACCCTTTTCGTTTGACCGTCGGTCTGTGGATGGTAAGCAATGCTCAGATTTAGACGAGTACCCAAAGAATCCTGAAAGGCTTTCCAAAACCTACTAGTAAAGATAGGATCACGATCACAAACGATACTGAGAGGAACACCATGGAGACGAACAATCTCCCTCATGTAAATCTCAGACAAACTAGAAGCTGAACGTGTAGACTTGACCGGAATGAAATGAGCTGATTTGGTCAATCTATCTACAGTAACCCAGATACTCTCGTTACCCTTTCTAGTCCTCGATAAACCATCAATGAAATCCATAGAAACTTGTTCCCACTTCCAATTGGGAATCTCAAGAGGCTGCAATAAACCAGGAGTCTTCTGATGATCTGCCTTGACTTGCTGACAAGTCGCACACCTATTAACAAAAATGGAAATATCCCGCTTCATACCTTTCCACCAATATAACTTCTTCATGTCCTGATACATCTTGGTCATGCCTGGATGAATAGAAAGTCTGGACTGATGATTCTCTCGAAGTAACTCCTGTCTCAATCCATCAATATTCGGGACACAAATCCTATTATTAATCCTCAATACACCCTTATCGTCAATCTGAGCTCCACTTCCATCAAGGCTACTACCTCCCACCCTACTTCGAACATTCTCCTTAATCAATCTAAGCATCTTATCCTCATCCTGTCTAGCCATAATACGATCCACAAGAGGTGAAGAAACAACAATCTGACACAACAAAGCTTTCTTCCTACTCAAAGCATCCGCCACAACATTAGCTTTTCCCGGTGTATAGTTGATGTCGAGGTCATAAGAAGCAAGGAACTCTAACCACCTAACTTGTCTCTGATTCAAATCCTTCTGAGAGAAAATATACCTCAAAGACTGATGATCTGTGAAAAGCTCAAACTTGGTACCCAACAAATGATGTCTCCAAAGCTTCAAAGCGAAAACAACGGCAAGCAACTCTAGGTCATGGGCAGCATAATTTACTTCATGGGTCTTCAACTGTCGACTAGCATAAGCAATCACCCTACCATCCTGCATCAGAACAGCTCCCAAACCTTCTCGACAAGCATCAGTGTATATCGTTAATCCCTCATTTCCATTTGGAACGGTAAGAACAGGTGCGGAAGTAAGCTTGTCTTTTAAATCATTGAATGCGGCCTTACACGCGTTACTCCAAATAAACTTAGCATTCTTCCGAGTTAAAGCAGTGAGAGGTGCAGCAATCCGAGAGAAATTCTCAATGAATCTCCGGTAATAACCGGCAAGGCCCAAAAAACTACGGATATCGGTAGGAGTCTTAGGAGTTTCCCAATCCTGCACAGAATAGGGAAAAAGAAGGATAATAGGAAAGATAAAGTAAATTGAATGAAACAAGGAAAGAGAAGGAAAGAAGGACTTACATTGATCGCAGCGATCTTGACTGGATCAACTGAAACTCCATTACTAGAAACAATATGCCCGAGGAATCGGACTTCATCCTTCCAGAAATGGCATTTGGAAAATTTAGCCTTTAACTGATGATTTCGAAGAGTCTCAAGAACAGATTTCAAATGTGACTCATGTTCTTCTTCAGACTTAGAGAAAATGAGGATATCATCCACAAAGACTAGAACAAATTTATTAAGCACACCACGGAAAACACGATTCATCAAGTCAACAAAGAAAGCAGGAGCATTAGTCAAACCAAAAGGCATAACTAACCATTCAAAGAATCCATTCTCAGTACGGAAAGCAGTCTTGGGAATACTTTCCTCGGCAACTCTGAGTTGGTGAAAACCCATGGCAAGATCAAGCTGAGAGAAAACAGTAGCACCATAAAGCTGATCAAACATGTCATTGATGCGAGGCATTAGATATCTATTTTTCATAGTGAGCTTGTTCAACTCCCTATAATCAACACACATCCGGAGAGAACCATCGGACTTGGTGATGAAAACCACCGCAGCTCCCCATTCAGAATAGCTAGGTCTGATCAGACCCTTGGAAGATAGGTCTTTAATTTGCTTTCCTAACTCAACCTTCTCGCGGGGTGCCATTCTTCTAGGAGGAAGAACTACAGGTCGAGCTCCAGGAATGAGATCAATGCGGAAATCAATTTCCCGCTTGGGAGGTAAAGCAGTAACTTCACCAAATACATCCGGGTAGAGATTGACTACACGAGTCGACTGAAGATCAACAGGAGAAGAATCCAATGAGTAGATAAAGCTACCAGCACAATCATGAGGCAAACAACACTGAATAACCAAAGAATTACCCCGATCATCCTCAAGAGAAACAATTCGGGATTTACAAGAGATATGGGCATCGTGATTCTTTAACCAATCATCTCCAAGCAACAAATCAAAAGTATCAAAACCAGGAATATAGAAATCACCACTAAAACGATGATCGGAATGGTGGAGTTTCACATGTTTACAAATCTTATTAAGATTTGCGGGACCACCAATAGGATTTGAAACACAAAGAGGGACAGAAGCATACTCAGGAGAAAGGAGATGTTCAAACTTATTGCACAGATCATCAAAAATAAAACTATGCGAAGCCCCAGTATCAAATAAAACACGAACAGGATGATGAAATAAAGTAAAGGTGCCTTGAAGAGTACCTTGATCATCGCTCGGAGCAGGAGTAGGTGCAGCAGGTGATCAAGCAGATGTGACAGCAAATACACCAGATGGTTTTCCCTTCTGATATAAAGGACAGTCCTTCCTAAAATGACCCGGCTGGAGACAAACATGACAAAGATCGTTCCTGGAAACCTGAGGTGGAGGAACAGCAGCACCAACCGGAGTAGGGCAACTATTGGCATAGTGTCCCTTCTGGTCACATTTGAAGTAGGTAATGGTGGAAAGATCAATAGGGTGTCTCTGGGAAGGAGAAGATGTCGAAGATCCTAAGCCCGGATGTTTGAGCCAATTCTTCTTCTGCTGGTGGAAATTGGGCTTTCTCTTCCTGGAATTTGCAGAGGAAGACTGTGATACATGAGCACCAGAAGCGGCAGGACCCTTGGAAGTAGGGTTCTCATAGCGAATAGCCATATCCATGAGCTCAGTAAAAGTGCCATGAACATGTGAAATAAGACGATCGTAGAACTTTGGGCGAGCTCCGACAATGAACTTCTCATTCTTCTTTAGCTGAGTGTCGATAAGGCCAGGACCAAATTTGGAAAGTTCATTGAACTTCCGCTCATACTCCGAAAAAGACATGGTACCCTGCTTAAGATCCATGAATTCACGATAAAGCTGAGATTTCCCGGCTTCGGGCATCCATTTTGCCACAAAAGCCTCCCTGGAACGAAGATACAGAACCGAATTTAAGATAGATTCAAAAGGAAGGAAATGGGGAAAATTCAAGTTAACACAAAGGATACCTGAACTGCTCCCACGAAAGATCACCTTCATTAGTGTGAGCCGTAACAAACTCCCACCAATCTAAGGCCGACTCTTGCAGCTGCCATGCTGCTGGGCATCAGTGACCTCTAGACCAGTAAAAATTTTCTCCAAACTTCGTAGCCATTGCTGGGCTTCGATAATACTCTCTGAACCGGTGAACCTAGTGCCACCGAGCTGAGAGAATTCCTTGCAAAGAACAGTAAACCTAACGGGTGCAACAGGTGGAGGAGCTGGGGCGGTACCATGACCCCTACCTCTAGAATTTCCACGATTCATCCAGGAAATATCAAGAATAAATTTAGGACAAGGTACAGAGAAGACAAAGATAAGTTAAGATAAGACACGATAAGATCACTTGGATGAATATCCTAATAACAAAATTTCTAACAAGATAGATACGGAAAGAAGGAAGTTTAGAAAAAAATTTCTTCTTAAAATAAGAAAACTTTATATCAAAATAATCTTTGAAAAATCATTTGAGAAATCATTTTATACTTTGAAAATACGTTCACTCGCAAAGAAATGATTCTGAGTTTGATTTCACTCATTCTAGGGTATTTCTACCCTATCTCTAATGAGTTTTTGCTCCATAGGCTAAGGTTTGCCTAAAACCAAAGCTCTGATACCAAATGTAACGACCCGGTATTTTGGACCATTCAAATCGACAATAATCCACACATGTCGGACTTGAATAATGCAAAATAACATATTGTAATAAAATTTGGAGCAAATAAAATCATTCACAGAATCACAGACACAGAAATATCAGAATAACTTGCAGCGGAATTTAAAAATAACCATAGTGGTTCATGAAGCCACTAAAATACATAGTCTCAAAACAAGTACAAATTACATAGTCTAAAAACCAATACAGTTTGAATAACCACAGAAAATCCCAAATTCATTTGTCTCAATTACATAAGCTAAAATAAAAGACTGAATAGCAAAACAGATAGCAGCTTGATAAAGATGATCTCCAGTAGTCCTAGCTCCGTGAAGATGAAGTCCAACTGATACTCAGGCTTACCCGAGCGTAAAAATAAAACATAAACATTCGAGTCAGGATATACATACTTATACAATGTAAACCAACTCAAGTGAACTGTAGTAAAGGTACAAGTAACTTAGAAGATGCTTGGGACCGCCCATCCTCTAAGGATCCGTTAAACTATCTACTATGTAGTAATATTCGCTACTATAATAGTGTCTAAATAAGTAAAGTATAATCATATAGAAAATAGCATTAAGGGGATGGAGAACCTTGACGCGGTCGGATCTTAAAATCATAATCGTAGTAAAGCTCGATATGGTAGGTGACACGGCACAACTAGGCAATGCCAGGGTAGATATACCAATTACGCACACGAACTGATGGATACGCATAGCAGCCACTACCGTTCCACCTCAAACAACACTCCCAAATCGGAGGATGGCCATCTAGTCAAATCACAAATAAGAGTATAATATCGAAGAAATGTGTCCGAGAAGAGGTGCTACCTCACTGGTCCGAGATCGCTCCTGTTTTAGCCACCTTATGCCAACTCACGGGAGTTGGGTCCACGTAACATACCTTAAGAACGTCGCCACCATCCTACTTCATTCTGGAATCTCCACCGCGTACACGGTTGTCAAAGTGGTTTTCGGTATCGACAGAGAGTATGTCCATATCCGATCCCGGTCTCTTTGCCAACCAATCGTTATTATAACCCGTGGTTATAGATTTAAAACAATTTATCAAATATACTTCCAATTCAACCATTTAAACAAAGTCATTATTCTTTTAAATCAAATATTAAATTCCCAAAATTTAACCTTTTCGGAGTTCAGTTATTCACTTAAAAACAATAACGTTAAAATTTTCAGCTTTCACGGCATTTAAAAAGTGCGGCGGTAAGTTATATTTGAAAACAATTTTATTCAGCAAAACAACATTTATAAACTACTATAATAGTTCAGTTTTAAACAAAAATCATATTTCAGCCTACTGCAGTCCTTAACAAGTGCTACAGTAGCCCTTTTATTAGTTCAGGTTCAATTTTAGTTTCTGCTACAACAGCACTTACCAAGTACTATCATAGCCTTAGTTCATTTTAGTCTTTTGGTTCACTTATATAACCACAGCACTTAACAAGTGCTGCAGATTCTACCTAGTTCAGAACTTATAAAATCATACATTAAAATGTTCATTTAAATCCTTTAACTAATTTATTCTAAAGAGAAATTTTACACATAAAAACCAAAAATTTTCAAAGTTTGCTTATTAATTTCAAGTGTATAAATTTCCATTTTCATTTAAACAATTCATTTCAACATTTAAACTTAAATCTCCATTTTTCACCATTTTAAAACTTAATTTTCATTTCAATTTAATTAACTTAAGTTTCCATCTTTTCTTTTTAATCAAATTTTCAAATTTAAGTTACATTTTTAAAATCAATATTTTTCTCCATTTTTCATTTATCACATAGAAAAATCATTTCTATTCTAAATAAATCATTTAAAAATTCAATTTAAATCAATTTAATATTATTACCAATATTAAAAATATTTAAAGGTATCCAGAAAATACAGAAAAATAACCACGGGTCTGTATAATATTTTCTAGCCTAAGTCAAGTGATACGGATAATATATCATTTCAATCCATAGTTTACAAAGAAAAATCTGGGTTTTATCATTTCAAACCCGCAATCCCAAGTAAATAAAATTTAATTTGAAAATCGTTCAGGCCTATTATTACACCCCATAACGATCTTCCCTTATTCTAAAGTCCGTTCGGGTATGTATCATTTCAACCCATAGTGATTCTATTCTACAGGGAACTTGCAGTGTGATTTAACAGAATAGAATAACAGTAAAATAAAACAAAATATAACAGATGATATGGTATGCAGTTTTAACAATTCTAACATCAAATATAAATAAATCACAGGTAATTATAACATCATTTATTTATTTATTTATTTTCTACACATTCAGTCGCGGTCATTTCACAATCATATAAGTATGAATATTCGTGTGAGATTTACTCACCTCTACGGAGCTGAAGATTCGGAAAAAGAAATACGATGTCTATTGAACGCACGCGGAAAGCATGATCAGTTGTTGGCGGATTCGCCAACTGGATTCAAATCTAAAGTCAAAAGAATAAAGCAAAAATTTGAATAAGCTAACGCACGTCAATTACCTCAACATTTTTTTGAGTAAATCAACTGGCAATCAAATTGAAACAAAAGTAAGGCTCGAATGACCTTTTGGCCGTGACTTCAAACAAAAGTTGGGTGGCATACAAATCATGAATTCAAAAACAAAAGTGACACAAGCAAATTTGTTCATTTCTTTTTCCAAACAGATGCCTGGTAGAATATAACTTCAATTCAAAAAGTGACAAAAGCAATTCTTTTTTTCAAAACAAGGGTCAGTCACGTGACAAAACAACTTCCTCATTTCCTTTTTCCCAACAAAACCAGAGGCAAAAATATAAGCTAAGGTTCAAAACAAAATGCAAAGGTGATACAAAACAAAACTTTTGTTCATTCTCTGGTTCCAACAAAGGCTCGGTCGTGAATGGGGTAGGGGCCGTCTCGGCATGGGTTGGAGGTGGTCTAGTGTGACGACCGCCCATGACCCCTGCACCGAACCTAGAGATAGTGCGCTGTAAAGTGTGCCAGGTGACCATGGACGATTGCCAGGGTAAATTTAAACAACAGAATCTATCGCATTACTCACAGTGCAAGGACAAAATACAATAGAATATATATATATATATATATATATATATATATATATATATAGTGAAGCTTCACAGAATAGAATCTCATCAATAAAACTTCATAATAGTTGAATACAAACATCTGAATAGTCAATACATCAAGCCTTACTACATAACACTCAGAGAATATACAAAGCAGCGGAACATCCAGTACATATAGTAAGAAGATAGTATACAAGCCTCCAGCTCGTCTTCGATATAAGCATCATGGGAAGCAAGAACAGCACCTGTCACCTGCTACCTAGTCTGCCCGTCCCAAAATGGACGAACAGCCCAAGGCAATAAGAGTTAAAACATAAAGCCTTGAGTCAGACAAGAGTCTTAGTGAACGGTAAATTAACTAATCAACATACCAAAAGAGCATAAAGGAAAAGGAATAGGAATACAACCCTCCCACTCCACCTCTTTCTACAGTGATAGCCCCCAGACTCACACTAAGCAGAAGCAACCATAGAAGAGCATACAATTTAAAGTAAAGCAATTGTCACTGGAGTCAAGGGCGATGTTTTCCAAGCACAAACCCCCAAGGCCTAAACCAAGATCAGATAAGCACCCAGAAAACACTGCTCTTGAGACCGAATGACGATACAACCAAACATCCATGACTCTGGCTATCACTGTTATCATTGCTTCGATATCATCGTTAATTGAATGACCGGCTCATTCTTTCATCCGTCCGTCAAGGGCTAATGGAAACCCGGTTCTAGACATAACTCCGCATATCGTCATGACCCGTGCCTAGGACTATCGAATCTGCCCAGAGTACTTGACTACCAATCAGTAGTATTTAGGGACTATCGAATCTGCCCAACGTACTCTTGCTTTGAGCATGCTAGAACCTTCAACAACGATAAAATCTCAGCCATCTAATCATCCTCCTCGACGACTATTTTCCACACTAGCTCAAGCGCCTCTCGAGCAAACCATTATCCTCTAACTCGAACCATTTCACCGAGTTATCAACACGCTTGGAATGATCCCGTCTGGATTAGACCAAGACTATCTCATATCATGCTTCTCATCTCATCATAGCAAAGCCTCATCTCAACATCATCAAATCTATTCATATGAGCTTCATCATCCGCCACATATGCCACAAGCAGCTTTTCCAATTCAAGAGCCTTTCCCTTAGCTTTTGAATCATCTTCGACCATCTTGTCTAAATCAAATCATCAATCATCTAATTCATAGCAATCAATCAAGTCAAACATTAATCCAAGTAATCAAGCATTCAAATATGATCTAATGAACAATTATAACAATAATGGCAATTTCGTAAATAAAGAGTCTAAAGTCTAACAAGCATGAAAACATGAGCAATATCTCTATAATCTTGATGACTGAACTTGCATAGGTTAACATGTAGTAAAATGGATGTCAAATCATCATGAACAATGGATCTATACTCAAGTTTATGAAAATGCATGGAAATCACTATTTTAACATCAAATCAAGCCAACGATCTGATATACTCCTTTGGATCCGTGTGAGAGATAATCACCACTCACCAAATCACCTAAACAACCCAAAAGCAACACACTTCAGATCTGGATAGCGAAGGATCTAACTCGATCTATCACAAATCCGCTTCAAACGATGAAATCTCTCTGCAAAGGATGTAGATCTTCAATCTAAGCTCTTCGATCTTCGATTTGATCTTCGATTTGGATGAAGGGAATCAAAAGATTAGAGTGGAGAAAAGAAGTGAAGAAGTGTAGAACTCGAGCTCTCAAAATGGCAGCACTTCGTCGCTTCGAAATCCGGATCTCAAAAAGTGAGGAAATGGACGTGTATTTATAGGCTGAAATCCCCTAAGTCGTCCGCCTCCTTAAGTCGTCCACGAGTTATAGAACATCACGACTTACGACTTAAGAAATACCACGACTTACGACTTAGTGAGACAACCCATCCTACGACTTAACAACTCAATAGTTCAACGACCTAAGCCTAACACACAGGCGCACGACCTAGCGACTTAACAACATAAGTACTCACGCGACTTAACTAGGGTACGACTTAACGACCTATCAACTTACTCGACTCAACGAGATACGACTTAGCGACTTAACGCTACACGACCTAACCCCTTAAACATCCACGCGACCTAACATAAGTCGCGACCTAACTGGGATACGACCTAACGATCTTTGCGACTTAGCTGGGTTACGACTTAACACCTCACGACTTAACTACCTCGCGACTTAACAAACCATACGACTTAACCCCATAAGCGGCTTAGCGACTTAACGCTATACGACCTAATCCCTTAACTTGTCCACGACTTTACTTCCTTAGGTCGCAAACTCACTCAACCCCTAGGTCGCTAACTCGCTAACTCTCTTAAGTCGCCTTCTATCTTAAACCGTTAACTCCTAAGTCGTCTACTAACTTAGGTCAACGATTCCTTAAGTCGCCATCTATAAGTCGCTCCACTCCTTAAGTCGTTCACTCGACCTAAGCCACCACACGACCCAACCCATAACCCTTAGGTCGTCAACTTCCTTAGGTCGCCCCACTTCCTTAAGTCGTCTACTCCGACCTAACTGTTACACGACCTAAGCCTTATCTCGTCCACGACTTAGACTATGGACGACTTATCAACATTGCGACCCAATGACAACTGTTTTACGATGTTTCGATCTGAAAAAATACGGGTCGTTACATTCTCTCCCCCTTAGGAATTTCGCCCCCGAAATTCCAAACAAACAAGAGTAATCAAAACTATTCCGCATGCCTATCATCCATAGCAATCAACAAACCATGCATCCAATTCTAGCCTAGCATGCAGAATTCTAAAACTGGAACAAGTTACAATGTCGTGAGATGACACGACACCTTATGGCCATACCTTGAAGAGTTCAGGATGAGCTGCCTTCATCCTCTCTTCCACCTCCCATGTAAAGTCGTTATCATCATCACTCCATTGTATCTTGAGCAACTTAACTACCTTCCTCCTAAGCTGTTTCGTGTCGGTTCCCACAACACGAAGCGGCTTACGAGGTCTCTCAACAACTCGATCTACCTCAAAATCTTCACAGCTGTCGGCTGAAACTATAGTATTCGAGTCGTGCACATACTTCCGTAGATACGATACATGAAAAACATTGTGCACACTCGACATCTTTTCTGGAAACTCCAATTTGTAGGCGAACTTTCCAATTCGCTCGATAATCGGGAATGGTCCAACAAATCTCGGAGTCAATTTTCCTTTCTTCCCGAATCGAATAACATTCTTCAGTGGAGAAATCTTCACAAAAACCATATCACCTACGTCGAACTCCAAATCCTTACGACGCTTATCGGCATAACTTTTCTGACGGTCTTGGGCTGCCTTCATTCGTTGCCGAATGATCTCTATGCAATCTGAAGTCTGACGAATCATTTCTGGCCCAAGTATCAACTTTTCTCCTGTTTCTAACCAACATGTCGGAGAGTTACACGGTCTCCCATACAATGCTTCATACGGTGCCATACCAATGCTTGATTGGTAACTGTTATTATACGAAAATTCCACCAAATGAAGGTGATCTTCCCAAGATCCTCTGAAATCTAAAACACAAGCTCTAAGGAGATCTTCCAAAACTCGATTGACTGTCTCGGTCTGACCATCTGTTTGAGGGTGATAAGCTGTACTCAAACACAACTCGGTTCCCAAAACTTCCTGGAAGCTCTTCCAAAATCCACTAGTGAACAATGGATCTCGATCGCTCACTATAATTTTCGGAATACCATGAAATCGGACTATCCACTTAACAAACAGCTCAGCCAACTTTGATGCAGTCCTAGTCGATCGAACAGGAATGAATCTTGCACTCTTAGTTAGACGATCTACGATGACCCAAATCCCTTCATTTCCCGTTCTTGTTCTAGGTAGCCCATCAATAAAATCCATCGATATTTGCTCCCACTTCCATGTAGGAACTTCTAATGGCTGAAGCAGTCCACTTGGCTTCTTCTGTTCGGCTTTTACCAACTGACAGTTCATGCACTTGGAAATAAAATTTCCAACATCCTTCTTCATACCTTCCCAAGAGTAGGTTCTCTTCATGTTCCGATACATCTTATTTCCACCTGGATGAATTGTCAACTTCGAGTGATGACTTTCCTTCAGAACTTCATTTCTAAATTCATCTATATCGGGAACAACTAGTCGTCCTTGCTTCCGAAGCCAACCCTCTCGATCGACTTCGAATCTTTTATCCTTTTATGGGTCCAATCCAGATTCCAAATCACGGATAATCTTGACAAGCTTATCGTCTCGCTTTTGGCTCTCGCCAATTCTTTCCACAAGAGTCGGTCTTATCGATAAGTTTGCCAACATCTCAGGTTCCAATTCACATCTGGGCCTGAAGTCAAATCCAGCTAAATACTCGAGATTCTTCCATTCTGAAAACATGGCTCCCAATCCTGCATGTCTTTGATTTAACGCATCTGCCACTGCATTACCCTTTCCCGGAGTATAGGCTATACCAAAATCATATGATGCCAAAAACTCTAGCCATCGTTGCTGCCGAAGATTCAAATCTTTTTGGGAGAAAAGGTACTTCAATGACTTATGATCTGTAAACAACTCAAATCGAACTCCCAATAGATAATGTCTCCACATCTTCAGAGCAAATACAATTGCTGCTAACTCCAAATCATGAGTCGGATAATTCCTTTCATGCGGCTTCAGTTGTCGACTGGCATACGCAACAACTTTACTCTTTTGCATCAGCACTGCTCGAAATCCAGTACCACATGCATCGGTGTAAACCACCATCTCAGCATTTCCACTTGGAATAGTCAAAACAGGAGCACTTGTCAGTCGCTCTTTCAGGATTCCGAAAGCTTGCTCACACTTAGCATCCCATCTGAATACTTGGTTCTTTTTCGTCAATCCTGTTAATGGTGCAGCCACCTTGGAGAAGTCTTTGATAAAACGACGATAATATCCTGCTAACCCAAGAAAACTTCTCACATCAGATGCATTCTTAGGTCTAACCCAATCCTGGATTGCTGCCACCTTAGCGGGATCAACTGCTATTCCATCTCCAGAGATAATATGGCCTAAGAACCTCACTTCGCTCTTCAAGAAGTGACACTTCGAAAACTTAGCCTTCAGCTGATGTTTCCGTAAGATTTCCAAAACAATACGCAAGTGCGTCTTGTGCTCTTCTTCAGTTCTGGAATAAATCAAAATATTATCCACAAACACAAGTACGAACTTGTTCAACTGATCTCTGAACACTCTATTCATAAGATCCACAAAATATGCTGGTGCGTTGGTCAATCCAAACGGCATTACCAGCCACTCAAAGAAACCGGATGGTGTCCTAAAAGCAGTCTTTGGCACACTATCCTTTGCTATTCTCAACTGGTGAAATCCCGTTGCCAAATCCATCTGAGAAAACACCTTAGCTACGTGAAGCTGATCAAACAAGTCATCTATTTTCCGCAATGGATACTTGTTCTTCTTAGTCACTTTATTCAGCTCACGATAATCCACACACAACCTCAGCGATCCATCCGCTTTGGTTACAAACACAACTGGTGCACCCCATTCGGACACACTACGCCGAATGAATCCTTTCTGTAAAAGATCATCAACCTGCACCCTCAACTCCTGCTGTTCCCTAGGCGCCATCCGCCTAAGAGGCATCACAACAGGTCTTGCTCCTTCAACTAGATCTATACGAAACTCGATCTCTCTATGCGGCGATAACCCTTTGACCTCGTCAAAGACATCCTCAAATCCATTAGCGATTGGCAACGATGACAGTCCATCCCGTGGA
The DNA here is from genome assembly GCA_030737815.1 of Allium fistulosum. Lineage (NCBI taxonomy): Eukaryota > Viridiplantae > Streptophyta > Magnoliopsida > Asparagales > Amaryllidaceae > Allium > Allium fistulosum. The sequence continues at coordinate 837,707,987 of CM060903.1, read as the reverse complement.
ACAACCAGCGAATACATGAAGCTCATGAAGACGCCTTTTTCATGCTTACATCGTATCACAACCTTTCGCCCCTCCACATTCTCGACTGTCACCTCCAACCTTTCACAATCAACCTTTGCCGCATACTTCCTAAGCCAGTCCATACCCAAAATAATTCCAAACCCCGCAAAGTTCAGAACAAAACAATCACAAACAAAAGAGCAACCATGACTCGACACAATCAGACCACGGCATAACATACACAAACAAGACGAACCCCCAACTGGATTAGTCACAACCAATGGCCTATCAACAATATCCAGTTCTAAACCCAACCGGCCTACGAGTTCATTACAAACAAAAGAATGCGATGCCCTAGTATCAAATAGAACTCTAACTGGAACACCACATATGGAAAGAGTACCTTGAACCACCACACTCTTTCCTTTCTCTTCAGCGGTAGGAGCTTTCGAAGATGATGGAACAGCCCCCAAAGCATAAGCTTGCACAATCTTCTTGTCCCTTCGCAGTTCTGGACAATTCTTCCAGACATGCCCCGGCTTGTCACAGTTGTGGCACTTCACCGGCACCTTCGGATTCTTGCAATCCCTGGAGAAATGGCCCTTCTGCTGACAATTGTAGCAGGTCACTTCGCCCTTTGGCTTCTTCTGGCCATCCTTACCCTTTTGTTGTTGCTGCTGCTTCCTCTTCTTGTTTCCACCCTGTTGGGGTTTAGACTCTTCCCTGGTCACAGCAACAACATATCCTTCCTTAGGAAACAGATTCTCGTGCCTCAGAGCTTTCTCTACAAGCTTCTCAAATGGATCGTCCAAATGATCCACCAACTGCCTCCCAAGATAACTGTCCAAGCCTGTCACAAACTTCTCATTCTTCTGGTACGAAGATTCAATATACGACCGGGCATACTTGGACAGAGCTTCAAACTCAGAAACATACTCAAGAACTGGTCTTCCACCTTGCTTGAGCTCTACAAACTTCTTGAACAGAACAGACTTCTGAGCAGTAGAAATGAACTTAGCTTCAAATCTGGCTTGGAATTGCACCCAAGTAATCTCTTCCTCCGGAGTATCAATGGTGATAGAGTTCCACCAATCAGAAGCTCTCCCTTGAAGCTGTCTTGATGCTAACTTCCTCTTAGTTGCATCCTCAATTCCCAAATCACCAAAGATCCTTCTACAAGCATCTATCCACCTCTGGACTTCAATGGTTGATTCAGTCTCCAAGAAAACCTTCCCTCCAAGAGCAGTATAGTCTTTACACAGCTTAGCAAAATCCACCCGTTTTGGAGTTTGAACTTGAACTCCAACATCCACCGATGGCCCCGGAGCTGGCATCCTTCTCATGATCGAAGTCATCATAGCTTCGAACATGGCAGCATAATCAGTAGCCCCCTCTGTAGCACGGCCTTCCCTAGCAGCTGGTCTCCCTCTTCGACTCATTCTCAATATCTGTAAAAAGGAATGATTAATACACCTTGAGAAACGACTGCATAAGGAATCTAAATCATTCTAAGCTACTATATTATATATAGTAATCATCCATCAAAATACAATTATGTCTCTCATACGTAGTTACGTCAGCGAGCGTTGGGTAAAATCGATTAACCAAGGCTCTGATACGAAATGTGACGACCTCCCATGACCCCTGCACCGAACCTAGAGATAGTGCACTGTAAAGTGTGCCAGGCGACCATGGACGATTGCCAGGGTAAATTTAAACAACAGAATCTATCGCATTACTCACAGCGCAAGGACAAAATACAATAGAATATATATATATAGTGAAGCTTCACAGAATAGAATCTCATCAATAAAACTTCATAATAGTTGAATACAAACATCTGAATAGTCAATACATCAAGCCTTACAACATAACACTCAGAGAATATACAAAGCAGCGGAACATCCAGTACATATAGTAAGAAGATAGTATACAAGCCTCCAGCTCGTCTTCGATATAAGCATCATGGGAAGCAAGAACAGCACCTGTCACCTGCTACCTAGTCTGCCCGTCCCAAAATGGACGAATAGCCCAAGGCAATAAGAGTTAAAACATAAAGCCTTGAGTCAGACAAGAGTCTTAGTGAGCGGTAAATTAACTAATCAACATACCAAAAGAGCATAAAGGAAAAGGAATAGGAATACAACCCTCCCACTCCACCTCTTTCTACAATGATAGCCCCCAGACACACACTAAGCAGAAGCAAACATAGCAGAGCATACAATTTAAAGTAAAGCAATTGTCACTGGAGTCAAGGGCGATGTTTTCCAAGCACAAACCCCCAAGGCCTAAACCAAGATCAGATAAGCACCCAGAAAACACTGCTCTTGAGACCGAATGACGATACAATCAAACATCCATGACTCTGGCTATCACTGTTATCATTGCTTCGATATCATCGTTAATTGAATGTCCGGCTCATTCTTTCATCCGTCCGTCATGGGCTAATGGAAACCCCGGTTCTAGACATAACTCCGCACGTCGTCGTGACCCGTGCCTAGGACTATCGAATCTGCCCAGAGTACTTGACTACCAATCAGTAGACTTTAGGGACTATCGAATCTGCCCAACGTACTCTTGCTTTGAGCATGCTAGAACCTTCAACAACGATAAAATCTCAGCCTTCTAGTCATCCTCCTCGACGACTATTTTCCATACTAGCTCAAGCGCCTCTCGAGCAAACCATTATCCTCTAACTCGAACCATTTAACCGAGTTATCAACACGCTTGGAATGATCCCGTCTGGATTAGACCAAGACTATCTCATATCATGCTTCGCCTCATCTCATCATAGCAAAGCCTCATCTCAACATCATCAAATCTATTCATATGAGCTTCATCATCCGCCACATATGCCACAAGCAGCTTTTCCAATTCAAGAGCCTTTCCCTTAGCTTTTGAATCATCTTCGACCATCTTGTCTAAATCAAATCATCAATCATCTAATTCATAGCGATCAATCAAGTCAAACATTAATCCAAGTAATCAAGCATTCAAATATGATCTAATGAACAATTATAACAATAATGGCAATTTCGTAAATAAAGAGTCTAAAGTCTAACAAGCATGAAAACATGAGCAATATCTCTATAATCTTGATGAATGAACTTGCATAGGTTAACATGTAGTAAAATGGATGTCAAATCATCATGAACAATGGATCTATACTCAAGTTTATGAAAATGCATTGAAATCACTATTTTAACATCAAATCAAGCCAACGATCTGATATACTCCTTTGGATCCATGTGAAAGATAATCACCACTCACCAAATCACCTAAACAACCCAAAAGCAACACACTTCAGATCTGGACAGCGAAGGATCTAACTCGATCTATCACAAATCCGCTTCAAACGATGAAATCTCTCTTCAAAGGATGTAGATCTTCAATCTAAGCTCTTCGATCTTCGATTTGATCTTCGATTTGGATGAAGGGAATCACAAGATTAGAGTGGAGAAAAGAAGTGAAGAAGTGTAGAACTCGAGCTCTCAAAATGGCAGCACTTCGTCGCTTCGAAATCCGGATCTCAAAAAGTGAGGAAATGGACGTGTATTTATAGGCTGAAATCCCCTAAGTCGTCCGCCTCCTTAAGTCGTCCACGACTTATGACTTAAGAAATACCACAACTTACGACTTAGTGAGACAACCGATCCTACGACTTAACAACTCAACAGTTCAACGACCTAAGCCTAACACACAGGCGCACGACCTAGCGACTTAACAACATAAGTACTCACGCGACTTAACTAGAGTACGACTTAACGACCTATCAACTTACTCGACTCAACGAGATACGACTTAGCGACTTAACGCTACACGACCTAACCCCTTAAACATCCAAGCGACCTAACATAAGTCGCGACCTAACTGGGATACGACCTAACGATCTTTGCGACTTAGCTGGGTTACGACTTAACACCTCACGACTTATCTATCTCGCGACTTAACAAACCATACGACTTAACCCCATAAGCGGCTTAGCGACTTAATGCTATACGACCTAATCCCTTAACTTGTCCACGACTTAACTTCCTTAGGTCGCAAACTCACTCAACCCCTAGGTCGCTAACTCGCTAACTCTCTTAAGTCGCCTTCTATCTTAAACCGTTAACTCCTAAGTCATCTACTAACTTAGGTCACCGATTCCTTAAGTCGCCATCTATAAGTCGCTCCACTCCTTAAGTCGTTCACTCGACCTAAGCCACCACACGACCCAACCAATAACCCTTAGGTCGCCAACTTCCTTAGGTCGCCCCACTTCCTTAAGTCGTCTACTCCGACCTAACTGTTACACGACCTAAGCCTTATCTCGTCCACGACTTAGACTATGGACGACTTATCAACATTGCGATCCAATGACAACTGTTTTACGATGTTTCGATCCGAAAAAAAACGGGTCGTTACATCTAGGCTGGAGTAGGGCGTGGGGTTCGTGGCTGGTGGCAGGGGTTCGGTTGGTGACGTGGCGGTGGGCTGGTGGCGAATGGGGCTGTGGTGATGCCTGGTCTCGGCCTGGAGAGGGGACGTGGGTGGTTTCGGCCTGGGTCGTGGTGGTGGCAGGGGTTCGGTTGGTGACGTGGGCTGGTCACGTCTGGTGGTGGGCAGGGCGTAGGGCTGTGATGGTGATGTGGGTTAGGGGTTGGGTGTGGGGATTGGCGAATGGATCTCGGCATGGAGAGGGGTAGACCTGGTAGCGAATGGGTAGGCACATGGGAAAAATGGGTTATAGAATAGAGCAAGGCAAAGACAGCAAGCAGATCAACGAAAATACAAAATAAAAATGGAAAGAAGGCATTTACCTTTAGATGCTCACGAGATTCTCAATTGAAAACTAAAGGAGATTTTGCAGAATTGGAATTATGAACGTGAAAATAGAAGATGACAACTGCTTACTAATTTATGAGAGAAGGCAAAAGGTAAAAGTTTTGAACGGTAGAAAGTTAAAGAAATTTAATTATATTCAAAGCTGGAACAAAACATAAGGAATGCAAAAGAGGGAATGGAACAATTCTCACGTGAACGATTCAATGCAAGATTTTTGAAATTTTCAAACTGAAACTATACAGCTGAAATTTATAAAGCCAACGCATATAAAATCAAATGGACAAAGGAAAAAGGTAAGAGAAATTATAACGAAATGCCCAAAGTAACGTACCACTTTATGATTTGTTTCCTTTATTAAATAAAATTGAAAATGCTAACGGTTTCTTTTAATAAAATAACGTATCAATTTAAACCAAAAATTAAATAGCTATTACCATAATTAATAAATTTGATTGTTTAATATAAGTTAAGAACGGATGTAAATATACGTAACGAAATGTAAAGTTTAATTTTTCCCGTTTCACACTAATTATTACCTTTTTAATTCAAATCAATATTACAGAATGTTTATTTTTCAAATAAAAATTTGTTAAAAATTTTGGGCTGTTACACTCGTCCTCCTTATCGCATGTCTAATAAGGACTAGAATGAAGAGATGCGCAAACAATTATCCGAGTTAGAGACGAAGCAACCTATTCGCTCTAGTTCCTCGCCTTGGGGAGCTTCAGCTATTTTCATAAGTAAGTCCGATGGTACAATTAGGCTTTGCGTCGACTATCGCAAGATTAATGATCTTACTATTAAGAATAAATATCCTTTGCCTCGGATTGATGATCTATTTGATCAACTTAGTGGTGCTAGAGTCTTTTCACAATTGGACTTGGCTACCGGTTTTCATCAGCTTCGTATTGTAGAGGATAGTATTCCTTTGACTTCATTCCGAACTCGTTATGGATCTTATGAATGGCTAGTTATGCCATTCGGTTTAACGAATGCTCCGGCTTATTTCGTTGACCTCATGAATCGAGTTTTCAAAGATTTCCTCGATCGATTCGTTCTCATCTTTATTGATGATATTCTTGTGTATTCTAAAACCGAGGAGGAACATGAAAAGCATCTTCGAATTGTATTGGAAACTCTTAGGAGCAATCAACTAAAAGCAAAATTTTCCAAATGCCACTTTTGGCAATCTAGTGTGAAGTTTCTCGGTCATATTATTTCCGAATCCGGAATATCAATGGATCCTTCAAAGATCGAAGCGATTCAAAGTTGGAAAAGACCAGAGAGCGTGACTGAAATCTGTAGCTTTCTCGGATTGGCAGGTTATTACCGCCGTTTCATAAAAGACTTTTCTAAGATTGCCGTGCCTCTTACTGGCTTAACAAAGAAAGGTGTTAAATACATTTGGTCAGACAAATGTGAAACTTCTTTTCATAAATTAAAAGAACTCCTTTCCGATGCTCCTATTCTTGTTATTCCCGAAGGGAATCAAGATTTTGTTGTTTATACCGATGCTAGTCGCGTTGGTTTGGGTGCCGTTCTTATGCAGAAAGAACGTGTTATTGCTTATGCTTCTAGGCAATTGAAGCCGGCTGAGACTAGATATGCCACACATGATTTAGAACTCGCAGCTATCGTTTTCGCCCTTTAATTTGGCGACACTATCTTTTGGGAGAGAAATTTATGCTTTATACTGATCATAAGTCTTTGAAATATTTATTTTCTCAAAAGGAACTTAATTTGCGTCAACAGCTTTGGCTCGAGTTCCTTGCCTCTTATGATCTTGATATCCTTTATACTCCCGGAAAGGGAAATCGAGTTGCCGATGCACTTAGTCGCAAGCAACAAGCGGTTGTTTCTATAATGATATCCGAATGGAGGGATCTCGAGGTTTTATCCACTTGTGACATTCGAGATCGTGTCTCCGATTTATGTTCATCTCTTGTTTTATGTAGCCTTGAGGCTCATCCTTCTCTTCTAGACCGCATTCTTGAAGCTCAGAGGCTAGATCCCGAATTGGCTCTTCTTAGCCAAAATATTAGGGATAAAACCGATATTTAAGGTTTGAAAGACTTTGATATCAATTTTCGTGGCGGAATTCGAAAATTTGGTAGACTTATCGTACCAAATACTGGAGATCTTCGTAAAGATATTCTAGAAGTTTCTCATCGTTCCAAATATTCCATTCATCCCGGTAGCAGTAAAATGTACGCAGATATGAAGCGACTTTATTACTGGGAGGGAATGAAATCTGATATCGCTAACTTTGTTAAGTGTTGCATGACTTGCCAACTTGTTAAGGCTGAACATCAAAGGCCCGGTGGGTTATTGCAACCATTGGAAATTCCAATTTGGAAGTGGGAACAAATTTCCATGGATTTTATAGATGGCCTTCCCCGTTCTCGTTCGGGTCATAATAGTTTATGGGTGATCGTTGACAGACTTACTAAATCTGCCCATTTTATTCCTGTTCGGTCGAACCGAACCGTTCCTCTTCTGGCCAAACTCTTTGTCAAATAAATTGTTAAACTACATGGAGTTCCTTCTTCCATTGTTAGTGATCGTGATCCATTGTTTACTAGTGGATTCTGGAAGAGTCTTCAAAAATCTTTGGGAACGAAGCTTAATTTTAGCACCACTTATCACCCCCAGTCCGATGGACAAACTGAGCCTGTGAATCAAACTCTTGAAGATCTTCTTCGTGCTTGTGTGCTTGATTTCGGTGGAAGTTGGGAAGATCATATTTCACTTGTTGAGTTTTCCTATAATAACAGCTTCCAATCTAGTATTGGTATGGCTCCTTTCGAGGCACTCTACGGAAGACCATGCCGATCTCCTTCTTGTCGGCTTGAGGCCGGTGAGAAGCTGGTCTTAGGTCCAGATATTATTCGTGATTCCACAGAAAAGATTGAACTTATTCGTCATAGGATGAAAGAAGCTCAGAGTAGACAAAAATCCTATGCCGATAATCGAAGAAGGAAGTTAGAATTTTTTGTGGGAGACCTTGTATTTATTCGTGTTTCACCTATGAATGGTGTAGTATGCTTCAGTCGATCGGGAAAGTTAGCGCCTCGATATATTGGGCCATTTCCTATCACTGAACGTATTGGTTCCATGGCTTATCGCCTTTCATTTCCGGCTCAGTTTTCTGCCATGCATGACGTGTTTCACGTTTCTCAATTACGGAAGTGCCTTCGGGATTCCGATTCTATTCTTGAGCCTGGTGTTGTGGAAGAGATTGAAGTTTCACCTAATTTAACTTATGAGCAGCATCCTATTCGAATTATTGCTTCGGAGATCAAACGTCTTCGAAATAAAGATGTTCCGCTTGTTAAAGTTCAATGGTCCTCAAATCCTAAGGATTGCTCTTGGGAGTCTAGAGAATTCATCGAGCGTACACATCCGGAATTACTTTCTCATGCTCCTTGAGGTAAACTTCTTATTTCAAATTTCTTTTGTGTTAATATGCTTTTTATGGTTGTTACTTTTTATTTCCATCTTACATTTTGCGAGGACGCAATTTCTTTAAGGAGGGGAGTCTGTAACAACCCGCATATTTATCGATTTTATATTTAAATATTTTATCTAAATATTTTATCGTTAATTGGATTTTGGTCCGAAAAGCTACTTTTTGCATACGGTCAAATTAGGACTCGAGACCACTTCCATTGAGTTCAGAATGACGTTTGCGATCTTTTTGAGTGTAAACTTCGATATGTTTGGAGTTAGTGGAATTCTCGCTACTTTTTCCCGCTTGTGACTTTGGTTTGGACTGCACCTTCTTTAGCTCAGCCCAACCCTCTTTCATTCATAACTTCACTCTTTGCTAAAACATCTAAGCTTCATCGAAAATGGAGGAGGGAATGGGAAATTAAAACTCCAAACTCAAATTAAATTGCAAATCCAACATTCAACTCCAAATTCAAGTAGAAGATATTGGATTCAAGCTTTGGATTGCTTCTCCTTGCTTTCAAGCTTCATCTTCATCCATTTTAGTGAAAAGTTGAGATTTTTAATCTCACATCTTGCTTATAACTGTCATTGGACTGTTGGTAATGATTCCCTATCACTTGTGGACATGTATTTGCATTTGGTTTGGATTGGATTGGCGAAAAACTCCGATTTGTAGCGTTTTTGGAAAATTCCTGCACTTAGGTCGTTCTGGGCATGCTAGGTCGCTCTGCCGTTGAAAAGTTGCACACCATTTAGGTCGTTTCCGGCCTTAAATCCTCTCTGCAGCTTAGGTCGTTCGCCACCTAGGTCGCTCGCGAGTTAAGCCTTAGGTCGTTTGGCCTTTACAGCGTTAGGTCGCTCGCGTGTTAAAACTTTAGGTCGCGTGGCTATCCCACTTAGGTCGCAAGGCCACTAGGTCGTTAGACCTTTAACACTTTAGGTCGCGTGATCCCATCTCCTTTTGGCCGTTAGGTCCTTATACCTTTAGGTCGCATGACCTTGCCTAGGTCGTTAGGTCGCGTGACCATCTCACTTAGGTCGCATGACCACTTAGGTCGCACGACCTTGTTAGGTTGCTCACCCTTAGCTCGCGTACCTTCTTAGGTCGCGAATCCCACTTAGGTCGCGTACCACCTTAGGTCGCTGGACCTTATATTCCTTAGGTCGCATGGCCTCATCACTGTTTAGGTCGCTAGGTCGCTTGACCTGCTTACACTCCTTAGCTCGACCTTGTTAGGTCGCTCGATCCTTTTCCTTAGCTCGGCCAAGACTTAGGTCGTAAAATGTTAGGTCGCATGGCCTTGTTAAGACATTAGGTCGCTCGCTTTTTACACTTAGGTCGTTTGACCTGTATTTCACTAGGTCGCTCGACCTGTTCTTCTACTAGGTCGCACGACATTCTACCCTTAGGTCGTTCGACCTATTTGACTTAAAGTCTTTGCACTTTAATTCGACCATGTTAGGTCGCAAGTATATTCCTACTTTGATGGTTTTCGGATTGATCTCTTTGGACTTTACTCACGTCTTCGAACGTGAATTTATGTGATTCGATTTGTTTCAACAATCGTTTTGTGACTTGTCACACTAAAGATATGAAGGTTTCAATACTAGTAGTAAATATCAAAACCCTTTCATCAAAACATTTTCAACTCTATTTTCAATACCAAACTCGTTTATAAAATCGTTTTCTAATCTATTAGTATATACAAGCCTTTACTTCACTCGGATGAGAAATCGAATTAAACGACTTAGTAAAACGAGTGGTATGAAACGCTCGCGTTCACTTCGTCGGTTAGCTCTTGGACTTTTTCGATTGAACCCTTTTGTGACAATTTTCTAGTGAAGATTCACAGCTTGTACGTAAATATTTAAGTTAAGCAAGTGGTTATGGGACATGAAGCTAAACTCATATATTTACTAGCTTGGTGTGATTGACACTTCTTGATGATCATGATGATCATTTTTGTGATTTAGACTAGCAATTGTGCGATGTCTCTTTGTCTACGAGGGAGACTAAACCCCGTTTGTGTGATGTTTCACCATCACATATGTGGGGTAGCGCCCCATGGTCTTCGGGCCGTTCGTGTGTCAAAATTTAATGGATAGCTTCCATGAGATAGCTTCTCGTTCTTGTGTTACACGTGTTGGTGAGTTTTCATGCCCCCGTTCTTGTGATAGGCCTCCCCCTTTTTATGTGATTTCTGGATTTCGTGTGTTGATTTCTGGAATTTATACTTCACCAATTTTCATGATTTTCATTGATATGATATCAATTTTTGTGCATTGGTGAATTTGTGTGTCATTGACTTGTTATGAATACAAGTTTAGGGTATGATACCCTACTTTATCTTTAAGAAGATTTTTGTGATATTGATTAATCTCTTGTTGATTTTAAATTACATACTTATAGTAGTATGCCACTATGGTTATTACATGTTCATGTCATGTCTTTTACTTTATACCATATCATCTGATATTTATAGCTAGACTGATCTGTTTATTATTTTCTTATAAATAATACTCGGGTCAGACCGAGATGTTACAGGTGCTTCTGCTTGACTTCTCTTCAAGATTATTCTGACTTTTGGCTTACTACATAGATTAGTAGTTTTTGGATGTACACATTTGTGATATAGACACCATGTTGTGTACTTATTCTTTTGTATAGCACGTGTTTGCACAAAAAATGGACAAACACCTCAAAGTTGTATGATTTAATAGATCTTAGGTTGTTCTTAGTGATTTTAGTGATTTATGCAAATATATGAAAAGCAGGGGCTAAACTGTAAAAAGACACGCAGATTTATAGTGGTTCAGCCAGAATGTGCCTACGTCCACTTTATATGTTATTTCTCTTCTCTTGTTTAGATTACAAGTACAAAGCTTTGATACAAGTAAAAGAAAGTTGTTTGAAAGTTCTCTCCGTGCTTGAGCTCTCAAAACCTGTCCCCATTGTTGTACCCCTGCCCCTCTATTTATAGAGTGAGGCTGGGGGTAGGGGTCTAGGATGTGTGTAGTTGCTGATGGGCCTGGGCTGACGTGATATGGCCTGGTACGTTTTGGTTCGGCATCGCTCGGTTCGGAGATGGTTGGAGTGTAGAGTGGACCGGTTGTAGGTGATTCGGTGCTATGTGGCAGTACCTTGGTCCGGTTTGGGGTTGGTACGGTAGGAGCTTGAGAAGGTTGTTCGGTAGGAACATGAGAAGTGCAGTTTGGACCGGTAGTTGCTTGGACCGGTGGTGGGATGGTGAGGTTTGGAGATATTTGGTTCGGTGAAGCCTGGAGATGGTTGGTTCGGCGAAGCCTGGAGATGGTTGGTTCGGCAAAGCATGGAGATGGTTGGTTCGGCGAAGCCTGGAGATGGTTGGTTCGGCGAAGCTCGGAGATGGTTGGTTCGGCGAAGCCTGGAGATGGTTGGTTCGGCGAAGCTCGGAGATGGTTGGTTCGGCGAAGCTTGGACCGGTGGTGAGAATTCACCCAATATTTGCTCCCCAAAGTAGGGTATATGCTGGCATATGGCCTACTTTGTTTCCTTCCATTCGATCGCTGAGCGCCGATCCAACTGGTCCGGCATCCTATAGTTGCCTATAAGTAGGGGCTGTAGACGTTCATCATTCCCTTCCAACCCAAGACAACCGAACCAGACATTCATACCGAATCGAATCAGGTGATACATCCTTCTCTCGCCGAATAGCCCTTTTAGACAACCGAACGAATCCGGGTATTTCGAGTGTCGAATGAACTATCGTCCTTGGATTACCGGATGAGTTCGTGGATCCTGAGTGTTGAACCAGCATCCTCATTTGGATCGCCGAATGAACCTCGAGACTCTAAATACCGAATGAGTATTCTCATTTGGATCACCGAATTAACCCCATACGGGGAATGCCGAATGAACCTTGATACTCTGAATACCGAATGAAATTCAACCTTCACCTTACCGAATGATAATAGGAATTTGAACACTTTTTATGAGTGAAATCCCAGACTGCACACACTCGCTCCTTTACTTCTTTTATTCTAACGACGTTCTTCTTTGTGTTTGCAGATAAATGTCTCGAAAAGCAGAAACTCGATCAGATAAAAGGAGGTCTCGGGGCGAAGGAGAATCTTCCGCAGTGCCCCTTGCTCAGCCAGGACCGGAACGTCACGGATCTTCCCCGAGATCACTAGTGGACGGGTACGGCCCTCAGGAGCTCCTGAACTCCCCGCCCAATTGCTTTCTCAGCTCCCTTAAGGAAGAGCAGCTTGATGTCATCTCCCGTTCTTTTGGAATCGATAGAGCGCGCATGATGTTGCCAGGGAGAGATGTTATGCCCTATGACCCTCCCGAAGGGTACTTTGTCTTCAGCAGATACCACTGCATGTGTGGTGCCATTCCGCCTCTTAATGCTTGGGTAGCCAGCTTCCTTACATATCTAAAGGTGGCCCCATTCCAGCTTCAAACCAACTCCTATGCTATACTGGTGAGCCTCTTCGTCATCTTCCAGAGGAAGTATGGGCGTGCCCCTTCCAACCGGGAGATCCGGTACTTATATAATTTGAGGGGCTATAAGAAGGGGTCCCCATATATCAGCTTGGAGTCAGCTGTAACCTTCAAGCCGGTCTTGGATCTGTATTCTAAGTTCAGCATGTTCAAGAAGGAGTGGTTCTTCGTTAGGGACGACTCTGTTTCTATTTGGCGTTTTACTTCTGGATGTAAGTCGATGCTTTATTTATAATTTCCATTCTGATTGCGATGCTTCTTCTCATACGTTTTCATTTTTTGCTAGCGACAGGTGGCTTTGCGGTCGTGGAGACTGATCGCCTGGTTCAGACGGCGGCTGAGATAGAAGCTATCCCCGGGAGAGATAGATCAGCTGCCTTCCTAATCAGAAATGCGACTCTTCTGGAGTATAACTTGATCCTTCCATAGCAGTCAGTAGTCAAGCTGAAGGAAACGACGGAGGAGAGGGCGGCTGCTTAGGCTAAGGGAGGTGTCACGGTAGAGAGTAGCAAGAGGAAACCTTTCACAAAACCTCCAGCCGTCGGAGGTAAGAAACTCAAGAAGTCGGACGGTCCTTCCCCCAGCAATTGTCCACTTACCAAGGGGGAGGAAGACGTAGAGGAGGAGAGAGGTGAGGGTGGAGGTGACCGGGAAGGTGGCGATGGTGATGATGGCATCGGGGCCTTGCTTCCTGGGCAAGCAGGCGAGATTCAGGAGTGGACGGATGATGCATTCCACCAAGCTTTTGAGGGGTTGGACGGGGAACCGACTTTGATAGAGAAATCCGGGAAAGCGGACAAGGCCGGACCGGTGCAAGCGAGTCTTCTCAGACCATTCCAGCCAAGGTGGCTCCGGCGACTCAAGGTGAACTTTTGACTCGTGCAGGCTTCATTAATGATAGGGACTTAGGAATATTTTATGATCCGCTCCCGTCCTGGAATGAAATCCAGGACTCGTTGCAGTATCCTACTTCTCCCTAGGGTTTGTTTAACAGACGTGTTTCCTTTCTTCTTTTAACTTTTAATTTACCGCGTTTTTCGAATTATGTATCGATGTAAGCTTGTGACACTTGTTCTTCATATCAGGAGCAGGTAAAATGGCCAAGGCCTCAGACCTTCGGCACAGGCTTGAACAATACAAGCTCTCCAAAGCTTCCGCCAAGCCAAAGACTCCGACCCACCGTTCCGGGGATGTAGTCGACTACCGTCCTCTTCTCGGGGTTATTGAAGAGGGTATTCAGAAGAGAAAGAGGAGTCAACCCTTATCCGAACCTTCACTCGGTCCCCAGCCCCCAATTCATCCCCTTCATGATATCATAGAGGAGGATACTGAGTTCGCACTCTCTCCGCACCTGTCTGAAAATCCTACCATCACTCGGATTGTTCGTCCTGACTTGGCTCGGAATCGATTTGCGGGCCATCCTGACCTGGATCCAAGTTCGCATGATATTACTTTTGATGAGGTTACCGGTGAGCACCTTCTTCCCCGCAATCCCATGGTACGGGTGCTTGACGAGGCTAAGTCCTTAGATCTCGATTTACTTACTACTCGGATAATTACCATGGGAGACGAGGCCAAGGCTAATTTTGATCGGGTGGCGGAGGAGACTAGGAAGCTGATGGGGCATCATGCCCGGCTGGTTAAGGCTGGAGAGGAGATTAGGAGTGCCAACATCCAACTACGATTGGTGGTTTCGGACCAGGCCAAACAGCTCGCTGATCAGGCCATTCAGATTTCTCAGCATGAGGCTGCTTCTGGACGACTAAAGAAAACCATGGAAGAGGCCAGCCGGGCCGAACTGCGGAAAATGGAAGCCACTTGCAAAGAACGGATCGACATAGCTATTGCTACGGTGGACGAGGTTCGGAAAGCGGACCTTGAGCAGGTAGAGGAGTTGTCCGGGAAACTTGAGGCTGCAGAGCTTGCTCAAGCCAAGTTGAGGGAGGAGATGGAGGCAATGCGGGAATCCCTTCTGGTTGACTGCTCGAGATACCGATCGGAGAGAGATGCTGCCGTTGAAAGGTTGTCGGCTTCTGAGGCCCGGATGAGGGAGTTTGAGGAGAATGAGGGGATGATGGACGAAATGCTTCAGGACATGTACTTCCGAACCTGGAAGCAGGGCGACCTATCCTGGATGGATGATTATCCTAGGGTCATGGCTAAGATCTATCTTCGGGCTCTGGAGGAGGCCAAGGCCGATGCGGATAAAGATGGTGGCATGGCTTTCAGCATGGATGTGGTCACTGCCCAGTTTGCTAAGGGGGAGAAGGTGGCGGTGAAGGAGGGTATGCGGTTGCTTGCTACTGAGGAGGCAGGGGTGCAAGTAGATGATGACGACCAGGATGGCCAAGAAGCAGATGTTGGTGAGTCTTCCTTTTTAGTTTCCTCGTTAACTTGGTTGCTTCTCACTAATGATTTCTTTCTCTGTCTGGACAGGTGGGCAACAGGACAAGGAAAAAACTCCAATGCAGCCGGCCCCTTGATTATACCTGGAAAAACTCCTTTCGTGGACTTGACAGGGTTGTAGATGTTAGTCGTAGAACAGTGAAGTAGCTTTTAGGTTGTATTATTTTGCTACTTGTAATAAATAGCTCTATTTTTGATGTGTAATTCTTTAACCTAAGCTGATTTTGTCGTCTTCTGAATGTTTGTTGCTATTTTGACATGTCGTATGAGAAATATAGCTATGTATATTCTTGTAATTGAATTGTGTTTGATGTCAGGTTCTGGTTTTAAAACATAATTTCATGACTTGCAATATTAGCGTGTGGTGTGAACAAATTATAGTCATGTATTTGTACACAAAAGAAGAAAATACCGCCTTTCATGTTCTAATCGTAGATGGCAGTTTTGAATATCTTGTACGACCGAGCATGGAACGCAGTCGAATGCCCTGCCATCCAATTATGAGTCCCTACACCCATTGGCGAGTATCTCCTACTCTGTATCCTGTACTTTAGGGACTGTTATAGAGGATAGGAGAAAAGCTTTTTAAGTAAAATTGAAATATGTGAAAAAGTAAAACTTCCAATCACGGAAGGCCTTCGATGTGCTTAAGTTCGTGGCAAACGGGTTTTGTAGTCACTTTCCCTAGCTGTGGGTCTTGGAGACATTTGTCACCCATCTTACGCCTCCGCGGGGAGTTAATTCTTTTTTTACCTCAGCCGCACTTAAGACACATCGGAGCCGAGATCGCGCACAGCAACTACCCGGACCATTATGGCACGCAATCGTGGGTATTATTCGATTCATTGTGGCCGGCTAGCGTGGGTGCCGATCGTCAACTGTGAACTACCCCTGGCTGGCCACACCTTATGTTGAGGCTTATAGTCGGTTCACAGTCACCGGCGAGCCTAACGCCGTAATGAGCTGCCTCGGCTATAGTCGGCCTTCTCGGTGGCTTATAATCGGCTCATTACAGTTAGCTTTGAGGGTCGTCGCGAGCAATGAGTTAACCCGCAGCAGAGGGATGCCGGAGCAAAAGTGTCTCATTGGCGAGGGCATAGATTCGCATAGTACTTGTTTAGGTCTTGTCCAGGTGAAGATGTGTTGTGAAGTGCTTTGAATAGAAATGCTATATGCTCAGGATTTTGTTCAACAGAAAAGGATAAAGTTAACAGGCAGCCAAGATACAAAGGAACAAGTTAAAAAAGTGACAAGGTTTTTTAAAGTGGTTCGGCACGAAAATGCCTACGTCCATTGATTCTCTTTGTTAATTCACTTCATATGGGCAATACAAGTTAAGAAAAGTATCGATGGAGGTGTTGGATGTTCCATGCCCTCTGGAACACCTCTCCGTCCACTGTTGACAAAATATAGGCTCCATTGTGGAGATCTTTATGAATTACATATGGTCCATCCCAGATTGGGTCTAGTGCTCCGGGACGAGGGAAGATTCGCTTGAGGACAAGATCCCCTTCTTGTAAGGTACGATGTTTGACTTTGGAGTTGTATTATGCCGCCACTTTTTGTTTGTGGGCTGCTGTTTTAAGGACTGCATCATTTCTTCTCTCCTCAACTAGATCCAAAGACATGTGGAGGAGTTCTTCATTCTCGTCTGGGTTATAGTGGATCCTACGGTGGGAAGGCACAATGGTTTCAACCGGGAGCATAGCCTCCGATCCGTATGCCAAAGAGAAAGGAGTGTGCCCCGTTGATGTTCTGAAAGATGTGCGGTAGTCCCACAGTGCCGTAGGGAGTTCATCCACCCAAGCTCCCTTTGACTTTTCGAGCTTCTTTTTGATTAGAGTTTTCAGAATTTTGTTGACGGCTTCGACTTGTCCGTTGGCCTGGGGATACGCTACGGATGAGAAGCTTTTGTGAATTCCGTGCTCTTGGCACCAGTTGGCGAATTCCTCGCTGTCAAACTGAAGCCCATTGTCTGATACGATTTTGAGTGGGACTCCGTACCTGCACAGGACATTTTTGATCAAGAAGTTAATAACTTTTGCTGAAGATACTTTATTCAGAGGTTCCGCTTCCACCCATTTGGTGAAATAGTCGACTGCCACTATAGCATATTTGGCCCCGCCTCGGCCCATTGGAAGCTCGCCGATTAAGTCAATTCCCCATATTGCGAAGGGCCAAGGGCTGGTCATTTGAGTAATCTCAGTTGTTGGTAGCCGCGGAATCTTAGCAAACTTCTGGCATCTGTCACACTTTTTGACAAAATCTAAGGCGTCCTTGCTTAAGGTGGGCCAGAAATATCCATACCGGAGTATCTTTTTTGCTAATGTTTGCCCTCCGGTGTGATCTCCGCAGCTTCCCTGATGAATGTTGAATAAGATTTCCTTGGCTTCCTTCCCAGCAACACACCTTAATAATAGGTTAGAGAATCCGCGCCGATAGGGGATGTCTTCTTGTATTGTGTAGCGGGAGGCTTTCCTCAAGATTTTCTTGACTTCGTTACGCCCGTTGGGTAGTGTGCCACTTTGTAGGTAGTCTCGGATGGGAGTCATTCAAGTTGCTTCTTCGGTCGTAGCTATCAGATTCACTTGCTCAAAACTTGGGGTCAGTTGCTTTGAGATGGTTACTGCTCCGAAGATGGCGACGTCTCTTTCACTTGCTCGCTTTGCCAATTCGTCGGCCTCTTGGTTCTCTTCCTGAGGGATGTGTTTGACTAAGTAGTGGTCCAATCGGCTGAGAAGTAACTTGGTCTTCCTTAAATATGCTATGAGTCGTTCTTCTCGAGCTTGGAATTCTCCTAGTATTTGATTAACAATAAGTTGAGAATCGCTGTGAAGACACAAAGAATTGGCTCCGATTTCTATGGCAAGTTCTAGTCCGGCTATTACTGCTTCATATTCTGCATCGTTGTTGGTGGCAGCGAACTCCAACCTTATAGCATAGTGCAGTTTGTTTCCCCTGGGAGTGATTATTACCACACCTGCCCCCGAGCCTTGTTCGTTTGATGCACCATCCACAAAGAGATTCCACTTGATATCTTCTGCTATTTCCAATTTCTCCTTATCTTCGTTGGTAGTGAATTCTGCAATGAAATCAGCCATGGCTTGTCCCTTGATGGCGGTGCGAGGGTGATAGGTGATATCATACTGACTTAGTTCAATGCACCATTTAAGTAGTCGCCCAGAAGTGTCGGGACGATGGAGTACCTGCCTCAGTGGTTGATCGGTCAGAACTTTGATGGAATGGGACTAGAAGTAGTGACGCAGTTTCCGTGATGTGATTAGTAAACAGTATGCTAGCTTCTCAAGTTTAGGATATCTGACTTCTGCCCCAGTAAACCTTTTGCTGACGAAGTAAACTGGCTGTTGCGTGCGGTTGTCTTCCCTTACCAAGGCAGCTCTTAGGGCGTGAGATGACACAACAAGGTATAAGTATAATTCTTCGCCTTCGCTTGGAGTCGAGAGTACCGGCGGCTTCTGGAGGTGTTCGATTAAGTTGAGGAAAGCAGTTAAGCATTCGTCAGTCCATTCGAACTTTCCCTTGTCTTTCTTTATAGCTTCGAAAAAGGGGACGCATTTGTCCGTTGCCTTGGAGATGAATCGGCTTAGGGTGGCCACTCTTCCATTCAAACTTTGCATTTCCTTCCGAGTGGAAGGTATCTTGATATCCCTTAGCGCTCGGACTTGCTCAGGGTTTGCTTCAATCCCTCTGGCATGGACGATGAACCTAAGAACTTACCTGATGACACTCCGAAGGAGCACTTTAGTGGATTCAACTTCATTCCATACTGCCGAAGTACCTGGAACATCTCGCCTAGGTGGCTTATGTGGTCTTTGGCTTTTCTTGATTTTACCAGCATGTCATCCATATATACTTCCATAGTTTGTCCTATTAGCCCTGCAAACATCTTATTGACGAGGCGCTGGTAGGTGGCCCCTGCATTTTTAAGTCCGAAAGGCATTACCTTATAGCAGTATAAACCCCGGTCGGTGATGAAACTAGTGTGATCTTGGTCGGGAGCATGCATAGGAATTTGGTTATATCCTGAGTATGAGTCCATAAAAGATAGGAGCTCGTGCCCGGCTGTGCTGTCTACAAGTTGATCGATTCGGGGAAGTGGGAAGCAATCCTTTGGGCAGGCGTCGTTTAGGTTGGAAAAGTCAATGCAGGTTCGCCACTTCCCATTAGCCTTCTTTACCAGTACCGGGTTGGCGACCCATTCCGGGTAGATAGCTTCTCGTATGAAGTCATTGGCGAGTAGATTCTTTACTTCTTCATCGAGGGCTGCTGATCGTTCCGCCCCCATACTTCTCTTTCTTTGTTTTACGGGCGCCTTGGTAGGGTCAATGTTTAATATGTGGCATGCTATATCGGGGAAGATTCCGGTCATGTCAGCGTGTGACCATGCGAATACATCCAAGTTGTGGCGGAGAAAATCGATGAGTTGTTCCTTTAATTCGGCTTTTAGTTGGGACCCAATTTTCAATAGTCTACTTGAGTCATGCTTGTCTACAGATATAAACTCCATATCCTCTGCAGGCTCGGCGGTGGCCTCCTCCTCTTTGTCCCTAGGGTCTAATTCGTTGAAAGGGTCGCTGGTATATCGAAGAGGAGGGGCTTTCTTTAGTTGCTATGCTTCTAGACTTTTCGTGCAGAGGGCAATCTCTACACCCTTCCCTTTATCCTTCCTGTGGTTGTTGCGAAGTTCAGTCACATAGCAGTCTCGAGCAACGTCCTGGTCTCCTTCTACTTCCCCTATTCCATTGTCCGTTGGAAACTTCATCTTCAGGCACCATGGGGCTAGGACAATTTGGAAGTCAGACAAGGCTGGCCTTCCTAAGAAGGCATTGTAGGCCGAATGGTTTTCTATCAGCACAAACGTCTGTTTCCGTACAATGGAGCGGGGATGGCTTCCAATCTTAACAAAGAGGTCCAGTTGCCCGAGAGGCATCTTCGCATCCCCAGTGAAACCGTGTAGTGGTTTATCGCAGGGAGATATATCCTTCATTGATAGCTTCATTTTATCGAATGCGTGTTTGAACAGGATGTTTACTGAGCTTCCAGTGTCTACCAGGATTCGGTAAACTTCGGCAAGACCGAGTCGGGCAGAGATAACCATGGGATCCATGTGAGGGTACTTCCTTCCTTCTAGGTCACGCTTACCGAATGTGATGTCATCACTTTCTTTCCGCTTCGGGTGGCGCTCTTCTATAACCGAATTGACACAGTCTTTATTGTCTCTAAGCGACTTTCCATATCTTTCCATCTCTTTCCAGCTTCTGTCTGCGATGTGCGGTCCCCCTGAGATGGTATGGACCACTATCTTCTCTTGGCTAGAGCTGCTAGCGTTGCGGTTTCCTCTGTCGGTCCCCGGTGAGGGTAGCCTTGGGTTTTCACTGGCAGGAGCTGGAGTCCTGTCCTGACTTTTTACATACCGTTCCAGTTTCTTCCTTCTGATGTGTTCCTCAATCAGATCCCGGAGATGATGGCATTCATTGGTGTCATGCCCGTGAGATTCGTGGAAGCGGCAGAACTTTCCAGACTTCTGCGCGTTATCTGATTCCTTCTTGTATGGTGGGCGTTTGTATCTAACTTCGCCTTGGGTGGCAAGGAAGATATTTTCGACGGTCTCGTTCAAAGGAGTGTAAGTGTCGAATCTCGGTCCAGGCCGATATAGGCACTTTTCTCCCTTCTTGCCCCCAGCATTGTCTCTGGAATCATTTCTTCGAACGTCCCTTGCCACAGCAGGGGCGTTGCTGTGAGTTGCCTTATTTTGCTGTCCTGACTGCCCCTCAACGGCAGCATCCTCGAGCCTCATATATTTCCTGGCTTCATGGAAGAAATCGGGTAAAGTAGCTGGTTTTTCGTTTGTCAACCGTCTAGCAAATTTAGCATCCGGATGCACACCACTACAGAGGGCCATTAGGATAAGCTTCTCGTCGGCATCTTGGACTGCGACCGCTGCGGCATTGAATCGGGTCAGGTATTGCTGCAGTTTCTCTCCGGGTTTCTGTTTGATGCTGGATAAGGAATAAGCGTCCTTAGGTTGTTCCACATGAATGCAGAACTGACTGATAAACTTTTCTTTCAACATTTCCCACGAGCTGATGGATCCCTGGGGTAAATGACAGAACCAGGAGGTAGCGAGATCTGCTAAGAATAGCGGAAAGCATTTGCACAGTACTCCTTCTGTTGCTCCACTCATGAGCATATGCTGTGTGTATCTTTGTAAGTGTACGATGGGGTCGGAGGTTCCCTTGTAAGGTTCCATTGTTGGCATCTTCCACTCTCGAGGGGTGATAGCAATTTCGATGTTGCGGGCGAAAGGGCTGGTCACCCTAGCACCTATCCCTCGATCTCTTTTCTCCCGTTGGATGCACTCTCTGAATAAGCGCGCCATCCTTTCATCAGAATTTGGAGCAGATAGAAATGAGTTTGGCTCTGTTCGGTGGGATTGATTCCGTCCAGATGACCTGTAGGGATGGTATCGTCTATCATTCCTCATATTTTCTAGCGGCTGCCTTTGATCTTCTAGGAGCATGCTAGGGTCAGCTACAGTTGGCCCTTGCCTTGATCTCCCCCTGCTGGGTTCTGATCTAAGCGCTTCCTCAGGTCCAACTTCGGGCTGGACTCTAGCTCGGCCCCGTTCACTGGCGTTTCCGTGGTTAGGCAGCATGACAGGCTCAGCTACAGTTGACCTTCGCCCAGTACCTCCCCCGTTGGATTCGATACCAAACGTTTCCTTAGGCCTAACTTCGGGCTGTGCTCGATCTCGGCTCCTACCATGGCTACTTCTACCGTTAGCTCCTTCGAAGAAGGAAGATCTTTGTTGTCTTTGAGATCCTCCAGACTGGGACTCGCCCCATGATTCAGTGTTGCGGTTGGATTCTTCAGCATCCCTTAAGCGTGACATGAGATGGTCCACCAAGGCTTCCTGCTGGGACGTGAAGCGGTTAGTTACTTCAACCACAACTCTGTCCAAATCTGCCCCAGTAATTGCCGCAGGCTGTTCTGTGGTAGGAGTGGTTGGGTTAGACTGTCCTTCATTTGTTACTGCTGCTGGAGGAGGACGATTTACTTGATTCGTGACAGTTGGATCTGGAAGACTGCTGGATGCGATGTTTTTTCCTTTGTTAACATCTTTTCTCTGTTTGGGAGGCATGTTTTCCAAGTGGCGGACGATGCTGTTAGGAAAACTTGTTAAGTGGATGAAGCTGAAGCTCCGAGCTTCCAGTTCTCAGTGAAAGCACCAAAAATGTTTGCACAAAAAATGGACAAACACCTCAAAGTTGTATGATTTAATAGATCTTAGGTTGTTCTTAGTGATTTTAGTGATTTATGCAAATATATGAAAAGCAGGGGCTAAACTGTAAAAAGACATGCAGATTTATAGTGGTTCAGCTAAAATGTGCCTACGTCCACTTTATATGTTATTTCTCTTCTCTTGTTTAGATTACAAGTACAAAGCTTTGATACAAGTAAAAGAAAGTTGTTTGAAAATTCTCTCCATGCTTGAGCTCTCAAAACCTGTCCCCATTGTTGTACCCCTGCCCCTCTATTTATAGAGTGAGGCTGGAGTTAGGGGTCTAGGATGTGTGTAGTTGCTGATGGGCCTGGGCTGACGTGATCTGGCCTGGTACGTCTTGGTTCGGCATGGCTCGGTTCGGAGATGGTTGGAGTGTAGAGTGGACCGGTTGTAGGTGATTCGGTGCTATGTGGCAGTACCTTAGTCCGGTTTGGGGTTGGTCCGGTAGGAGCTTGAGAAGGTTGTTCGGTAGGAACATGAGAAGTGCAGTTTGGACCGGTAGTTGCTTGGACCGGTGGTGGGATGGTGAGGTTTGGAGATAGTTGGTTCGGCGAAGCCTGGAGATGGTTAGTTCGGCGAAGCCTGGAGATGGTTGGTTCGGCGAAGCCTGGAGATGGTTGGTTCGGCGAAGCCTGGAGATGGTTGGTTCGGCGAAGCCTGGAGATGGTTGGTTCGGCGAAGCCAGGAGATGGTTGGTTTAGCGAAGCTCGGAGATGGTTGGTTCGGCGAAGCTTGGACCGGTGGTGAGAATTCACCCAACAACACGTGTTGCTATTCTTTTGTATTATCGTGGATCTTTCTAACCACTACTCTGATGTACACTTTCATGTGTTATATATATATTCATATCTTTTTCCGCCTTTGTGATATGGATGTCCGTGACTGATTTATGTTATGTTTATTTCTATGTTTGTTTCTGAAGATTATTTATAGCCACTGTGTGATAGCTTTGGGTTTGTATCGGTATGTCGGACTTCCTCCTTAAATGAAGTTCATACTATTCTATCTGACATATCGGTGCTCGCTCAAAGAAGTTACATGGATGGTCGCTCCTCAACAGCCTTATCCTCTGTGCTAGTTGACAGCATTACTCCGTAATGTTCTTGGCTAGCATGGGTATAGAGGTGGGGCGTCACAGATTTTCTTGAACTCGATCCATATTATTCCTCTTATTGTTGGTTTCGATTGGTGCACCTTGATTATGGGATAGCTTCCCTTGACTCGATATGGGATGGATGGACGCGGTGGGTGGTCGTGGATACGATGCGTTACCACCAGCCCTACGACCCGAACTGGTAGTATCCTACTATAACGACTCGTAAATTTCAGTGGTTTTTTATTTATTTAATTAATTGAATTTTGTGGAATTTTTAATAATAATATTTTGAAATAAAAATTTAATATTTGGAATACGTCTATTTTAACATAGCAACTGGTAAATTTTCATCATATAATTTGGAAGTTTATTTTCTAGTGTAATTTTATTCCAATTTACATCAGTTAAAATTGATGGTAATAAAATGTTTTCCAAACCTAAATATTTTTACATAGAAAAATTGTAAATCATCTTCTGAGTGAGACGCCATCTTTCGTTTCATCAAATTTGGATGTCTATTACTCCGTTTATCTTAATTCTGGCAAAATAGCAGCATTTTCGGTACCGATTATCGACTTTTGACCGGATGATCGGGCCACTAATATCTGTGTACCGTTTTGATCGTCTCGTCGTGCTGATCTCCACGGTATACTCAACTCTGCAAATTTAAGATCCGGTACACGTCAAAAAGAATAAACAGTTCACCGTAACGGTACCGAATTTTGACTTTACATTTTCCCTTAGACTTCAAATCTATAACGTGCAGCCCAACAACAATTAATTGGCTTAATAATTTTCCAGAAATCAAGGGTTGACCAATTCTATTCCTACTGTTCAGTATTTGTGGACCTGTTCTTTTGTTGTCTATTCCCATTCGCTGTTGCTTTAAAGATGAGAAAACTATTATTTGCTCACTGTTCACTTTTATTAGCCGGTACAATTCTTTTAACATTTCCTTATCATATTTATTTCTTGCCATCCGCTCATATACTGTTCACATTCCCTAGTTCGAAAGTAACCTGCTCATTTGCTTGTCTCTTCACTTTTGTCTCTTCACTTGCTTTCGTACTCCCAGATAAATAATAATGTGTAAATTTGATCACATAAATCTATGTTTTACTGAGAATTGATTCCATCCTCCCTTCTTCCTTTGTTGCCTTCCTCCACCATGAAACCCATCATTCTCAGCCGACCTTCTCCCCCTTGCCTCTCCTCCGACAAATAACAGCCCAAAACTGAAGTCAGAACCCAACATCCACCTCCCACCGCCACCATACGCACACCGCCACCATACGACCATCCCCTACACGCAATAGCACATCTCCGCCACCTTTGCTCCACGCGCCCGGCCTCTGTCAGGCAATCGAACCACCAAAACCATAGCCCACCCACTTGGCCACCACGTCACCGTGCCTTCCATTTCATCCACGGCCTTTGGCCTGTCACCACCATGCCGCCCGAGATTCATCTACCTGTGTCCATGCCGAACCCCTACCCCAGCGAGCCACCACGTGCAGGCCTTTAGCCATGAATGAGCAGCCACCTTCGCCTCAATTGTAGTGCCATGCCACCGTCCACAGCTTTGCTGCCTGGAATCGCCTTGTTTCTTGGACCCGACACTAGAGCGGCCTTGCCTCTTGCCCTCTCCTTCTTTATATGCTGCTCGTGTGTATATATGTTGCTCGGCTATATATATGTTGCTCGTATTTGAGATAACATTGATCCAGTCGCACTGTCACCTTCTCATATCGCAGCAGCATCAATCCCACTGCCACTAGCCTTTCTCTCCACTTTGTTATACTTGGAAAAGATTTAGGTAATATGTATATATCTTTGCATATTATGTGTTGTATGTATATTTAAGTTTATTAGTTATATATATAATATGTTTATATAAACTTATCTTTGATCTGTTTGGGTTTTTAAAATATATGAAGTTATGTTATATTACAGTATCACCTATTATCGGTTTATATAAAATATAATATATAGGTTGGTAAGTTACCTAAGATCTGTTATTTGAAAGGTATAACCTGTTGTATCGTAAGTTGTATTATATTGATGATTTTAAAGTATATTTTATGTTATATGTATTTTTAACACATGGATTTAAGATTTCGTGTTTGTATTTGTTTTAAAAGGGTAATATATTTATGAAATTAAAAGGTATGTATATGAATCAGTGGAGTTATTTCATAAGTTATTTGTGAGTAAGTTATACATATATAGTTTTACTATGGCAGAACTTATATTTCATTTTTTTTTAAAAAGCTGTTGTGGTCTTGTTCTATTTGCTTACATAAATAGTGCTGAGTTTATTAACAGTGGTATGTTCTAGTCTATATAGTATAGAAATTGGAAAAAGGTTAGTTATATATATATATATATATATATATATTAGCTGTATAGATACTTGAGATTGTTTATAGCAGTAGGTTATATTGTGTTCTGTTATATAAACTTCAAATTATTCTGGCATATATATATGTGGGTTTCGAAATACTATTTACTGGCCTGTTTATATATATATATATATCTATATATTTCATTTTCGGTTATAGATATACTTATAGTTTTCATGTTGCATGCGTATTAGAGTTCCGAAATTTCCATCTTGTCATTTTGTTTTCAGTTTACAAGTTTTTTTTGTTTTTGTTTTGTTGATTGATAAATAAATATGGATGGTTATTATAACAGGTATGTAATTTGTACATATGTTTATATACATTAGTATATGTAGATTGCATGTGAATTTGGTCTTTTCAAATATGTATAGATATTTTTATATGTTGGTATTTAATATTGATATGAAATTTAAAATATATATTTATTTTAAATTATGTTAAATTGATTTTTATTTATTTATTTTACATATATATATGTGTATATATATCTTGTTTCATCAAATCTCGTGCCTATCTTGACTTATCATTCCAATATCGAATTGTCGCAGTCATTCCTAGCCTGTCGATGTTCCGTATGCGCACCTGTGTCCGTGTCATCTTCTAATCTATCTAGCCTCGAAAGGTGAGCAATCACTCACGATTAATGTTCTTATATTTATTAAATTTGATTTCTCAATTGAAATATGCTGATGTTAGTTATTTACATTGTTATATATGTCATTATCTGTATCTGTTCACCTGTGAAATCTGACACCATTATCTGTTATTTATATTGTTGATATATGCTTGTTACTGTTGTTATTTTATTTTCATATCTGTTATCACTCTGCAAGTTCCCTGTTAGTATAGAATCACTATGGGTTGAAATGATACATACCCGAACGATCTGTAGAATAGGAGAAAATCGTTATGGGTTGAAATGATAAACCCAAGCGATTTTCATTGAATTGAATTTGGGATTGCGGGTTGAAAGGATATATACCCGTATATATATTTTAAATTGCGGATTGAATTGATAAATATCCGTATCACTTGACCATAGGATAGAAAATTTTATACATGCATCGTTGGTCTATATATAAATGTTTTGAAAAGAAATCTATGGTTTTGATAAATATTGATTTTAAAAGATGTATTAAAGTTGATTTAATAAAGTTGATAAATAATATGTTTAAGTATTTATTTAAGAATTATACTTAAATAAGTTTGATTTGAAATGTATTGAATTTGAAATTTAAAAAGGTGATTTACAACTTGAAAGTTGAAAAGGTGACTTAAATGGATATTTCAAACGTATAAATATTTAAATGAGATATTTTGGTTATTTAAATTGTAAAATTGAAATCGTATTCAAATATTATGGAAATGTTAAGTTAATATTTCAAAACTAAATAATTGTAAAGGGAATTTGATATGTATATAAATTTATCGAATTTAGTTTTGAAATGTTGAATATTTAAAGCTTTGAAATATATTAAAATTGAAATGGCTTATTTTATGGTTCAGATATGTATTTGAAATCGATAAATTGAAATGGTTTATTTAGAAGCTAAATCGAGTTGAAACGGATGATTTGAGATTTGATTAAATTAAATTTTTGGAATTTGAGTTAATTTGAATCGATTTGTGAAATTTGAGGAAACTAATTTATTTTATAACGAAATTTTAATATCTATACTGTTTAAAAGGAAAGTGTTATGATTTCTAAAATACTGTGATTTCCAGACTATGATTTCGAAAGCATTATAACTTTGGAAAGTAATATGATTTTGAAAATGGATATATTTGAAATGAAATGATATCGTATTAAATTGGGTTTTGAAATGATAATGATATTTTGGTTTTGAAGTAACTATTTTGAAATGACCACGGTGTTATAATAACGATTGGTTGGCAAAGAGATCGGGATCGGATATGGACATACTCTTTGTCGATACCGAAAACCACTTTGACAACCGTGTACGCGGTGGAGATTCCAGAATGAAGTAGGATGGTGGCGGCGTTCTTAAGGTATGTTACGTGGACCCAACTCCCATGAGTTGGCATAAGGTGGCTAAAACAGGAGCGATCTCGGATCAGTGAGGTAGTACCTCTTCTCGGACGCATTTCTTCGATATTATACTCATACTTGTGATTTAACTAGATGGCCATCCTCCGATTTGGGAGTGTTGTTCGAGGTGGAACGGTAGTGGCTGCTATGTGTATCCATCAGTCCGTGTGCGTAATTGGTATATCTACCCTGGCATTGCCTAGTTGTGCCGTGTCACCTACCATATCGAGCTTTACTACGATTATGATTTTAAGATCCGACCACGTTAAGGTTCTCCATCCCCTTAACGCTATTTTCTATATGATTATACTTTACTTATTTAGACACTATTATAATAGCGAATATTACTACATAGTAAATAGTTTAACGGACCCTTAGAGGATGGTTATCCCAAACATCCTTTAAGTTACTTGTATTTCAGTTGATATTTCACTTGAGTTGGATTTATTGAATATAAGAATGTTAATCCTGACTCGAGTGTTTTGTGTTTTGCTTTACGCTCGAGTCAGACTGAGTGATACAGCATTTGAGACTCACCTTTGGAGTTGGAGCTTCGCTTGGAGATCCAGCTATCTATCGATCCTGCTTTCAGTTATTCAGTTGATTCCAGTGATGTATTCAGATCTTGTATTTGATTATTGTATTGAGACGTCTATTGTATTCGAGACTTCTGTTGTATCTTGTCTAACTCTGTTATGTATATTGTAGCTTCATGAACTACTATCCTTTTGTTTCCGCTGCATTATTGTTATATTACTCTGTGTCTGTGATCTGTAATTATTTTATTTACTATATTTGTTGAGTTTTGCCAAATTTTATTTACAATCCATTGTTTTGAATTATTCAAGTCCGACATGTGTGGATTTATTGTCGATTTGAATGGTCCAAAATACTGGGTCCTTACATGTGGTATCAGAGCTCTGGTTTTAGGCAAAACTCAGCATATGTAGTAAATTCAATTACAGAATCACTTTCGTTCGAGCTTGAATTCCTTCTTCTTTGACTCAGTTCCTTTGAATTTTGGAACGTTCACTTCGGTTCCAAAGTCCATTCGTGTCTCCCATATTCGTGTCTTTTGATTCTGGAGTATCCTATAACTCCACTTTGAATGATCTCTATATTAAAATCGGCGGTCTCGCCAATCTTCAAATAATTTGTACTGGGGTGAAACTCCTTTACAATCGGTATTGATTCACCGGAGATTTCTGTATCCTCGGTTTACGATGCTGCTATCTTATGCTATACCCAAATTCTACCTCTGGTAATCGAATGTCGATTTGCTTCAGAATTCTATATCGATCTTATCTATGAAGTCACGGTTGACCCGGTTAAGGTTGCCCGCGATTTATACAACTTTATCCATCTTCCTGTTTGAAATGCAATCATCTAACCTTCGTTTCGAGCCTATCTATTTTAGATTAGAATTCTCTTTGATTAGAGTCCCTCTATATTTGGATCTCTATCCTTGTGTTGGAATCCAATTCTGGAATCATCGTGTGAGGGAGTGTATTTGTAATTAATATAAAATAGTTTATGTTTATAGTGTGTTGTTTGAGTTGTTGATGTTGGTTTGGATTTTCGATCTTTTCGTCTGATCAACGCTATCGATAGGATTCCCAAAACACTTGAACAGAGCAAACTGACACAATATAATTTTCAAATTTGATAAATGAAATAAATTTGTATGATTATATTATAAATATATAAGGAAAATTTCCTGGAATTAAAAGTTAAATAATTTGGTTGTTGAAAATGATAATATTTGATTTTCATTTTATCGTTTTGTAAGTCATTGACTATTGCAAAATGACTATTGTTTATAAATTTATTTGGAATTGAAATGAATTTAAATTGAGAATATAAGAATTAAATTTCTGGTGATTTCAAACTTTGTTTTAAAGTCTTAAAATGTATATTATTTAAAGTATTTTCGAATAAAATGGTTTTCAAAGAATTTAAAATGTTTTAATCAGTGCTCTTCTTGTTGTCGCTGGAAAATAATTTCGGTGATGACGGCCGCATCATCGACATTCATTTTCGAGTTTCGAAGAGGAGAAACCATTCTGTAGCTTTGCTACGGTTTTGTTTTGAGAAAAAATATATTCGATTTGAATTTCTTCAGTATAATTTGATGTGTATATATATATACAGGTATCTGATTTTAAAATTTAATTTGATTTGATATAAATATATTACATATATCTCTAAATTGTTTGAAGTAAATCGGAGATTTAAATTCTTAAATTTTAGATTAAAGATGATTTCAATTATAAACTAAAGTCAAAATTCTTAGATAAATAGTTAACTGGGAATAACTGAATTGTAAAATCTTATTTGTATAATACTCAATTACATCTCAACATAACTTACCTAAAATTTTCAGAAGTTAAAAATGTAATTGGATAATATACAATATAAAATGACTTTATAAGGAAAGATTTGAGTGTTATAGTAAATGTTATACACCTAAAATTTTTTTTATAAAGATGTTAATAGAGAGAAATAGAATAATAAGTTAATTGAATATTAGATGAGACAAATAAAATCTGTTTTGAAAGAATTAATAAAATTGAAATTAGATTAACCTATGGAAATACCTTGAATTTAAAATCAATTTTGAATATAAATTAATTTAAATTGAAATTTTTAAGGTTTAAATTGATTTATGTGGTTTAAATATATGTGATAAGATATATTAAGTGGAATAAATTTAATAATAATTAGGAATAAAAGAATTAAATTTGTTGAATGAAATATGAGTATAATAAATGATTATACAAATTGATGGTTTAGAAATGGTTAATAAAGGATGAATAGATAATAAGATAATGAATTTAGAAATAGATAGATTGATTTAACTTAAGTGAACTCAAATGGATTAAACTAAATTGTTGAATATTGATAGTTTAATTTGAAATTTATATGGTTTTAAATTAATTGTCTTATGTTGTTTTCAAACCTATATCCTTTCTGGTTGTTCTATTCTCCTACCTCCTCCCTTTTCGAGGACGAAAAGTTTTGAGTGGGGGAGAGTGTAACGACCCGTAAATTTCAGTGGTTTTTTTTATTTAATTAATTGAATTTTGTGGAATTTTTAATAATAATATTTTGAAATAAAAATTTAATATTTGGAATACGTCTATTTTAACATAGCAACTGGTAAATTTTCATCATATAATTTGGAAGTTTATTTTCTAGTGTAATTTTATTCCAATTTACATCAGTTAAAATTGATGGTAATAAAATGTTTTCCAAACCTAAATATTTTTACATAGAAAAATTGTAAATCATCTTCTGAGTGAGACGTCATCTTTCGTTTCATCAAATTTGGATGTCTATTACTCCGTTTATCTTAATTCTGGCAAAATAGCAGCATTTTCGGTACCGATTATCGACTTTTGACCGGATGGTCGGGCCACTAATATCTGTGTACCGTTTTGATCGTCTCGTCGTGCTAATCTCCACGGTATATTCAACTCTGCAAATTTGAGATCCGGTACACGTCGAAAAGAATAAACAGTTCACCGTAACGGTACCGAATTTTGACTTTACATTTTCCCTTAGACTTCAAATCTATAACGTGCAGCCCAACAACAATTAATTGGCTTGATAATTTTCCAGAAATCAAGGGGTGACCAATTCTATTCCTACTGTTCAGTATTTGTGGACCTGTTCTTTTGTTGTCTATTCCCATTCGCTGTTGCTTTAAAGATGATAAAACTATTATTTGCTCACTGTTCACTTTTATTAGCCGGTACAATTCTTTTAACATTTCCTTATCATATTTATTTCTTGCCATCTGCTCATATACTGTTCACATTCCCTAGTTCGAAAGTAACCTGCTCATTTGCTTGTCTCTTCACTTTTGTCTCTTCACTTGCTTTCGTACTCCCAGATAAATAATAATGTGTAAATTTGATCACATAAATCTATGTTTTACTGAGAATTGAATCCATCCTCCCTTCTTCCTTTGTTGCCTTCCTCCACCATGAAACCCATCATTCTCAACCGACCTTCTCCCCCTTGCCTCTCCTCCGACAAATAACAGCCCAAAACTGAAGTCAGAACCCAACATCCACCTTCCACCGCCACCATACGCCCATCGCCACCATACGACCATCCCCTACACGCAATACCACATCTCCGCCACCTTTGCTCCACGCGCCCAGCCTCTGTCAGGCAATCAAGCCACCAAAACCATAGCCCGCCCACTTTTCCACCACGTCACCGTGCCTTCCATTTCATCCACGGCCTTTGGCCTGTCACCACCATGCCGCCCGAGATTCATCTACCTGCGTCCATGCCGAACCCCTACCCCAGCGAGCCACCACGTGCAGGCCGTTAGCCATGAATGAGCAGCCACCTTCGCCTCAATTGTAGTGCCATGCCACCGTCCACAGCTTTGCCGCCTGGAATCGCCTTGTTTCTTGGACCCGACACTAGAGCGGCCTTGCCTCTTGCCCTCTCCTTCTTTATATGCTGCTCGTGTGTATATATGCTGCTCGGCTATATATATGTTGCTCGTATTTGAGATAACATTGATCCAGTCGCACTGTCACCTTCTCATATCGCAGCAGCATCAATCCCACTGCCACTAGCCTTTCTCTCCACTTTGTTATACTTGGAAAAGATTTAGGTAATATGTATATATCTTTGCATATTATGTGTTGTATGTATATTTAAGTTTATTAGTTATATATATAATATGTTTATATAAACTTATCTTTGATCTGTTTGGGTTTTTAAAATATATGAAGTTATGTTATATTACAGTATCACCTATTATCGGTTTATATAAAATATAATATATAGGTTGGTAAGTTACCTAAGATCTGTTATTTGAAAGGTATAACCTGTTGTATCGTAAGTTGTATTATATTGATGATTTTAAAGTATATTTTATGTTATATATATTTTTAACACATGGATTTAAGATTTCGTGTTTGTATTTGTTTTAAAAGGGTAATATATTTATGAAATTAAAAGGTATGTATATGAATCAGTGGAGTTATTTCATAAGTTATTTGTGAGTAAGTAATACATATATAGTTTTACTATGGCAGAACTTATATTTCATTTTTTTTTAAAAAGCTGTTGTGGTCTTGTTCTATTTGCTTACATAAATAGTGCTGAGTTTATTAACAGTGGTATGTTCTAGTCTATATAGTATAGAAATTGGAAAAATATTAGTTATATATATATATATATATTAGTTGTATAGATACATGAGATTGTTTATAGCAGTAGGTTATATTGTGTTCTGTTATATAAACTTCAAATTATTCTGGCATATATATATATATATATATGTGTGTGGGTTTCGAAATACTATTTACTGGCCTGTTTATATATATATATATATATCTATATATTTCATTTTCGGTTATAGATATACTTATAGTTTTCATGTTGCATGCGTATTAGAGTTGCGAAATTTCCATCTTGTCATTTTGTTTTCAATTTACAAGTTTTTTTTGTTTTTGTTTTGTTGATTGATAAATAAATATGGATGGTTATTATAACAGGTATGTAATTTGTACATACGTTTATATACATTAGTATATGTAGATTGCATGTGAATTTGGTCTTTTCAAATATGTATAGATATTTTTATATGTTGGTATTTAATATTGATATGAAATTTAAAATATATATTTATTTTAAATTATGTTAAATTGATTTTTATTTATTTATTTTACATACATATATGTGTATATATATCTTGTTTCATCAAATCTCGTGCCTATCTTGACTTATCATTCCAATATCGAATTGTCGCAGTCATTCCTAGCCTGTCGATGTTCCGTATGCGCACCTGTGTCCGTGTCATCTTCTAATCTATCTAGCCTCAAAAGGTGAGCAATCACTCACGATTAATGTTCTTATATTTATTAAATTTGATTTCTCAATTGAAATATGCTGATGTTAGTTATTTACATTGTTATATATGTCATTATCTGTATCTGTTCACCTGTGAAATCTGACACCATTATCTGTTATTTATATTGTTGATATATGCTTGTTACTGTTGTTATTTTATTTTCATATCTGTTATCACTCTGCAAGTTCCCTGTTAGTATAGAATCACTATGGGTTGAAATGATACATACCCGAACGATCTGTAGAATAGGAGAAAATCGTTATGGGTTGAAATGATAAACCCAAGCGATTTTCATTGAATTGAATTTGGGATTGCGGGTTGAAAGGATATATACCCGTATATATATTTTAAATTGCGGATTGAATTGATAAATATCCGTATCACTTGACCATAGGATAGAAAATTTTATACAGGCATCGTTGGTCTATATATAAATGTTTTGAAAAGAAATCTATGGTTTTGATAAATATTGATTTTAAAAGATGTATTAAAGTTGATTTAATAAAGTTGATAAATAATATGTTTAAGTATTTATTTAAGAATTATACTTAAATAAGTTTGATTTGAAATGTATTGAATTTGAAATTTAAAAAGGTGATTTACAACTTGAAAGTTGAAAAGGTGACTTAAATGGATATTTCAAACGTATAAATATTTAAATGAGATATTTTGGTTATTTAAATTGTAAAATTGAAATCGTATTCAAATATTATGGAAATGTTAAGTTAATATTTCAAAACTAAATAATTGTAAAGGGAATTTGATAAGTATATAAATTTATCGAATTTAGTTTTGAAATGTTGAATATTTAAAGCTTTGAAATATATTAAAATTGAAATGGCTTATTTTATGGTTCAGATATGTATTTGAAATCGATAAATTGAAATGGTTTATTTAGAAGCTAAATCGAGTTGAAACGGATGATTTGAGATTTGATTAAATTAAATTTTTGGAATTCGAGTTAATTTGAATCGATTTGTGAAATTTGAGGAAACTAATTTATTTTATAACGAAATTTTAATATCTATACTGTTTAAAAGGAAAGTGTTATGATTTCTAAAATACTGTGATTTCCAGACTATGATTTCGAAAGCATTATAACTTTGGAAAGTAATATGATTTTGAAAATGGATATATTTGAAATGAAATGATATCGTATTAAATTGGGTTTTGAAATGATAATGATATTTTGGTTTTGAAGTATAAACTATTTTGAAATGACCACGGTGTTATAATAACGATTGGTTGGCAAAGAGACCGGGATCGGATATGGACATACTCTTTGTCGATACCGAAAACCACTTTGACAACCGTGTACGCGGTGGAGATTCCAGAATGAAGTAGGATGGTGGCGGCGTTCTTAAGGTATGTTACGTGGACCCAACTCCCATGAGTTGGCATAAGGTGGCTAAAACAGGAGCGATCTCGGATCAGTGAGGTAGCACCTCTTCTCGGACGCATTTCTTCGATATTATACTCATACTTGTGATTTAACTAGATGGCCATCCTCCGATTTGGGAGTGTTGTTCGAGGTGGAACGGTAGTGGCTGCTATGCGTATCCATCAGTCCGTGTGCGTAATTGGTATATCTACCCTGGCATTGCCTAGTTGTGCCGTGTCACCTACCATATCGAGCTTTACTACGATTATGATTTTAAGATCCGACCGCGTTAAGGTTCTCCATCCCCTTAACGCTATTTTCTATATGATTATACTTACTTATTTTGACACTATTATAATAGCGAATATTACTACATAGTAAATAGTTTAACGGACCCTTAGAGGATGGTTATCCCAAACATCCTTTAAGTTACTTGTATTTCAGTTGATATTTCACTTGAGTTGGATTTATTGAATATAAGAATGTTAATCCTGACTCGAGTGTTTTGTGTTTTGCTTTACGCTCGAGTCAGACTGAGTGATACAGCATTTGAGACTCACCTTTGGAGTTGGAGCTTCGCTTGGAGATCCAGCTATCTATCGATCCTGCTTTCAGTTATTCAGTTGATTCCAGTGATGTATTCAGATCTTGTATTTGATTATTGTATTGAGACGTCTATTGTATTCGAGACTTCTGTTGTATCTTGTCTAACTCTGTTATGTA
The DNA here is from genome assembly GCA_030737815.1 of Allium fistulosum. NCBI lineage: Eukaryota > Viridiplantae > Streptophyta > Magnoliopsida > Asparagales > Amaryllidaceae > Allium > Allium fistulosum. Next base: position 837,671,973 of record CM060903.1, on the reverse strand, counting down.
TATAGTAGCTTCATGAACTACTATCTTTTTGTTTCCGCTGCATTATTGTTATATTACTGTGTCTGTGATCTGTAATTATTTTATTTACTGTATTTGTTGAGTTTTGCCAAATTTTATTTACAATCCATTGTTTTGAATTATTCAAGTCCGACATGTGTGGATTTATTGTCGATTTGAATGGTACAAAATACTGGGTCCTTACAATTACCTTGGTCATTGCCTCACATGCCTTGTCGTACTTTTATCCCTATACGAGACCCCTATGATTTTGGTTTAGTGTTGTCGTATCATGGCGCATCCCTACCCCCTGATGTTCTACTGGGGCGTTATATGCAAACTATACGACAATGCTTAAAAACGCGTTAACGGGGATTAATGTAAAGCCTTAAAGCTAAGAAAAATATTCATTTTACTGATTAGACATTATATATGTAGCGTATTCTACTACATATAAATATTTTGATGGATCCTTAAGAGATGGAAAATCCCATAACATCTCTTGAGTTATTGCACGCACATTACACTGGATAGGAGATGTGAAACTCCGTAAACATATCTGACGCCACGGCACTCATGTTATATGTGATATCGATTTAACTCACATTAGGATATTTTATTGCCTGACTCAAGTATTTCAGCGCATCGAAGATCATTTTCTGGAGGACGAAGACGAAGATTTGGTATATTATTACTATTATTATTTCCTGCATCATGTTGTCCTGCTGCATTATTTATTTATCCCTGTTGTATATAAAACTCTGATAAATTTTTTATAAATTATAATCAAAAGTATAATATAAACATCTTTATGAACTGTTTATTTGATTATTATATTTTGTCATTCCGCTGTGAGATTCTGTGTTTGTTTTCTTCTTCTTTTCTTATTTCTCTTAATTAACCCGATGATTATCTATGTTCCGGATTATTTAAGTTGGACATGTGTGGATTATTGTCGATTTAAACCTTTCAAAATGTGGGTCGTCACAGTTGGTATCAGAGCTTTGGTTTGGCGATAACCTTAGCTTTGTGGGGTTTCACTCATTAGAGATATGGTAGTAATACCCTATAATGAGTTTGTTTTGAGTGTATATATATGAGAGAGCATACTTGTTAGTGTTAAAAATTGTTTTATATTGTGTTTGCTTATCCTTTGAGTTGTTTATAAATTCTAGTCGATGCGTGGGACGCCATGCTATCGATAGGAGTTTCTAAACACTTAAACGAGACAAGTCGACATAAAATTGTTTTAAAATCGGGTAAATGAAATAATTTTACCTGAATTATATTATATATAAAATTATAACTTTTATAAGCATATATAGTTATCAATGAATATTATTTGTTAGGAGATGATAATCTTTAGTTATTATCGTTTATTGGTTGAATTAAAATAAAAACGAATACTTTGTGAACTCTATTTCACGAAGTGTTCGATAATTAATTGAATTGAAATCAATTACAATAAGAATTGTTTAAAATAACAAAGTTGTAAATTAATGAAATGTTTTGGTAATAAGGTAATGAAATTTGTATAAGTATATTTATAATATAGCTTATATATAGAAAGGATTTAAAAATTGAGAATTTTAGAATTTAAATCCCATTGCTTTCAAAATTTGTTTTCAAAGCCTTCAAAAATTAATAATAATATTATTTGAAAGATTTTTGACTAGAAATATATTTTGAAAAGATTTTTGAAAGAAATAAAAGCATTGAATTTGCTTTGGTCGCTAGGAAATAATTCTGGGGATGACTGCAGCATCACCAGTCTTCATTTTCGAGTTTCTTGGTGAGAATTGCTACCAAAAGAAATTTATTTCTAGTTAAAACAAGTTTTGATTGTGAAAATAAATATTCTAAGTATGATTTGATAAATATATGAAAATAGTTTTGAACTTATAATTGAAATTAGTATAGATAAAAATAAGTTTATAACTTATAGATTTGAACAGAAAGTAAAATTAAAATTTAAAACTATTGAACATTTTGGTTAAGAAAACAAAAGAAATTTGAAAATTTAGATATGAAATAAAATAATTAACTTAAGAAATGTTAAATAAATTGAGTTAGTAAAATGAAGAAAATAAAATGAAGTTTAACTCAAAAAAAGCTTAAATAAAAGTGAATTGTATTAAAATGAATCAGATAAAATAATGAAATGAAATTTTTAAGTGAATAAATTTGTATAAGTTATAGATTTGAGAAATATTAAGCTAATAACAAATTTTAAATTTTTTGAATGTAAATGAAAGGAAAGAAAAAAAATTAACTTAAATAATGTTGAATAAACCAAGTAATGGATTAAAATGAAGTGAAGTTTAACTTAACATTAAATAAATTGAATTGGATTTGAATGAAACTAGATAAATTAGTAAAGTGAATCAATTCCACTTAAGCTATAAAATTAATCAATAGAATAAATACGAACTTGAGTTATAAAATGATGAAATGAAAATTGGGATGTGAAAGAAATTGAATGGGAATAAATGAGTGTAAGAAAAATTGATATGAGTAATTGAATTTAATTGAATTGGATGTAAATAAATTAAACTCAAATGGAATGAGTTTCAATAAAATTGAATGTTAACTAATTTAGTATGGAATAAGTTAAGATGAAGTTAACTTAATAAGTTGAATGAAATTTATTATGATAAATAGAAAATTATTAATATGAATTTGAGTTATAAAATAGAATTTGCTTAAGTAAAATTAATAATAAACTAATAAAGTGAATCATTTTATAAAATAAAATTTGTTGAAGTAAAAAATTTATTAATATGAACTTGAATTTATGGAATGAACCAATGAAGTGAATCGAAGAATTAATATGAACTTAAGTTATGAAAAATAAATACGAAGTGCGTTTTATAAAATGGTTGCAATAGACTTAAATGGTTTATAAATGAGATTGGTATCAAAGAGAATATACTAAGTGGTAATAAAATAAAATTTAACTTAAAAAGGTTAAAAGGAATAATTTTATAAAATGGTTCATAAATGAATTTATATGAGATATGTTAAACAAAAAGTGAAACAATTGGAATTTAAAATTTTATTTGAATAAATTGAATGTAAATGAAATAGATTTGAATAAATTGGAAGTAAAATAATTGAATGTTAATAAAAAATGAATGTTAATGAAAAATGAAATGTATAAATAAAATATTGACATTGGAAATGTAAATTTTGATGGTTTATGAATTAATTGGATAACTATTAAGTGTTGAACGGTTTCTTTTATTACAAACCATCGCCATTACTGCTTTTGATTGCATATGACTGTTATGGTTGTGTATTGGTGCTTGTGATTATGATTTGGATTCAAAATTCATTCTATATGGTTCTACTTAACTCATACATGTTCCATATCTTGTTATAAGTGACTAATATTTTAAATTGAGTTGAGATAGGTGCGTACGAAGATAGTTGGGATGTATATGTGGGTTTTAAATGCTTTTGCTTGCTTAATACGAGCGAACTCGCTCGTTTTAATAATAAAAATGTACATATCTCGGATACATACCGCACTTTTATATTTTTCCCTACGGGATGTGTCATCATTGAGATGAGATGTAAATTGATATGTTTGGTATATATTTGTGTTATATATTATATTCTAAAAAATTTCCGTTCAAGCCGCGCAAAGGAGACGCTGCCGAAATTTTCCATAAATCCAGGTGTTAGAAAATTTTTGAAGTTTTAAAATTTTATAACTTATTTTAGTATATAGGTTGTAATTTCCGTAAGCCGATCGGAGTGGCGTAATAGAAACATAGTAAAGGTTTACTAATAAGATTTTAAAGTTTTATAAGTTTATTATTTTGAATAAAATATATTGTATATTAAATTCTCTACTTAACCCCTTTTTGAGGACGAAAAATTTTGAGTAGGGGAGAATGTAACGACCCGTATTTTTAACTATTTTAAAATTTTAAATTTAATATGATTATTGAATAAAAATGGTTAAAATAAAATTTAATAATTTACTAATGTAGTTTATTGAATATGAACTTTAATACAATCTTGAAATAATAAATTTCGAAGGTTTAGTGAATAACAACTATTAAAATGAAATTCTATATATTGAATGTGTTTATAATCAATAGTTGGGATTGAATAATGAATATTGAATTACTATGAAATGAAAGTAGTTGTTTTATTATTTGAATTTGTTTTAAAATTGAATTTTATAAGTTAAATGACTTATATTGAAATATGGTGATTTATTGGATAATTAAATTATTTAAAAAATAATATTGCAATTATTTAAATAATTGAATCTTGATTTAATATGAATGAAAATGATATCGAAAATTGATTTAAATTTTATTTAAACAACAAAGAAGATTGTTAAACTTAAAAATGGAATTTAAAGTGATTAAATTAAATTTTGGAAATTGTTCGTATTAATTAACGAGTAAAAATAGCCATTTTGGCAACTGTCTCGGATTTAGACGAAACCAGTTTCATCGGATCCATAATAGCGAATTATTGTAGGATTTCAAGTTTCATAGCGATCGGACTTGTCGTTGAGCCGTGCGAGCTTGAAATGCTTAGAATTCAATTTTAGAATTTAATTAAAATAAATAGATTTCGAAAAGCTATCTTCTGCATATGATGGAATTGGCTCCCGAAACTAGTTCCTTTACATTTAGAATGAGGGTAAAACATTACGAATGCCAGGTGGCATGCTTCGTTTGGAGTTCGAGAATTTTGGGCGTTAGTAGCTAGATATTATCGAATTATAATAATATATTCTTTCCCAAGTCAACACTCGTACACAACTCAAGCCGGCCTATATGCCTACCCTGTACCCCTCATCTCTCCTTTCTCCCTTATTTCAATTCTCAGATCGATCTAAAAAAAAGAATAAAAGGCGAACGAGGTCGTGACTTCGGCCAGGAGAGAGCGATGCTCGCGGCGCGCGTGGGAAACGAAGGCGGCGGCGGCCTGGAGCTCGATATCGTGGACGGTGGGTGGCGAGGGTTCAATGTGGCTTGGGTTTTCTACGTGCAATGTAAGGGGATGCGATGACATTCATCTGTGGAGGGCGTGAATTTGTTCCTAGCATTGGTGAAGCGTGCATGCAGGCAGTAGCGGAGCTAGCGGAGGTCGATCGAGCCGATAGTGGCGCAGGGTAGCGCGTGTGGCTGTTCATGGGCGTGATTTTGGTCTGCTTTACCTAGGTCGAGAGCGTGAGGGAGGGGTGAGATACAGGTAACGTTTTCATTTTATTTTTATTTTTAATTTTGTTAATTTAAGTTTTCAAATTTTATCGTACATTAATAAATTGCATAACTCTTTCATACAATGTCCATTTCGGGTGAAAAGAATTGCAGGGAACTCATATCGTCGTTTTCTACAGCTTGGAGTCAAAATGGTATTTATTTGAAGCTGAAAATATTTTCAGTTTCATATAAAAGTTGAGTGTTTTATAATGCTCACGAAGTACTAGAATATTTTATGCTAATTAAATTCGAAATTAGAAAGTGATATAAATCTATTGTCATCTAAATTGTCATTTGAATTAACTGTTAAAAATTTGTTGAATATGTTAGTATATGATTTTTATTTGATGATAATAAACATATATATATATATATTCATTTAAATGTATTTGTTATTGTACTATTTTATTTTACACATAATTAAATAAATATTTGCTGAATAAAATAAATAACACAGAATTTAAATTCAAACAAATATTTTATTACAATTTTGAATAGTACAAATTTGAGCTCTCACTATATATACACAATTTCAATCACAATACAATTTCGATTATATCACAATTTAAACAAGAGTTATAAAAACTTTTTGTTGGAAAAAATTCCATGATCATCTCTATTTCAATCATATTTCTAACAACCATCACTCATCCAAATCCAATATAGTATGTCAATATGTGGTATTTTGAACGGGAAATTATTCGTTTTTCAATTTATTATATTTTTAGCAATAAAAACATCCAAAGTATTCACTCTCATTTAAAAGTCCTCACGGTTATGCATGGGTGAATTACTTGGAATTTTTGATTATGTGCTTTCAAGCTTATTTAAAAGTCCTCACGGTTATGCATGTAGGGAACACATATCAAAATTTATTGTTTAAATAGACAAGTTGATTCTAATCTCATTTAAAAGTCCTCACGGTTATGCGTGGTCAGAAGATACTTGAATTCATTTTTTTTATAAAAATTTGGAATACTAATTTAAAAGTCCTAATGGTTATGCATGGTTAGTAGATATTAAAATTCTGGTATAAATATACCACAAAAAGACACAGCCATATGGTTTTGCATCAACCCTATCATTCTAAAGTGGAATATGCGCCTAACAGAGTATTTATGATTTTTGTTTGATTTTTTATTGAAATTTAATATTTATACTCGAATGGGTATTAATGTTGTATTAATGTCTACCTACCACTTTATCTCTATTTTTCTAACACTATTACTCTTTTGCTGATAACAAAAAGGGGAGAGAAAGTTAAGATTTTGGCAAATAAAGGTCAAATATTTTATTTTGTATTTTCTATTTGCATCTAGGTTCATTTGCATATTTTTATTTATTTTCATGCATATATGAAAGGGGAGTTTTGTTGTAGAGAGGGAGCATTCAAATAAGGGGAGCAAATAGAATGATCAAATACATATAACAAATTCAAAATCTTTAATATATGTTTGTGGTCATCAAAAGGGGGAGTTTGTTGAATATGCTAGTATATGATTTTTGTTTGATGATAATAAACATATGTATATTCATTTAAATGTATTTGTTATTGTACTATTTTATTTTTCACATAATTAAATAAATATTTACTGAATAAAATAAATAACACATAATTTAAATTCAAACAAATATTTTATTCAAACAAATATTTTATTACAATTTTGAATAATACAAATTTGAGCTCTCACTATACATATACAATTTCAATTACAATACAATTTCGATTATATCATAATTTTTAATTTACATTTGTACCTCACTACATATAACTCATTCACTCGTATTTTATCTTCGACTCTACTCCAGCCCGAATCCAACATTTGAGTTATCTGAAAAGTAAACACTAACGCTGTAAAATTGAAAATGAAATATTTTTGCAGTGTAAAATAAAATGTGTTTTTGAAAATATTATCTGCCTCAATTATTTGGGTTATTCGTCATCGTTTATTTTGAATTCATCATACACGAACAGCTTGTGACATGCACAGTGTATCACTGTACATGCCACAAGGCCATGGACATCGATATACACTTGATAAAACTACAGGGACATGTGAGCACAAGGTCAAACCCAATCAAAAGTCGGGTTCAACTCAAGTGAAATGCAAATAAAGTCTCGACATGAGCACAAGGTCAAACCCGAGCTATAAGCTGGATTCAACTCAGGTGAAATTCCAAAAATAGAAATAAAGTTCAAGTGAACCATGAAACAACATGCACATAAACAAGTATGGCCACAACAAACAATATATATATATATATGAATATATAACTACCAGAGTCCATCATGCAACAACAAATGAAAAATCAGAATATCTACAGACTTCAGGTGCAAAGCTACAACCAAACCTGGCAACATGTATGATATGATAACTTAGCCAAATTGTCGAGTGAAAGGCAAGTATGAGTCAAAGCAATGCAATGACCAAAATATAGTAATAAATTTCAAATGGAAATATACAATATGCATGCATACAACTCAACAGTTCAACAAGATATATGTGCAATGTCAACATGTATATAGCTCGAAGCAACAACTCAATCAAGCTCCACATAAAACCAGACTAACAAACAAAATCAGACTCAACTATAACAAAGACACAAGGAATGCAACATTAATTTACATGGAACCAGACCACAATGCTTCAGAGTAATGAAATGTTCAGACCAGACCTAAGCCAACCAGAATTTAACTCAGACCGGGCAACATATGCAAGGCAGCTCAAAAAGATAAGTCAGATGAACTAAAACTCAAGCCAGTGGAACATCGGAGCAACAGCAACCTAGATCAATCAAAAACATATGGTCAGACATAAGAACAATGAAGCAACCAGACTAAAACGACAACTGGCAACAAGTGAATCAAGTCCATCTACCACCTCAATCAAGACTCCAAGCATGCAAATACAAGTAGATGAGCAAGGCCAAATGAAGACGCAGTGCAGACCATACATATATATATATATAGAGCTCTAGTCCAAAATCACATTCCAAAATACAGGGAACTAACAAATGCAACTGAATACAAGTGAAGGCCTCAACATCAAATAACAAACAAACTCAGTGCAAACAAGTACACAACCAAAGCAGACTACATGATGAACACAAATGCCAAACCAGACTTACTATCGAACAAGTCAAAATCAAGTAAGCAGTGTCAGGATGAACAGTAATCAAGCATCAGGTCGAAAATGCTACAGAGCATTTAACAAAGTCAAGGCCGAGACAAAAATCAATCAGATGATCAAATGTTGCAGGAATTCAAATTTGAACTACTCAAAGTGTTTTTCAAACCCAAAGTCAAGTTTAAATGCCCGCAAATTCAAAGCCGTGGTGACCAAGGCAGAATCAAATAATTAAAAATTATCAAAAATCAAATTGGGTGAAGAAAATATCATAAAGAACGGAGCAAGGTCTAATTCATGAAGCCGTGATGAGCAAGCTATCAGAAAATATACAAAATTCATCTAGTCTAAAGAAATCACAAGCATTCAAGAAAAATCGAACGGCCAAGCTACAATATCAGACGATTTCAATCGAATGAAAATGTAAGGAATTAAACACTGTTTAAACCCAATCATCATCGGCAAGAAAAAGTATTCGAGTTCAAGCAACAACAGAGAGGAAAATATCATTCAACTCGAATCAAAGTCGAGAATAATCAATAAACAATAAAAGGCATTCACGTACCAATTCACGCAACAATCGAACTCGACTTGATTGAAGCAGCCGTGAACAGATCAATCTATCGAAGAAAGAATTCGAAACATCAGCAATCAATACGACTAAGTGGCGGCTTCAAAGAATTACAAATCCCTAATTTTTCATAGAAGAACGAACGAGCGATTTTTTTCACAAAGAAGAATATAAGGCCGAAATAAATAAAAAGTGAAAAAGGGGGACAATCTATTTACAGAGTGTTTTTGTTGGGCCGGCTATATTATTCTTTGGGCTTCAAATTTTAAAATTAGGGTTTATTGTTTTTAATTGTTTTTTAATTTTGTATTTATCTATTAAACGTTTGAAAATTCTAGTCATATGACTAGGGGACGAACTACGGTGGTGTAGTTCGAGAATTCGCAACTCAGTGGCTGAGTTGTGGTAGGGTTTTGAGCGTAGAGTTAGGTTAGTCGATAGCAGGTGTCGTGAGTTTTCGTGTGTAAGCGTCTGACTACTTAATTTCAAGTAGAAACCTTGGGGGCAGCACGTAGGCAGGGTTTTGCCGAAGCTGGGTAAATCTGTGCTGTTCTATTTCTGCATTTTTATATTCTGCTATTATATGTGTTGCTATTATTCTGCTATTATCAGTGCTGCAATTATTTTATATACTTTCGCATTAAATTTTTATAATTAATAGTATCACCCTATTCACCCCCCTCTAGGGTGAAATCGATCCTACAAGTGGTATCAGAGCTAGGAACAAAACCCATTTTTGTTTAAAAAATTTGATTTTTCAAAATTTTTGTTTTACAAGTTTGAATTTTTAAAATGGCTTCTTTTTATAATGCTTTTGCTGAGGGTCGGTCCAGTATTATTCCTCTTATTTTTGACGGAACAGATTTTTTAAATTGGAAATTAAAAATGGAATTTTATTTAAAATCTGTTAATTCTAAATGTTGGGATATTATTGAAAATGGGTGTGATATAATAGATGAAAAAAATACTTCGATTAATGCTCTTGTTATGCATATACTATATTCTCAAATTAATTAAGATAATTTTAAATTTATCTCTCATTGTGAAAATGCACAAGAAATCTGGAATACTTTTGATGCAATATATGGTTCAAAAGTCAACAACCGAGAAAAATCGCTCATAATCGACTCAGTTAAAGAAACGTGCTTGACAGGATTGACAAAAGGCAGCAGTGATGAAGATTCAATAGCCGGTGAGATAAGTCATTTTCCATTCAATGATTTAGTTCTTTGTGCCAAAAATTAATTGAAAATAATAAATTGGAAAGGGAATAAGCTAAACTTCATCAGAAAAATAATGATTTGGAAAATGAGCTTAAAAATATTAAGAAAAATAAAAGTTCTACCTGCAAAAGGTGTTTGAACCATGAAAAAGAATTTTCCCGTTTTCATCAAAACTTTCAAAAGTTAGAAAACGAAATTTAAATGCAGGAGAAAAACAAAACTGAGTTGATTTGTAAAAACAACATTTTGCAAAAAGATTTGGTTTGTTTTAAGAAGTCAGAAATTTCAAAATGTACGATTTTTGAAAAGAAATTAAATGAGATCAACGAAAATTTCAAAACCCTTGAAAAAGAAAACGTGATTTTGAGAAAATATGAAATTATTCGATTAAATCGCGAGTTTGAAAAGGAAATTGAAAAAATCAAGGATTTTGAAAAAATTGAATTTAAAAAACTCCAACTTTTTGAAACTGAGATGCTAAAATTGAGAATAAAATTAGAAAGCTTCAAAATGAAAATATGCGATTAAAATGAATAGCTTTGAAAAGAGCGATAGAACCATTAGTTATTGTTCGAAGCTAATAAATGAAAATAAACTTTTAAAATCCAAAGTTAATAAACTTGAGTTGGTTACTCGGAAATTTTTCACTAGAGATAAACCATTTAATATACTCTTAGAAAATCAACTCTTCGAGAATAAAAGGAATGCATTTAGATTTACAAAAGTGTCAAAATATGAACAAATAACTAATAACACTGTTAAGGAGAAAAGTGTGATACCCAAACACGTGAAAACCATACCAATATAGGTTCCCAAAGGCACAAATATAAAATCCCTTAAAGTCAAACAAATTCGGGTGCCAAAAGGAACAAATATAAATAGTTTTGGGTCTCCACAAACATATTTTTCAAAATCATTTGCCACTAACAACCATGGACCTATAAAAACAAATAGGTCACAAAAATATTTTCTCATGTAGGTATGGTGGCAGGCTAAGAACAACAACAGTACTATCTGGATTCTAGCAGTTCTAGGCACACAACGAGCAACAAATCAAAGTTCCTTAACCTAGTATAAAGGTGGCAGAATCACAATGGGCAACAACGAAAAATTATCATAAAAGTAATATAGGTAACAGTACATCTATCTTGAACGTTATATTAAATGTGATAATCTGCACCATAATCTGAATTTAAATCAGCCAGTTATGTGATAAAGAAATGAATGTTGATCTTGATTCTGACTTTTTCAAAATTGTTGGCCAATTACATTTTTATGCCGAGAACACTATAAGTACTTCTAGAGTCTTTAAACTACTTTATATAGATTTGTTTGGACTAATGATGTTGCTTTATTGATTGCTGATTACTCATGATACAAGTGGATATATTTGCTTTTTTTACTACTTCTGGATATGATACTATGTTCACTATTTGTTTATTTGCACGGCTTCAATTCAATTTCATTTAAAAGATGTTAAAAATGATTTTAAGATATTTTGTTGCACACTTCATGGTATGGTCTATGACATCAATCTAATGATAATCTTGAGTCAAAGGGATATTCGGATGCAGATAACACTGGTAATCTAGTTGGTAGAAAAATTACTAGTGGAACGTGATTTATGCTGAGACATTCATTAGTTGCATCATATTTTCAAAGAAAATATTTGCATATTTTTCATATCAATTGATTTTAAGTTAGCAGACATTTTTCTTATAAAAATCCTTCTAGAAAATCGTTTTTCTATTGACCTTGTTTCAGATTAGTCATTTTAGAAAATTTGATAATTATTCTTGGATTTGATCTTAAATGACTATATTAACTAATCTGACTCCCTACTGATTATCAAAAAGATAAATAGTGATTGAAAAAGTGATGAGTGTTGATATTAATCATATATTATAACCTGAGACAGTATATTAGTAAATTTCTTAGAAATTTAAACAAGAGTTATAAAAACTTTTTGTTGGTAAAAGTTCCATGATCATCTCTATTTCTATCATATTTCTAACAACCATCACTCGCCAAAATCCAATATAGTATGTCAATATGTGGTATTTTAAATGGGAAATCATTTGTTTTTCAATTTATTATATTTTTAGCAATAAAAACATCCAAAGTATTCACTCAAATTTAAAAGTTCTCACGGTTATGCATAGGTGAATTACTTGGAATTTTTGATTATGTGCTTTCATGCTCATTTAAAAGTCCTCACGGTTATGCATGTATGGAACACATATCAAAATTGATTGATTAAATAGACAAGTTGATTCTAATCCCATTTAAAAGTCCTTACGGTTATGTGTGGTTAGAAGATACTTGAATTCATTAATTTTTATAAAAATTTGGAATACTACTAATCTCATTTAAAAGTCCTAACGGTTATGCATGGTTAGTAGATATTCAAATTCCTGATATAAATATACCATAAATAGACACAGCTATATGGTTTTGTATCATTCCTATCATTCTAAAGTGGAATATGCGCCTAACAGAGGATTTATGATTTTTGTTTGATTTTTTATTGAAATTTAATATTTATACTCGATTAGGTATTAATGTTGTATTAATGTCTATCACTTTATCACTATTTTTCTAACACTATTACTCTTTTGCTGATAACAAAAGGGGGAGAGAAAAGTTAAGATTTTGGCAAATAGAGGTCAAATATTTTATTTTGTATTTTCTATTTGCATCTAGGTTCATTTGCATATTTTCATTTATTTATATGCATATATGAAGGGGGGTTTTGTTGTAGAGTGGGAGCATTCAAATAGGGGGAGCAAATAGAATGATCAAATACATTTAACAAATTCAAAATCTTAAATATATGTTTGTTATCATCAAAAGGGGGAGAGTGTTGAATATGCTAGTATATGATTTTTGTTTGATGATAATAAACATATATATATATATTCATTTAAATGTATTTGTTGTTGTACTATTTTATTTTTCACATAATTAAATAAATATTTGCTGAGTAAAATAAATAACACAGAATTTAAATTCAAATAAATATTTTATTACAATTTTGAATAGTACAAATTTGAGCTCTCAATATATATACACAATTTCAATTACAATACAATTTCGATTATATCACAATTTTTAATTTACATTTGCACCTCATTACATATCACTCATTCACTCGTATTTTATCTTCGACTCTGCTCCAGCCTGAATCCAGCATCTGAGTTATCTGAAAGGTAAACACTGACATAGTAAAATTGAAAATGAAATATTTTTGTAGTGTAAAATAAAATGTATTTTTGAAAATATTATTTGCCTCAATTATTTGGGTTGTTCGTCATCATTTATTTTGAATTCATCATACACGAACAGCTTGTGACATGGACAATGTATCACTGTACATGCCACAAGGCCGTGGACATCGATATACACTTGATAAAACTATAGGGACAGGTGAGCACAAGGTCAAACCCAATCAAAAGTCGGGTTCAACTCAAGTGAAATACAAATAAAGTCCCGACATGAGCACAAGGTCAAACCCGAGCTATAAGCTGGATTCAACTCAGGTGAAATTCCAAAAATCGAAACAAAGTTCAAGTGAACCATGAAACAGCATGCACATAAATAAGTCTGGCCACAACAAACAATTTATATACATATGAATATGTAACTACCAGAGTCCATCGTGCAACAGTAAATGAAAAATCAGAATATCTACAGACTTCAAGTGCAAAGCTACAACCAAACCTGGCAACATGTATGATATGATAACTCAGCCAAATTGTCGAGTGAAAGGCAAGTATGAGTCAAAGCAATGCAATGACCAAAATATAGTAATAAATTTCAAATGGAAATATACAATATGCATGCATACAACTCAACAGTTCAACAAGATATATGTGCAATGTCAACATGTATATAGCTCGAAGCAACAACTCAATCAAGCTCTACATAAAACCAAACTAACAGACACAATCAAACTCAACTATAACAAAGACACAAGGAATGCAACATTAATTTATATGGAACTAGACCACAATTCTTTAGAGTAATGAAATGTTCAGACCAGACCCAAGCCAACCAGAATTTAACTCAGACCGGGCAAAATATGCAGCCCAGCTCAAAAAGATAAGTCAGATGAACTAAAACTCAAGCCAGTGGAACAAAAGATCGGAGCAACAGCAACCCAGATCAATCAAACACATATGGTCTGAAACAAGAACAATGAAGCAACCAGACAAAAAGGTCAACTGGCAATAAGTGAATCAAGTCCAGCTACCACTTCAATCAAGACTCCAAGCATGCAAATACAAGTAGATGAGTAAGGCCAAATGAAGACACAGTGCAGACCATACATATATATAGAGCTCTAGTCCAAAATCACATTCCAAAATACAGGGAACTAACGAATGCAGCTGAATACAAGTGAAGGCCTCAACATCAAATAACAAACAAACTCAATGCAAAAAAGTACACAACCAAAGCAGACTACATGATGAACACAAATGCCAAACCAGACTTACTATCGAGCAAGTAAAAATAAGTAAGTAGTGTCAGGATGAACAATAATCAAGCATCAGGTCGAAAATGCTATAGAGCATTTAACAAAGTCAAGGCCGAGACAAAGATCAATCAGATGATCAAATGTCTTAGGAATTCAAATTTGAACTAGTCAAAGTGTTTTTTCAAACCCAAAGTCAAGTTTAAATGCCAGCAACAAAGTCGTGGTGACCAAGACATAATCAAATAAGTAAAAATTACCAAAAATCAAATTGGCCGAAGATAACAGCATAAAGAATGGAGCAAGCTCTAATTCTTGAAGCCGTGATGAGGAAGCTATCAAAAAATATACGAAATTGATCTAGTCTAAAGAAATCACAAGCATTCAAGAAAAATCGAACGGCCAAGCTAAAATATCAGACGATTTCAATCGAACGAAAATGTAGGGAATTAAACCCTATTTAAACCCAATCATCATCGGCAACGAAAAGTATTCGAGCTCAAGCAACAACAGAGAGGAAAACATCATTCAACTCGAATCAAAGTCGATAATAATCAATAAACAATAATAGGCATTCACGTACCAATTCACGCAACAATCGAACTCGACTTGATTGAAGCAGCCGTGAACAGATTAATCTATTGAAGAAAGAATACGAAGCATCAGCAATCAATACGACCAAGCGGCGGCTTCAAAGAATTACAAAAGCCCTAATTTTTCACAGAAGAACGAACGAGCAATTTTTTTCACAAAGAAGAATACAAGGCCGAAATAAATAAAAGGTGAAAAATGGGGACAATCTATTTACAGAGTGTTTTTGTTGGGCCGGCTATATTATTCTTTGGGCTTCAAATTTTAAAATTAGGGTTTATTGTTTTTAATTATTTTTAAATTTGTATTTCTCTATTAAACTTTTGTAAATTCTTGTCGTGTGACTAGGGGACGAACTACGGTGCTGTAGTTCGAGAATTTGCAACTCAGTGGCTGAATTGTGGCAGGGTTTTGAGCGTAGAGTTAGGTTAGTCGATAGCGGATGTCGCGAGTTTATGTGTGTAAGCATCTGACTACTTAATTTCTAGTAGAAACCTTGGGGCAGCATGTAGGTAGGGTTTTGTCGAAGCTGGGTAAATCCGTGTTGTTCTATTTCTGCATTTTAATATTCTGCTATTATCTGTGTTGCTATTATTCTGCTATTATCAGTGCTGCAATTATTTTATACACTTCCGCATTAAATTTTTATTATTAATAGTATCACCCTATTTACCCTCCCTCTAGGGTGAAATCGATCCTTCAAAATTAAAATTAATATTTAAATTTGAGATTGGAATTTGATTGCCAGTAAAATACCCGATATTGATAACTATGAAATTGTTGTGAATTATATTGACTGTTTGGATGATTGATTGTGATGGATGCTATTGGTTGATATTTTGGATGATTTGGATGATTATTTATTTTTATATATCATGTACATTCGGTATATTATTTACGGTATATAAAACTGTAAAATGAATTATTTCGAATAAATTAAGAAATAGTTTGAAATGATATATACCTATGACATTTATTTTGGATTGAAATAATATGTATCCATCCTTGAATTAAATTGAAATAACCGATTCACCTGGCCATAGGATAGAAAATTATATATGGACACCGAATTGGTTAAATTAAATGATTTTAAAATTTTGATTTGAAATTCTGTAAGTGATTTGATTTAAAGAAATAAAGATCAAATTTATGGAAACTGTAACGACCCGGAGATTTCGAACCCGAAATTTCCAGATAGTTAGAAGAAAAAGAAAAGAGATAGAAGAAAGAACAGAACAAGGCACAGATTCTCACATTCGCAGCGGATCAAAATACAATATCAAATAATAATATCAGTTATACAAAGAAAACTGTATCAGTCAATTACATTTTTATACATCAGAGTTACAACATTTCACAATCACTATACAGTTAAAATAACTCGTCACAATAATTAACAATATATCACACTCCATACGTTCCTGCCATCCAGCTCGCCTCCTGAGCTCCAGAACGTCCTAACCTGAAAATCTGTAATACTCGGTCTGACCCGAGCATTACATCAAAGTAACACCCGGGTCAGGCTGGAAACCAGCGTGAGTAAACTCATCTAACAAGAAATTCCAATCCATATAACTTATTTAAAACCCGGGTAACTCGTACTTACTACACGTAAACATCTTATATAGTCAACACTTATTTCACCAAACAATATCTAAGTATCCAACTTAGTTTAAATGGTCCATATTATCCCAATCCAGCCCATTGTTTCACATATCAATCTATAAAGAATTATAGAAAATTTCAAATCGAAGTGGTATCGGGTATTTACCAATACCCGACCCCGGTCTCTTCGAATTCAATGTCATCTTAATCCCAGTTGTTTAAGTGGATACAAATCAGCTTTAAACATAGGTTCTCATATTCTCACAGCAAATCAATTATCGATAGATAACTCATAATATCACAGTTTAACCCATCATATCATAATACAATACATCACAACTCAACATCAGAGATATTCAAACAAACCAAGGTATTCGATTTAAGTTATCATCTATAGGCAAAGTTAATTAATCACATAATTATAACTAATTTAATTATAGCTAATTAAATTAATTACTCATGAACTTATTACTTAATCTAGCTTAATCAACATTAATTAATTACAAATCATTTGTTATTACTTTAATTAATCAACCATCTTTAATTATTTCCGTTAATTACTATCCCTTAATTAATTAGTTATCCTTACTTAATTAATTAACCTTAATTGATTTCATTGATCAATTAACCATTAGTTATTTATTTATCTTTAATTATTAATTTATTAATCAATAATTAATCTTTAATTACTTTCATTAATTAATCTATTAATTATAAATTAATTAATTAATTACTCTTTAATTACTTTTATTACTTAATTAATCTTAATCACACAAACCTTAATTAATTAAAAGATAAGTCATTTATCTTAATTAACTTCTTAATTATCATTAAAAATCATATTTAATAAACTTGGAATTAATTTATCATTAATCTATACTTTAACTTAAGAACTTTAAGTTCAAAAGAATTTGTGAAGAATTGTTTAAACTTGATTTTGTTTTAAAGTTTTTCGTTTAAAACTGTATTTATACTTCCCGGAACAATCCCTAGTTCACCCCGAGCCAAGTACCAACTTCCTTCGAGTCATTCCCGAACCCCCTACTTTTCTTTGTTTTCGTTATAAGATTGAAATCTGGAAAACACTCGCGTATGTACCCGAACGCACGCTCGAGCCAAATCTCCTTTTCCCCAATGCAACCCCGAGGCAAAAATCATCTTCCTCAAACCCAAACCACTGATACGACTTGACACCGTGCACGTGCACAGACGCACGCCATCACTCCGATCATCGATGCCATCGCTGGCAAGTCGAAGACAACCTCTCCCTCGATTCCGACCACCCAGATCCTAGAATCGAACACGAAATTGAAAACGAGCACAAACGAACCCCACTGGAACAAACCGATCACCCAAGAACCTCCACGTGTTGCCACCTCCGGTCATCAGAACCCTCGCCACTGCGTCTAGAGCTTCGCCGTTGACTCACACTCCTATACCCCTTGCTCCGATCAAGTGCGATGCTTCTTCATTGACGAAGTACCCTCGAATTCGACAGCGACCAAACCTAGGCTTAAAACCCTACTTCAACGTCGATACGCCACCACGATGATCGATAAATCTGGAGACCATTTTTCCCGTGAGCTTCGACCTCCAAGCTACCTTTAGCGATGAACCACAAGACTCCACCATTCGCCGATCACCAGAAATCGAGCAAACTCTCGATTTTGTTCAACTCGCAAGACTTCATGATTTCCAAACTTAAAAATCTTGATTTCATTTTTAAAATTCATAGTTTTCGAAAACGAATCAGATGATATAAACAAAACCCTAGATTTAAACAATATATTTTCTGACTTGATTTAATTTTTACTGTTCTTCTTCCTTTCCAGTTAATCTACTTTCCAATAACACTTATGAATATTTTTAAAAACTAAATTTAGTTAATACAAACATTTTTCTTTAAAAGATCCTAACCTAAAAGAGATTAGGGGAAGAGAATTTAAAGATTTGAACTTATCTTAGCCTGTTAATACAAAAACAGAGACATATATATGTATATATATACAGACATGCATACAATCAATTCCATATTTATATACATGCAAGCATATTATACATTCTGCAAACATTTTTCACAACTTTACTTCAAGTATTTATCACATGTATCAAGATAGAAACAGATTAAGGTTTTAAAATTGATGTATACTCACCTTTATATCAGGAACAGAGAAGTTTGAAAATCTGGAAATGGTTTGATGTATTTAATCTGAAGTTGATCTCAGGTTGTTAGTTGATTGAACTCCTTGCCTGATCTCAGGTTGTATTAGATAATTTAAAACTGATGTTGCATTTGCCTTTGATTTCTTGTCTCAGATTTGAATTTCCAGGTTTCATTTCTTTTCTTTTGGTTTGTATAAATTTTAGTTGCAAAAATGACGAGAAGATGGATTTTGAGCTGAAAGGTAA
Organism: Allium fistulosum; assembly: GCA_030737815.1. Taxonomy (NCBI): domain Eukaryota; kingdom Viridiplantae; phylum Streptophyta; class Magnoliopsida; order Asparagales; family Amaryllidaceae; genus Allium; species Allium fistulosum. The sequence goes on along the minus strand of CM060903.1, from coordinate 837,652,744 downwards.
AAACATATTTCTTTTTCATATTTTTATTTAAGATTTTTAATTTTAATTATCAAAGAAAAACAAATAAAGCCACTTGTCCTTAGATTGATTATTTAGCTTACACATATACATTCCAATTTACAAATGTCCTAAATATACATTATGATGTTTACAAGTGTTAACTCTTCTTTTATTAAATCTTTTAAGTCATATATATGTATTTATGTAGTAGATTTACATGTATATAAAATGTTTGTTTTCATAAAAATAAGCTTTTAATCTTTATAAAATATACAAGTGAGAATGTATGTAAACATTTGTTTATAAATAACTTATGTTTTAATCCAAATAAATGTATGATATGCTTATATGCTAGTGGTTTTTATTTTAACTCTACATATATTTTTTTTTTTTACAACCAAATTATTTTATGTTTAAATTTTTAACAACAAGAATAATTTCTTATTTATTTTAAAAGATATATTTTAGCTTGAGTTTAAAATAAGGATTTAATTAAAAGTTCATTTACATTTCTTTTATATTAACTTATGTGTCATATTAATATGTACATATCCAAACTATATTTATAATAATGTGTATATAAATATATATATGTATATATATCTCTTTTTCATAGGCATACATATATATATATATATATATGCTTATATAAATTATAAAGCTTGAATATATCTACTTATATATATATATATATGGATATCTTATCCAGAATTTAAATAGTGAAATATATTATTTATTTATATACTATAAGATTTATCATCTCCAGAGATTTGTAATTCAATACTTGTTATAGTTTCCAAATCTATATATATATATATATATCCAGATATTTATCAGAATTTTATTCGTTCAACTTATAAACCAGTACTTTTAATCCAGTTAATTACCCATTTACAGATGTCTAAAAATCCGGGTTATCACATTCCTCCCCCCTTTAAAACTTTTCGTCCTCGAAAAGGAACGAAGCCAAAATTTATTAAATTGCTTATTATCATAAAAATTACTCTTTGATCACTTTTTACCATAAACTCTTTTATTAAGAAATTTTAAAATACTTATAAAAATTTATATAATATTATCAGGAATAGTTTTTATAAAAATACTTTTATAACTCGATGTCTCAACAAGTCCATCCTTGTTCTCACAGAAATTCGGCCATACGTTGATCAGGCGTAGGACTGAAAATCTATAAGTACTTAGTAAACCCATTTTCAACACCCAGTAAAAATACTTGGAAAATAATTTTTTATTGAAAATATAGAAAACAGTTTTGAAAATAGAGAGAATATCTTTGGTGAGAATGCTCTGGAAATCATCACCCCCATCCATGGTCACAGTTACATCACGGGTTACGTTGCCATCGCAGCAAAAGTCCATGTAACTGATGACAGCATGGAACCCACAACAGATCGCAGTTACATCCAGGGTTACGTTGCCGTCGCAGCAAAAGTCCATGTAACTGTTGGCTCTCAGCGGCACACACGATTTCGCTGTCAAAATGAAACTTCTCCCACATAGGTCGCAGTCTACCGATATAAAATCAAACGCAGACAGTTGGCTCTCAGCGGCACAAACGACTTTCGCTATGTTACCATAGTGTCACAGTCTACCGATATAAAATCAAACGTAGACAGTTGGCTCTCAGCGGCACACATGACTTTCGCTATGGTCTGCAGTAGATCGTAGTGACATTGAGTTAAATTGTTGTCACGGCATAACTCAAATGCCTCTGTGGGCACCAGCCCCTCGACTTTCGCTACAAATAATCCTCAGGAACTAGTTTTGTCCGGACTCCTCACAGGATCAACTTTAGAAACCCCCCTTGGGGCTCAAGGCAGTACCACCCAGTGGTACTCCTGAGAAGTTCATTTTAAGGAAGCGCCTTTTTCCCCAGATCTATTCTCAAAACACTTTATACTATATACTTATAGTATCTTCAAATCATACCCTTTTATGATTTATCAAAATCTCCTTTACACAAAATCGATTACCAAAATCGATAATTCTCAAACTAGGCTTTTCAAAATCCAAAATTGATTTTCCAAAAATCAAAAGCCTTTTCCAAATTATATAGGTTCCCAAAACCTTTTCCAAAATCATTCTCATAAGATCCTTTATATATATAGATATAGATATATATATAACTTTGAAAATCTTTGGATTATTTCAAACTTGTATAAAACCTCTTTTATACTTCAAAATACTTCCAAAATCCCTTTTTATTCTGGCTAGATTCAATAAGGGAAGTTTATCATATTACAAAATATAACTTTATTTATTGCCAAATCAAATATTCAAGTTTGATTTCTTTATAAAGTTATTTACCATATTACTTACCTCCATAAAGTAAATTTCAACCAAAGAAATATCCAATTCCATTATATTTCACATAAAAAACCATTTCAAATTCCCTATCCACAAATTTTCAATGCCAATTTCATTCAAACCCGTACGATGTACACATATCATCCGTACGCAATATCAGTCTGATCGCTCAATCGATCACACAATTTCACTTCCGAACTAGTATCGTCCACCCGACTTCCTAGTGCGGACTCAGATCTGGTTTCTTGATTAGAAACCGTCATTCTCCTTGCATAGTCACAACTATGATAGAGAATATCCAGAACCAATCAACAATCCATATCCAGGTTCGCCGTCGAAAATCGAACGAAAAATCCCAACTCGGATCGATAATACTATCTCGAAATTCTGTGTTCGAATCTGGATCAAATCACTATGCGAATAGAATAATATACGTATATCCTACGTATTTATCTTTATTGGTTATTAGCCAAAATAATTTCTCTTTTCTATTCACTTTTCCTTTAATTTCATTTACTCATTCTCAATTGCTTCCATTTCCAATTGAGTTATTATTTCAATTACAAACAGTTTGAACTCTGACCAATTTAAATTTAAAAATAGCTTGAAAAATATTTAAAATAGATAAGTAGTTGAAAAGATATTTATTAGTTTGTAAAATAGCTGTAAAATAGTTAAGTATGTATAAAATAGTTAGATAATTACAAAATAGTTTTTAAAATAGTGATTAGATATAAGTAACTGAAAAATAATAATTAGTTTATAAGACAGTTTCAAAATAGTTAAATGGTTCCAAAATAATTGTAAAATAAGTATAAGATAGTTTGGGGTTTAAGAAGAAAGATTGTATAATAAATAGTTTGGAAAAAAAATAGGTTTATATTAAAACAATTTAATTTGAAAATAGTCCAGAGTCAAACCGTTCAATTCCCCATCAATTCAATTTAAATTTCTACTTCCATTTAAATTGACTCAATACTTCAATTTCCATTGAATTTAATTCAATCCTAATTCAAGTTGAATTAATCTTAGTTCCTTTCCAAATTCAAATCAAATTCCATTTGATTTTAAACATATTCACTTTAATTACAATTTCAAATTATTCAAACTAATTTCAAATTGAATCCACTTCAATTTCAAATCATTTCAATTTCCATGTGAATTAATCCCAATTTCCCATTTGAATTTGAACTCATTCAATCTTCAATTTTTATTTCAAATTAATTCAATTCAAACTTTCCATTTGAATCTTAAACTTATTCATCTTAAATCACAATTCCCATTTATTTAAATCAATTCCAGTTTGAACTAATTCAATTTAAATCTTAATTTTAAACTATCTCGAATTATATAAATTCGAGTTAAATTTTAAATGTTGATTTAATCACTTAAGTCAAATTAACCCTTATTTTTAAATTAAATCAACCTTTATTTTTAATTTAACAACTTAAATCTTTAAATCATTTAATTCTGAATTCAAATTTCAAAATTCCATTTTAAAATTGTCTTTGCTTAATTTATTGCAAAGTTCAAATAAGGATTCAAAAACAATTTAAATCTTCAGATTCTAATTTTTTTTTTTTCATTTCAATTTCCAGATCTCAAACCCATTTTGAGATCACTCATAACTCACATTTAAATTAACCATTTAACTACCCAAGTTAAATTTAAATTTCATCTTGAAATTTCCAATTCAAGTTATTCATTCAACTTACTTAACTTCCTTCAAGTTAAATTTACTTAATCCGGTCAACTTTTCACAATTTGAATTCCCATTCAAATTTTAAACTTTATATTAATAATCTTTCCACTTATAAGTTCAAAAACTTATCACTTTGGGTTTTCATATCACATTCCAATTTAAAACTCAACACTAAGAGTTATTTCGAATCATTTTTGATATTATGTATATCCTCGTATATACATTTTCTTTACACACCAAGTTATACCTTAAATTTTTAAACCACCTTTGGTTTTAATTCAAAACAAACTTCTTTAAAACAATTTCAAGTTTTCTGGATTTAGATTTAAAATTTCACAATTTTAAATTCTCTTCAATTCCAATTTATAAGTTATACTCACTTAAATGTTTACTTCCCTAAACATTTCATTTTGCTTAATCATTTACAACATTTCATTATTATTTTTATTCTGAAAACACTTCTACAAATTCAAGATTTTAATTTCAGTTTGAATTCATTTCAAACTTATCTTTATTCAGTTTTAATTTGGTTGTATTTCTATTACCACTTAATTTAATTCCAATATTTTAACAACCAATTACCTTAATATTTATTAGAAAGAAATATCATTTTATATATTAAAATATATTCTTATATAAAATCATTTAAAATCCTTATATAAGAAAATAACAATTACGCTCTCATATATATATACACACTCAACTCGTTCTAGGGTACCATTGACCCTATCCTTAACGAGTAATCCCAACAGAGCCAAGGTTCTCGCTTAACCTTTGCTCTGATACCAACTGTAACGACCCGGAGATTTCGAACCCGAAATTTCCAGATAGTTAGAAGAAAAAGAAAAGAGATAGAAGAAAGAACAGAACAAGGCACAGATTCTCACATTCGCAGCGGATCAAAATACAATATCAAATAATAATATCAGTTATACAAAGAAAACTGTATCAGTCAATTACATTTTTATACATCAGAGTTACAACATTTCACAATCACTATACAGTTAAAATAACTCGTCACAATAATTAACAATATATCACACTCCATACGTTCCTGCCATCCAGCTCGCCTCCTGAGCTCCAGAACGTCCTAACCTGAAAATCTGTAATACTCGGTCTGACCCGAGCATTACATCAAAGTAACACCCGGGTCAGGCTGGAAACCAGCGTGAGTAAACTCATCTAACAAGAAATTCCAATCCATATAACTTATGTAAAACCCGGGTAACTCGTACTTACTACACGTAAACATCTTATATAGTCAACACTTATTTCACCAAACAATATCTAAGTATCCAACTTAGTTTAAATGGTCCATATTATCCCAATCCAGCCCATTGTTTCACATATCAATCTATAAAGAATTATAGAAAATTTCAAATCGAAGTGGTATCGGGTATTTACCAATACCCGACCCCGGTCTCTTCGAATTCAATGTCATCTTAATCCCAGTTGTTTAAGTGGATACAAATCAGCTTTAAACATAGGTTCTCATATTCTCACAGCAAATCAATTATCGATAGATAACTCATAATATCACAGTTTAACCCATCATATCATAATACAATACATCACAACTCAACATCAGAGATATTCAAACAAACCAAGGTATTCGATTTAAGTTATCATCTATAGGCAAAGTTAATTAATCACATAATTATAACTAATTTAATTATAGCTAATTAAATTAATTACTCATGAACTTATTACTTAATCTAGCTTAATCAACATTAATTAATTACAAATCATTTGTTATTACTTTAATTAATCAACCATCTTTAATTATTTCCGTTAATTACTATCCCTTAATTAATTAGTTATCCTTACTTAATTAATTAACCTTAATTGATTTCATTGATCAATTAACCATTAGTTATTTATTTATCTTTAATTATTAATTTATTAATCAATAATTAATCTTTAATTACTTTCATTAATTAATCTATTAATTATAAATTAATTAATTAATTACTCTTTAATTACTTTTATTACTTAATTAATCTTAATCACACAAACCTTAATTAATTAAAAGATAAGTCATTTATCTTAATTAACTTCTTAATTATCATTAAAAATCATATTTAATAAACTTGGAATTAATTTATCATTAATCTATACTTTAACTTAAGAACTTTAAGTTCAAAAGAATTTGTGAAGAATTGTTTAAACTTGATTTTGTTTTAAAGTTTTTCGTTTAAAACTGTATTTATACTTCCCGGAACAATCCCTAGTTCACCCCGAGCCAAGTACCAACTTCCTTCGAGTCATTCCCGAACCCCCTACTTTTCTTTGTTTTCGTTATAAGATTGAAATCTGGAAAACACTCGCGTATGTACCCGAACGCACGCTCGAGCCAAATCTCCTTTTCCCCAATGCAACCCCGAGGCAAAAATCATCTTCCTCAAACCCAAACCACTGATACGACTTGACACCGTGCACGTGCACAGACGCACGCCATCACTCCGATCATCGATGCCATCGCTGGCAAGTCGAAGACAACCTCTCCCTCGATTCCGACCACCCAGATCCTAGAATCGAACACGAAATTGAAAACGAGCACAAACGAACCCCACTGGAACAAACCGATCACCCAAGAACCTCCACGTGTTGCCACCTCCGGTCATCAGAACCCTCGCCACTGCGTCTAGAGCTTCGCCGTTGACTCACACTCCTATACCCCTTGCTCCGATCAAGTGCGATGCTTCTTCATTGACGAAGTACCCTCGAATTCGACAGCGACCAAACCTAGGCTTAAAACCCTACTTCAACGTCGATACGCCACCACGATGATCGATAAATCTGGAGACCATTTTTCCCGTGAGCTTCGACCTCCAAGCTACCTTTAGCGATGAACCACAAGACTCCACCATTCGCCGATCACCAGAAATCGAGCAAACTCTCGATTTTGTTCAACTCGCAAGACTTCATGATTTCCAAACTTAAAAATCTTGATTTCATTTTTAAAATTCATAGTTTTCGAAAACGAATCAGATGATATAAACAAAACCCTAGATTTAAACAATATATTTTCTGACTTGATTTAATTTTTACTGTTCTTCTTCCTTTCCAGTTAATCTACTTTCCAATAACACTTATGAATATTTTTAAAAACTAAATTTAGTTAATACAAACATTTTTCTTTAAAAGATCCTAACCTAAAAGAGATTAGGGGAAGAGAATTTAAAGATTTGAACTTATCTTAGCCTGTTAATACAAAAACAGAGACATATATATGTATATATATACAGACATGCATACAATCAATTCCATATTTATATACATGCAAGCATATTATACATTCTGCAAACATTTTTCACAACTTTACTTCAAGTATTTATCACATGTATCAAGATAGAAACAGATTAAGGTTTTAAAATTGATGTATACTCACCTTTATATCAGGAACAGAGAAGTTTGAAAATCTGGAAATGGTTTGATGTATTTAATCTGAAGTTGATCTCAGGTTGTTAGTTGATTGAACTCCTTGCCTGATCTCAGGTTGTATTAGATAATTTAAAACTGATGTTGCATTTGCCTTTGATTTCTTGTCTCAGATTTGAATTTCCAGGTTTCATTTCTTTTCTTTTGGTTTGTATAAATTTTAGTTGCAAAAATGACGAGAAGATGGATTTTGAGCTGAAAGGTAAAAACATATTTCTTTTTCATATTTTTATTTAAGATTTTTAATTTTAATTATCAAAGAAAAACAAATAAAGCCACTTGTCCTTAGATTGATTATTTAGCTTACACATATACATTCCAATTTACAAATGTCCTAAATATACATTATGATGTTTACAAGTGTTAACTCTTCTTTTATTAAATCTTTTAAGTCATATATATGTATTTATGTAGTAGATTTACATGTATATAAAATGTTTGTTTTCATAAAAATAAGCTTTTAATCTTTATAAAATATACAAGTGAGAATGTATGTAAACATTTGTTTATAAATAACTTATGTTTTAATCCAAATAAATGTATGATATGCTTATATGCTAGTGGTTTTTATTTTAACTCTACATATATTTTTTTTTTTACAACCAAATTATTTTATGTTTAAATTTTTAACAACAAGAATAATTTCTTATTTATTTTAAAAGATATATTTTAGCTTGAGTTTAAAATAAGGATTTAATTAAAAGTTCATTTACATTTCTTTTATATTAACTTATGTGTCATATTAATATGTACATATCCAAACTATATTTATAATAATGTGTATATAAATATATATATGTATATATATCTCTTTTTCATAGGCATACATATATATATATATATATATATATATATATGCTTATATAAATTATAAAGCTTGAATATATCTACTTATATATATATATATATGGATATCTTATCCAGAATTTAAATAGTGAAATATATTATTTATTTATATACTATAAGATTTATCATCTCCAGAGATTTGTAATTCAATACTTGTTATAGTTTCCAAATCTATATATATATATATATATATCCAGATATTTATCAGAATTTTATTCGTTCAACTTATAAACCAGTACTTTTAATCCAGTTAATTACCCATTTACAGATGTCTAAAAATCCGGGTTATCACAGAAACCGAATTATTTTCGAAATTGAGCTCGAAATGTTGGAATTTAAATTTGGTAATGGGAATTGTTTTAAATAATCGAAGTTAAGATTTTGAAGTTATTAACGAAATATGATTTTAATTTTGAAAATTGATTTATTTTAAAAGATTTGAACTTTTATTCAAACTTTGAAATATTGCTAAGTAAAATCAATTTAGCTAAATTAAAATGGAAACTGAACTGATTTGAATTGGAAAATTCAAAGTTAAATTATTTTAAAGGATTTGAACATTTAATCGAACGTCGATGTAAAATATCGATTTAAATGATTTAAATCGATATTTTGAAAATCGGGCTCGAAATTGATATAAATTGAAATGGTTTAAAAATTGAGAATTGAGTTGGAATTTAACCATTGAATCAAATAGTTAAAGTTGGAATTGAAATCGATTTGGAATTGAAATCGAAATTAATTGGAATTGAAAATTTAAATTAATTTGGTATTGAAATTGAAATTGATTTGAGCTGGACTTGGAATCGAAGTTAATTCGAATTGAAATCGGAATGGAATCGATTAAATTAAAATGGAAATTGATTTGATTTGAATTTGGAAAATTGGGAATTGGATCAGTTTGACTTTGAAACTATTTTCAAATAAACTATTATAATATAAACTGTTAAAACCTATCTTTTAAATATTCAAATTATTTTGATTTCCTAGCTATTTTATTATGTAAACCACTTTTAAACTCAAACTATTTTATATTAAACTATTTTAACTTTTTAAATTATTTTAAATTATTTCAACTATTTTCTAAAAATTCAAACTGGTTAAGGTTGGAATGTTTATATTTAAATCATGGATTTAAATACGAATTGGGTTAAAATAAAGTTATAACCTAAATTGAAATTCGAAACAATTTTTGAAGCGAAATCGAGATACTGAGGCGAAAATGATTTTGAAGTGAAATAGTATATTTTGAGTAAATTGGATGATTTCGAAATGAATTTGATTTTGAAGAGAATATGATATTTTGATATCAAGTACGAATTGTATCGAAATATAAAAGTACCACCGGTGTGTAAAACGACATTGGGTTGTTAAAGAGATCGGTGCCTCTTATTGGCATACTCTCTGTCAATATTGGAACCACCTTAACAACTGTGTATGCGAAGAAGACTCCAAAATGAAGTGGTTGGATTTGGCATCGTTTGCTGGATTTGAAGAAAGAGAACGATGATGGATAGACCCCGGCACTTGGGCAAATTTGAAATGACTAAAACAAGATGGCTTGACAGGGCCAAGCGGGCTTGCTACCGCTTGCGGACATCCGTTCTTCGATTTTCTTGGACTCAGTCTATATTATTTCTCCTGTTGTTGGTTTCAATTGGCACCTTGATTGTGGGATAGCTTCCCTTGACTCGATATGGGATGGATGGATGGGTGGGCGGTCGTGGCTACGATGCGTTACCACCAGCCCTGCGACCCGAACTGGTAGTATCCTACCTTGGGCATTGTCTCACGTTCCTTGTCATAATTTTATCCCTATAATTTTGGTTTATTGTTGTCATATCACGGTGCATCCTGATCCCTCGACGTTCCACTAGGGCGTTATATGCAAACTATATGACAATGCTTAAAATACGTTAAGGGGGATTAATGTAAAGCCTTAACGCTAAGTAAAATATTTATTTTACTGATTAGACATTATACATGTAGGATATTCTACTACATATAAATATTTTGATGGATCCTTAAGAGATGGAAAATCCCATAACATCTCTTCAGTTATTGCATGCACATTATACACTGGATAAGAGATGTAAAACCCCGTAAACATCTCTGACACCACAACACTCATGTTATATGCGATATCGATTTGACCCACATAAGGATATTTTAGTCCCGACTCGAGTGTTTGGTCTTTTCATTAAGCTCGGTTTAGCCCTAAGTATTTCAGCGCATCGAAGATCATTTTGTGGAGGACGAAGACGAAGATTTGGTATATTATTACTATTAGTATTTCCTACATCATGTTGTCCTACTGCATTATTTATTTATCATTGTTGTATATAAAAATCTGATAAATGTTGTATAAATTATAATCAAATGTATAATATAAACAGCTTCATGAACTGTTTATTTGATTATTATATTTTGTCATTCTACTGCGAGATTCTATGTTTGTTTTCTTCTTCTTTTCTTATTTTTCTTAATTAACCCCAATGATTATCTATGTTTCGGACTGTTTAAGTTGGACATGTGTGGATTATTATCAATTTAAACCTTCTAAAATGTAGGTCATCACATAGGGCAATTTTTCATTCCTTAACAAGCTACACCAACAGCGCCTTCTGCCCTGCCCGTTGAAAAAGCACCCCACCCACTAGATTTCCACAAATTGAGTAAAGACTTCTAGAATATTTGAGGAAGAGTGTATATTGAAACTGAAGGTTTTGTGGAGACGAAGTATTGGATTAACATGAACATATATTTCAGAGCTTGGATGGGAAGACCAGATAGAGAGGAACGATGGCTGCATGGCATCTAAAAGGAGAGGCCCTAGATTAATGGACTATAGTGGGCATGATTATGCCATTATGGTTGTACCTATCTCGAGAAGACCTCCTCCTAGAGGTCAAGGAATATTTGCAGTGGAAAGTGCAACTGTTATTTCCAGGAATACTATTCGTACCTTATTTGACTTGGAAGAATCACATTCATTCATATCCAGAAATATAGTTTAATCCTTGAGTCTAAAAACCAAGTTGTCACTAACCCAATAGTCATGTCAAATCCTATCAGTGGGTCGACACACCTTTTTTTAATTTTCAAAGACCTAATTGTGGATATATGTAACGTTGATTTTAAATGTAAGGAGTGTGTTCTTAGTTTTGAGGGTTATTGACATATCCTAGGGATGGATTGGTTATCTTACTATAGAGCAGTCTTAGATTGTGATAAGAGGATTGTGTGTTTAAGGAGTTGTAAGGGATGAGATATAAATGTTCATTGTACACCCAAAACTCAATTGAGTTAGGTTATTTATATTCGCTAAGCCTATCGATAGATGAGCTCTCGTCTGTACCCCTAGTCCAAGAATTTCATGACGTTTTTTAGGATGTCTCGGGTCTCCCGCCCCGAAGGGAGATCGAATTTAGGATGTATCTGGAGGAGGACGCTAGACCTATTGCTCCTCCATTAAGGCTCATCGCCTCCAAAGAAAGGTGAGAATTGGATAAGCAAATTTCGAAGCTATTTCATAAGGGATTTATTCGCTAAAGTACTTCTGAATAGGGAGCACATGTTCTCTTTACCACTAAGACAAATGTCTATTTAAGGCTTTGCATTGACTATAGAGAACTCAACAAGTTGACCAAGAAGAATAAGTATACTTGACTTAGGATAGTCGATTTGTTCGACCAGCTTGTTGGAGCCAATGGGATTCCATCAATTGAGATAGCCGAGGATAGCAAACCATAACACCCTGCAATTTTTGCGGTAATTAATTTAAATAGAAAATAATTAACAACTAATAAATAGTGAAAAATAGAATTTTACAAAATTTGGAATCTGGCTACGAAACTTGCACCGTTGGGTTCAGTGAGATTTTTTGATCAATTTTCTTATATAAAATTTTCCGATCGGAGTTCAAACGAAAAAGTTATTAACGTTTGAAATTCCAGAGTCGTAAATAATTATATATGTAACTAAGGAAATAATCAATAATTATTAATGTTAATTAAAGAACTGTTAACCTTAACCGTGACTTAAACATTAAGTAAGGAGACTATGGAATGAGATAGCGTCGATCAACTAAAACCGGAAATAGATTAACAAAATCAATTAATGTTGATAATTAACCAAGTTTACAAAGCTCAGGTCGACCTAGGAAGTACCAAGGTAGACCGATAGCGGTCAACCTAGGGCATTAAGTGGTCAACCCAAGATTTGTAAACAACGAACATTAGTTTGGCCTAACAGCCCAGATTTAAAACAATTTAATCGAGTTGGCACTGGTTTGAATCCTTATAAATGTAGATCTAGACCCGCACTTCCAACACATAATTTTCTAATGGGTACAAAAGCTCTACCATTTTCTCTTCTCCTCCAAAACTTTAAATTCATTGAAATAGTCTAGTTTGCACTTATATACCAATGGAGGATTTTTGAAGATGATAGAGATATATGTCCGAATCAAGTTGCTACAACCAAGGTAAACTATAAATTCGGATTTGAAATTGTAACCAACCTAAATCTCTCCTTTCTAATTCAAATTTCTAATAGATCTATATGTATATGTTATATATGAATCCAAGTAGGGAGTCAAAGTTGAAATACATATAACAGGATCTGGAGATTTGGGAATGCTTAGAATGGTGAGTGGGAAAATTACATGTTTTGCAATAAGATTAGATTTGTTTTATTGTAATCTATTTCAATTATGCCTATTTATAATCGATTTGGATATTCAATTGTAAGTGTGTACTGATTAGATATAAATTTTTAGTTTGGATAATTTTTTGTTTACACGTAATGAATTAGTGTAAGTAACGAATTGAATAATTAATTGTAAAGCGTAATGATTATGGGATAGATTTAAGTGTAACGATTATGGAATAAATTTAATGAAACTGGAAAACTTGCCTGCATATTCTCTACCAATAACTTGTTATATTTTGAATTTATTCTGATATGATAGTAATAAATTTGTATTTCAATGAAGGATAAGAATGCAAAATATAAAAAATTATTAAGATTTAGGGTTTAAGAGATATTTTAATTCATTGGAATTTAGGATGTTGCAAGTAGATATTCATGTATTATCATAAATAAAATTGTGATGTTTGAAATGACAAGGAATATACCTAAGAAAAAGGAGAGGTACAAAATACGGTTAATTATCGTATTTTGTACCGTCTATTTCAAGAAATAAAAAGATAGTTCCCTGTAATTACAAATACCGCACGAATATCTCCTCTTCTAGATAAGATATGGAAATTTACTATTAACATTTTTATGATAGAAATGTAGTTCCAATGCATTGAAATGCAGTAAATCCCAAAAGGGCGATAAGAATATCCTAAAAAGACAAAGTGTGAAATACCAAAAAACGGAAAGTAAATAAAAAGGAAATTCGAAGGATAAGCAAGAATAAATAAAAAGATAAAATGAGGATGGAGATTGAAAGTGGGAAAACAGATTAAAAAATGGAAAAAGATATTATGAACCTGATAAGAGGAAAGCGGTAAATAAACTTAAATAAGAAAAAGATAAACGCATAATGAAATAAAGACCTTAGGCCAACAGTAAACAATAGAGGCAAGGTAATTAAGCATTAACGAATATATATATATATATATGTATGTATGTATAAGATATATACATACACGTAGCCTCATGTATGCGTTTGTGACGGGTGTAAAGTATCATATGAAGAACAGTTAAATGAATAATATGACATTTGGTCATTAGAGTAGGTTGGAATATGAGGTCGGTAATGTTACATAATAGAAGCCTGCCCACCGTAAGGGGATACTAGCAGTTGTGTAACATTATACTGATGTGAGACATATCCAACCATTGGACCCATTGAGTATATACATTTGCGTATAGATAAAGGAATACCCCTAATAGATATATTAGTCCGCATCAAATATAGTTTTAGGAGTGTATTGCCTAGATTGTAATAGGCAATCTAAATAGGATGGTGAGCGAGATCGGGCACTATGCAGCAACCGTGTTGGTACCAAAATTCAGGGGTAGGGCTGCATAGGGCAAGAACGTCATCAATATTTAGTTGTCAACGGGAAAGATAGGTTTACACCTAACTGGTCTTCGCCTCCTACCAGGGTAGACCATATTAGGTTATGCACCGCCATAGTTGTTTGCTAGTTTGTTTGTTAGGGCAAGGTTGGTTAACCTAAACAGAGTTCTTTCAAAATAGTTGGGGTGGTCCGTGGAACTAAGTCCACATACAAAGCAGACAAGTTAGTAAATCCCCATTGTGGAACTAACGGAAGGTTCTACTTTGTATGGATGGCATTTGGCCTATACATTGTAGGTTCTACTTTGTATTGCTGGCACTTTGGCCTAGATATTATAAGTTCTACTTTGTATTGCTGGCATTCTGGCCTAGACATTGATGATGACGCTTAATGGTATAGCATTACAGATACAAGCGAGGTAGAGTACGACATAATATTTTGAAAATCCATCATTAGGTACTATGAGAGTCCCTCAAGTTATACGATTACGAGATCGTGACACGGAGAGGGCGATGGATCCTGATAGGGTGTTGATTTTGAGATACTAGCAAGGATAGTATCTAGCTTCATTAGGGGACCATGGTTATTATATACACACACACACGTACGTAGCTATGATTCTGCAGAGGGTGAATGGGAACAGATCGTAGGCGGACGTGGAGTCGAGACGGCTAATTAAAAGACATAACATGTAATGGAAGGGAATCGGCATAATCTAGTGTTATCTACAAAGTATATAATTTACTTGTCACCAGAACGTTGTTCTGACCACCTCCTCATTACAACCCACATGATAGTTTTAAGGGCGGGTACTAGTGCTTGGCGTGTTCGGTGCAGACAGGGACACTTGACTTTGAAATTGTCAACTCTTGGTCAGTAGTTATATTACTTATTATATATTTTTTATTCCGTTGTAGGTTATATCGTTAGTGCTCTAATATGCATTCTCTTGTTTTTTTGTAGGATATCAAACCAACGATCCGTACTTTGGTGACTTAGGTTTTCAATTTAGCAAAAACTCAAGCCTCGGGGTGTTACATAAATAGAAGACCACATTTCACACTCTGGATGGATGGTATGAATGTGAAGTGATGCCTTCTGGGTTGACGAATACCCTCTCATACTCTGTACATTTAATGAGTAGAGTCTTTAGAGGGCAGCTAAAAAGTTTGTCACGGTCTTTGTGGATAACATTCTAGTGTTCTCTGAAAGTGAAGGTGAGCATGAAAATCACTTAAGGGAGGTACTAGGGACCTTGTGAAGGAACTAACTAAAAGCCAAATTCTCAAAGTGTCACTTTTGGAAGAAGAATATGAAGTTTCTTGGTCATGTTGTTTCCAAGAAGGGATTGTCTATAGATCCTACAAAGATGGAAACTATTCAAGATGGGAAGATATCAAAGAATGCCACAGAAATTCGGAGTTTCTTGGGCTGGTGGGTTATTATAGGATGTTCATCAAGGACTTTACAAAGATAGCGGCCCCACTAACTCGCTTAATCAAGAAAATTCTAATTTTTGCTTGGGATGAGAAATGCATGGAAGCATTCGAGAAGTTGAAGGAGCTGTTGACTAGTGCGCCAATACTTACCATTCCCAATAGGATGAAGCCTTTAGCTATTTATACTAATGCATATAGTATTGGATTAGGAGCATTTCTTATGTAAGAAGGTAGAGTGATAGCCTATGCAAGTAGGTAGTAGAAGGACCATGAGAAGAGGTATCCAACTAATGACTTGAAGTTACCAACTATCGTCTTTGCTTTGAAAGTGTGGAGGCACTAAGTTTTGAGCTATTCACCAAACAAAAATCCCTTAAATACCTATTTTCCTAAAAAGATTTGAATCTTAGGCAGTAGAGGTGGATGTAGTTTATGACATCATATGACTTTGAGATAAGGCAGACCCTCGGAAAAGGGAATGTTGTCGTAGTTGCCTTTAGTTGGAGGAATGCTACTCTAGGTGCTATATATGAGTGGAGGCAGTTGGAGTTCCTCTCTAATTTTAATTTCCAACTGCCAACAAAACCAACTTTAGGCTATTTGGCCAATGGAGGTTAGGCCAGGATTGATGGACTGCATCGGGCAAGAGTAGAAGTAGGATGGGATGATAATAGATATTTTGGGCAAGCTGAGTAGAAGAGAGCATTTCCCTCATAGAAGTGTGTATGCAATTGATGAAAGAGGAAGTTTTATAAAGGATGGATGTCTCTGTGTTCCTATAGTGGAGGACGTGTTGAGGGAAGTTTTGATAGAGTGTCACCATTCTTGGATGGCCATTCACCACGGTGGAGATAAAATGTATAAGAATATGAAGAATATTTCTATTTGCCAGGGATGAAGAAGAGGATAGCGGAATTTGTCTATTGGTGTTTGACATGCCAAAAGATAAAGGCGGAACAAGAGAAGCCCGGAGAATTGTTGTTACCAAAAGAAGTACCGACTTGGAAGTGGGAGAATATATCGATGGACTTTATAGATGGATTGCCAAGAAGTCAAAGTGGCAATGAAGCTATTTTGGTAAAAGTGGATAGACTTGCTAAAAGTGCCCACTTTATTCCCATTAGAAGTAATAGGATGCAACATCTCTAGCAGAAATTTATATTAAGGAAGTAGAATGACTGCATGGAGTTCTAATTAGCATTGTTATTGATAGGGACCCCTTATTCACTAGTGAATTTCGAAGGAGTTTGTAGTCAGCTTTAGGAACAACGTTGGATCTTAGCATAGATTACCACCCACAGACCGACGGCCAGACTGAAAGGGTGAACATGATTTTGGAAGATTTGTTGAGAGCTTACATCATGGATTTTGAAGGACATTGTGAGCAACATTTACCCATAGTAGAATTCGCGTACAATATTAGTTACCGAGCGACGATTGGCTTGTCACCCTTCGAAGCACTATACAAGAGGCCATGCAAATCGCCTAATTGTTGGTAGGAAACCACTGGCAACATTCTATTTGGACTAGATTGATTAGTTAGACCTCGGAAAAGATAGAGATGATTATGAAGCAAATGAAGGCTGCACAGCATTGTCTGAAGTCCTATGTTGACAAGCAAAGGAAGGAATTAGTGTTTGAGATAAGAGACATGGTGTTCGTTAAGGTTCCCCTCTTATAAAGGTTATGAGGTTTAGAGTTCACACCAAGGTTTGTTGGGCCTTTTCCGATCTTGAAAAAAATAAGAAAACTGGCATATCAAGTAGAACTTCTAGAAAAAGTTGGTGGAAGGTCATGACATCTTTCATGTTTCACACTTAAGCCGATGCCTTTACGACACAGCCACTATAGTAGAACCTAATCAGTTACTAGATATTGTTATGGAGCCGATAGAACTCCGTGCCACCGCATGCATAATGGAACATGGAACTAGAAAGCTTTACAAAAAAGAAATTTGGCCGGTCCAAGTACAATGAGGAGATAACCTGGCGGAAAGCACATGGAAAACTGAAGAGAAAATGAAAGTTTCTCATCCAAAGGTTTTCTCTGGTAAACTTTCTTTCTCTAAAATTTTGGTTTCTGGTTGCATCATGGTTGATAGATTGGATGGTAGGGGATGGTTGTGTAACACCCCCTAATTTTTAAATAGCATTATTAAAAAAAATTGATTAGATAAATTAAATAGATTAATGTAAAGATTAGAGTGATAAGGGAATTGAGATTTGAGAACTAATTAGGATTGTGCCTTAACTAAACGGATATATATGTGAATTATAAATTAGAGGTTTAAGAGAATAGGGCAAGGTTAAAAAGGAAATAGTTGTATACCATAACCCCTAAACACTTACCTTATTCTCATTCACATTTTCATAAACCAAAAACACAAAAATATGAGAAACAAGGTCGAACATACCCTAGGAGAAGAGGGGCTCAAAATCAATTAAAGGCTAAGATTCAAGCTAGGAAGATTAAAGTGAAGAACATATCTCAAGTTCCTTATCTAAACAAGGTGAATAATGATCTAAACCATCTCATATATGTCTTCTTGAACGTTTAAATTTGATTTTAAGGTCTAAAACCATTTGGATGGATGGATGATGGTATGCTTTGATTATCTGCCATGTTATAATTCAAACAAGGATTTTTGTGGGATAATATAGTTCGATTTTAAGGTTAAAATCATGCCAATTGATTTTTAAATTCCATGATGTTTGAATATGTTATGTAGAACATTATTTTGGAGATGGGCATAAATTATCATAATATTCCAAGATATGAATAATTTATTATGAATTTTAAATGGAAGAAAAAGATATTTTCGGTTTAAATTATTTAAGGCAATTATATAATGACTTTGGCTCTGAAATTTATATATGTGAGAAAACATATTAAAAGTGAATTATTGTGATTTTAGGGAATTTTCCTAAGTATTTTACTATGGTTATAAAATTATTTAAGTTAAGGGACTTAAATGTTTTATATGTTTTATCAAGGGGAAGGACTTGTTTGCTTAAAATGTTTTAAATTGTTAATTTTGAATTCGGCAGCCTATTTAGAAAAATAATTTTGATAAAGAAATGTCAATCAATCACATTTTGACAAATTAGGCAAGTTATATGAAAAGAAATTACTTTGAAAGGCATAAAATCAGTTTTGTTATGAATTACAACTTTACCGCTTCCTTTGCTTGCTTCTGTCACCATGGCCAGCAGGCCTTTCGAACTCGTTCAAAACCAATGCACATGGTATCAAGCAATTGGAACGTAGTGTATTGGAGAAAGGCGAAAGGGTCTGTGTCAAAGGAATGCTTTCAAAGGGGTTGAAGTCGCTTTTATAAGCTTTCGAATCCATCAACTTGTCTTTGCTTTCAAAAAGGAGCTTTCGAAAGAGTTGCCGCTGATTATCGTTTTTAAAGAAGCTTTTGAAAGAGTTGCCGCATTTTGGACTCATTCGATACCTAGCTGCCGCATTCATACCTTTTGAATTGGTTAAAGGCTGCTTTCCTTTATAGCCTTATAACAATGAGTTTGAAAGGTAGGCTTTCGTTTTATTAACATTGAAGTCGTCTTCCCAATGCTTTCGAAAGGGTCCTTTTAGCTGCTTTTGTAAATGGTTTTAGAGGCAATGGTTTCGAATGGATGGTTTCGAAGCTATCCTCTTCCATAATACTTTTTCTTAAGACTAATGCTTTCGAAAGCAAAACTGTGACGCCCCACCTCTATACCCACGCTAGCCAAGGACACTACGGGGTAATGCCGTCAACTAGCACGGAGAATAAGGCTGTTGAGGAGCGACCATCTGTATAATTGCTTTGTGCGAGTACCGATATGCCAGATAAAAATATAACTTTTCATCTCAAGAGGAAATCCGACATACTGATACAAACTCAAAGCTATTACACAGTGGCTATATGGACTTCGGAAACAAATATAGAAATAAACATAACACAAATCAGTCACAAACAATTCATATCACAAAGGCGGAAGAAGATATGAATAAATATACAACACATGAAAGTGTACATCAGAGTAGTGGTCAGAAAGATCCATGATAATATAAAAGAATAGCATCACATGCTATACAAAAGAATAAGTACACATCATAGAGTCTATATCTCAAAGTGTACAACCAAAAACTACTAATCTATGTAGTTAGCCAAAAGTCAGAATAATCCTGAAGGGAAGTCAAGCAGAAGCACCTGTAACATCTCGGTCTGACCCGAGTATTATTTATAAGAAAATAATAAACGGATCATTCTAGCTATAAATATCAGATGATATGGTATATAGTAAAAGGCATGACATGAACATGTAATAACCATAACGGCATACTACGATAAGTATGTAAATGATAACCAACAAAAGATTAATCAATATCACAAGAATCTTCTCAAAGATAAAATAGGGTATCATACCCTAAACTTGTATTCATAACAAGTCAATAACACATAAATTCACCAATGCACAAAAACTGATATCATATCAATGAAAATCATGAAAATTGGTGAAGCACAAATTCCAGAAATCAACACACGGAATCCAGAAATCACAAAAAAGGGGAAAGGCCTATGAGCCGAATGCTCCACGAATGGTCCGAAGACCAATGAGCCGAATGCTCCACGAACGGTCCGAAGACCTATGAGCCGAATGCTCCACGAATGGTCCGAAGACCTATGAGCCGAATGCTCCACGAATGGTCCGAAGACCTATGAGCCGAATGCTCCACGAATGGTGAGTAGAAACATCACACAAACGAGGTCTAGTCTCCCTCACAGACAAAGAGACATCGCACAATTGCTAGTCTAAATCACAAAAATGATCGTCATGATCATCAAGAAGTGTCAATTACACTAAGCTAGTAAATATATGAGTTTAGCTTCATGTCCCATAACCACTAGCTTAACTTAAATATTTACGAACAAACTATAGATCTTCACTAGGAAATTGTCACAAAAGGGTTCAATCGAACAAGTCCAAGAGCTAATCGACGAAGTGAACGCAAGCTTTTCATACCACTCGTTTTACTAAGTCGTTTAAGTCGATTTCTCATCCGAGTGAAGTAAAGGCTTGTATATACTAGTAGATTGGAAATCGGTTTGAGAAAATGAACTTTGTAATAAAATAGTGTTGAAATCGTTTTAATAAAAGAGTTTTGATATTTACTACTAGTATAGAAAACCTTTATATTTTTTAAAGTGACAAACCATAGAAATGATTGTAGAAACAAACAATCATAAAAATTCACATTCGAAGACGTGAATAAAAACCAAAGAAATCGATACCAAATCCATCAAGATGGACGTTCCAAAAATCCCGAAGAAAAGGTCATCAAAATCGATAATAATTGATAACAATATGACGGATCAACAAAAATCGATAAACAATGGAAATATAATCAAAAACAGCCTAAACAGGCAAAAATGAACAGTTCCAGACGTCTGGTTTGAAATCCAGACGTCTGGATTTAGGTTCTGGAAGTTCCCGAAAAACCTCCCAGACGTCTGATCCAACATACCAGACGTCTGATCCAACATACCAGACAATTCTAGAAAAACAGCCCAGACATCTGATCCAACATACCAGACGTCTGATCCAACATACCAGACGTCTGATCTAACATTCCAGACAATTCTAGAAAAATGGCCCAGACGTCTGAAATAGAAAATCAGACGTCTAAGACATAGCCAGACGTCTGGTTTTGGATCCAGACGTCTGGTTTCATTCTCTGGAAATTCTCCAAAGAAACCCCAAACGTCTGAAACCTCAAGACAGACGTCTGAGACTCATCCAGACGTCTGAGACTCATCCAGACGTCTGATCTTGAATTTCAGACGTTTGGAAATAGTGTCTAGCATTTTTTTAATAAAATGCGTGCATACATTTTTCTCTCCAAGTCCAAACCAGACGTCTGGACTTGGTCACCAGACGTCTGGACTTGGTCACCAAACGTCTGGTCACCTGGTCTGGGAAACATTTTGCCTAGGCCAAAGTGGCCAAAACGATTCGGAAGCGATCAGATCAGCAATGGCGACTAAGGATTTACGCCAGTGACAACCCGGCCTTAAAGGCTCCTCGATACACTCGGAATATCAATGTCCAAATGTCCATAGAAGGATTTTCATAAAATTGGACCGAAACACCAAAATTGAAGAATTCACAAAACCAATTCAAATCACAACAAGTGAACATGAAATAGATGATAGGAATTCATACCTAACAACAAAGATAGATATAGACATAGATGTGAGATAAAAATCTCACCTTTATACACGAAAACACAAGAGAGAAGCTTTGAAACAAAGGAGTGACCAATTCCTCTTCAATCTCAACTCAAGAAGCTGGAATCTAAGCTTAAAAGAGAAATATTTCCAAAAGTTAGGTTTAGGAATTTCTGAAATTGAAAGGAGAATGAGTTGGAGAAGAAGAAGGAGATGCTTACCAATAGCTTCTCTTCGAATTTGGAGCTAGAACTTGGATTTGCTAATAGAACTAGGGTTTAGGAATTCCTAATTCTTTTTTCTCTTCCCCCATTTTTGATGAAGCTTGAGTTGTATTAGGAAAATGAAGTGAATGGAGAGGAGAGGGGCTGGGTTAGGATATAGAGCTGAAACCCAAACCCAAACCCAAAGTGAAAAAGTAGCAAAATTCTACTAACTCCAAACATATCGAAGTTTATACTCAAAAAGGTCGCAAACGTCATTTTGAACTCAATGGAAGTGGTCTCGAGTCCCAATTCGACTGTTTGCAAAAAGTGGCTTTTCGGACTATAATCCGACTAACAATGAAATATTTAAATAAAATATTTAAATAAAAAAAGCGATAATTATGCGGGTTGTTACAGACTCCCCTTCTTAAAGAAATTGCATCCTCGCAATACTTAAGAAGAAAATAAATAGTAACAACCCTAAAAGCTTATCAACACATAAGAAAATTTGAATAAAAAGTTCACCATAAAGAGCACGAAAGAGTAAGTCCGAACGTGTTCGCTCGATGAATTCTCAAGATTCCCAAGAGCAATCCTTGGGATTTGAGAACCATTGAACTTTCATAAGAAAACATCTTTATTTCGAAGGCGCTCAACCTCCGAAGCAATGATGCGAATAGAATGTTACTCATAAGTCAAATCTGGTGAAACTTCAATTTTCTCAATAACACCGGGCTCAAGAATAAAAATTGAAATCCCAAAGGCATTTCCGTAGTTGAAAGACGTGGAAAACGTCATGAATAACAGAAAATAGAGCCGAGGCAACGGCGTAATACAATAACAATACGCCCGAGAAACTAGAAACACGAATAACTCCGAACATCGACGTAGTATAAAAATGGTACGTCCAATGAACCGAAGGCCATAAAAGAACATCGGACGCTAGTCCATATAAGAAATGAGATAAAACTCAATAAAACGAAGTATATCAAAACGTCCGATGAACTTGATTAAAAAGATAATTCCATTCAGACATCATCAAAGAATCAACCACTTGTTGCTTGCAACTAAGGATATTGGCAACACGATTTCCCCTTTTGGGAGTATAAAGAATATCAAGATCATAAGATGTAAGGAACTCGAACTAACTTTAAGTTCCTTATGAGGAAATAAACATTTCAAAGATCTATGATAAGAGTGGAGAACGAATTTCTCCCCCAAAATAGTGATGCCAAACTTTTAAAAGTGAAAACAATAGCCACGAGCACTAGATCATGAGTGGCAAATCTAGTCTCGATCGGTTTAATGATTTAGAAGCACAAGTGATAGCACGTTCTATTTTGCAAGAAAACGGCATTCAAACCAATACGATTAGCATTGGTACAAAAGATAAGGTCTTGGTTCCCTTGGGGAAACACAAGAATAAGAGTATCGAAAAGAAAGAATTTCTTTTAAATAATCTTCTTTCCCAAAAGCTAAAATTTTCAAAATTACATTTATCTTTATGTAATAATCTTTCTAGAGAAATTTACATTTTTACAAGTCAATTTACCGTGTCTGATTGTCTCATCAAAGCGTTTAGGAAACTCCTATCGATAACGTTGATCAAGCGCATCGACCAGAATTCTTAAAGCACTCAATGGGCAATACAATCACAAAATCATATTCTATATGATAAACATGTTTTCTTAAAAACCTTTAAGAATATTCTTTGCTCGTTTAAGAGCAAAATCAAATTATACTTATAAATAAATCTTATGAAAAAGATTTGCAAAATTTTAAATTGCTGTTTTCATCCAAAATCAATATATACAAGAATGGAGTCATCGAGATCGTAGAATACTCGATTCATAAAATGGATGAAACAAGCTGGACAAACTGAATGACATAATAAGTCATTCATAAGTTTCGTAACGAGTGCGGAATGCGATATATGGAATGCTAACTCCCACAACTCGTAGCAAATGAAAATCGATGGCAAGGTCGAGCTAGAAAAAGACCTTATCACTACTCAAAAGACTGCTTAGGTGATAATCCTAAGACAAACTCAAAAATACCGGAAAATTCTCAAACTACATGAATGAGAGAAATGACACTTTCCTCATCATGTGAGCATTAAAGAATAAAATGATGCCATCAAATTGGACCAAAATCACAAAGGAAAAACAGAAATCTGCTTAGCAG
The DNA here is from genome assembly GCA_030737815.1 of Allium fistulosum. Taxonomy (NCBI): domain Eukaryota; kingdom Viridiplantae; phylum Streptophyta; class Magnoliopsida; order Asparagales; family Amaryllidaceae; genus Allium; species Allium fistulosum. The sequence continues at coordinate 837,628,346 of CM060903.1, read as the reverse complement.
ATTGAAAAATGTCTAAGATGAATAGCCTACACGGGACAAAGGATATGGCTTTGTAATAATTAAGCCAATCCTTAAAAAAATCAATTCCGGAGCATAAGTAAAAATCGGCTCGGAAAGAAAAATCGCATAAAATAATCTCGACATAAATAAAAAGCAAATTGAGTGTTGCAGATCCACCAACCGGATTCTCAATCCTCAACGAAGTCAACAAGCCCGAAAAATGTTTAAAGAAAATGAATCACAAGTTCTTTTGATAAAAATAATGAGATGAACTCATATCAAAAAGAACTTGAATAAGATAATCACAAAATAAATGTCATCAAGGATTGAATGAGGAGTACCTTGACCACGAGAAGTGTCACTAGGCACATTTAGCTTTCCCTCTCTCCTACTTTGAAGTTTGGGACAAGAAGATATATGGTGACCCGAATTTTTGCAATAGTGAGAATAAAGGGGTTTCAGGCACTTATTAACATAATGGTCCGTGGAACCACAATTATAGCATTGTTTACGACTTGGGGTAGGGGTCTTGGCAACCGAAGTTTCGGGTTCCATTTTCTTCTTGCTCAGAAGTATGGGGCAGACAGAAATATGATGACTTGAATTTTTTGCAATAACGACAAAAGAGTGGTTCCGGACACTCCTTTGCGTAGTGGTACTTAGAATTACAATTGTAGCATCCTCTACAAAAAGAGTTTGGAGTCTTTGCTACCAAAGTAGGTTGCTTTACCTTCTTATCGGGATAAGGGCTTTTGAACTTAATATGCCTCTTCTTGGAAATCCCAATATCACTATTAATTCCTTTATCAGCCTCTTCATGTCGAAGAGTGATATCCACAAGTTGATTGAAAGGAACTTCAAGTTTCAGAGGTAAAACCATTTCGGGGTTCTTACACAAATCACAGATAAACCTTTGATTCTTAGCAAGATCCAAAAGTTGTTGGGCAGACATGAATACGCCATCCAGAGAAGGACTACTGGATTGACCAGCGCTAGGACTGCCAGAACTAACCATCTCTTCTTCTTTTAAGAAAGAAAGAAAGAAGAAGAAAAAGGTTATTCTCAGAATGAATATCAAGCAATCTTGATAGATAAAACAAGGAATCATAAAAGAAAATAGGATGAATCGGTACGAAGACTCGAATTAATCCTAAGGTACAACTCCTAAGAAGGACTTAGGACGATGATCCTTGTTAAGTTATTCTACATTGTTCCGAAGTTTGGCTCTGATATCAAGCTGTGACGCCCCACCTCTATACCCACGCTAGCCAAGGACACTACGGGGTAATGTCGTCAACTAGCATGGCGAATAAGGCTGTTGAGGAGCGACCATCTGTATAATTGCTTTGTGCGAGTACCGATATGCCAGATAAAAATATAACTTTTCATCTCAAGAGGAAATCCGACATACCGATACAAACTCAAAGCTACTACACAGTGGCTATATGGACTTCGGAAACAAATATAGAAATAAACATAACACAAATCAGTCACAGACAATTCATATCACAAAGGCGGAAGAAGATACGAATAAATATACAATACATGAAAGTGTACATCAGAGTAGTGGTCAGAAAGATCCACGATAATACAAAAGAATAGCATCACGTGCTATACAAAAGAATAAGTACACAACATAGAGTCTATATCTCAAAAGTGTACAACCAAAAACTACTAATCTATGTAGTTAGCCAAAAGTCAGAATAATCCTGAAGGGAAGTCAAGCAGAAGCACCTGTAACATCTCGGTCTGACCCGAGTATTATTTATAAGAAAATAATAAACGGATCAGTCTAGCTATAAATATCAGATGATATGGTATATAGTAAAAGGCATGACATGAACATGTAATAACCATAACGACATACTACGATAAGTATGTAAATGATAACCAACAAAAGATTAATCAATATCACAAGAATCTTCTCAAAGATAAAATAGGGTATCATACCCTAAACTTGTATTCATAACAAGTCAATAACACATAAATTCACCAATGCACAAAAACTGATATCATATCAATGAAAATCATGAAAATTGGTGAAGCACAAATTCCAGAAATCAACACACGTAATCCAGAAATCACAAAAAGGGGGAAAGGCCTATGAGTCGAATGCTCCACGAATGGTCCGAAGACCAATGAGCCGAATGCTCCACGAACGGTCCGAAGACCTATGAGCCGAATGCTCCACGAATGGTCCGAAGACCTATGAGCCGAATGCTCCACGAATGGTCTGAAGACCTATGAGCCGAATGCTCCACGAATGGTGAGTAGAAACATCACACAAACGAGGTCTAGTCTCCCTCGCAGACAAAGAGACATTGCACAATTGCTAGTCTAAATCACAAAAATGATCGTCATGATCATCAAGAAGTGTCAATTACACTAAGCTAGTAAATATATGAGTTTAGCTTCATGTCCCATACCACTAGCTTAACTTAAATATTTACGAACAAACTGTAGATCTTTACTAGGAAATTGTCAAAAAAGGGTTCAATCGAACAAGTCCAAGAGCTAACCGACGAAGTGAACGCAAGCGTTTCATACCACTCGTTTTACTAAGTCGTTTAAGTCGATTTCTCATCTGAGTGAAGTAAAGGCTTGTATATACTAGTAGATTTGAAATCGGTTTGAGAAAACGAACTTTGTAATAAAATAGTGTTGAAATCGTTTTAATGAAAGAGTTTTGATATTTACTACTAGTATAGAAAACCTTTATATTTTTTAAAGTGACAAACCATAGAAATGATTGTAGAAACAAACAATCATAAAAATTCACATTCGAAGACATGAATAAAATCCAAAGAAATCGATACCAAATCCATCAAGATGGACGTTCCAAAAATCCCGAAGAAAAGGTCATCAAAATCGATAATAATTGATAACAATATGACGGATCAAAAAAAATCGATAAACAATGGAAATATAATCAAAAACAGCCTAAACAGGCAAAAATGAACAGTTCCAGACGTCTGGTTTGAAATCCAGACGTCTGGATTTAGGTTCTGGAAGTTCCCGAAAAACCTCCCAGACGTCTGATCCAACATACCAGACGTCTGATCCAACATACCAAACAATTCCAGAAAAACAGCCCAGACGTCTGATCCAACATACCAGACGTCTGATCCAATATACCAGACAATTCCAGAAAAACGGCCCAGACGTCTGAAATAGAAAATTAGACGTCTAAGACATAGCCAGACGTCTGGTTTTGGATCCAGACGTCTGGTTTCATTCTCTGGAAATTCTCCAGAGAAACCCCAGACGTCTGAAACCTCAAGACAGACGTCTGACCCTCATCCAGACGTCTGATCTTGAATTTCAGACGTCCTGAAATAGTGTCTGGCATTTTTTTAATAAAATGTGTGCATACATTTTTCTCTCCAGGTCCAAACCAGACGTCTGGACTTGGTCACCAGACGTCTGGTCACCTGGTCTGGGCAACATTTTGCCTAGGCCAAAGTGGCCAAAACGATTCGGAAGCGATCGGAAGAGCAACGGCGACTAAGGATTTACGCCAGCGACAACCCGGCCTTAAAGGCTCCTCGATACACTCTGAATATCAATGTCCAAATGTCCATAGAAGGATTTTCATAAAATTGGACCAAAGCACCAAAATTGAAGAATTCACAAAACCAATCCAAATCACAACAAGTGAACATGAAATAGATGATAGGAATTCATACCTAACAACAAAGATAGATATAGACATAGATGTGAGATAAAATCTCACCTTTATACACGAAAACACAAGAGAGAAGCTTTGAAACAAAGGAGTGACCAATTCCTCTTCAATCTCAACTCAAGAAGCTTGAATCTAAGCTTAAAAGAGAAATATTTCCAAAAGTTAGGTTTAGGAATTTCTGAAATTGAAAGGAGAATGAGTTGGAGAAGAAGAAGGAGATGCTTACCAATAGCTTCTCTTCGAATTTGGAGCTAGAACTTGGATTTGCTAATAGTACTAGGGTTTAGGGATTCCTAATTCTTTTTTCTCTTCCCCCATTTTTGATGAAGCTTGAGTTGTATTAGGAAAATGAAGTGAATGGAGAGGAGAGGGGCTGGGTTAGGATATAGGGCTGAAACCCAAACCCAAACCCAAAGTGAAAAGGTAGCAAAATTCTACTAACTCCAAACATATCGAAGTTTATACTCAAAAAGGTTGGAAATGTCATTTTGAACTCAATGGAAGTGGTCTCGAGTCCCAATTCGACTGTTTGCAAATAGTGGCTTTTCGGACTATAATCCGACTAACAATGAAATATTTAAATAAAAAAATCGATAATTATGCGGGTTGTTACAAAAACTTTTTCTTTTTTCTCTTTGACCCAATAGTTATATTTAATGTTAAACCCAATATTTCGAAAGACATACTTTCAAATGGTTTTGAAGTTATGCTTCCATAAATTCTACTTGAACTAAATGCCATCGAAAGGTAAGTTTTAAGTGTTTCGAAAGGTATATCTTTAAGTGTTCTGAAAGGAAGGTTTCAATGCTTTCGAAAGGTATGTTTTAATGGTTTCGAAAGAGGAGGTCTAAGATTATAAGTAATGCTTTCGAAAGGGAAAGTGACGGAGGGTAACTCATGATGTCATAATGACCCGAAGGATCTAGTCGAAAGCCTTAGTTTTCAAATAAGAAACTCAATCTCATTTTTTAAGGTAAAAACACATGTCAATATAGAAGAGCTTTAATTTGGCATTTAACTTTTTAATTTTGAAGAAGCTTTCCTTGCTAAAGATAGTGGGTTAAGGATATTAACCATGTTTCCTTAGAAAAATGATTACAAGAAATTAAATCATAGGTGTTTTTATTATTATGTTTTGATTAGTTATTATGGACGCTTCTGTAAACATATTCATTTCATAAGTAACCCATAACTGCATTTTTGGGGTGTTAAGGGCAGAATAACCAGCTAGGTTGACCAAATAGTGAATATACATTGAGTTAACTACTATGTGAGTAGAATTGCATCCAAGAGGTCAGATAGACCAGAATATACGATGACCAAAGACTGATCAAAGGATTACTGGTTTAGACAGATTCTTAGTAAGCCCATGAAAACTATGTATGGAAAGCGTTATTGGCAAGTGCCAATAGGTTCTTAATGATCCCATGGAAACTATGTCCGGAATAAGTTATTGAAAGATATCAATAGGTTCATAGCGATCCCATAAAAAGTATGACATGCGAGATGTTATTGGAGAATCAAATAGGTTCATAGTGACCCCATGAAAACTATGATTAGAAGGTGTTATTGGTAGACACTAATAGGTTTTTAGTGATCCCATGAAAACTATGAAAACAGACAGATAGTCCGTAAGCTTGGAACATGTTATCAGTTTGCCCATGAAAACTAATAGGTTAATAGTGACCCTAGAAACTATAACTTGAGAAAGGTAGTCAGGTGAATGGGGATATGGGAAATCCAAAGCATACATGTTTGCATATTATCATGATACATTTTATTATGTTATGTCTTAACCATTGTGGATGTAGGTGCACAGTATATGGTTATTATAAATTGGGTTGAGATATTAGTGGGGGAAAACCCATTCCGCTAAGCGTCATGGTCTCACTAGATATCTATATGGTTCGAGATGGTAGGTTATTAGTCACACCAGACTTTATGTCTGACTCGAAGTTTTTGTTTTCCCCTTAAACTCTTGGGTGCTCAATTAATTTTGAGTAGTTTGAGAGTTAAGGTTTTCAGGTTCTCCTTTTGACAAATAAACTTTCGGAGACGTGCAGGAGGCAAGCTAGCTATTAGGAGTTTTTTCTTGTGTTTGATTCCGCTGTGTTTTGGATGTAATGGCAAAGTTGTTTCGTGCCTATACTTACTCTGATCAACCAAGGGAGCATCTTCATATGTCGCTCTTGCCGTATTTTGTAATAAATTATAATTTCTCTGAATGGGGCTGGCGTACGAGATTATGTAATGGATCAGAAATGTTATCTGTAATGAAATGAGAAATTTGCTTTAAATTGAGTTTAATTTTTTTCGTATTTATGTATATTTGGTATATCAATGTATCTAACATTACACATTTGATCACCAAGAATAATAACTATGGATTACTACAGCACCCGTAGTGGTTAATTTTGAGCCTCCAAATGGGGGGTGTTACAAGTTTGTATCAGAGCATAGGTTTATGTAAATTTAAAAGAAATTTGAACCTAAAAGATTTTCAAAACATAATCCAAAGAATCAGATAATGAGATTGGGGTTTGGGTTAACGCTATATAAACATACTTGCTTTTGTTATATATATATAAGTACGTTTTCCTCCCTCTCTTAGACAGTTCTTCTGTATCTTACTAAGGTTCGTATGCAGATTTATGAGAAAGGAAGGTATGGAGGCAGCAAACGAAAGAGGAAATCTTGGTGGAGGTAGCACCATAACTAATGGCAATGCTCGACCTAATACTATAAGGAATCCGGGTCGACAGGCAAATGCTAATCCTAACGCAAATGCCAATGTAGGTTATGGAACCCCATAAGTAGATATAGAGATGATGTATCAGTTCTTCGTCAATTTGATGCAAGCTGGAGCAGCTACAGGAGTAGCTGGGGATAATGTTGTGAATGTTGGAGGAGCTAATCCCGGGGCTCTAGTTGGCAATAACTATGCCAAGCTAAGCAGGTATTACACCAGTCTTGGTGGGAAGCCGTTTTTGGGAACAAAAGATGTTGTCGAAGTAGAAAACTGGTTATTGCACTTCGAAAGAATTTTCGTTGACTTGGGATTAGATGATGAGCAGAAGAGGAGACTTGCTTCACAATAGTTGCATGGAGCAGCACTTTATTGGTGGAATAGTATTACTATAGGAGTTCCCGAAGAAGATTTGACTTGGGCAGAATTTTGAAGGAGATTCGAAGAGAGGTTATTGTCTGAAGTTGCCAAGTTAGTATTACTGAGAAAGTTCATGGACTTAGTGCAAGGTGAGATGTCGGTGATTGAGTATGCTACAAAGTTTGATGAGTTGTCTAGGTACGGATATGCTACAATTGACACTACCATTAAAAGGAACGAGAAGTTTATTCGAGGGTTAAGGCCCGAGATTTCCGTGGAGACTATGCCACACATCCATGATCCAAATACAGTTGTAGAGGAGATGGCGATCAGGAATGAAGAGATGCTTTCTACTTATGGGAAGGAGAAGCAGGTTAGAACCTAGGATTCCTAGGCAAGAAGAGGAAATTCTTTAAGAAGAAAGGAGCTCAGAAAGGAGGAGCTGCCAAGAAAGGGAAGACTGATGTAGTTTGCTACAAGTGCGACAAGAAAGGACATTATGCTCATGAATGTCGAACTGGAAAAGGAAAAAAGGTTGCAGATAAGAAAGGAGTGAAGTGCTTCAACTATGACCAGATTGGACATTACAAGAACCAGTGTCCAGAACCAGTCAAAGCGGACAAGGAAAAGGTTTTTGCATTGGAACCTTCTTCTTCTAGACCAACTGCTGCTGGGAAGGGAAAGACTGTGATGGAAGGTGGTTCATAGTATACCAATTAGGGTACTATTTAATACCGGTGCATCGCATTCATTTATATCTCAGTGTTTGGTAGTTAGGTTATGTTTAGAACCCACATACCATGTTATTTCCTTAAGTGTTTCGAATCTGATAGGAGGTATGCAATTCTGGGGATTAGATGTGACCAGTTAGAACTTGAATTGTTAAGTCATAAGTTTGCATGCAATTTGTATGTCTTTGATTTCATAGGCTTCGGGATTGTTTTGGGTATGGATTGGTTAGATAAATATAATGCTACGATATTTTGCCAAGATAAGGAAATATCGCAAAGACATCCCAATAGTCTTGACGAAATTATATACTCAGTGGTGAAGTTAGACTCAAGTGCTCGTGCTTTGCTGAATGCAAAGAAGAGTTGAATCAGGTTTTGGTAGCAAGAGAGTTGCAGATGTTTTTGAGCCAGTCACAGGATTACCACTGAAGTGAGCTATTGAGTTTCAGATAAATCTTGTGCCAGGAGCAGAACCTATAAGTAGACCACCTAGTAGGATGACACTTACCGAGATGAAGGAATTGAAGGTGCAGCTAGTGGATTTAGAAGAAAGAATTTTATTAGACCAAGCAGTTCGCCTTGAGGAGCGGCCGTGGTGTTCGTGAAGAAACCGGATGGGTCGTTAAGGATGTGTATTGACTATCGTAAGTTGAACGAGAAGACAATCAAGAATAAGTATTTTTTGTCCAGAAATGATAATTTATTTGATCAGTTGAGTGGAGCCAGAGTATTTTACCAATTGTATTTGGCGATAGGTTTCCATCAGCTAAGAGTGGTAGAGGATAGTATTCCTTTGATGGTGTTTAGGACTAGATATGGATCATAAGAATAAATAGTGATGCCGTTTGGTGTAACTAATGCTCCAGCATTCTTCGTGGACTTGATGAATAGAATCTTTCGAGAACATTTGGATAGATTCATGTTAGTATTCATAAACAACATTTTGATATACTCTAATGATGAAAGAGAGCATGAAGTTCATCTTAGAATGGTGCTTGAGACGGTGAAACAACATCAACTGAAGGCAAAGTTTGCTAAGTGTCACTTTTGGAATAAATAAGTGAAATTTTTTAGTCATGTAGTCCCAGAGAAAGGGTTGTCAGTAGATCTAGCTAAGATCGAGGCAGTTAATAATTGAAAGAGACCCGAGACATTGACCGAGATTTAAAAAAAAATTGGACTCACTGGCTATTACCAGAGATTCATTAAGGATTTCTCGTGGATAGTAGTGCCTTTGACTAAGCTAACCGTGAAGGACGTGAAGTTTATTTGGTCTGACAAATGTGAGAAAGCATTCCTTAAGTTAAAGAATTTGTTGACCAACGTGCCTGTATTAGTGTTTTCAGGTGGGAGTCAAGAATTAGTAGTGTATACCGATGCATGTGGAACCGGATTAGGGACTGTGTTGATGTAGAAACGTAAAGTTATTGCCTACGCTTGACGATATCTTAGACCACATGAAGTGAGATATCCTACTCATGATCTAGAGTTGGCGGCGGTGATCTTCGCACTGAAAGTATGGAGACATTATCTCTTAGGGGAGATATTTGAGTTAGACACAAATCATGTCCTTAAGATGTGTATTCTTTCAGAAGGAGTTGAACATGGGACAGCAGCGGTGGTTGGAGTTTTTAGTAGCTTATGATTTTGGTATAGGTTATAAACCTGGAAAAGAAAATAAAGTAGCGGATGCACTTAGCAGACAACATCAAAATGTGGTGTTAGCTATATTAATAGAATGGAAGAGCCTAGATGCTTTGACTACTTGTAGTGCGCAGTTAAGATCGACTGCTAGTTCTGGTCAGAGCACTGTCATGTTATCCTGCTTGGAAGTTCGACTAATACTCATCGAAAGGATTGATTCTAAGCAGAAAGAGGATTTTCTGTTAGCCGAGAAGATTAAAAGGCTTGAGGCTGGATTGGAGATTGACGATCTAAAAGATTTTAGTCTTGACCAAAGGGGATGGTTGAGAAAGAAAGGATGATTGTGTGTTTCGAATGTTGGGGACTTAAGGAGAGAAGTTCTTATGGAATGTCATCGATCAAAATTTACGATTCTTCCTGGGGGAACCAAGATGTATCAAGACATAAAGAGGAGTTTCTACTGGGAAGGTATAAAGAAAGATGTTGGCTTGTGGGTAAAGCAGTGTGTAAATTGTCAACAAGTGAAGGCCGAACATCAGAAGCCGAGTGGGTTGGTTCAACCTTTGGTGGTACCAGTTTGGAAATGGGATTAAATATCCATGGATTTTATAGATGGGTTGCCAAGGTCGAATCAAGGAAATGAAAGTATATGACTCATAGTGGACAGGTTGACCGAGAGTGCTCATTTCATTCCAGTTAAGTCAACCAGGACAACACCTTTTTTAGCTAAATTATTTATGAAGAACATAGTTAGACTGCATGGAAATCCTAGTAGTATAGTAAGTGACATAAATTCCTTATTTACTAGCGAGTTTTGGAAGAGTCTATAGAAGACTTTAGGTACCAAGCTCAAGATGAGTACCGCTTACCATCCGTAGGCAGATGGACAGACAAAGAGAGTCAATAAGGTACTCGAGGATTTGTTAAGAGCTTGTGTGCAAGATTTTGGTGGATCATAGGAAGATTACCTATACTTAGTTAAGTTTTCGTATAATAACAGTTATCAGACTAGTATAGGAATGGCGCCTTTCGAAGCTTTGTATGGAAGGCCATGCAAGTCACCAGCATGTTGGTTGGAAACTGGAGATAGATTAGTTTTAGGTCCAGATCTGGTAAGAGAGGCAACATAGAATATTTAGTTGATTCGAGGTAGGATGAAGGAAGCTCAGTCTAGACAAAAGAGTTACGCAGATAAGAGGTGTACAGATTTAGAGTTCTCTATTAGAGATAGCGTTTTCATTAAAGTATCATCGATGAAGGGTGTGGTACGATTTGGAAAGTCAGGAAAACTGGCACCGAAATATGTTGGATTGTTCCCAGTTATAGATAGGATCGGAATGCTCTCATACAGAGTAGAGTTGCTGAGCAGTTTGGCAGGTGTCCATAATGTGTTTCATGTGTCTCATCTTCATAAGTATATGCATGATCCCGAACTACTATTCCTCCGACTGCATTGGAAGACATAATAGTAGAACCAGATCTGACCTTTGTTAGGCAACCAGTTCGGGTTGTAGCAAGAGATGAGAAGAGGTTAAGAAACAAGACAGTCAAGTTGGTGAAAGTTCAATGGAGCGACAACGAGAAGGACTGTACTTAAAAGATAGAAAACACGATCATAGATACTTATGTTGATCGGCTTTAAGGATATGTTCTATATTTACTTTATATGAACTATTTGCTAATTAATTAGGAGATGTTATAAATGATTGCTATGCTTGGTATTTTGTCCTTGCTGAATTTCGAGGATGAAATTATTTAAGGAGGGGAGCCAATAATACCCCTAATTTTTAAATAGCATTATTCAGGAGATTTAATTAAATAAATTAAATAGAATAATGTAGAGATTAGAGTGATAAAAGAATTGAAATCTGAGAACTAATTAGGGTCATGCCTTTCTAAACGAATATATACATGAATTATAAATTAGAGGTTTAAGAGAATAAGGCAAGGGTAAAAAGGGAATAGCCGTATACCATAACACCTAAACCCTTACCTCATTCTCATTCACATTTTCATAAACTAAAAACACAAACAAAGGAGAAACAAGACCAGCCATAACCCTAGGAGAAGCGGAGCTCAAAATCAATTAGAGGCTAAGATTCAAGCTGGGAAGATTAAAGTGAAGAACAAATCTCAAGTTCCTTAAATTCGATTTTAAGGTTTAAAACCGTTTGGATGGATGGATGATGATATGTTTTGATTATATGACATGTTATAATTCAAAAATGGTTTTTTGTGGGATAATATAATTCAATTTTAAGGTTATAATCATGCAAATTGATTTTCGAATGCCATGATGTTTGAATATGTTATGTAGGACATTATTTTGGAGTTGGGTTTAAATTCTCATAATATTCCAAGCTATGGATAAATTATTATTAATTTTGAATGGAAGGAATAGAGATTATTAAGTTTAAATTATTTAGGGCAATTATATAATGACTTCAGGTCTAAAATTTATATATGTTAGAAAACATATTAAAAGTGAATTCTTGTGATTTTTAGGGAATTTTGTTAAGTATTTTACTATGCTTATAAAATTATTTAAGTTAAGGGATTTAAATGTTTTATACGTTTTATCAAGGGGAAGGGCTTATTTGCTTAAAATGTTTTAAATTGTTAATTGTGAATTCGGCAGCCTTTTTAGAAAAAGGATTTTGGTAAAGAAATGGCAAACAATCGCATTTTGGCAAATTAGGGAAGTTAGGTGAAAAGAAATTACTTTGAAAGGCATAAAATCAATTTTGTTACTAATTACAAATTTGCCACTTACTTTGCTTGCTTCTGTCACCATGCTCAGCAGGCCTTTCGAACTTGTTCGAAACCAATGCACATGGTATCAAGCAATTGGTACATAGTGTATTATAGAAAGGCAGAAGGGTCTGTGTCGAAGGAATGCTTTCGAAGGGGTTGAAGTCGCTTTTATAAGCTTTCGAATCCATCAACTTTTCTTTGCTTTTAGAAAGGATCTTTCGAAAGAGTTGCCACTTATTTTCGTTTCTAAAGAAGCTTTCGAAAGAGTTGCCATATTTTTAACTCATTCGATATGTAGCTTCCGCATTCATACCTTTCGAATTGGTTAAAGGCCGCTTTCCTTTATAGCCTTGTAACAATGAGTTCGAAAGGTAGGCTTTCATTTTATTAACATTGAAGCCTTCTTCCCAATGCTTTCGAAAGGGTCCTTTTAGTTGCTTTTATAAAAGGTTTTGGAGGCAATGTTTTCGAAAGATGGTTTTGTAGCTATCCTCTTCCCCAATTCTTTTTCTTAAAATTAATGCTTTCGAAAGAAAAGCTTTCGCTTTTGTTCTGTTTGGCCCAGTAGTTATATTTAATGTTAAACCCAATGATTTCAAAAGAGATACTTTCAAATGGTTTAGAAGTCATGCTTCCATAAATTCTACTTGAACTAAATGCCTTTGAAAGGTAAGTTTTAAGTGTTTTGAAAGGTATATCTTTAAGTATTCCGAAAGGAAGGTTTCAATGCTTTCGAAAGGTATGTTTCAATGGTTTCGAAAGAGAAGGTCTAAGTTTATAAGTAACGCTTTCGAAAGGGAGAGTAACAGAGGGTAACTCATGATGTCACAATGATTCGAAGGATCTAGTCGAAAGCCTTAGTTTTCAAAAAAGAAACCCTATCTCATTTTTTTAGGGTAAAAACCCATGGCAATATGGAAGAGTTTTAAATTGGCATTTAACTTTGGAATTTTGAAGAAGCTTCTTTGCTAAAGATAGAGGGTTAAGGGTATTAACCATATTTTTTTATAAAAATGATTACAAGGAATTAAATCATACATGTTTATATTATTATATTTTGATCAGTTATCATGTATGCTTTTGTAAACATATTCACTCCATAATTAACCCATAACTACATTTTGGGGTGTTAAGGGCAGAATAACTAGCTAGGTTGATCTAGTAGTGAATATACATTGAGTTAACTCCTATTTTAGTAGAATTGCATCCAGGAGGTCAGACAGACTATAATATAGGATGCCCAAAGACCGATCAAAGGATATTGGTTTAGACAGGTTCTTAGTAAGCCCATGAAAACAACATATGGAAAGTGTTATTGGTAGGGGCCAATAGGTTCTTAGTGATCCAATGAAAACTATGTCCGGAATAAGTTATTGAAAGAGATCAATAGATCATAATGATCCCATAAAAACTATGACATGAGAGATGTTATTAGAGAATCCAATAGGTTCATAGTGACCCATGAAAACTATTATTAGAAGGTGTTATTGGTAGACACCAATACATTCTTAGTGATCCCATGAAAAATGTGAAACGGACAGATAGTCTGTAAGCTTGGAATAGGTTATTAGTTTGCCCATGAAAACTAATAGGTTAAAGTGGCCCTAGAAACTATAATTTGAGACAAGTAATCAGGTGAATGGGAAATCTAGAGCATATTGCACGTTTTCATATTATCATGATACATTTTATTATGTTATGTCTTAACCATTGTGGATGTAGGTTCACAATATATGATTATTATAAATTGGGTTGAGATACTAGTGAGGGGAAAACCCATTCCACTAAGCGGCATGGTCCCACTAGATGTCTATATGGTTTGAGATGGTAGGTTATTATTCACACCAGACTTTATGTCTGACTCGAAGTTTATGTTTTCCCCTTAAACTCTCGGGTGCTCAATTAATTTTGAGTAGTTTGAGAGTTATGGTTTTCAGGTTCTCCTTTAGACGAATAAGCTTCTGGAGACGTGCATGAGGCAAGCTAGCTATTAGGAGCTTTTTCTTCTGTTTGATTTCATTGTGTTTTGGATGTAATGACAAAGTTGTTTAGTGTCTATATTTAGACTCAGATCAACCAAAGAGGCACCTTCATATATTTCTCTTGGTATATTTTGTGATAAATTGTAATTTCTCTAAATGAGGCTTATGTATGGGATTATGTAATGAACTAGAAATGCTATGTGCAATGAAATGAGAAAATTGCTTCAAATTGAAATTTTTTTTTCATATTCATGTGTTTCTGGTATATCAATGTATCTTACCTCATTTGGTCATCTAGAATTATTAACTATGAATGACTGCAGCATCCGTAGAAGTTTGTGTTAGGCCTCCAAATGGGGGGTTGTTACATTTTGCTACAATTTTTACTATTATTTTTGCACTCATGTAGAATTTCATGCAAATATAGGATGCTTGCATACATGCCTATGTGTTAAGATCTTGAATTCATGCTAGGACTGAGCTCACCTATAGTATGTTTGCATACATATTCATATTACATTTGTGGATGAGAAGATTGTTGTCTAGATAACTTGGTTATATAATGTGGATGTTGAGTGCACGTTACACATATGTCACTTAGGGATTTCAGGGACGAAATCCTTTTAAGGGGGAGAATATAACACCTTGTAAAGTTAATAGGAAATTAACTAATTAATAATAGGGCTAAAAATGGAAATTTTGTAAATGTCGGAATTTGATCACGAAAGTTACACTATTGCATTTGTGGTGATTTCGTGATCAACTTTCATATATAAAGTTTTGTAATCGGAGCTCAAACGGTTATTGTGACGGCGACTAGGGTTTTGTTAAGTGCGAACGAACTAAACTTTATTATTTAAAACCGATTTAAATCCGACAATTCCTGTGTCTTCTAACCTGTATAAATAAGAGGCTAGCCCGCTCACTTTTATTCACAAATTATTTGGGAACACTAGCAAGGCTCTGTTAGTCTTCTTCCTTAACTAGTTTTAGGAATACAAATTCAAGGGAAAAAGGTAATAGGTTGATAAATATATATTTTCTTTTCCTTCTATTCCTCTCTAATCCCATAATTTTTAATCTAATTTATATACGATCCAATAGTTGTATATTTCAAAATGAAGAAGACTGAAGGAGAGATTTGTAACATCCCCTATTCTGAGGCCTAAAAATAAGCACTACTGATGTTGTAGTCATTAATAGTATTATTCTCCGATGACAAAATGATATCAGTTGATAGTATGATCAACATCAGAAGCACAGGAATATGAAAAAAAAATCAAAACACAGATTTCATTAATTAATTTCCATATTCATTACATAATCACAAATGTTGTCCAGGTTCTGATAAATATAATTATTACAAAATACGCCAAGAGTGACATAAGAAGATGCCCCTTGGTTGATCAGAATTTACAACTAGACAGATACAACTTCTGCCATTACATACATTCAAACAGAATGAAGACAACACATCAGACATAAATAGAATCCTAAATAGCTAGCTTTGCCTCTTACATGACCCTGGAAGCTTTATCCGCCATGCCTAAAAACTTGGAAACCTTACTCTCGATCTACTCAAATGAGCACCCAAGATTTAAAAGGGAAAAACAAAAACTTCGGGTTAGATAAAAAGTATGGTTTGAATAATAATATGCCATCTCGATAATAGATATCTAGTGAGACCACACCGCTGTGCGGAATGGGTTTTCCCCTCACTAGTATCCTCTTATAATATATAAATCGCAATCATGCTCTTGCATTCACAATGGTTAAATAAACATAAACAATCATATGCATGCATGCTAAATGGGTAAACTGACCAATCCGTATCAATTAATTGAGACTATCTCTACTTCATAATTTTTCTAGGGTTACTACAAACCTATATGGCTGACTCGGATCTACCAGATATACCAAAATTCTCTAACTCATCGTTAGAAAGAAACTGGACTGTCCCTCCAAGTATAATCATCTTTGTGTTAACCTGACTATCTATCAATCTCGTAGTTTTGTTAGGCTCACTATGAACCTAATGGTTTTACAGGCCAACCTATAACATATATAAGTTATAGATTCCTTCCTGTGTGTAAACCTGCTTTTGGTTTTACCCTTAATAAAGTCTACGCACTGGAATTGTGGACTAATATCAACTAGGGGCTAATAGTTGAAGCATAGGGTACTAACCTGCACTAGTCTCGTTATCTGGTTCTTTATTCTATAATCCTAGAGTCAATTTATCCTATCACAATTTATCTAATGGTGATAAGAAAAATACTCGTAAAATTCTAGGCTAAATACCCTTTTTATTTCCATGAAAACACAATTCTTTATTAATGATTTAACCCTTGAAATCATACTGAAAAGAAGGAAATTATAGCCGTTTACTTTATCTAAAATTTTATACCAAGGTACATATGCTTTTATAAAATAGGTTTCATTAATTTTAATATCACTACGAGGTTATCACACCTCTAAAACCCTTAGGCTATAAAGCCATATAATAAAACCATTTAAATCGATAAAGTGTGGCATTAATATTGCCAGCATGGCTTATCGTGTTAGAACCTCCAATTTATGTTTCAATGATAACAACTATACAATCATATACATATATAGACCTTATCAAGATTGCAGACATATGCTATAAGAAGACACCATGTTCGAAGATATTGAGACTCAAAGAGAAACAAAGATTCATTGATCATACTGCAACTAGTAAGGTTATTCTACTGTAAAAAAGTCATATATAAAATATTGTTAAGGTCTCCTTGAGTATATATGCATACACGATCACACATAATTTCATATACATAAAAAGTAAGGTGAAAAAACTGTTTTTACACCTGTAACAACCCGCATATTTTACGATTGTATATTTAAATATAGCATCGTTGGTCGGATTAATGTCCGAAATGTTACTTTTTGTAAACAGTCGAATTGGGACTCGAGACCACTTCCATTGAGTCCAAAATGGTGTTTACAACTTTTTTGAGTATAAACATCGATATGTTTGGAGTTGACTGGAATTTTGCTATTTTTCTATTTTAGGCTTTGGGTTTGGGTTTTAGCCCACTAACCCAACATAATACCCTAACTCCACCCCACTCCTCTTCATTCATTCATTCCATTTCCTAACACTTTCAAGCTAAAGAAAAATGAGGGAAAGAATGGGAAATTAGAATTCCTAAACCCTAGATTATTAGGAAATTCAAGATTCAAGTTCTAAAATCAAAGAGAAGCTTAGGTAATCATCCTCTTCATCTTCTCCATCTCAATCTCTCTCCAATTTCAGAAATTTCCTATAACCTAACTTAGGAAATATTTGCTTATGATCTTAGATTGGAGCTTCTAGAGTTGAAGTTGAAGAGTAGTTGGCCTTTCCTTTGTTTTAGAGCTTCTCATTCGTGTTTTTAGGTTTAAAGATGAGTTTTTGAACTCACATCTACGTCTATAACTCTCATTGTTGTTAGGTATAAATTCCTAACATTTACTCATGTTCATTTGCTTTTGATTTGAATTGATTTGGTGAATTTTCCAATTTTTGGTTTTGAAGTCCAATTTTATGAAAATCCTACTATGGATGTTTGGACATGATATTTGGGGTGTATCGAAGAGCCTATAAGCTGGGTTGTCGCTTGGCATAAATCCATAGTCTTCGTTGCTCGTCCGATCGCTCCCGAATCCTTTTGGCCATCATGGCCTAGGCAAACTGTTGCCCAAACAAGATGACCAGACGTCTGGTTATCAAGTCCAGACGTCTGGTTATGGACCCTGGAGAAAAAAAAAGAACGCAGAAAAAAAGGCAGAAACTAGAACCAGACGTCTGGTCCAAACCAACCAGACGTCTGGGAAGTCCATCAGACGTTTGGGAAAGTCTACCAAACGTTTGGAAGGTTTCTGAAAATTTCCAGAACCTAAATCCAGACGTCCGGATTCTAAACCAGGCATCTGGAACTGTTCATTTTGCCTATTTTGGCTATTTTTTTAGTGGATTTCCAATTTTAATCGATTTTTGTTGATCTGGTTAGTTGTTATCACTTATTATCGACTTTGATGACTTCTTTCTTTGGATTTTTGAGAATATCCATTTGATGGATTCACACTTCTTATTGATCAATGATGATCATTTTATGATTTAGACTAGCGATGTGCGATGTCTCTTCATCCGCGTGGGGGACTATACCCCGTTCTGTTGAGCTTCGTCTCATTTTTATAGGTTAGCGACCTATGGGTTTTATGGAGTTCGGTTCATCGGGCGTAACGTTGTACTACGTCGTTGTTCTGGATTATTTGAGTTTCAGGTTCATCGAGCGTAACGCTGCACTACGTCGTTGTTCTAGAATTATTGGAGTTTCAGGTTCATCGGGCGTAACGATGTACTACGTCGTTGTTCCGGAATTATTGGAGTTTCAGGTTCATCGGGCGTAACGATGTACTACGTCGTTGTTCTGGATTATTTGAGTTTCAGGTTCCTCGGGCGTTTCACTGTACTACGTCAAGGCACCGACGCTATGGTTAGCGACCATGGGATAGAGACCTGTTTGTGATACACGTGTTGGTGAGTTTTCATGCTCCCGTTTGTGATAGGCCTTCCCCTTTTTGTGATTTCTGGATTTCTAGTTGATGATTTCTAGAATTTGTGTTTCACCGATTTTTGCGATTGACATTGATATGTTTTGTCAATATTCGTGTTTTTGTGAATAATTTAAAGAATATGACATTATTTTTAGTGTTCGAGAATATTTGAGATATTGTATGATTTTTATTGTTATTTGATGTATACTTGTCACCGTATGGCATTATTGTTATCATATGCTTTTTGTGATATCTCTTATCCTATCTCATTTAATCTGATATTTATAGCTAGACTGATCTGTTTATTATTTTCTTCTTAAATAATACTCTGGTCAGACCGAGGTATTTCAGGTGCTTCTACTTGACTTCTTATCAAGGTCCGTCACCTGACTTTTGGCTAACTACTTTAGCTTAGTAGTTTTTTTTATTATACATTTGAGATAGAGATTCCTTGATGTATACATATTCTTTTGTCTAGCACTTGTATCTATTCTTTTGTGATGTAGTGGATCTAGTTTGACCACTATTTCGATGTACACTTTTATGTGTTATATTCATACCTGTTTCCGCCTTTGTGATATGAATATCTGTGACTGATTTGTGTTATGTTTATTTCTATATTTGTTTCCGAAGCCCACATAGCCACTGCGTGGTAGTTTTGAGTTTGTATTTGATATGTCGGATTTCCTCTAGAAATGAAATGTAAGTTATATTATCTGACATATCGGTACTCACACAAAGCAATTACACAGATGGTCGCTCCTCAACAGCCTTATTCTTCGTACTAGTCGACGGCGTTACCCCGTAGTGTCCTTGGCTAGTGTGAGTATAGAGGTGGGGTGTCACAACACCTCATAGACGTCCGAGATAAAATCACAGACGTCTGTGACAATTCTCGGGTTAAAATTTAAACAAGTCACGGATGTCTAAGGATTTTACTACAGACATTTGCCATGGGAAAAAACTGTCCATTCTAAAAGGACACTTCTGTTTTGGAAAGGAAATCACCTTTCAACGAAAGGTTGTAGCCATTAAAATGAATAGGCTTTCTCAAATAGTAACAACTCTTCATCTGCACCTTTTTGAATCTATAAATATCACTTTGATTGAGAAGTAGAGATTATCTAACTTGAATTAATCTATTCTTTACTCTCTTGATTTCTAAACACTCTCTTGCATATACATTGTTCACATACTCTCAATCTATTATAACCAAAATAGAATTTTGGTTAAATCACTTCCTACAACTCAAAGCATTCATAGTCATATACTCAAAAGGAGATCATAGGAACATTACTATAAGTCAAAAACTATTTTATTTGGAACACAAATTGTTAGAGATACTTTTGTATTAGCCCTTCGGGCGAAGTGAGGGTAATTTGTTTAAATGAAATACCGAAGGGGAGCTTCGGGAGTGGACGTAGGACGGGAGGTCCGAACCAGTATAATACCTCTGGTTTGCACGTTTTTTATACTTTATTATTTATTGTGTACTATTGCATTAACTTATACACTTGTATATTATACACAAGTTAGATAATATACGATCCACAAGAATTTTTTTCAATTGGTATCAGAGAAAGGTCATTGTAATCTATAGGAACACGTAATTGAAATCATTAAAATGGCAAGTACACTTCAAGAAGGTCAATCAACTGCTCGCCTCCACTATTTACTTGTTCTAATTATGCTTAATGGTCAACACGCATGCGGATTTTCATGGAAGCAAATGGATTAGAAAAATGGCTAGCAACTCAAAATAAATATGAAGCACCCGACACTGGTATTGGCACATGGATTGATGCACAAAAGCAAAGGCATCTAACAATGGCAAAGCTATGAATGTTTTATTTTTCTCACTTGATAGAAATGAAGTTTCATGGTCATGCTTTGCACTACTGCTTATGATATATGGCATACATTACAACTTATCCAAGAATGCACAAACAAAGTTAAGCAAACAAAAATTTCTATTCTACAAAATCAATTTTCATCTTTTAAAATGAAATCAAATGAGTCAATTATTGACATGTATGCTAGATTTCAAACTATACAAAACGATCTTATGACACTAGGAGTTAAATTCACTGATTTTGATTTAGTCACGCAAATTTTGAACTCTTGTACAAACGAATGGGAAAGAAAAGTTTTAGCCATCGAAGAAGCTAACAATCTTTCCCAACTCAAAGTCGAAGAGTTAATAGGAAATCCGATGCCGTATGAAGCTAATTTACAGGCAAGAAAAGAACAAAATCAAGAAAGGAAAAACATCGCATTTCAGGCAAGTAATGACAACTCCGCTTGGAAGAAGATGAGATTGTTTTCATAGCCAAAAATTGCAACAAGTTCAAAAAGAGGACGAAATTTCAAAACAACAGCAACACAAATTCCTTAAATCAAACATCAATGAAGTGCTTCGGTGTGATAAATTTGGCCATATGAAGAAAGACTGTCTACTACTCAACAATGATAAAAAGAAAAAAAAATTGAAAATTTCACGAAAAAGAGAACGACATTTCAAGTAATTTGGGATGACTTCGACTCTTAATCATCATCTGATAGCGACAATGACTCAGAACAAGCAAATGTTTGCTTCATGGCTAGCACAAATAAGGTATATCCTGAATTAACTTATGATGAAATTCTTGAAATTGGTATAGAATTAAATGACAATTATAAAGAATTAAAAAAATTAATTAAAGAAAATGTAGGAAAATTAAATAGAGTTGAATTAGAAATTGGATTGTAAAAGATGAGAAAACTATTTTAGAAGAAGAATTAGAATTAGCACAACAAGAATGTAGAAAATTATCATCTCAAAATGCTATTTTAACACATGATATAGAGAATAACGAAATAGATAATTATAACCTTGAAAAAGAAAAGTATGAACTAAAACAAAATTTAGAATTAGCTAATATAGAAATTTTCGATCTGAAAAATAAATTAGATAAAATTATTAATAATGTTTCAAAATTTAATAACGGACAGAAAAATCTAGATAAATTCATAAAGATTTCAAAACCATCAGGAAATAGGAAGGGACTAGGATTTAACGGAAAAATTCATAAGCATTCTAGAAATAATCTTGTTTATAATAATAATCAAGAAGTATAGTACATTATATACAAATTTTAGAAAAACAAAATCTAAATATAAAAATAAGGAAACAAAAATGATTAAAATATGGATTCCTAAAACAAATAACAAATTGATTTGACAAAAACACATAGATGTATATCTAAAAGATACAGTTCATAATGAAAATTACATCTCTAAAGGTTCCAAACCTTCATGGGTATGACTACCTTCTCCTACTAACACATAGGACCCTAACGGAGAAATTGGGTACCAATTATTTTTTTTTAATTATTTTGCAGGCACCCAAAAACAAAATTAATAATACGGAGAAATGGATACTCGACAGTGGATGCTCCAAACATATGATGGGGAATTCACACATGCTATCAAACATCACTTACATGGAAGGTGGCACGATCACTTTTAGGGATAATTCCAAAGGATATGTTATCGGAATTGGAAACGTCATCAATATCGGTATATCTACTTCTCCTATTATTTCAAATGTTTCATTAGTTAGAAACTTAAAAAATAATTTACTTAGTATAAGCCAATGATGCGATAAGGGGTTTAGAATCGATTTTGAAAAAGATAAATGCAATATCTTTGTTCAAAATAAAATTTTAATTTTTGAAGGAACAAGAAAACGAAATATTTATATTCTAAACGTGAATATTAATCATAATAATGATTTATGCTTAACCGCAAATCATGATGATCCATGGATATGGCATAAAAGATTTTGTCACATAAATTTTAAATATATAAACAAATTAGCTAAAAACAATTTGGTTAGAGGATTACCCAAAATAAATTTCAAAGTTAAAAATCTGTGCGATGCATGTCAACTTGGAAAATTAACGAAAACTCATTTAAATTTAAAAAGGAATTTTTTTACTAAACAACCTCTTGAATTACTTTATTTGGACTTATTTGGTTCAACTCAAGTACGTTTAATAAATCACAATAAATATGTCTTTGTAATTGTAGATGATTTTTCAAGATATACTTGGATGCTTTTTTAAAACATAAAAGTGATACATTCAAAATGTTTACAATTTTTGCTAAACGAATTAAGACTCTAATGGATTTAAAAATAAAAAGTATAAGAAGTGATCACGGTGGAGAATTTGAAAATTAATTATTTACAAACTTTTGTAATAAAAAGGGAATTACTCATAATTTTTCATTTCCACGAACATCACAACAAAATGGAGTAGTTGAAAGAAAAAATTGCACTTGCAAGAATGTGCTCGAACTCTCCTAAATGGCAGTGGCTTACCAAAATAATTTTGGGCCGAAGCGGTTGCTACTGCATGTTACGTATTAAATCGTGTAACTCTTAGACCTATGACTAAAAATACATGTTATGAAATGTTCTACAAAAAGAAACCAAAAGTATCATATTTTCGAATATTTGGATCAAAATTCTTTATTCTAAATACAAAAGATAATCTTGGTAAATTCGATTCAAAAGCTGATGATGGAATTTTTGTTGGATATTTCGATCAAAGTAAAGCTTACAGAATTTTTAACAAACGAACAAATGTTATAGAGGAAATTCTTCATGTCTCATTTGATGAAAACTTTAAAAATATAAATAAAAACGATGAAGAAATTTTTGACACTAATCAAAATAAAGCTATTGAAATTATGATTGAAAATAATAATGATAATCAAAATAACAGTGATTTGAAATCACCACCCTGTATTTTAAAAGATCATCCTATTTATAACATAATTGGAAATCTGGATAACAAAGTTTCGACTAGAAGACAAATAAATCAAATGAGTAATGTAGCATTTATGTAATACCCCAAAATTTTGTGAAAAATCATTTTTATAAAATGATTTAATTTTTGAAATATTTAGATTTAAATATGGTGAAATTTTTGGGAATAAATAGTGTGCAAGGATATGTGGGCACATGCACACTGGAAATGGTACAAGGAAAAGATTCAAAAATTTCTGGGAAAAAAAATGATGATAATAAAATAAATAAACTGAGCAAGGAAGCATTTCAAATGTGATTTTGAAATGTAGATTATTAATCAAATTAAAGATGTTTTTTTTATGCATGAAAATTAAATATTCCCAGTAAAAATTGAATATGTGCACATGGTGAGATTAGAAATATATTTGTATACTGAAATTAAAAATATAAAACATATGTGTATAGATATTTTCAGTAAAGCAAAAAAAAATCAAATAAAATATGTACACTTATGCACCTGTATATTTTCTGAGAGCAGAAAGTGTTAAAGCAAAACAATAAAAAGGAAACATTAAAATGACATGAAATGTAATACAAGTCAATATGCTTGTGTAGGCAAAAATAGCAAAGGGGATTCTCAGAAATAATTAAAATATAAAATATGGTAGTCACACTTTTAACATGACTAGGTGAGTGGCCATTTTCTAAAAAAGTAAAGAAAATAAAATGCAGCCTTTAATTGGTTAACATGGCCGGGGGTAATTAGGGATAAAAATGAGAAAATGAAAACACACAATGCATGATGCTAGCCAGGACAGAAATGGAATTTTGTTTTAACGAAACCCTAGTGGAAAAATGCATATAAATAGGCAGTTTTAGCCAGTAAAATTATCTCTACCCCGAGCTGCACAAAAATAAGAAAGGAAGAAAAATATTGGAAGGAAGGAGAAAACACACATACAAGGGTTTTCAGAATCAATAAGAAGAAATACTTAGGTGAGTAACCTCACTGAGTTCATGGCATTAAGACCTGAGATGAGGCAGCCACTTTTTATATTGCCATTTATATATTGCTGGTTTTGATGTATATGATTTCATCAATGCTTTTTGGATGTCTTATTTTAAATCTGATATGATTTAATATGGATGTTTTTGGTGATCTTTGATTTGTTGAGACATTTGTCTTTGGATGTGTATCATACTGTTTTATTTTTACTCAAAAATGTTAAAGTCCAGAATCTTAAAATTATATAGAGAATACTCTCAACTGTTATAGATCTATGGCATGGAAACTTTACTAAAGAAAAATGTTGGGAGCTGCATTATACTTGGTATAAGTGCCGAGGCTTGAGAAGAAAGATGTTAAGGGTGCAATAGAAATTTTCTAAGTGCTAAGCCCTTAATCAAATCAAAAAAAAAGAAGCTCATAAGCTAAAATTATGATTGAACCAGATCATGAATCTGAATCAATCATAAAGGCTTGCAGATCAATATAATAAGAACATGCCATGCCTCTTTTACAGTTGAAAATATTCTTATATTTTACCGAGATCAAGACATATTGACTCCATTTAGGAAATAATTGTCTGCTTATTTCTGAGGAGAATTATGCTAGGAAAGATTATGGATGTTTCCATGTTTGCAGTGACATGTTCACTTAGCATATTTGATGATAGGATTTAAGTCAATACACTAGTAAATAAACTAGGGAAGGGAAGGCCAAGAAAGCTGCTGGAATGCTTGTCATATTTGAAGTATGCAACTTGGCACATGGTTTGTTTAAGCCCTGAGATCTTTGTGCAATGATGTGAATTAGTTCATTGCAATGTGTCCCTGTGATTCCTTAATAGCAGATGAGGCAGGAATTTAAATTGAATTATACAACCTGTAAATGAAGAAATAGGAATATGAATATTTCTTAGGTTGGTTGGTATGGAACCATGATGGTTCCAGTGAATGCAAATGTTGCAAATAGATAATTATGTTTGCATGATTATGTATGCAAGTGTAAGAATGATAGATGAATATATCATACCTGAATCAACTTATTTATACCATGTTAAAGTAATTGATTGCAGAAACTTGCTTAAATAACAAGTTAGTACTCTTACATTCTCTGTTGCTTAATATCATGAATATTTTGATGTTGCTCATACCAGATCATAGATCTGACCCTTATTTGCTCATAACATATGGGGGTGTCTCACTTTAAAATGAGGCAGCCTCTAATGTTCTTGTAGGGAGTACTAAGCTTTAGTAGAAAGTGAAGTTGTGATTGATGGAAAAGAATTGAGTGAACATGCCTGCTAGTTTTTTTAAGAGTTTAAGATGATGTTATTTGCATGTATTCGTGAGATAGTTGAGTTTGATTCTGATGCTATGTAATGGATTCTATTATGATTAGATGGACTAGTTGTATCATGTTAAATATTGTTATGCACTAAGGTTTAAAATCTAAAAGAAATATCTGAGTTGAGAACAAGAAAATGATCTTAAGTATTGATATGGATGCCTGGAAAAGAAATATGCATATGTAGGTGAGCTACTGTTTTGCATAATTTATATTATGCAATAGCTAATCTTGAGCCATAGCAGAGCACTGAGTTTTAGAATAAAAATCTGGATTTAGCTAGAAGTAAACTTATAAGGATTTTAGTTTCTTTTACTGAAATGCTTTATAAATAAGTTTAAGTCCATTTCTGAATTGTATTGAGAAAAGTAAAATGTTTTTAAAAGCTTCAGATAGAATGCAATGAATGGTATCACCATTGCTTTGAACTAGTGTGAAGCAGACACAAGATACATGAGTTAACCAGCTTCAAATGAATGAAGTATTGGTTGATCATGTTAGATTGTATTTTGAAAATAAAAATGCATTTCAAAAGCTTAGTTCATTTAGCAATTGTTTCACCACAATCATCTTTAAAAAGGCTAAGACAGATAAGTAATGTAAACTGGTTTGAACAAACCAAACCTGGCAACACCCCATATACTTTGAAGTTTAGAACCTTGTCATAGTAATTCATATGTAAAGGATAAATCTACAGCGTGATATCTAGGTTAAGATTGTAACAGACAAGTTGTATAAATTGAATCAAGATAAGAAGGGTTTAAAGAAAGTGTATAAGTGGAAAATGATAAGTGAATATATCATTTTTGGCCTTAGCCAAATATCAATACCTTTGATCCATGATCTGAAATAAAAATCTCAAGAATCTTGAAATTTAACTGTCATGGTAAATTGATATTAAAAACTATCAATTAGAATGAGCAAGTTCATATAAATTAAATATGCATAGGATTTACTGAATTATTACAAATATTCAAAAGTATATAGTAATTAACTTTAGGCAGAATTGCTCAAATCCAAATCAAACAGTATACCCTTGTTTAACAAAGCAAAAAAAAATATACTCTGAATTTAAACAAGAGAAACACACACATCTTCATATGTATGTGTATATTATTAGGGATACATTGATATATTTATATTGGTAATGAGTTTTGAATCCTGGTTGAATTGTTTGAAAGAAAAATGACTCTGATAACTCAAAGGGAGTTTAAATCAAACTTAAAAGTGCAAATGAATATAGGTAGACATCCAGATACATATAAATTAAATGTGCATATGCATGTACATATATTTATATATATACTAAAAAAATCCTTATGAAATTAAGGTAGAAATAGGAGGGTCATTTCAGTTGGTATCAGAGCACTTGGTTGCATTGATTGTTAAGTATTATGGAAATGTATTATGTCTGTTTGTTTTGGATGAAATAAATTATATAAGAAAATAGTAATTATAGAAGTACTCATAAAATACTAATACCCATTGCCTAGAATAGATGATCTCTTTGACCAACTCAGTGAAGCTAAAATATTTTCTAGACTAGACTTAGCATCAGGATTCCATCAAATTAAGGTTGAAGACTCAAGTGTTAAGTATACTGCATTTAACACAAGATATGGCTTATATGAATTTATGGTTATGCCATTTGGCTTGACAAATGCTCCTTCATATTTTGTTGATTTAATGAATAGAATATTTAGAGATTATTTAGACAAGTTTGTACTGATTTTTATTGATGACATTTTGATTTATTCCAAGACAGTGGAAGAGCATAAAAATCATTTGCATTTAGTTTTGTCAAGACTAAGGGAAGTTAAGCTTAATGACACTTCAACCAGATTTAATTCTGAAGGTAGGAAAAATGCAAGAACAGGATACAAATTTATTGGAGAAGAAAATGCTCCTCTTAAAAGGGGAAGAAGTGATGAATCACCATATTGACAAAAATGGTTATATGAGATACCAAAATAGGATATGTGTTCCAGTAAATATAAAGTTAAAGTAGGAAATTTTGTTTTCATCAAAATCTCACCTATGAAAAATATACTGAGATTTGGGAAACAAGGCAAGTTAACCCCAAGATTTTAGGAATTTATTCTGAAAAAATATAAATAAATTCAAAATAATTTTTAAATAAATTTTGAAAGGGAATTGATATAGCTTGATAGTGTATCAGTATGTGTGTACATGTGTGCACAGGAAATGCACATGAACTAAAGCTAAAATCCCTGAACTCTAAGAATAAATACATATTGATATGTATGGGAATATATATATATATAAATATATATATAGATTAAATCCTTAAAAGCTGTATGCATAAGTAAATATACATATATGGATGCTACTGAATATTTTTGAGTGTACATGTGCATGTGTGTGTCAATACAGAATGATGTATAAATATATATATGGGTGTACTAATTATTTCAGTAAGACATATATATATATTAATAAAATACTAGAGTTCAAATTAGTAAAAAAAAATGATGAGGATATAAAAAGGAGCAGTCCTCTTATAAATAAATAAAGGAAGTACATACCATTTACATGAAAGCTAAAAATAGGAAAAAATTAAGACAAAACAGGGAAATGCTTGGTATAGGCAGAATTGGGAAGAGTATTTGATAAATAACAAATCAAGTCACATTTTTAGCATGACTGTAGACAAAGGAAAAAGTATTTTCTGAAAAGAAAATTTCTGAAATTAACCAAAAAGATTATAACCACTTTTCTCTTCACCTAAATTAAGCCGGGAAGGGTAGAATTTTGGGTTCAAATAAAATACAGATAACATAATTTTTCTGGTAGGCAAAAAATGACTTTAGCCAATACCCAAAACCCTAAGGAGAACCCTGTATATATATATGTATATGCAGCAGCCTCCTCTCCTTCTCAGAAAATAACTTTAAAAAAAACAACACCATAGAAATCATAAGGCAAGGGAAGGAAAAGAGCTTGAGGCTAAAGGCAGAAGTTCATCAATTAATTAAGGAAGCAAAGAAGAGAGCTAGGTGAGAAAACTCACTCAACAACTTAAGGCACTAAGTCCTAATGAAGGCAGCCAGTTATATATGAATTTTTCTTAAAAGTATATGTGATTGTTCTTCAGAAGTTAAGGATGCTTTAATGCTAAATGGTTGTTCTGGTTGTTTTATTTTGTGAATATTCTAAATATGATCTGCATGCATACATAAGTATCTTTGAAACCCAGATCTCTTTAATATGATACTGGTTAGAAACAAATAAATACCCAGAAAAATAAAATGTTGGATATAAGCAAGTAGTGTTGGTTTTGGCTCAACCCAGAAGAATTGATAAGCTTATGGGCTGCAATATACATATGTATATGTGATGAGGCTTAATAAAAAGGAATTAGGAGTGTAATAGGCTTGCCTATGTGCTGATACTCTTGATTCAAAGAAAATATACAGTAACCACCTAGCAGATAGATTTTGTGATTTAGGAAGCTTAGCCAATCTGAGTTTAACTAAAGCACAGATGTTTTGAAACATAATATTCCCAATAGAGCCCTAAACCAATGCTAGTTGTCTATACCTCTTCTAAATTGCAAGAACATGTTTTAATAAGTACCAATACTTAAAATTGCTTGATTGCCTCTGTTTATTTATATGAATGATGAGGAATGCTATGAGATGAATGCTTATTTTAGTGGAATGACTCACTGACTGGATTGCCATGAAAATTTAAAGGATAAAACACCTGGGAAACTTGATTAGGAAAATGGGGTCAAGATTACTACAGGAATGACTTGTGTTCTTGAGTAATGCAAGTTGACACATGGCTTGTTTAAGTCCTGAGATCTTTGTGTAATGGAGTGAATTAGTTCATTACAGTGTGTCCATTGATTCATAAATATTGCAGATGAGACCAGGATAGATAAATATACCAAGGAAAAAAATATTTGATATGATGAGGAAACTAGAGTTTTTCCCAGAATTGAAATATGAGGATGGAATAAATGATTTAACTCATATTGGTTATTTTCCTGTTTGGTGTGAATGATTGTTTGACTATGATTGAATTGTATGCTTGGATGTATGTACCATATTTATATATGTAGTCTTTGGAAAGAAAGATTAAAATATGCACATGCACAATGACATAGAGCATGCACACAAGTATTACCTGTTTCCAAAGGGCAGAACTTTATGTATATGTACTTAACTTGATTTTAACCTAATTAATTAATTGTTTTTGTGAATTTTCTCATACCAGACATGTGTCTGACCGTAGTGTGCTAATGGCATCTGGGGTGTCTCATTTAAAATGAGGCAGCTTCAAATGCTTTTTCAGGGACAGCAGCCTCTAGATAGGAGTAGAAAGTCTGTTTAATCCATATTTTATTTGCTAAGTATCCATGTGTGAGGAAACTCACCCCGGACTGCATTTCATTTAGCCTAGTACCTTGGTATCAAGGAATCAAGTTTCTGGAATATGATGATTCACTTAAGAATATCCCAAACATGAGTTTGCATATAAGGTAGATATTATAAGAGAGCAAACATAGGAAATGATATAAGCTTATATCATTTTCAAAGCACAGACACTATACAATTGATTTTACAGATAATCATAACATAATTATCTGGGTTCTATGAATCATATTTCATGGAGAATCCAGCAAGCTATCAAAGAATAAAAACCATACTATTACCTATATGAATAAGATTTTCATTACTTAAATAATAAAATGAAATTAAGCTATGTGGGGATTGATTAAATTTAATCAATCACCGTAACCTCTTGTTTGCCATGACCTGATTAAACCAGAGGGGCACATGCATCTTCATATGTGTGTGCATATTTTTGTGGTTGCACTAATATATCTATATTGGTAAAATTTTTGATCCTGGATAAAGTTTGTTTATGGAAAAAAAATGACCCTGGGAAATATATTTGTTAATGAATGATATATATATATATATGTATGGTTGCTATGGTTGAATTTGTTTGCTTATGCATATGTTTGATAGGTTTTCAGAAAAGAAGATGATGCTTGTTATAAATGTTAGAAAAATTGTGAGGACACAATTCCTAAAAGGAGGGGTGAATGTAATACCCCAAAATTTTGTGAAAAATCATTTTTATAAAATGATTTAATTTTTGAAATATTTAGATTTAAATATGGTGAAATTTTTGGGAATAAATAGTGTGCAAGGATATGTGGGCACATGCACACTGGAAATGGCACAAGGAAAAGATTCAAAAATTTCTGGAAAAAAAATGATGATAATAAAATAAATAAACTGAGCAAGGAAGCATTTCAAATGTGATTTTGAAATGTAGATTATTAATCAAATTAAAGATGTTTTTTTTATGCATGAAAATTAAATATTCCCAGTAAAAATTGAATATGTGCACATGGTGAGATTAGAAATATATTTGTATACTGAAATTAAAAATATAAAACATATGTGTATAGATATTTTCAGTAAAGCAAAAAAAAAATCAAAAAAAAATATGTACACTTATGCACCTGTATATTTTCTGTTAGCAGAAAGTGTTAAAGCAAAACAATAAAAAGGAAACATTAAAATGACATGAAATGTAATACAAGTCAATATGCTTGTGTAGGCAAAAATTGCAAAGGGGATTCTCAGAAATAATTAAAATATAAAATATGGTTGTCACACTTTTAACATGACTAGGTGAGTGGCCATTTTCTGAAAAAGTAAAGAAAAGAAAATGCAGCCTTTAATTGGTTAATATGGCCGGGGGTAATTAGGGATAAAAATGAGAAAATGCAAACACACAATGCATGATGCTAGCCAGGACAGAAATGGAATTTTGTTTTAACAAAACCCTAGTGGAAAAATGCATATAAATAGGCAGTTTTAGCCAGTAAAATTATCTCTACCCCGAGCTGCACAAAAATAAGAAAGGAAGAAAAATATTGGAAGGAAGGAGAAAACACACATACAAGGGTTTTCAGAATCAATAAGAAGAAATACTTAGGTGAGTAACCTCACTGAGCTCATGGCATTAAGACCTGAGATGAGGCAGCCACTTTTTATATTGCCATTTATATATTGCTGGTTTTGATGTATATGATTTCATCAATGCTTTTTGGATGTCTTATTTTAAATCTGATATGATTTAATATGGATGTTTTTGGTGATCTTTGATTTGTTGAGACATTTGTCTTTGGATGTGTATCATACTGTTTTATTTTTACTCAAAAATGTTAAAGTCCAGAATCTTAAAATTATATAGAGAATACTCTCAACTGTTATAGATCTATGGCATGGAAACTTTACTAAAGAAAAATGTTGGGAGCTGCATTATACTTGGTATAAGTGCCGAGGCTTGAGAAGAAAGATGTTAAGGGTGCAATAGAAATTTTCTAAGTGCTGAGCCCTTAATCAAATCAAAAAAAAGAAGAAGCTCATAAGCTAAAATTATGATTGAACCAGATCATGAATCTGAATCAATCATAAAGGCTTGCAGATCAATATAATAAGAACATGCCATGCCTCTTTTACAGTTGAAAATATTCTTATATTTTACTGAGATCAAGACATATTGACTCCATTTAGGAAATAACTGTCTGCTTATTTCTGAGGAGAATTATGCTAGGAAAGATTATGGATGTTTCCATGTTTGCAGTGACATGTTCACTTAGCATATTTGATGATAGGATTTAAGTCAATACACTAGTAAATAAACTAGGGAAGGGAAGGCCAAGAAGGCTGCTGGAATGCTTGTCATATTTGAAGTATGCAACTTGGCACATGGTTTGTTTAAGCCCTGAGATCTTTGTGCAATGATGTGAATTAGTTCATTGCAATGTGTCCCTGTGATTCCTTAATAGCAGATGAGGCAGGAATTTAAATTGAATTATACAACCTGTAAATGAAGAAATAGGAATATGAATATTTCTTAGGTTGGTTGGTATGGAACCATGATGGTTCCAGTGAATGCAAATGTTGCAAATAGATAATTATGTTTGCATGATTATGTATGCAAGTGTAAGAATGATAGATGAATATATCATACCTGAATCAACTTATTTATACCATGTTAAAGTAATTGATTGCAGAAACTTGCTTAAATAACAAGTTAGTACTCTTACATTCTCTGTTGCTTAATATCATGAATATTTTGATGTTGCTCATACCAGATCATAGATCTGACCCTTATTTGCTCATGGCATATGGGGGTGTCTCACTTTAAAATGAGGCAGCCTCTAATGTTCTTGCAGGGAGTACTAAGCTTTAGTAGAAAGTGAAGTTGTGACTGATGGAAAAGAATTGAGTGAACATGCCTGCTAGTTTTTTTAAGAGTTTAAGATGATGTTATTTGCATGTATTCGTGAGATAGTTGAGTTTGATTCTGATGCTATGTAATGGATTCTATTATGATTAGATGGACTAGTTGTATCATGTTAAATATTGTTATGCACTAAGGTTTAAAATCTAAAAGAAATATCTGAGTTGAGAACAAGAAAATGATCTTAAGTATTGATATGGATGCCTGGAAAAGAAATATGCATATGTAGGTGAGCTACTGTTTTGCATAATTTATATTATGCAATAGCTAATCTTGAGCCATAGCAGAGCACAGAGGTTTAGAATAAAAATCTGGATTTAGCTAGAAGTAAACTTATAAGGATTTTAGTTTCTTTTACTGAAATGCTTTATAAATAAGTTTAAGTCCATTTCTGAATTGTATTGAGAAAAGTAAAATGTTTTTAAAAGCTTCAGATAGAATGCAATGAATGGTATCACCATTGCTTTGAACTAGTGTGAAGCAGACACAAGATACATGAGTTAACCAGCTTCAAATGAATGAAGTATTGGTTGATCATGTTAGATTGTATTTTGAAAATAAAAATGCATTTCAAAAGCTTAGTTCATTTAGCAATTGTTTCACCACAATCATCTTTAAAAAGGCTAAGACAGATAAGTAATGTAAACTGGTTTGAACAAACAAAACCTGGCAACATCCCATATACTTTGAAGTTTAGTACCTTGTAATAGTAATTCATATGTAAAGGATAAATCTACAGCGTGATATCTAGGTTAAGATTGTAACATACAAGTTGTATAAATTGAATCAAGATAAGAAGGTTTTAAAGAAAGTGTATAAGTGGAAAATGATAAGTGAATATACCATTTCTGGCCTTAGCCAAATATCAATACCTTTGATCCATGATCTGAAATAAAAATCTCAAGAATCTTGAAATTTAACTGTCATGGTAAATTGATATTAAAAACTATCAATTAGAATGAGCAAGTTCATATAAATTAAATATGCATAGGATTTACTGAATTATTACAAATATTCAAAAGTATATAGTAATTAACTTTAGGCAGAATTGCTCAAATCCAAATCAAACAGTATACCCTTGTTTAACAAAGCAAAAAAAAATATATACTCTGAATTTAAACAAGAGAAACACACACATCTTCATATGTATGTGTATATTATTAGGGATACACTGATATATTTATATTGGTAATGAGTTTTGAATCCTGGTTGAATTGTTTGAAAGAAAAATGACTCTGATAACTCAAAGGGAGTTTAAATCAAACTTAAAAGTGCAAATGAATATAGATAGACATCCAGATACATATAAATTAAATGTGCATATGCATGTACATATATTTATATATATATATAAAAAATCCTTATGAAATTAAGGTAGAAATAGGAGGGTCATTTCAATTTATATCTAATTTTGAACCAAAAAATTACAAGGAAGCATCAAATGATGATTTCTGGATTTTAGCCATGCAAGAGGAACTTAATCAATTTGAACGAAATAATGTTTGGGAACTAGTACCAAAGCCAAACGATCAATCAGTAATTGGAACAAAATGGCTTTCTAAAAACAAAGCTAACGAGAATGGAAATATTATACGTAATAAAGCAAGATTAGTGTCATAGGGATACAATCAAGAAGAAGGAATTGATTATAAAGAGACTTTTGCAACCGTGGCACGTCTTGAAGCCATAAGAATATTACTTGCTTTTGCATGTCATCGTAACTTAAAGCTATTTCAAATGGATGTTAAAAGTGCTTTCTTAAATGGTTTTATAAAAGAAAATGTTTACGTAGAACAAACACCACTATTTGTTCATGAAAAATATCCAGATCATGTTTTTAAACTTAAAAAGGCATTATATGTTTTAAAACAAGCACCTCGAGCTTGGTATGATCTATTATTTATTAAAAGAGAACAGAAGGATATATTAATTGTTCAAATTTATGTTGATGATATTATATTTTGATCTACTTATGAAAATTTATGTAATGAATTTTCTACAATAATGACAAACGAATTTGAAATGTCTCATATGCGTGAATTGAATTTCTTTTTAGGATTACAAATAAAATAATTAAATATTGGAATTTTTATAAATTAACAAAAATATTGTAAAGAATTAATAAACCGTTTTGGAATGGATAATACATCAAGTAAATCAACTCCAATGAGTACTACTACTCATCTAGACAAAGATGGAAATGGAAAAGAGTTTGATCAAAAACTATATCGAAGCATGGTAGGATCTTTTCTAACTTAATTGCTAGTAGACCGGATATTATGATGAGTGTTTCTTTATGTGCAAGATTTCTAGCACAACCTAGAGAATCACATTATCGGGTAGTTAAATGGATTTTACGAAATTTAACCAACACTAAAGATTATGGTCTATTTTATCCAAAAGGCAGTATGTTTGAACTTGTATCTTACAGTGGTGCGGATTTTGGTGGATGTAAATTGGATAGTAAAAGTACAAGTGGCACATGTCACTTTATTAGTCAATTGTTAGTTTCATGGTATAGTAAAAAACAAAATTGTGTTTCTCCTTCGACATGTGAAGCCGAATATATTTTTGCTTCCTTAGCTTGTGCTCAAGTAATATATATGCAACAAACACTTAAAACTGTGGAAAAATAATAAAAAAATCTCAAATATATTGCGATAATACTAATGCTATAAATTTATCTAGAAATCCAATTAATCATTCACGAACAAAACGTATACATATTCATCACAATTTTCTGAGAGATAATAGTGAAAAAGAAATAATAACTCTAAAATTTGTGAATACCGAAAATCAAATAGCTGATATTTTTAAAAAACCATTAAGTGAACTAACTTTTATTAAGTTAAGCCGGGATCTAAGAATTTGTTCGCACAATGAATTGGTTAACTAAAGTTATAGAAATAATGTTTTGTCCACTTAAATTTGTAATAGCTAATATGCAATTTCAACTGATCAGTTAATTTTATAACCTAGAATTAACAACAACCACATAAAACAATATTAAATAAAAACCATTTAAAAACAAACTAGTATCTGTTAAATTCCTATGACTTAACTCATTTTCCTCAACTTATTTTTTAAATATAGCAAAATATTATCTTATAAATTCAGGTTATATTCTACTTAAAAAAAAATAAACATAAATAATTTATTAAAGAAAATAATACAATGTCTTCCGATCATGACTCCACCTATTCAACCATTGGCTATATACCTCCCTCGTCAGATAACACTTACATATCACCAACTAAATCTACACCATCAACTTGTTCAGCCTCTCTAAACATTGTTGCATCACCAACATACCCCACTGGTTTTTCTGCTAAAGCAAAGAAAGCTAAACGATCAATTGATCTGAAATCAACATCTCTCACCGTCAAAGTCGATGAGATATATCACTATCAAAAAGAAATGATAGGCGTTCAACATGAAATCTATTACGAGCAACGACGTCAAGGATCTCATCTGAATTTTCTCGAAAAGTGTATTATAGCAATCTGTGGCCATTCACCAACAAAAAATTGCATACATCAAAAGTCTCCTCAATTACAATAAACTCCTACAAAAGCACATAACATTACTCTGAGAAATCTGTGCAAATGGGGACCATCAAATCAAGCTTGGATTGACACTCTAGCTTGGCCAAGTTGGTCTCCACTAAGGCCATTACTTGACGATACAAAAGTTGAACCAAATTCGTGGGATATACAACGAATCAATAATTCTAAATTCTCCAGCAATAACTATGTGACGCCCCACCTCTATACCCACGCTAGCCAAGAACACTACGGTGTAGTGCTGTCAACTAGCACGGAGAATAAGGCTGTTGAGGAGCGACCATCTATGTAATTGCTTTGTGCGAGCACCGATATGTCAGATAATAAAACATTGCATTTCATCTTTAGAGGAAATCCGACATACCGATACAAACTCAAAGCTACTACACAGTGGCTATATTAGTTTAGGACAATAGATATAAAAATAACACAGATAACATAAATGCGGAATACAGATGGAACGAAAAGTCTCAGATATATAATAACTGATATCAGTTACAATACATTTGACACAATACAAATGTTACAACTACAACTGTCGACTCAAGAAGTTATATATACAAGTACATTATCGACTAATATACATGAATACATTATCATCTTAAAACAGACACACTGACTACTACAACAAGACGAAGACCACTTCAAATGATATAAAAAGTCTTCATAGCTCTAGCAGCAACCCAAAGCTAAAAATCTACAACCTGTAAATACTCGGTCTGACCCGAGTATTACAATCAAAAGAAAATAATACTCGGATCAGTCTAATTCAAACTCAGTTATTAGTGCAAAGAAGCATTAATAATCAATCTCAAAAAGATGACAGTCACAGTAAATTCACCTATCCGATCCTTTAACAAGGAAATAGGATAACGGTGAATATAACACGTAATAGTGTTAAATAACAAATCAGCATATTTAAATCATCAACAGAGATAAATAAACCATTTATCAAATCAACTAAATCAATTTAAAAACAATTGAAATTGTCACTTTAAAACATCAATTTTTGATTGGCTGCCACACACGCACGCATGTACGGCCTTGCCAATACGGCATAAAAGATCAATGCATCACGACGCAAAGAAAAATATCGATTCGAAACTGTCAATTCTGGGTGGCTGCAGTGCACGCACGTGCACTGCCTCGCCACAACCGAATATAAAGTCACCACAAGGAATCAAGGGTAAAACTGCAACGAAAATGCAGCCACCACTTGTATTTAAGGGCAAGGCTGCATCAGTGGAATGAACAGTGTATCCAGTGAAAGAGGCAACGAGTGGTGCCCAAATGGATACATCATTAAACAAAATAGATTCAAGTCAAGTGCCATCATATAAGACAGCAACTAAAAGTGATATAGGCATATGTACCCAAACCAAGACAATCATTTCCAGAGAGAAAAATGCAGTTCGAATATGCATATATACATATCAAATGATGTATATACATACGGGACTGCATATATATATATATATATATATATATTTGAAGACCAAAATGCAACTGGATGCAAACAGTCTCAAAAACATGAGTGTATGAATGGTAACAAATATAATACTGTAACTGGACAGTATTTACCTCATAGTCTAGAACAAGGCAAAATGCAAAAGTCGGAGCACATAAGCGAAAACAACAAATACATGTTCAGATGAACAAAAGTCACAAATGCAGACAGGCCAGAGTCAAAGTACGAAAGTGAATCCAGAAGCAACATGGGCAAGTATAAGACTATGTTCAAGTGCAGTCTACAAGAGTTACAATAGAAATATGGCAATACAAATATCATCAGACCGGATAAAAAAAATGCTCAAGTGGATCAAGTAAACAATTCGAGTTGATACAAATATCACAAGTGTCAGTGCGACTGGACAACAAAACAGACTTAACAGATATCACAAGAGATACAAGAGAAGCTACAACATGAAGCACTGCAATTCAAATAGCAGTACAACTGGAAGTGATCAGGTGAGCACAACAGTTACAAGTGTAACTACAAGGTGGACACAAGAAGGCCACAGTAATCAGATTATATGAAGTGCAGTACAACCTCTACAGTGATGCAAGTTCGCATATGATCAAATAGGACAGTGCAGTGATAGAAAAATTATCGACCAGACAAGAATTAACTTTAAGGTATAGGACTAAACAAGACATGAAAGTAGCCTACAAAAGTTGCTACTATTCACATAGGAATTGTCAGGGACGTATGTCTTAATGTAAAGAAAATATAAGCAAATATATGTGACCACTTTAAGCTACATTGTTCTAAAAGTGATTTACATGTTTGTGTAGCCTGTCACTTATTTTTAGTGCATAGACTAGCTAATCTGAGACCTTGTTTTGTAAAATACAACCCATTATTTAAGTTATTTCCATGCATAAGGCAAAAGCAAAGAAGGCAACTAACAAAGCTACAGAACTTTGCAAAATTACAATGATAAACTATAAATAGGTGATCACTTTTCAAAACTGCTAAACCATATGGGCGAAATCATTAAATGCCTAGGCCTAGAGCTTGAATATGCATATGTTTAACCAAGTTCTAAACTGCATATGAATATGCATTGGCAAGGCTACTATTTCAAAAGCAAATGTGCTTGGCCATCAATTTGCACAACTGCTTAAATATAGAATAGTGGACATGAACAGGATTCCTCCTATTTGCATTAAAGTGAAGCCAGGCTAATTAAATAACAAGTACAAGGCATAGTGCCAGGCTACAATACGAAAACTAGTATAATATCAATACTAATATATATAGTCAGAACTTGAATCAATATATTGTTAAGTATATCATGCATAACTATAAAGGAGCAGAACACGCAACCTGAAGCAAAGAAAAAAAACAATGAAACTCAACCTTATAGACATGTAGTTGGATTTCGAGATAGTAATTGTGAGAGTGAACTCACATATTTTCACAAAGTCAAAGCGACCGAGGTCGAAGTACCAAAGAATTCACCAATAAACAAAACATTATCACATAGTCCCAGCAAAGGAAAAATCAAATAGCCGAGATCAACCAACATCGAAGAAAATTGAATTTGCAGATGCACCATACTAAGAAGGAACTAGATGTGAGTAAAGAGATTTACTCACCATTTTCGAAGGCCACGAGATTGAGCAGACGATTGTCGAAGCCCTATATCGGAGAAGACGAGACAGCCACTCTTCGAATTCACGAAAGCCCTAACTGTAGGAGGAACGAAGACGAGGACGAGGCCGCCATCACTTCTTGTTTGCTAGAAGCCCTAGCTTCGAACAGGAAATGAACGAACACGAGAATTTCTCGTGGCCGCCATTATTTTCGCTCGTTTGATTTTGGCTTAGGGTTAACGAATGGAGGAAAGGGAGGGGGTTGGGTGTTGAATACTATCACTGCTTCAAATGGGCTGAGATTAATATTTAAAACCCAAACAACACTTAACCACTTTCCAAACGAATTTCAACTTTGATTCAAATTCCAATAGTAACTAGCTAGGAAAAGAAATCGTCTAAAGACGATAGTTAATCGGTACGAAATACCGGGTTGTTATAGACTCCCCTCCTTAAAGGAATTGCGTCCTCGCAATCCTAAGGGATAAGTGGGAAAAAGGTAACAACCATAAGATCATGGCAATGTCGAATGCATAAGCAAAGATAATGTCAGCAGGGGAAGTATTAGATATGAATCAAAAAGGTTCGACTGCTTCAAGTCAAAAGAATCAACATCGTGGGGGTCAAGGAATCAAAATCAGACGACTATATAAACAACCTCAAACATCATCATCGACTGATAAAAACAAGATCAATCGAGTTCTAGCAATTGAAAGAAGAGGAATCAGAGCAGAAATCACGTACTGCACGAATTGGATGTGAGTAAATCAAATTACTCACCTAAATCGTCAGAGAAAAAGACGAAGCTCAAATCTCAAAATCGCAAATATTCAATCATCACAAATGATAATCGAATTTTCAAATCGCAAATAGGTTTAACCATCAAAAATGATAATCAAATTTCACAAATATCTGATTATCAAAAACGATAATCAGAAACACAAACATTCGATTGATCAAATCGAAAAATATTTAATTATCTCAAACGATAATCAAATTTCACAAATATCTGATTATCAAAAAAACGATAATCAGGAACACAAACATTCGATTAATCAAATCGAAAAATATTTAATTATCTCAAACGATAATCAAATTTCACACATATCTGATTATCAAAAACGATAATCAGAAACACAAATATTCGATTAATCAAATCGAAAAATATTTAATTATCTCAAATGATAATCAAATTTCACAAATATCTGATTATCAAAAACGAAAATCAGAAACACAAACATCCGATTATCAAAAACGATAATCAGAAGTCGTAAATATTCAATTAACGAGTCCGAAATTAACCGAAGTAGTAAAAGTATGGTTCCATACTCCTTACTTTTGCTAAATCGTTTAAATCTCTTTATCGTTTCCTTGAAAGTGCAAGATTGTGTTTTAGTAAATAACATTTCACATTCTCAAACGGACAAGTCCGAAATTAAGCGAATCAGTAAAAGAAAGGGGTCATAGTCCTCGATTTTGCTGAAACGTTTAAATCGCTTCCTCGTTCTTTTGAAAATTGTAAACTGTAAAAATTTTGAAAACAATTTTAATTTATATTTTTGAAACAACTTTTTTTTTATAAAGAATTTTGTAAACACGTGATTAAATTAGCAATATCAGTGTTGCAGGAGAACCGCTTGTAAATCCATTTCAAAATTGACGGTTACCGAAGTTAACACGTCAAAATCTCATCAAAATAACTGGCATCAAAATATAATGCCAAATGAATTTTCATTCATCAAAAATGTCACAAGAATCTTCTCAAAGATAGAAAGGGATATCATACCCTAAACTTGTATTCATAACAAGTCAATAACACATGAATTCACCAATGCACAAAAATTGATAAACATATCAATAGAAATCACGAAAATTGGTGAAGCACAAAATTCCAAAAATCATCACAAGAAATCCAGAAAACACATAAATAAGGGGGGAGGCCTAACACATGAATGGGAGCATGAAAACTCACCTACGCGTATCACACAGGAATGGCCCGAAGGACGTAGGGTGCTACCCTACATATGTGATGGCGAAACATCACATAAACGGGGTATAGTCTCCCACGTAGACAAAGAGACTTCGCACAATCGCTAGTCTAAATTATAAAAAGGGGAAAAGGCCTAACACATGAATGGGAGCATGAAAACTCACCTACGCGTAAACACATGACGAGAAGCTATCTCATGGAAGCTATCCATTAAATTTTCACACAGGAATGGCCCGAAGACCGTAGGGTGCTACCCTAGATATGTGATGGCGAAACATCACATAAACGGGGTATAGTATCCCCGCAGACAAAGAAATATGTGAGACGAAATCACACAAAGAGTATCCAGACAATCCTCAAAGCCCAAGAGATATGTGTGAGACTAAATCACACCGATGAGGCCTAGTCTAATTGTGCAATATGTGTGAGACGAAATCACACAATGGTGTCTAGACAATCCTCAAAGCCCAAGAGATATGTGTGAGACGAAATCACACCGATGAGGCCTAGTCTAAATCATAAAAATGATCGTCATGAACATTAAGAAGTGTCAATTACATTAAGTTAGTGAATATAAGAGTTTAGCTTCATGTCCCATAACCACTAGCTTAACTCAAATATTTATGAACAAACTGTAAATCTTCACTAGAAAATTGTCACAAAGGGTTCAATCGAACAAGTCCAGGAGTTAACCGACGAAGTAAACACAAGCGTTTCATACCACTTGTTTTACTAGGCCGTTTAATTCAATTTCTCATACGAGTGAAATAAAGGCTTGTATATATTAATAGATTGGAAAATGATTTAGGAAAATAACTTTGTAGTAAAATAGTTTTGAAATCATTTGGAGAAAAGGATTTTAATATTTACTACTAGTATAGAAAACCTTTATATTTTTAAAGTGACAAATCACAAAAATGATTGTAGAAACAATCAATCACAAGAATTCACATACGAAGATGTGAATGGAATCCAAAGAAATTGATACTGAATCCATCAGAAAGTATGTTCACAAAAATACCGAAGAAAATGTCATCAAAGTTGCTAATAAATGATAGCAACAAATCGGGGAAATGATCAAGAATCGATCAAATTAGGAAACCAACAGCAAGCAAAATCAGAGTCTTGAAAATTAAGAAATTAGCAATTTCTCAAAAACAAAGTGACCGAAGTCGAATGGAATTCAAGATGAGGAAAACACAAAATATCAAGTTCAAAATCGCTGAGATTCAAACTAGATGTGAATGAGAAATCAAAATCACTCAATTTGCAACTGGTCCAGCTATTTTTCATCACAGTGTAACAGGTACACAATGACACTCATAGCATAGAACAAAAGTGGAACAAAGTCCAAAAGTCAAAATGGCTTTAATTTGCCAAATTTAAAACAAAATCAACATCGGCTAAATCAATTCAAAGCTGAAAACACAAGAATAAGCGTTAGGAATTCATACCTAACAGTCAAAAATAGTCATATGTAAAGATGAGAGATAAAGCATCGACAAATAGTTGTAACACATGTTCCATCTAAGTTATGTTTTATAATTGTCCTAAACCCCTCGCTCTGATACCAAGCTGTGACGCCCCACCTCTATACCCACGCTAGCCAAGAACACTACGGTGTAGTGCTGTCAACTAGCACGGAGAATAAGGCTGTTGAGGAGCGACCATCTATGTAATTGCTTTGTGCGAGCACCGATATGTCAGATAATAAAACATTGCATTTCATCTTTAGAGGAAATCCGACATACCGATACAAACTCAAAGCTACTACACAGTGGCTATATTAGTTTAGGACAATAGATATAAAAATAACACAGATAACATAAATGCGGAATACAGATGGAACGAAAAGTCTCAGATATATAATAACTGATATCAGTTACAATACATTTGACACAATACAAATGTTACAACTACAACTGTCGACTCAAGAAGTTATATATACAAGTACATTATCGACTAATATACATGAATACATTATCATCTTAAAACAGACACACTGACTACTACAACAAGACGAAGACCACTTCAAATGATATAAAAAGTCTTCATAGCTCTAGCAGCAACCCAAAGCTAAAAATCTACAACCTGTAAATACTCGGTCTGACCCGAGTATTACATTCAAAAGAAAATAATACTCGGATCAGTCTAATTCAAACTCAGTTATTAGTGCAAAGAAGCATTAATATTCAATCTCAAAAAGATGACAGTCACAGTAAATTCACCTATCCGATCCTTTAACTAGGAAATAGGATAACGGTGAATATAACACGTAATAGTGTTAAATAACAAATCAGCATATTTAAATCATCAACAGAGATAAATAAACCATTTATCAAATCAACTAAATCAATTTAAAAACAATTGAAATTGTCACTTTAAAACATCAATTTTTGATTGGCTGCCGCACACGCACGCGTGTACGGCCTTGCCAATACGGCATAAAAGATCAATGCATCACGACGCAAAGAAAAATATCGATTCGAAACTGTCAATTCTGGGTGGCTGCAGTGCACGCACGTGCACTGCCTCGCCACAACCGAATATAAAGTCACCACAAGGAATCAAGGGTAAAACTGCAACGAAAATGCAGCCACCACTTGTATTTAAGGGCAAGGCTGCATCAGTGGAATGAACAGTGTATCCAGTGAAAGAGGCAACGAGTGGTGCCCAAATGGATACATCATTAAACAAAATAGATTCAAGTCAAGTGCCATCATATAAGACAGCAACTAAAAGTGATATAGGCATATGTACCCAAACCAAGACAATCATTTCCAGAGAGAAAAATGCAGTTCGAATATGCATATATACATATCAAATGATGTATATACATACGGGACTGCATATATATATATATATATATATATATATATATATATATATATATATTTGAAGACCAAAATGCAACTGGATGCAAATAGTCTCAAAAACATGAGTGTATGAATGGTAACAAATATAATACTGTAACTGGACAGTATTTACCTCATAGTCTAGAACAAGGCAAAATTCAAAAGTCGGAGCACATAGGCGAAAACAACAAATACATGTTCAGATGAACAAAAGTCACAAGTGCAGACAGGCCAGAGTCAAAGTACGAAAGTGAATCCAGAAGCAACATGGGCAAGTACAAAACTATGTTCAAGTGCAGACTACAAGAGT
Organism: Allium fistulosum; assembly: GCA_030737815.1. NCBI lineage: Eukaryota > Viridiplantae > Streptophyta > Magnoliopsida > Asparagales > Amaryllidaceae > Allium > Allium fistulosum. The sequence goes on along the minus strand of CM060903.1, from coordinate 837,583,608 downwards.
TACAAAAGAAATATGGCAATACAAATATCATCAGACCAGATAAAAAAAATGCTCAAGTGGATCAAGTAAACAATTCGAGTTGATACAAATATCACAAGTGTCAGTGCGACTGGACAACAAAACAAACTTAACAGATATCACAAGAGATACAAGAGAAGCTACAACATGAAGCACTGCAATTCAAATAGCAGTACAACTGGAAGTGATCAGGTGAGCACAACAGTTACAAGTGTAACTACAAGGTGGCCACAAGAAGGCCACAGTAATCAGATTATATGAAGTGCAGTACAACCTCTACAGTGATGCAAGTTCACATATGATCAAATAGGACAGTGCAGTGATAGAAAAATTATCGACCAGACAAGAATTAACTTTAAGGTATAGGACTAAACAAGACATGAAAGTAGCCTACAAAAGTTGCTGCTATTCACATAGGAATTGTCAGGGACGTATGTCTTAATGTAAAAGAAAATATAAGCAAATATATGTGACCACTTTAAGCTACATTGTTCTAAAAGTGATTTACATGTTTGTGTAGCCTGTCACTTATTTTTAGTGCATAGACTAGCTAATCTGAGACCTTGTTTTGTAAAATACAACCCATTATTTAAGTTATTTCCATGCATAAGGCAAAAGCAAAGAAGGCAACTAACAAAGCTACAGAACTTTGCAAAATTACAATGATAAACTATAAATAGGTGATCACTTTTCAAAACTGCTAAACCATATGGGCGAAATCATTAAATGCCTAGGCCTAGAGCTTGAATATGCATATGTTTAACCAAGTTCTAAACTGCATATGAATATGCATTGGCAAGGCTACTATTTCAAAAGCAAATGTGCTTGGCCATCAATTTGCACAACTGCTTAAATATAGAATAGTGGACATGAACAGGATTCCTCCTATTTGCATTTAAGTGAAGCCAGGCTAATTAAATAACAAGTACAAGGCATAGTGCCAGGCTACAATACAAAAACTGGTATAATATCAATACTAATATATATAGTCAGAACTTGAATCAATATATTGTTAAGTATATCATGCATAACTATAAAGGAGCAGAACACGCAACCTGAAGCAAAGAAAAAAAAACAATGAAACTCAACCTTATAGACATGTAGTTGGATTTCGAGATAGTAATTGTGAGAGTGAACTCACATATTTTCACAAAGTCAAAGCGACCGAGGTCGAAGTACCAAAGAATTCACCAATAAACAAAACATTATCACATAGTCCCAGCAAAGGAAAAATCAAATAGCCGAGATCAACCAACATCGAAGAAAATTGAATTTGCAGATGCACCATACTAAGAAGGAACTAGATGTGAGTAAAGAGATTTACTCACCATTATCGAAGGCCACGAGATTGAGCAGACGATTGTCGAAGCCCTATATCGGAGAAGACGAGACCGCCACTCTTCGAATTCACGAAAGCCCTAACTGTAGGAGGAACGAAGACGAGGACGAGGCCGCCATCACTTCTTGTTTGCTAGAAGCCCTAGCTTCGAACAGGAAATGAACGAACACGAGAATTTCTCGTGGCCGCCATTATTTTCGCTCGTTTGATTTTGGCTTAGGGTTAACGAATGGAGGAAAGGGAGGGGGTTGGGTGTTGAATACTATCACTGCTTCAAATGGGCTGAGATTAATATTTAAAACCCAAACAACACTTAACCACTTTCCAAACGAATTTCAACTTTGATTCAAATTCCAATAGTAACTAGCTAGGAAAAGAAATCGTCTAAAGACGATAGTTAATCGGTACGAAATACCGGGTTGTTACAAACTAAAACTTATGTTACACATAATATAAATTATGTTTATTTATTAATTTTTGGTATGTATATTTTTTATTATATTAAAATTTTAATAAAATTTTCATTGATATTAAATTTTTCTCTAGATGTCAGAAATTACATATCACGGATGTCTATGAATATACCATAGACGTCTATCCTCAGCTACGAGTAAATTTTCCCTATAACCACAGACGTTTGAGGAAACCTCACAAATGTCTATCAAGACCCTATGTTTAAATCTTTTGTAGTGTAACGACCTGGCATTTCGAACCATTCGCATCCCCACGCGTCGGACTTTAATTGCTCAAAACTATAGATGTTAATTTATATTTGGCAAAACTCAGCATACACAGTAAATAAATCAATCACATAATCACAGACATAGAGTAATATAACAATAAGCAACGGAATAGATAAATAGTAGTTCATGAAGATACTATAGAAGATCAGAGTTTAAAACAAAATACAAAAGAAATCTCAAATACAAAGTAGTCTCGAATACATAATCAAATGACAAGACTGAATCATAAACATTTGGAATAACTAAAAGCTGAACAGATAGATGGATCTCCAAGCGAAGCTCCAAAGGTGAGTCTCAAATGCTGTGACACTCAGTCTGACCCGAGCATAAAGCAAAACACAAAACACTCGAGTCAGGATTAACATTCTTATACCAGTAAATTCAACTCAAGTGAAATGTAACCTGAAAAAAAATAACTTAAAGGATGTTTGGGATTCCCATCCTTTAAGGATCCGTTAACTATCTACATATGTAGTACAATACGGTACATATATAATGTCTATAGTAAAGTAAATTATTAAAATAGCATTAAGGCGTTACCCATATCCCCCTTAACACATTTATATATTCCCACAATCTATACAATGCCGTAAGCTCCACCAAACCGGTGGTTTACAAAGACGACACCCCATAGGTACGGTACAAAACAAACTCGTAGAAGGCACGATATGGCATGTGAACATGCATGCGAGGCAATGCCAGGGTAGATATACTGTTTGCTGACCCGGTCTGGTGGTAATGCATAGCAGCTACTGCCGCCCACCTCGTGACACACTCCCAAATCAAAAGGTGCACCCAATCAAATCACAAAGTAATAGAATGGTATCGAAGACATGTGTCCGATCGGAGGAATGACCTCACTTGGCCCAGCATGGCTCCTGTTTTAGTCACATCTAAGCTGACTCATGGGAGTCAGGGCTACGTAAATACCTCATATAGAATCGTACACCAAACCATCCTACTTCGATCTAGAATCTCCATCACTTACACAGTTGTTAACATGGTTTCGATGTTGGCAGAGAGTATGACAATATCCGATCCCGGTCTCTTTCACAACCAAACGCTTATTTCACACCGTGGCATTTATATTTCAAATAGTTTATACCTCATATCAAAATATCGTATTCTTTTCAAAATTATATCACTTCCGAAATCAAATTCACTTCCAAGATCACTTCACTTTCGAAATCATATTCACAAAATAGTTTAAACCATCATATCAAAAATAGTCCCACTTACCCAGTTAAACATTAAAAATAGTTTTTTTATACATATACTTTGAAATAGTTATAAATTAAATTTTTAAAAAAAATAGGTTATAGATTAAAGTAGTTTATATATTAAAATAATTTATACATATTAAAAATACTTTACATAATGAAAATAGTATCCTCCAATTTGCCGAATCATTCAAATAAACTTAAATTCCAAAATTCAATTTAAATCAATCCCAGTTCAACAATTTCAATTTAAAAGGTTAAAGATTTAATTTAAATTCTCAATAAACCATTTCAATTTATCAATTTCAAATCCAGGTTTGAACTATCACTTTAATTCCAATAAGATTCAAAGTTTAAATATTCAAACATTTACAATATATGTTTCATTTATATTTCAACATTTAGCTTTAAGTTTATTTAAATTCAAAATATTCACTTAATCAATTTAATGACTGTAATGACCAGGCGATTTTCGACCCCCGAAAATCGACACTAATACGTCATTTGCATAGAGTGCTGAGAAACGTGTGCCGGAAATACCAGGTTGTTAGGGTTAAGAAGAAAAGGAGATAGAAGAAGAAACAGCAAAAAACAGCACAGAATCTCACAATCGTAGCGAAACAAAATATAATATACAATAACAGCATTTTATATAAAGAAAAGTTGTAACTGTCAATATACATACAAGATATCAGAGTACAACAAATCTGGACAGTTATAATAACTTGTCCTCAACTGCTATCTATACAGCCTACAATACACGGCGGAATATAGTCAAATACGTCTCTGCCATCTAGCTCGTCTCCGGGACTCCATAGCGTCCTAAACTGAAAATAGTAATACTCGGTCTAACCCGAGCATTACGATAAAGTAAAACCCGAGTCAGGCTGGAAAACCAGCGTGAGTAAACTCACTTAATTTGAAATACCTTAGTTATGAAAATCTTTGAAAACCTAGGTAACTCGTATAACCCGACCACTTTTCATCTTTTTCAACCAAAACATTTTACAGAAATCCATTGATATCATAATAGTGTCAAAGTACAATACTTATTTAAAATAGTTAAATTTTGCGAAATTAATCCAATTCCAACCTATAAAGCTCTAAAATCAACCCGTGAAGGTTCGTAGTGATTATTAGATTGGAACGGTTCCAGATAACACAGATATCCGATTATGGTTCCTCTGAATCCAAAAAATAAATTTTTAAAAGGGTAAATTGTTTAAAATAAACAATTTAAAAATAAGGTGATTATATACACATATGGAAATTTATTACAGACGTTTATTCCAAACAAAACGTACCATCATTTTAATCTAACTATTTAACTTTTCTGACAACTTGATGGTATGGACAGGAACAATTGAAATAAATGTCTAATAGAGTTAAACCAAGATATAGATCGTTGACCCAATTAAATGATAAATAACCAATATCAAACATTCCACTTCCAGGATTTTATTCACTCGATTAACCATATCCATTTATATTTAAATATAAATTAATTACAAACTTAAGAAATTACAAAACAATTTATTTTTAGTTAATTAAAATCAAGAAATCCAATTAATAACCAAGTCTTATTTTATTAACTTAAGATTTAATAAATTAAGAATCTAATTAATTATTTGCCTTAATTATTATAAATTAATTATATTTAACCTTACACAAAATAATTTTTAGGCTTAAAATATGGAAAGGTAAAACTTAGTGCCAGGATATAAGTTCAAATTTCTTTTGTTTTATTTTATTCCTTTTTCTTTTCTATTTCTCTTTACGTTTCTTTTTCTTATCTTTTATTTTCCTTATCCCTTTATTCTACTTATCCTTTGGCCCAACCGGTCCATATTCTCCTCCCTCCTCCTTTCTTTTTTTCCAGATATCCTTCCTCTCTTCTTTTCCCTCGGCTCTCTCTTCATACGCGTACACATGTCTGTCGTGCACATGTACATGAAGCCGACCGACTTGACCTTGCTGTCGACCACTCCTACAGTTCACCCATGACCAACTCATCAAGACTCCACCAGAAAACACGAGGTTGACCCACCTTCTCAAACTCGAACCCAAACCAAAGCCTGAACGAAAAATGTTGCCACTCACACACCTCGCACCGCCATCGTGCATCACCATATACCACCAAACCTTGCCAAAAAGATCGCTACATCCTTATCTTCCTTCTCCCCCAGGTGCGCAACCCTCCACCTCTCCATTTTTATCGCTTTTGCTACACGACCGAGGTCACCAAAACACCCACCTAAAACCCTACCTTTGCCTCGTCTCGACGCCCCGCTACGCCAGAACGTGCCGCTCCATTTTTCCCTTGCTCCCCCTCCTCCTAGCCACCTTCTGACCAAACCCCAACCTTCCCCATTTATTGCATCGCCGTAATTTGGCCGATGACCAAATTCCGTTTATCCCCTTATATCTCATCAACTACACAACTATAAATCAAGAAACACCCTCCAATAATCATCGTTTCCAATGGTGATCAAGTTTATATAAGTAAAAGCATAAAAATTGAAATTCGACTTTTCCCAAAATTGGGTTAACTTACTGTAAATTATATTTTTATTCTTTTATACTTGGTAATAATTTATGAATTTTTTTTTAAAAAAAAAGTATAGTCAAAAACAAATGTCTTTCCTTTTTACAACATAACCTAACTCTGATTTGGTTTAGAGTTAGGAATTTTTGAAGATAGGGATGTCATTTCCTTATACAAACAGAATAGTGGTAAAAGTATTTTAAAGGCTCTGGTTATAACATTCAATATACATCCATCTATATATGTATATCTACATGTATTACTATGCAAAACATACTTATCAAACCACCTGCTACTTCCATATCCAGACATAGATTATAGTGTAAAAGGAAATTTAGTTTTACTCACATTTCTTTTTGAACAGAGCAGTGATTCGTTTTTTTCTTTTGAAACTGTTTGCTTGCTTTGGTTTGATCCTCTTGTACTTGGGTTGTTTTTGATCTCCTTCAAGTTGTAATGGCAGCTTGTTTTGTTCTTTTTATTTTTTTGTTCGAATGAAAAAAGTGTGAAGCTAGGCAGTGGTATTTATATAACAGAAGGATGGGAGGCTGAAGCATTGTATAGGCTTTACAATTTTTTTTCTTTTAAATTTTGTTTTGAAAATGTTTGACCTGATTTGATTTCCTTAAATTAGGTGATTTGATTATTGAGTGACTTGATTTATTTGAGAGATTTGATCTTTTATGTTGATTTTCCATTTTATAGGCTTGAATTGATATGTATTCATGATGTTGTCTCCTTATGTTCATATATACATACATATATTTCATATGTATACATGTAGGTGAATTTTTTTTACCAAATGTAAATGCATTTGTATTTATTATCATATATATAATTATACATTTCCATATTTACAAATACTATATGCTTCTTAACATATGTGTGTGTGTGTGTGTGTTTATATATTATCATATTTACATTTATACATTCCTATATATATTTTATTTCATTTATATAAATTTTCATATCCATTACTCCATATGGCCCATGCACATCTATATATATTTACACTTTCTATATACTTTCTAAACACACACATGTTACATGCATTCACATGTTCAACATATATACATATACATATACCTACAAGTTTGAATCTTCCCATTATGAAGTTTTACATTCATGTATATATATACTTTTACAATAATTTTTTATAACATACACACATAAATACTTATAATATTTTCAACATCATAAAGCTTGTATATATATTTATCTATATATATTTATGGCTGTTTTATCTTAATTTAAATGGTGGAGTTATACATGTACATATAACTATAATATTTATCATATCCAGAAATTTAAAATTTAAATTTGAATATAGCTTTTAATCAATTTATATATATATATATATATATATTAAGATATTTTAATTATCAGGAATTTATTTGTTTGACTTATAAAATCAATATTTCAATAATTGAAAACAGTTAATTACCTCATTAACAGGTGTCAAAAACCCGGGTCATCACATTCCTTCCCCCTTAGACCTTTTTGTGCTCGAAAAGGAACGTAGCGAGAATTTGAATTTTTGATGTGTATTATTAGTTAAACCATTTTTAACGTTTAATTCCTTACTCTTTTATCTTACATTTTAAAACACTTTAAAATTACATAATATTACCAAATTAGTTTTATATAAAAATACTTTTCATAACTCAATGTCCAAACAAGTCCATCCTCGTTCTCACAGAAATTTAGTCATACGTTGATCAAGCGTAAGACTGAAAATCTATAAGTACTTAGTAGACCCGTTTCAACACCTAGTGAAAATACTTGAAAACCACTTTTCAAAAAATCTATGGAAAGCATCACCCCCTCCATGGATTGCAGTTAGCATGATGATTGCATTGACTTCCCGGTGAAATCCATAAGAAAACTGTAGGCATCCGCACCACTCGACTTTCGCCATGGAAAGTACACAGATTGTGTAACGACGCGATTTTTCGTCGCTCGAAAATCGACATTAATACGACCACTGTATCAACTGCCGAGTAATCGAATGCCGGAAAACCGAATTGTTATGGAGAAAAAGAAGAGGTAGAAGAAAACAGAAGAAAAAGAAAGAAAAAGAACACAGAAACAATATCAAAATCTCACATTCGCAGCGGAACAACATATAATAGATAAATGAATAATCTTTAAATCAAAGAACTATATCATTTTATACATTACATCATCATTAGAGTGTACAACAACAATATACAACACAACCAGACAGTTATATAAATTTGTCCTCATACAGAATACACAGCGGAATAAATAATATCATATACAAGTGATACGTCTCGCCATCCAGCTCGCCACTAAGCTCCACAGCACTCCAAAATCCAGAATAATCTGATAACCTGACTCTAGACTGCCCGTGTGGAAAATGATGGGCACCCAGAGTTTAGGAAGGAAACAATAAACTCCAGGTCAGTCATGGTGACTGGTGTGAGAACTAAAACAGTTTATCTTTAGAAACAAACAACAATAGAATTTTGATATTGAAACCCGCAATGCTTTTGGAAAATGAAACTACCATAAGACCTCCCACCACACACAATGCAATCGCAGACTTGGAGGAGATTTCTTCTTATGATAGTCAAAAATGCTTACTACGCAAAACAAATCATTTTCGATATTATTACTAGTGCATAATGTAAAATTCTTTCGAAAATACAATATTAATCTTAGCCGGCATAGGTACCATTATATTATGCCTGCTATAGCTGCCTCCTGAGGAGACAGGTTATACAATTTCAATCGTAAAGGGTTCGTATTGTTTCTTTGGATTTTCCAACAAATGGTTAGGCTAAGGAACTTCCTATGCCACGTAGGAAACGCCTCTGGCTGGACGCTCCGAGAGACAAACTGCTCTGCCAACAAGGCCGGGTTACCCCTGTAACTAGGTAACTCACGAATATGCCATCCCCCCATCCTTTGGGACCTTTATCCGAGCGCTCGGTATCCACATCACACATAATAAATAAGGTGTGTCCACATGAGTAAGTATCTAGGCTCCATACCATGATACCACCCCTTTCCAGAAGGAAATGACATACCCTAAAGGGCGCGACCCTTATAACCTTGCTGCAACATTCCTGTTCGACCATTTTTGGGTTGTTGAGGCCCTGACGAAGTCTCATCCACAAAGCTACGCTTTTTCACAAAGCCACGCTTTGATCACAAATGATCAATAAATGATCATCATCACAGCAACACTCAGCATGCCACATTACCAAATTGGAAATATATCGCTGATAAATTTCAACTACATAACCTCTGAGCTCGTACGTCTCAGAGAAGGGTGTTAAGCTAAGAGAATAAATTCTCCGCCACCAACAGAAATGTATTTGAAAGAAATCAGCTTTACATCTCAAAATGTAATGTCAGACATGTAACCATACAAGTATGTTCCGGCTTCGAACAGAACCGAAGGCACTTCCAAAGAAGCCCTTGCAATCCGGGTATTCACAATCCCGATAAAACTTCCTATCACAAAGGAAATCTCAATACCGTAGCTAATGGTGCAGAGACAATCGATAGGTCATCATATCGTTTTCACAAATACCCGGTCTTCACCACCGGTCTTCAATACGATCCATATCGTCGTATCACTAATTCGGAATGGGTTATACAACCCAAAGGTCCTTTCCCGGCTAACCCGAATAGTGAGCGCTTATTCAAAAATAAGTGTGGCATTCAAATTCAAGCAAATCACAACAAATACCCATTCAAGGTAATTATTGATAGTCGGTTATTTAACTATCAATAGGTCTGCACAGCATCATCAGATTCCAAATAATTTTCCAAATTATTTATCTTCCAAAAATATCTTTACAAGATATATAATTTCCACACTTCAACTATTTGAAAACAATTTCAAATCAATTTCCACATTTCAATTTATCTTTGAAGATAAAATCTCAAAACATTTCACTTCATATTGGAAAAACATTTCCATACCTATTTAATAATAGGTAATTCACAAATCCATTTATTTTCAACATTTGAAAATATTCAATATACTTAAATCAAAATTAAGTATATATTTCATTCTTTAAGGAAATCATTCTCTTTCACAAATTTTATTTGAGTCAAAACGAATGTTACGTAAAACATCGTTACGACAACTCAAAATCACTAGTATAAGGATTCAAAATTTAGATAGATATATAAATCCCAATACTATATAAACCATTTCCTTTTGGAAACCATTTACTATAACAACAGTGTTATAGTCCACCATTTCCTTATTTCTCGAAAAACGTCTATTTTAACAATGAATGTTGAAATCTATGTTTTCGATACTTAACACGTTTTAAAACATCTTTTAAAACAATTACTTCATTTCGTAATATCACTTCTCCAAAACATATCCATTTAATTTAATAATATATTCACTGTCCAAAATCGTAAATATACTTCGTTAACACATTTAACGTTTCTACACATTTTACTTAAAAGATTATCCACTGTCCAAAATCGTGAATATACTTCCTTTAATAAGCTATAATAATTCACTTATCAAAATAAGTCAAATTTCAGATTTATAAACCAACATTTATAAATTCCATTCATAAGCCAAAATCCAAATTATAAGCAAACTACTTATAATTCTCTATTTACAAATTCATTCATTTTATAACTTCCCCAAATCGTAGATTATATCCTTTTATAAATCCATTTATAACATCGTTTTAAAACGTCTTTAAAACACCTTTATAATTTCATCACTCTGATTTATAAAAATCATTAACTCCATATTTTCAAAAATCACTTTAAAAATCCCTTAAAAATCAAAATTGTTATTTTTAAACTTCAAAAATGGATCCGATGATTCAACAGCACCAATCATCAATCACGACATCCAAACATCATATATCAATATGACAATAGAATATATAACAATATCTGTAAATAAATCACTACGGTGAGGAATCCAGTCGGATCCCTCCAACCTGTTTCCCTGCATCCACATATGTTAGCACAATACCAATTTCACTTCACAGTGAAATTATCGCGGTATATGGGATTCATAAACATTATCCGCTATTATGCGGCGCAATAGGGTCTCATCCGCTATACAACGCGGAAAATCAACTCCAATATATACATATTCCAATATATATATATTGCTATATACATATATAATACCAATTCCACTTCAATGTGAAATTATCGCGGTATATGTTTTTAATAAATAACCTCCACTTAATAATGGCGTATAATGTCTATTTCAACACAACAGATATCAATTTAACATCCAATCACACAATCAACAATTTTAAATCTAACTATTTAAAATTTAAATCGAAACAAAACATTCGATTGAGTGAGGAGTTCTCATCTTTGCTTTCAATTCAGTTTCAGCGTTTATTTCGAATAAAATTAAACGGACGTTTAATTTTACCCGAAATTTTCACTGACTCCAATCAACTCCAAATCAGCTCAATTGCGTAGTGCTCGTCCATACGATTCCAACGCAATTTGTTTCGTAATTTTCCGACCTCGTATCAACAAGTTATGATAGTTTAAAGTTTATACAAATTATAATATAATAATTTACTATTAAATTTTCAGTTTCAAACCCTAGATTACATCATAGCCGTGCATTTCTTCTTCCCAGATCTGGCCCATACGTGACCTTCTTCCTCTCACGTTACTTCCAGGTTTCTAAAGAAACCCATTCATCAGGTTGAATCTCTCCAAGTCGCGACCACCACAAGCGTCGAGAAGTTGATCAACAACCTTCATCTCAAAGCCCATCACCCATACTACTCTCAGCCAGAGGAGCTTGAAGCTCGACCCAATCTACCTCCATAAAAACGTGAGGGAAGCCGCTGCATTCAAGGCCATTTTGCCGATGATTGGTAGCTCCATTTTCGATCTCCACCGTTGAGATCGTAGATCTCGACAAGCTCTCCGACTTTCTTGTTGGAAGTTTTCGCTAATTCTTCATGGATTTGGAGAGATTAAGAGAAGAAGATGGAATATTTTCAGCCATTGATTATCTCTAGTGGCGGCTGAAGCATTTGACCTAGGGTTTGGGAAAACGTGTATATATATATATATACGTATTAAATTAATACTAAATTCATTTTAAAACGACTTTTTCAAACGATCTCCAAATCACACGTGCCGCCTGGCGTTCGTAAGGTTTACCCCGCATTCCGAACATAATGGAACATGTTTCGGGAGCTAATTCGATCATCTGTGCGAGTTATGGAATTAAACGATCAAATTTAAATTAAACCGATTTAAACCGATTTCGATGCGTTTTGGCTTGCCCCGGACAAACGGTAAATCCGATTGACACGAAATTTGAAACCATACAATAATATCACATTATAGATCCGATGAAACTAGTTTCGTTGAAATCCGAGACTTTTTGAAAAATGACTATTTTAACTCGCCAAATTAATATTAAAACAATTTAGATGCGTTTCGAGCTGCCACGGTCAAACGACAACTCTGATTGCTACAAAAATTGAAATCCGATAATAACAAACTATTACGGATCCAATGGAACTAGTTTCATCCAATTCTGAGACTGTCCCAAAAATGGCTAATTTCACTAGTCGATTAAATATTAAAATATTCAATTTTCACAAATTAACTTTAAATTCAATTTTAAAAGTTCTATAACATTACTATAACCCCAATATGATTTAATATAACTTTATAAATCATTTTCATTCACATTTAATTCAGATTTCAATTATTTCTGGAATTTCACCTATTAATTTATCAATTTAATTATCCAATTAAATCCAGATATTCGAAAAATAAATTATTCGACTTATTAATTCTACTTGTTACTATTTAAAATCAATTAAATATTCGAATTTAAAATGTCAGAAATTCTGGGTCGTTACAGATTGCAACTACACCTAGGGTTGCGTTGCCATCACAGCAAACCCGTGTAACTGTAGGCATCAACACCACTCAAATTACGCTGCCAAACGAAACTTTACCACATAGATCGCAGACTACACAAAGTTGTGTCACTGTTCCAGTGGAACCCAGTGTAGACTGTCGGCTCTCACTACCACAGTAATTCCGCTATAGAACCAGACCACATAGATCGCAATCTACCGATGTTACGTCGCTATCCCAACGAAATCAAACGTAGATTGTAGGCAATCATTGCCACTCGACTTACGCTATGAAACTGCGATAGATCGCAGTTACAACAAAGGTTACGTTGCCATCATGACAAAACCCAATATAACTGTAGGGATCAGCACCACCCAACTTACACTACCCATCAAATGATTATCAGGAACTCGAGTTTCTGTCTGGATGTCCTCTGGGATCCCAATTTTTATTGAACCCGCCCTTAGGGTTCTTGACAGAACCACCTAGTGGATCTCCTACTATAAGTTTCGACTCTCAATGGGGGTGCCCTTTTTTCCATACCTTTCTCAAAACATATCATACTATATACATATATAGTACCTTTCAAATCATACTCTTTATATGTATCACATATAAACTTCATTTACACAAAACCGATAACTTCAAAATCGATACCCAAATTTGGTTTACCAAATTTCCAAAATTGACTTTTTGCCAAAATCAAAAGTCTTTAAAAATCAATGGGTTCCGAAACTATTTCAGTTTCATTCTCATATACATATAAAATCATCCTTTTCAACTCGAATAATTTTCAGATCAAAAGTTTTTGAGTTCATTTCATACTTATATAAACTTTATTTAGCCTTCCAAATCTCTTTCAAAGATCATTTCTTCTGGTTATAAATTCAACAAGGGAATGTTTGAATATATTACTAATATTTATAATCTCATTAATGCCAAATCAAAATTTTCAAGTACGATTACCTTTTCAAAGTTATTTGTAACATTACTTACTTCTTATAAAGTGAGTTTCAGTTATAGTACTATCCAACCTTCATTTTAAAATCATCATATTTTTCTCAAATGTACTATTTCACTTCAAAATCATTTTTGCCTTAATATCTTGATTTCAGTTCCAATTCAAATTGCTTCGAATTTCCATTTGGGTTATAAATTCAATTTACCCCTATTTGTATTTAAATCCATGATTTAAATACAACAATTTCCACTCTGATCAATTTGAATTTAGAAAATAGCTTTCATAGATTTTAAAATAGTTAATATAAGATAGCTTAAGTTTTAAAAAGAATGGTTGTATAATAAATAGCTTGGAAAATCAAAATAATTTGAATATTTAAGAAGATAAATTTTAGACGGTTATATTAAAATAGTTTATTTGAAAATAGTTTCAGTGCCAAACTGATTCAATTTCCAATCTCCAATTCAAATCAATTTTCAATTTCCACTTCCATTTAAATTGAATCAATCCAGATTCCAATTCGAATTAACTTCGATTCCTATTCCAATTCAAATCAATTTTCATTTCGACTTCGAACTAATTGAACTTCGATTACAATTCCAATGAATTCAATTCAATTCCAATTTGAATTAATTTCAATTCAATTCTCAATTTGTAAACCATATCGATTTATATGAATTCGAGTTCGGTTTTCAAAATGTTGATTTAATCACTTAAATCAAATTAACCCTTAATATTTAATTTAATAATCCAAGTCTTTAAAATAATTCAATTCTGAGCCCAAATTCCAAACATTCATTTAAATTACCTTTACTTAAACTTATTTCAATGTTCGAGTAAGAGTTCAAATCTTTTTTTTCGGAATTCAATTTATCTCCCGATTATAGCTTCAAATTTTTTTAAACCTGATTCTTTAAACAATTCCGGTTGACAAGTTCGTTTTAACATTTCAAACTTAAGCCCAAAATGATTTCATTTTCATAAATTCGATTGTACTTCTATTCAATTCCAGGGTTGGATATATATATCATTTCAATCCACCTCTTAATTTATTCGAAATAACCCAAATTATAGCTTTATATACTGTAAATAATATACAGGATGATATCAAGATATACCAAACAAATACTCATCCAAATCATCTAAAACATCAATCAATAGCATCCACCATAAATTTCTAGAATTCAAAACTCGTTTTTATTTCAAAAATTCATTTTAAATCATCTACACATAATTTCTTCTGCACTCTCATTAGACCTATACCTTTTCTTTCACAATTTAATTCATTTAACTCCCACAAGTTAAATCTTAATTTCACCTAGAAATTCTAAATTCGGTTTATAAGTTCAAAACTTATTTAACTTACCCTGAGTAAATTTCCTCATTCATTCAATCCATTAAACTTTACTCAATTTAAATTTTACATTCCAAATTTAAATTTCTTATCAATATCACCTCCTACTTATAAGTTCAAAAACGTATTTCCCTTTGGGTTATACATCTCATTCTAAGGGGGATTCTAGAATTCAACACCTAGTATTTATTTCAATCAACTTTGGAACCATATATATCCACACACACACACACACACACATATATATATATACATATATCCCATTCACATATCAAGTCACACTTTAAAATTTTAAACCATTCTTGGTTTTTAATCCAAAACAAATTCGTCTTCAAACAACTCTTGTTTAAAACAAGAATTTCCTATATAAAAAATATTCTAAATAATGTTACTTATTGTTTCCTTAAACACTTTGAAACACATTTTAAAATTTCCAGGACTAGATTCAAAATCTCACAATTTTAAATCCATTTTAATTTATAAGTCACATTTATAAATTCAGCTTATATAATTCCACTTCCATAAATATTTCACTCTTTTTTTCATTGTTTATTCTGTAATAGACATCCTTTATTAAGACACAATAACCAATTTATGATAAAAATCAATATTATCATATTCAGGGACCAAAACACCATATATTTCATAATAATTTTCTGGAAGGATTTCTAAAATAAAATCAGGGTAAGTTTATTTCATTTTAAATCACTTTGAAAAACACTTCTGCAATTTTCGGAATTTTAAATTCTGGTTTGAATCCATTTCTAGCTTAACTTACTTGTATAGTTCATTCTTATCAAATTCCCAATTGGTTATATATATTACCACTTATATCTTATAATCTTATTTAATTTCAATAGCAACAACCAATCAACTTAATATACTATAATAATCTACAAAATTATTTCTTTTGTATCAAAATATAATCTTATATAAAAATTATTTTTAAAATCATTATATATGAAAATAACAAGTACGCCCTCATATATAATACACTCAACTCATTCTAGGGTACTACTGACCCTATCTCTAATGAGTAATCCCCACCAGAGCCAAGGTTCTCGCTTAACCTTCAACTCTGATACCACGTGTAACGACCGGGCGATTTTCGACCCCCGAAAAACGACACTATTACGTCCACTGTATAGAGTGCCAAGAAACGAGTGCTAGAAATACCAGGTTGTTAGGGTTAAAAAGAAAAAGAGATAGAAGAAGAAACAGCAAAAAACAGCACGGAATCTCACAATCACAGCGGAACAAAATATAATATACAATAACAGCATTTTATGCAAAGAAAAGCTGTAACTGTCAATATACATACAAGATATCAAAGTACAACAAATCTGGATAGTTATAATAACTTGTCCTCAACTACTGTCTATACAGCCTACAATACACATCGGAATATAGTCAAATACGTCTCTGCCATCCAGCTCGTCTCTGGGATTCCAAAGCGTCCTAACCTGAAAACTGTAATACTCGGTCTGACCCGAGAATTACGATAAAGTAACACCCGAGTCAGGCTGGAAAACCAACGTGAGTAAACCCACTTAATTTGAAATACCTTAGTTATGAAAATCTTTGAAAACCCAGGTAACTCGAATAACCCGACTAGTTATCATCTTTTTCAACCAAAACATTTTACAGAAATCCATCGATATCATAATAGTGTCAAAGTACAGTACTTCTTTAAAATAGTTAAATTTTGTGAAATTAATCCAATTCCAGCCTATATAGAGCTCTAAAACCAACCCGTGAAGATTCGTAGTGATTATTAGATTGGAATGGTCCAGGATAACACAGATATCCGATTCCGGTTCCTCCGAATCCAAGAAATAAATTTTTAAAAGGGTAAATTGTTTAAAATTAACAATTTATAATTAAGGTGACTATATACACATATGAAAATTTATCATAGACATTTATTCCAAATAAAATGTATCATCATTTTAATCTAACTATTTAACTTGTCTAACCACTTGATGGTACGGACAGGTACAATTGAAATAAATGTCCAATAGAGTTAAACCAAGATATATATATCGTTAACCCAATTAAATGATAAATAACCAATATCAAACAATCCACTTCCAGGATATTATTCACCCGATTAACCATATCCTTTATATTTAAATCTAAATTTTTTACAAACTTAAGAAATTACAAAACAATTTATTTTTAGTTAATTAAAATCAAGAAATCTAATTAATAACCAAGTCTTATTTTATTAACTTAAGATTTAATAAATTAAGAATCTAATTAATTATTTTAAATTAATTATATTTAACCTTACACAAAATAAATTTTAGGCTTAAAATATGGAAAGGTAAAACTTTGTGCCAAGATATAAGTTCAAATTTTCTTTTCTTTTATTTTCTTCCTTTTTCTTTTCTATTTCTCTTTACTTTTCCTTTTCTTATCTTTTATTTTCCTTATCCTTTTATTCTCCTTATCCTTCGGCCCAACCGGCCCATATTCTCCTCCCTCCTCCTTTCTTTTTCTTTCTAGATTTCCTTCCTCTCTTCTTTTCCCTATGCTCTCTCTTCACATGCGTGCACATGTCTGTCGTGCACATGTACAAGACGTCGACCAACTTGACCTTGCTGCCGACCACCACTACAGTTCACCCATGACCAACTCATCAAGACTCCGACCCTAAAACACGAGGTCGACCCCCCTTCTCAAACTTGAACCCAGACCAAAGCCTGAACAAAAAACATCGCCACTCACACGCCTCGCATGCCACCGTGCATCACCATATACCAACAAACCTTGCCAAAAAGATCGCTACATCCTTATCTTCCTTCTCCCTTAGGTGTGCAACCCTCCATCTCTCCATTTTCGTCGCTTTTGCTACACGACCGAGGTCGCCAAAACACCCACCTTAAACCCTACCTTTGCCTCATCTTGACGCCCCGCTACGCCAGAACGTGGACCTCCATTTTTCCCTTGCTCCCCCTCCTCCTAGCCACCTTCTGACCAAACCCCGACTTTCCCCATTGATTGCATCTCCGTAATTTGGCCGAAGACCAAATTCCGTTCATCCCCTTATATATCATCATCTACCCAACTATAAATCATTAAACACCCTCCAAAAATCATCGTTTCCAATGGCGATCAAGTTTATATAAGTAAAAGCATAAAAATTGACATTCAACTTTTCTCGAAATTGGGTTAACTTACTGTAAATTATATTTTTATTCTTTTATACTTGGTAATAATTTATAAAACAAAATTTAAAACAAAGTATAGTAAAAAACAAATGTTTTTCCTTTTAGCAACATAACCTAACTCTGATTTGGTTGAGAGGTAGGAATTTTTGAATAAAGGGATGTCATTTCCTTATACAAACAGAATAGTGGTAAAAGTATTTTACAGGCTCTGGTTATAACATTCAATATACATCCATATATATATATATATATATATATAAATGTACATGTATTCCTATGCAAAACATACTTATCAAACCACCTGCTACTTCCATATCCAAACATAGATTATAGTGTAAAAGGAAATTTAGTTTTACTCGCATTTCATTTTGAACAGAGCAGTGATTCTTCTTTTCTCTTTTTTTTTCTTTTGAAACTGTTTGCTTGCTTTAGTTTGATCCTCTTGTACTTGGGTTGTTTCTGATCTCCTTCAAGTTGTAATGGCAGCTTGTTTTCTTCTTTTTATTTTTTTGTTCGAATTAAAAAAATGTGAAGCTAGGCAGTGGTATATATATAACAGGAGGATGGGAGGCTAAAGCATTGTACAGTCTTTACAAAAAAAAATTCTTTTAAATTTTGATTTGAAAATGTTTGACCTGATTTGATTTCCTTAAATTAGGTGTTTTGATTATTGAGTGACTTGATTTATTTGAGAGATTTGATCTTTTATGTTGATTTGCCATTTTATAGGCTTGAATTGATATGTATTCATGATGTTGTCTCCTTGTGTTCATATATACATACATATATTTCATATGTATACATGTAGGTAAATTTGTTTTTACCAAATGTAAATGCATTTGTATTTGTTATCATATATATATATAATCATACATTTCCATATTTACAAATACTATATGCTTCTTAACTTATATGTATATATATATGTATTTATTTATTTTATCATATTTACATTTATACATTCCTATATATATTTTACTTCATTTATATAAATTTGCATATCCATTACTCTATATGGCCCATGTACATCTATATATATTTACACTTTCTATATACTTTCTAAACACCCACATGTTACATCCATTCACATGTTCAACATATATACATATACCTACAAGTTTGAATCTTCCCATTATGAAGTTTTACATTCATGTATATATATACTTTTACAATAATTTTTTATAACATACACACATAAATACTTATAATATTTTCAACATCATAAAGCTTGTATATATATTTAGCTATATATATTTATGGCTGTTTTATCTTAATTTAAATGGTGGAGTTATACATACATACATACATATATATATAACTATAATATTTATCATATTCAGAAATTTAAAATTTAAATTTGAATTTAGCTTTTAATCAATTTATATATATATATATATATTCAGATATTTTAATTATCGCGAATTTATTTGTTCGACTTATAAAATCCATATTTCAATAATTGAAAACAGTTAATTACCTCATTAACAGGCGTCAAAAACCCGGGTCGTCGCAATGACCATTAAATAAAATCTCAATTTATAAATTTAAATCAATATTAAATATTCAATCTCAATTTTATTTAAAGTTGAGCACATTCATTTAATCACTTTTTATCAAATCAAGTTATAAAATTTTATCTTTCAAAATCTAAAATAAATAAGTTCAAATCAATCCTTATCTAAGTTCAATTCTAAATAAATTTAATTATAAATCAATTCTTATTTAATATATCTTCCCAACCTCGATTTGTTTAAAGTTATTACAAAATCTATTTAAATATTAATAATTTATATATATTTTTAAAACATATTATATATACTAGTTAAATTAAATTTATTAAATTAAATCTTATTATTAAATTTTATTTTATATTAAATCTTATTTTGTATATAAAAATAATAAAAAAATTATAAGTAAAATCTTAAAATTTATATTTCAAAACTAACTTATAAATTTAAAATTTCCAAAACATATAATCTTAAAAATCTAAATTTTACACATATATAAAATAACATTTGTATATCATATTTTTTAAAATCGATATTTATTCAAACCCATATATTTCCTTTCAAAATTTTGGAAATCGTTTCAAAATATTGACCAACGGTGTCCATATATAATTTCTATTATATAGTCAAGTGATACAAATATTTATCATTTCAATCCGCAATTTAAATATTTATGGGTATATATTATTTCATCCCGAAATCCAAAAATTTCAAAATCAATGAAAATCGCTTGGGTTTATCATTTCAACCCATAGCGATTTTCCCCTAATCTATAATGTAACATCCCGTATATTTGGACCATTTAAATTGACAATAATCCACACTTGTCAACTTAAATAATACAAAACACAGAACATTATGGGATTATAAGTACATAAATGTAGATGAGAATCAATACAACATCACAGACTCAGAACAGTCACAGAATAATGCAGCGGAAAATACATCGTCATAATAGTAGTTCATGAAGCTACTACAGAAAATACAACAATGTCTCAACATAAAGCGACTGAAAAGAGATACAAGATGTCCAATACATAAGTACATCAAATACTGAAACTAAAATGATATAGATAAAAGCTAAGCCTTCAGCATCTTCAACCAACCTTGACCAGCAACGGAATATCTTCAGACTGACCCGAGCATATGCAAAAGAAACACTCGAGTCAGGACTCAAAATCTTATACAGGATAATCAATGCATATAATAAAGTCCATAACTCAAAGGTGAATATAAACATCAGTAAGGGATCGATAAACTACCTACAGAATACGCTAAATAGATAATGTCTAATCCATAAAGTAAGATATCAAAATAGAGTTAAGCAGGGCCCATACACCTCTTAACCTGTTTATTCCCAAAAGCATATACAAGACCGTAGTTTCCCCAAAACCGGAAGTCACCAGAGGGCAATCCATATACTAAAGGTACAAATCAAAATCGTAGTTGTCGCGATAGGATAATTAGTATGACAAGGTACATGAGGCGATACCAACTAGGATACTAGTAGTTGCCTGATCCGGACTGATGTTGGGCATAGCAGCTACCACCCCAACACCGCGAAACAACACTCCCAAATCAAGGGGTGCACCCAAATCGAATCACAAAAGTAATAGATATGGTATCGAAGAAGTGTGTCCGCTAGAGATGGCGATCCTCAATGGCCCGGCGCGGCTCCTGTTTTAGTCATGTCAGGGGTCATCCAAATCGTTCTCTTTCTTCAGTCAACACGTTCATCAAAACCATCCACTTCATTCTGGATCAACACTTCGCGTATATCAGTTATTAAAGTGGTTTTCGGTATCGACAGAGAGTATGTCCATAATCCGATCCCGGTCTCTTTAATAACTACGTATTTATTACCCAACAGTCAACTTTTTATTAAAGTTAAAACAAATCAAATCCAAAGGTCAAGTTGCAAATTTGACTTCCAAATTTGATATTTCACAATTCGATTCGTTTCAATTACTAAAATCATATTTCGAAAAGAAATTCTAGTTCAAGCCCTTTTTTTATCAAAAATTTAAGTATTCACGTTAAATCAACTTTTCACTTATCAAATCAAATAGTCAATCTTAGTTCAACTAATTAAATCAAGTTTTATTCTTTAAATCCGTATTTACATTCCTAGGTTCATTACTATGTCAATTCCATTTACTACATTCACTTTGGCAAACTTCGTTTATTCATTTATCAAAACTCGAAATTTAATCTCTTTATCCTCCATCCTATTTACTTCCTAAATCTCATTTCGATTAACTTTGTCAAACACTTTGTTTAATCAAATAAATTTACAAATTCGTTTCAATTCATTACATTAATTAGTTCTCATTTATTTCAATTGAATTCATTTCTTTATTCCCACAAATCTAATTCATTTAATTCGATAAAATCCATTTTATCTATTTCAAAACCATTTCATTTATTTAATTCATTAAAATCATTTTATTTATTTCTACAAATTTATTTATTCGATTCAATAAAATCATTTTATTTATTTCAACAAATTCATTTATTCCATTCAATAAGATCATTTTATTTGTTTCAACAAATTTATTTATATTTACATTACCAAATTTCAATACAGTTTCCTAAGTTTATTCCATAATTCCAAATAAGTCTCAATTCCAAAACGTTATTTGTTGACTGTTCGGTTTCTTATTTTAATTATCTATCCTAGGCCAATTCACTCAATTGGGTATTTATCATTTCAACCCAATTCTTTTTAAATTCAAAATCAAAACATACAAAGGGAACTTGCAGTGTGATAGCAGGGATGGTGTCAAAGTAAATAAACAAGCAATAGCATCCATTTGCAACATTTCAACCATTCAAATAATCCCGAAATAATCGTATTAATTCGCGTTTGTTATTTACGCCAATTAATACAATTTATTTCTAGAATCTACTCTATCATTTCAAGTAGATTAAAGATTTTAACATTTCAGTTTCACTTGTCGTTCAATTTCAATTACAACAGTTAATTCAATATACGTTCAACAGTCCAAAGTGAAATTTGTCAATTCTACGTGTCAATTAACTTAACAATTTAAGGGTCAATTTAATTAGTCAATATTCATCATATAAAGGGGTCAAGTTAACAATCAAAATTCGACATATATAATTCACTTTAAATCGTTAACCAACCTATATCCAATTTTAACTTGCAATCAATTTATCACTTATCGATAATAATTTTACATCCAATTCAACATCACATCGCAATCATTTATCAATTCAAACTTGCATAAGAATATAGTCGTGAAAATTAATTCACCTTTCGTGGATAAGAAATTTGACGACGAAGCACGAAGAAATAAGAACAGAGTCGGTACAGCACGAACAACGAACACTGTAATATCGACAAAAAGAAACGATATTAATACAATGAACATTGTATATAATTTATAAATTTATATAAACGCGCTTACCGAAGATGGAGAAAAGAACAAAAGCTGAGAAATCGATGCTACTGCCAAGAAACTCAGTTGGTTGCTTCTGCTCACAACAAACAGAGAAAAGTTGGTTACTATATATATATATATTTTTTTTTTTTTATATAATAAGACACACAAGAATCCTGCACCCTGGAACGTGCACTTCTCAACGACTACACACCCACGCCTACACACACGCACACACATTCACGATTAAACACACACGCACACACACTCACGTTCAAACACACACGCACACACACTCACGTTCAAACACACACGCACACACACTCACGTTCAAACACACACGCACACACACTCACGTTCAAACACACACGCACACAGGGCTGGAAGACGAGGAGGTGGGACTGGGTGTGCTGGGTGGTTGCTGGTGGGCGGTGCGAAGGCAGTTGGGCTGGGTGGGATCTGGCGGCTGGCAGGGGACTGGTACGGCGGTAGGCGGAGGGCCAAGGGGGTCTGGGTACGGTAGGCGGAGGATCTGGGGTGGCGGTTTTGTGACGTGGCGGTTTTGTGACGTGGGCTGGGAAGAGCAGTGGTAGGCGGTGGCTAATGGGCGGACTGGATCTGGGCGTGGTTGGGCAGTAGGTTGGCGCGCAGTCCGTGGTTGGGTGGTGGTGGCCCGTGTGGGTGATGGTGTGGGCGAAGTAAGGAGGAGGGCGGCAGAGGCAGTGGGTTGGTTGGCTGGTGACCACGTGGTGAAGTGATTTGGGGAGGTGGTGTGAAGGGGAAGAACGGGAGGTCTATGCATGCTTCAACATGCTGTTTTCTTTCGTAAAAAATAAAAATATAAAGACAAGAGGAAGAGAAGTGAAATTAGAAGAGGAAGAAGAAGTGTCTTTACCTGGAGCCAGATGTGAGAATAGACAGTGAACGATAATGAATGTTAATTCAACTTTAACTCTAAGGCTTTGAGCAACGTAATAAACGTTCCAGCTTTCCAAAAGTCCTTTACGTTTCCAAAGTTGACCCCCCAGCTTCCAACTACCCTATTAATTTCTATCAGGTTTAAATTTCAAATTCTTTTGTAAACGGCTGAAGGAAATTTTTGGACTAAGATTTTATTTAACCGGTCCGTTTGTAACGATTAAATCAATGCAACTATTTTACGTCCGACTCTGATTTGCACGAATAAATATACCCTTTTGATCAGCGCGACGACGCGCTTCCAACGGTACACAGATTATTGCGATACGGTGATTTTATAAAATTTGCATTTACGCCGCTTAAATTGTGCGTTTTGCAAAATAATATAAACGGAGCAGGCGATGACAGTTTTAGACGAAACGAACTACATAATCTTGATCACAATAATTTTTTACAAGCGGACTGTGTAAAAATATTTGGATTTGGAAGATAAATTTTACGCAGCTTTATATGGACTGATATACAGTAAAACGCGAACGGACTTTACTGTAATATTTTTCAACGAAACTTTTTCTATGTCCATAACTAACTAGACGTATGTCATAAATAAAGTTTGGACGTAAATTGAGATCGTTACAATTTTGAAATTTTTATTGAAACGATGAATTTAAAAATTTTAAATTGGGTCGAAAATTAGGGTCGTTACAATCTCCCCCACTCAAAACTTTTCGTCCTCGAAAAGGAACGAGACGAGTGAAGTAGAAATGAAATAAGTAGTAAAGTCAAGATAGATTTCGAGAAATTCGAATAATACCTGAAATTAATAGTTCGGGGTTTGAATTCCGAATA
The DNA here is from genome assembly GCA_030737815.1 of Allium fistulosum. NCBI lineage: Eukaryota > Viridiplantae > Streptophyta > Magnoliopsida > Asparagales > Amaryllidaceae > Allium > Allium fistulosum. Next base: position 837,558,706 of record CM060903.1, on the reverse strand, counting down.
CTATCCTCAGTTTCCCATGTGCAATCCCGCTCATCTGCACTCCACTGTACTTTGACGAGATTTACCGACTTCCTTCTGAGTTGCTTTGTCTCACGATCGACTATCCGAAGTGGCTTTCTCTCAATAGTCAAGTCAGGCTCAATAACTATCTCTTCCAACTGGGCAGTAGGGATGGTCATCGATGGATCGTGTACAACCTTGCGAAGATGTGAGACATGGAACACGTTGTGCACACCGGCGAACTTCTCTGGTAATGCAACTCTATATGCTAATGTTCCGACTCTTCCTGTAATTTCAAACGGACCAACAAATCTGGGAGCTAACTTTCCCTTCCTTCCAAATCGAACAATATTCCTCAAAGGCGACACTTTCAGAAATACTTTGTCTCCAACACTGAATTCGAGATCTCTTCTTCTTTTGTCAGCATAGCTCTTCTGTCTATCCTGTGCTGTCTTTATCTTCTCCCTGATTTCTTCGACTTTTTCAGAAGCTTCCATAATCATTTCTGGTCCAAGCACTAATCGATCTCCAGACTCAATCCAACAAGCTGGCGATTTGCATGGCCGTCCATATAAGGCTTCGAACGGTGCCATACCAATGCTTGCCTGGTTTATAAAGGATAATTAATTCAAATTCAAATATACTTATTCAAATTTGAAATTCAAATTCTTTACCTGGTAACTATTATTATAAGTGAATTCAACCAAGTGAAGATGGTCTTCCCAAGATCCACCAAAGTCAATAATACAAGCCCGGAGAAGATCTTCCAAAATCTGATTTACCCTCTCAGTTTGACCATCTGTCTGAGGATGATATGCTGTGCTCAGATTCAGTTTGGTGCCCAAAGTATCCTGGAATGCTTTCCAGAATTTACTGGTGAAAATAGGGTCTCGATCGCATACAATACTAGATGGTACACCGTGAAGTTTAACAACTTCCCTCATGTATATCTCGGCCAAACTAGAGGCTGTACGAGTGGTCTTGACTGGAATAAAGTGAGCGGACTTTGTCAGTCTGTCAACAATTACCCATATGCTTTCATTACCCTTTCTAGTCTTTGGTAGCCCATCAATAAAATCCATAGAAATTTGCTCCCATTTCCAACCTGGAATCTCTAGCGGTTGGAGCAATCCTGCTGTCTTTCTGTGATCAGCTTTAACTTGTTGGCAAGTGGTGCACCTGCTAACATAGATAGAAATATCGCGCTTCATTCCACTCCACCAATATAGTTTCTTCATATTCTGGTACATTTTGGTAGCACCGGGATGAAATGAAAGTGAAGACTTATGATTTTCTCGCAGCACTTCCTGTCTAAGACCATCGACATTAGGAACACAAATACGATTGTCGATCCTCAAAACTCCATCACTATCGACCTGTGCACCCACTTTGTTGTCGGCATTACTTACTCTACCCATAACTAATTCCTTCATACGATAGAGCAGAGTGTCTTCATATTGCTTAGCTTTAATGCGATCCATAAGAGATGGAGAGATACTAAGCTGGAATAACATGCCTTCGATGAGATTGCAACAAGATAATGCTTTGCTGCGGCTCAAAGCATCTGCTACAACATTTGCTTTCCCCGGTGTATAAGTGATGTCGAGGTCGTAGGCAGCTAAGAATTCAAGCCATCGGACTTGCCTCTGGTTCAAATCCTTTTGAGAAAAGATATACCTCAAAGACTTATGATCAGTGAATAGTTCGAACTTTGTTCCCAAAAGATGATGCCTCCAAAGTTTCAAAGCAAATACAACAGCAAGAAGCTCAAGATCATGAGTGGCATAGTTCAATTCATGGGTCTTCAACTGACGACCGGCATAAGCAATAACCTTCCCATTTTGCATAAGAACAGCGCCTAAACCTTCTCGGCAAGCATCTGTATAAACAGTCAATCCTTCACTTCCATCGATGACTGCAAGAACTGGGGCTGAAGTTAATTTACTCTTCAACTCATTGAAAGCTGATTCGCACTTCTCACTCCAAATAAACTTAACATCCTTCCGAGTTAAAGCAGTAAGTGGGGCAGAGATCCGGGCAAAGTGCTCAATAAATCTGCGATAATATCCAGCTAGGCCCAAGAAACTACGAATATCTGTAGGAGTTTTAGGGGTCTCCCAATCCTGTAGATTAATTGATATAAATTAGCGAGAGATAAGATTATTTGAATAGAATTTCGAATATGATAAAACTTACATTGATTATGGCAATCTTAGCTGGATCGACTGAAATGCCATTCTCAGAAACAATATGGCCAAGGAATCTCACTTCATCTCGCCAGAAATGGCATTTAGAAAACTTGGCTTTAAGCTGATGGTTTCTGAGAGTTTCAAGAACATAACGAAGATGTGTCTTATGTTCTTCCTTGTCCTTAGAGAAGACAAGAATATCATCAATGAATACAAGAACAAACTTGTTAAGGACATCACGGAAGACTCGATTCATCAAGTCGACGAAGTAAGCAGGTGCGTTGGTCAAACCGAATGGCATAACCAACCATTCATAGAATCCATTTTCGGTCCGGAAAGCTGTCTTATGGATACTATCTTCCGCTATTCTGAGTTGGTGGAACCCAGTGGCTAGATCGAGTTGTGAGAAAACTTTAGCACCATGAAGCTGGTCGAATAAATCGTTGATGCGAGGCATCGGATAACGATTTTTGAGAGTGCGCTTGTTGAGCTCTCTATAGTCAACACACATGCGAAGAGATCCATCTGATTTGGTGACAAATACAACTGCAGCGCCCCATTCGGAACAACTTCTTCTAATCAAGCCCTTAGCAAATAGATCCTCAATTTGAGTTTTTAGTTCAGCCTTTTCTTTAGGAGCCATCCTTCGGTGCGGGAGAACTACGGGCGTAGCTCCAGGAATTAGATCAATACGGAAATCTATTTCCCGTTTAGGCGGGAGAGAGCTGACTTCGCCAAATACATCGGGAAATGACTGAACTATAGGTGTGGTGACAAGATCATCGGGAGGGGCATCAAGAGAGAAGATGAAGCTTCCGGCATATTTCTGAGGTGATTTGCATTTAATGACGAGTGGTAAGCCTTGGTCGCTTACTAAAGAAACTGATCGGGATTTGCAAGAGATGACAGCATCGAATTTGCTTAACCAATCAGCTCCAAGAAGAAGGTCGAATGCTTGAAATCCAAGCACATAGAAATCCCAAGTAAATCGAGAAAAATCATACATCAAAGTAACATCTTTGCAAATACTTCGGAGGTTAGCAGGTCCTCCGATGGGATTTGAGACACATAAAAAAGTAGTGGCAAGAGTGGATTCTATCTTGAGCTTGTTACAAATGTCAACAGATATAAAGCTATGAGAAGCACCAGTATCGAATAATACTCTAACAGGTGTAGCATGTAAATGAAATATACTACGCAAAGTACCTTGGTCATCCTGAGCGGGTGGTGCAGATGGTGCAGGTGTGGTGACAGCAAATACTCCAGAGGGTGTACCACGCTTGTATAGTGGGCAGTCTTTCTTGAAATGACCTGGCTGTAGGCATACATGGCATAAGTCTTTCCTAGTCGTAGAAGGTGGTGGAATAGCAGCTCCGGTAGATGGACAGCTATTAGCATAATGGCCCTTCTTATCGCACTTGAAGCATGTGATATTAGCAAGATCGATAGGGCTTTTCTGAGCATATCCCAATCCTGTAGTCTTCTGCCAAGCTTTCTTTTGTTGATCAAAGTTCATCTTCCTCTTCCCGGGCTGGCTAGAAGAGGGCTGAGTAGGAGCAGCCTTGGCAGTGGATCCCTTAGGCTTCGCCTCATATCTAAGAGCAAAATCAATAAGCTCTGTGAAAGTGGAGCGAATGTGTCCGGTAAGCAGGTCATAAAATTCTGGTCTAGCTCCCAAAATGAATTTCTCATTCTTCAAAAGTGGTGTGTCTATCAAACCCGGTCCAAACTTGGAGAGTTCATTAAATTTCCTCTCATACTCAGAAATAGTCATACTGCCTTGCTTAAGATCCATGAAAGCTCTATAAAGTTGGGTTTTCCCAGCAGCTGGCATCCATTGTGCCGAGAAGGTATCCCTAATCAAAGATAGACAAGATGAATACATTTCAAAGATAGAAGGAAGAATTTAAACCACTAGAATCCAAACTATTCATACCTAAACTGGGCCCAAGTGATGGTGTCCTCCTCGATACGAGAAGTAACGGATTCCCACCAATCTTGTGCGGCATCTTGGAGTTGCCAAGCAGCAAGCTGACGCTTCTGAGCATCAGTGATTTCCAATCCAGAAAATATCTTCTCCAAACTCTTAAGCCATTGCTGAGCCTCTATGATGTTCTCGGATCCAGAAAACTTAGTACCTCCCAGTTGCGAATACTCCTTGCTAAGAGTAGTGAATTTGACAGGAGCTGGAGCGGCAGGTGCAGCCTGGGCAGGACCATTGCCTCTTCCACCTCTAACATTTCTTCTGGTACTCATCCTGAAATACCAAAAGAGATTTTAGAACCAAATATAAGATAATAGAAAGCTAAGAAAACAAATCAACGAATCAACGGAGCTTGAATTTTTGAAAGGATTTGGATATTGAATCGATTCTCCTCATTCTAGAGTATTGCTACTCTATCTCTAATGAGTTTCTTTATAATCCCGAACTAAGGTTTTTTTGGGAAAACCAGAGCTCTGATACCAACTGTAACATCCCGTATATTTGGACCATTTAAATTGACAATAATCCACACTTGTCAACTTAAATAATACAAAACACAGAACATTATGGGATTATAAGTACATAAATGTAGATGAGAATCAATACAACATCACAGACTCAGAACAGTCACAGAATAATGCAGCGGAAAATACATCGTCATAATAGTAGTTCATGAAGCTACTACAGAAAATACAACAATGTCTCAACATAAAGCGACTGAAAAGAGATACAAGATGTCCAATACATAAGTACATCAAATACTGAAACTAAAATGATATAGATAAAAGCTAAGCCTTCAGCATCTTCAACCAACCTTGACCAGCAACGGAATATCTTCAGACTGACCCGAGCATATGCAAAAGAAACACTCGAGTCAGGACTCAAAATCTTATACAGGATAATCAATGCATATAATAAAGTCCATAACTCAAAGGTGAATATAAACATCAGTAAGGGATCGATAAACTACCTACAGAATACGCTAAATAGATAATGTCTAATCCATAAAGTAAGATATCAAAATAGAGTTAAGCAGGGCCCATACACCTCTTAACCTGTTTATTCCCAAAAGCATATACAAGACCGTAGTTTCCCCAAAACCGGAAGTCACCAGAGGGCAATCCATATACTAAAGGTACAAATCAAAATCGTAGTTGTCGCGATAGGATAATTAGTATGACAAGGTACATGAGGCGATACCAACTAGGATACTAGTAGTTGCCTGATCCGGACTGATGTTGGGCATAGCAGCTACCACCCCAACACCGCGAAACAACACTCCCAAATCAAGGGGTGCACCCAAATCGAATCACAAAAGTAATAGATATGGTATCGAAGAAGTGTGTCCGCTAGAGATGGCGATCCTCAATGGCCCGGCGCGGCTCCTGTTTTAGTCATGTCAGGGGTCATCCAAATCGTTCTCTTTCTTCAGTCAACACGTTCATCAAAACCATCCACTTCATTCTGGATCAACACTTCGCGTATATCAGTTATTAAAGTGGTTTTCGGTATCGACAGAGAGTATGTCCATAATCCGATCCCGGTCTCTTTAATAACTACGTATTTATTACCCAACAGTCAACTTTTTATTAAAGTTAAAACAAATCAAATCCAAAGGTCAAGTTGCAAATTTGACTTCCAAATTTGATATTTCACAATTCGATTCGTTTCAATTACTAAAATCATATTTCGAAAAGAAATTCTAGTTCAAGCCCTTTTTTTATCAAAAATTTAAGTATTCACGTTAAATCAACTTTTCACTTATCAAATCAAATAGTCAATCTTAGTTCAACTAATTAAATCAAGTTTTATTCTTTAAATCCGTATTTACATTCCTAGGTTCATTACTATGTCAATTCCATTTACTACATTCACTTTGGCAAACTTCGTTTATTCATTTATCAAAACTCGAAATTTAATCTCTTTATCCTCCATCCTATTTACTTCCTAAATCTCATTTCGATTAACTTTGTCAAACACTTTGTTTAATCAAATAAATTTACAAATTCGTTTCAATTCATTACATTAATTAGTTCTCATTTATTTCAATTGAATTCATTTCTTTATTCCCACAAATCTAATTCATTTAATTCGATAAAATCCATTTTATCTATTTCAAAACCATTTCATTTATTTAATTCATTAAAATCATTTTATTTATTTCTACAAATTTATTTATTCGATTCAATAAAATCATTTTATTTATTTCAACAAATTCATTTATTCCATTCAATAAGATCATTTTATTTGTTTCAACAAATTTATTTATATTTACATTACCAAATTTCAATACAGTTTCCTAAGTTTATTCCATAATTCCAAATAAGTCTCAATTCCAAAACGTTATTTGTTGACTGTTCGGTTTCTTATTTTAATTATCTATCCTAGGCCAATTCACTCAATTGGGTATTTATCATTTCAACCCAATTCTTTTTAAATTCAAAATCAAAACATACAAAGGGAACTTGCAGTGTGATAGCAGGGATGGTGTCAAAGTAAATAAACAAGCAATAGCATCCATTTGCAACATTTCAACCATTCAAATAATCCCGAAATAATCGTATTAATTCGCGTTTGTTATTTACGCCAATTAATACAATTTATTTCTAGAATCTACTCTATCATTTCAAGTAGATTAAAGATTTTAACATTTCAGTTTCACTTGTCGTTCAATTTCAATTACAACAGTTAATTCAATATACGTTCAACAGTCCAAAGTGAAATTTGTCAATTCTACGTGTCAATTAACTTAACAATTTAAGGGTCAATTTAATTAGTCAATATTCATCATATAAAGGGGTCAAGTTAACAATCAAAATTCGACATATATAATTCACTTTAAATCGTTAACCAACCTATATCCAATTTTAACTTGCAATCAATTTATCACTTATCGATAATAATTTTACATCCAATTCAACATCACATCGCAATCATTTATCAATTCAAACTTGCATAAGAATATAGTCGTGAAAATTAATTCACCTTTCGTGGATAAGAAATTTGACGACGAAGCACGAAGAAATAAGAACAGAGTCGGTACAGCACGAACAACGAACACTGTAATATCGACAAAAAGAAACGATATTAATACAATGAACATTGTATATAATTTATAAATTTATATAAACGCGCTTACCGAAGATGGAGAAAAGAACAAAAGCTGAGAAATCGATGCTACTGCCAAGAAACTCAGTTGGTTGCTTCTGCTCACAACAAACAGAGAAAAGTTGGTTACTATATATATATATATATTTTTTTTTTTTATATAATAAGACACACAAGAATCCTGCACCCTGGAACGTGCACTTCTCAACGACTACACACCCACGCCTACACACACGCACACACATTCACGATTAAACACACACGCACACACACTCACGTTCAAACACACACGCACACACACTCACGTTCAAACACACACGCACACACACTCACGTTCAAACACACACGCACACACACTCACGTTCAAACACACACGCACACAGGGCTGGAAGACGAGGAGGTGGGACTGGGTGTGCTGGGTGGTTGCTGGTGGGCGGTGCGAAGGCAGTTGGGCTGGGTGGGATCTGGCGGCTGGCAGGGGACTGGTACGGCGGCAGGCGGAGGGCCAAGGGGGTCTGGGTACGGTAGGCGGAGGATCTGGGGTGGCGGTTTTGTGACGTGGCGGTTTTGTGACGTGGGCTGGGAAGAGCAGTGGTAGGCGGTGGCTAATGGGCGGACTGGATCTGGGCGTGGTTGGGCAGTAGGTTGGCGCGCAGTCCGTGGTTGGGTGGTGGTGGCCCGTGTGGGTGATGGTGTGGGCGAAGTAAGGAGGAGGGCGGCAGAGGCAGTGGGTTGGTTGGCTGGTGACCACGTGGTGAAGTGATTTGGGGAGGTGGTGTGAAGGGGAAGCACGGGAGGTCTATGCATGCTTCAACATGCTGTTTTCTTTCGTAAAAAAAAAAAATATAAAGACAAGAGGAAGAGAAGTGAAATTAGAAGAGGAAGAAGAAGTGTCTTTACCTGGAGCCAGATGTGAGAATAGACAGTGAACGATAATGAATGTTAATTCAACTTTAACTCTAAGGCTTTGAGCAACGTAATAAACGTTCCAGCTTTCCAAAAGTCCTTTACGTTTCCAAAGTTGACCCCCCAGCTTCCAACTACCCTATTAATTTCTATCAGGTTTAAATTTCAAATTCTTTTGTAAACGGCTGAAGGAAATTTTTGGACTAAGATTTTATTTAACCGGTCCGTTTGTAACGATTAAATCAATGCAACTATTTTACGTCCGACTCTGATTTGCACGAATAAATATACCCTTTTGATCAGCGCGACGACGCGCTTCCAACGGTACACAGATTATTGCGATACGGTGATTTTATAAAATTTGCATTTACGCCGCTTAAATTGTGCGTTTTGCAAAATAATATAAACGGAGCAGGCGATGACAGTTTTAGACGAAACGAACTACATAATCTTGATCACAATAATTTTTTACAAGCGGACTGTGTAAAAATATTTGGATTTGGAAGATAAATTTTACGCAGCTTTATATGGACTGATATACAGTAAAACGCGAACGGACTTTACTGTAATATTTTTCAACGAAACTTTTTCTATGTCCATAACTAACTAGACGTATGTCATAAATAAAGTTTGGACGTAAATTGAGATCGTTACAATTTTGAAATTTTTATTGAAACGATGAATTTAAAAATTTTAAATTGGGTCGAAAATTAGGGTCGTTACAATCTCCCCCACTCAAAACTTTTCGTCCTCGAAAAGGAACGAGACGAGTGAAGTAGAAATGAAATAAGTAGTAAAGTCAAGATAGATTTCGAGAAATTCGAATAATACCTGAAATTAATAGTTCGGGGTTTGAATTCCGAATACTATCCTCAGTTTCCCATGTGCAATCCCGCTCATCTGCACTCCACTGTACTTTGACGAGATTTACCGACTTCCTTCTGAGTTGCTTTGTCTCACGATCGACTATCCGAAGTGGCTTTCTCTCAATAGTCAAGTCAGGCTCAATAACTATCTCTTCCAACTGGGCAGTAGGGATGGTCATCGATGGATCGTGTACAACCTTGCGAAGATGTGAGACATGGAACACGTTGTGCACACCGGCGAACTTCTCTGGTAATGCAACTCTATATGCTAATGTTCCGACTCTTCCTGTAATTTCAAACGGACCAACAAATCTGGGAGCTAACTTTCCCTTCCTTCCAAATCGAACAATATTCCTCAAAGGCGACACTTTCAGAAATACTTTGTCTCCAACACTGAATTCGAGATCTCTTCTTCTTTTGTCAGCATAGCTCTTCTGTCTATCCTGTGCTGTCTTTATCTTCTCCCTGATTTCTTCGACTTTTTCAGAAGCTTCCATAATCATTTCTGGTCCAAGCACTAATCGATCTCCAGACTCAATCCAACAAGCTGGCGATTTGCATGGCCGTCCATATAAGGCTTCGAACGGTGCCATACCAATGCTTGCCTGGTTTATAAAGGATAATTAATTCAAATTCAAATATACTTATTCAAATTTGAAATTCAAATTCTTTACCTGGTAACTATTATTATAAGTGAATTCAACCAAGTGAAGATGGTCTTCCCAAGATCCACCAAAGTCAATAATACAAGCCCGGAGAAGATCTTCCAAAATCTGATTTACCCTCTCAGTTTGACCATCTGTCTGAGGATGATATGCTGTGCTCAGATTCAGTTTGGTGCCCAAAGTATCCTGGAATGCTTTCCAGAATTTACTGGTGAAAATAGGGTCTCGATCGCATACAATACTAGATGGTACACCGTGAAGTTTAACAACTTCCCTCATGTATATCTCGGCCAAACTAGAGGCTGTACGAGTGGTCTTGACTGGAATAAAGTGAGCGGACTTTGTCAGTCTGTCAACAATTACCCATATGCTTTCATTACCCTTTCTAGTCTTTGGTAGCCCATCAATAAAATCCATAGAAATTTGCTCCCATTTCCAACCTGGAATCTCTAGCGGTTGGAGCAATCCTGCTGTCTTTCTGTGATCAGCTTTAACTTGTTGGCAAGTGGTGCACCTGCTAACATAGATAGAAATATCGCGCTTCATTCCACTCCACCAATATAGTTTCTTCATATTCTGGTACATTTTGGTAGCACCGGGATGAAATGAAAGTGAAGACTTATGATTTTCTCGCAGCACTTCTTGTCTAAGACCATCGACATTAGGAACACAAATACGATTGTCGATCCTCAAAACTCCATCACTATCGACCTGTGCACCCACTTTGTTGTCGGCATTACTTACTCTACCCATAACTAATTCCTTCATACGATAAAGCAGAGTGTCTTCATATTGCTTAGCTTTAATGCGATCCATAAGAGATGGAGAGATACTAAGCTGGAATAACATGCCTTCGATGAGATTGCAACAAGATAATGCTTTGCTGCGGCTCAAAGCATCTGCTACAACATTTGCTTTCCCCGGTGTATAAGTGATGTCGAGGTCGTAGGCAGCTAAGAATTCAAGCCATCGGACTTGCCTCTGGTTCAAATCCTTTTGAGAAAAGATATACCTCAAAGACTTATGATCAGTGAATAGTTCGAACTTTGTTCCCAAAAGATGATGCCTCCAAAGTTTCAAAGCAAATACAACAGCAAGAAGCTCAAGATCATGAGTGGCATAGTTCAATTCATGGGTCTTCAACTGACGACCGGCATAAGCAATAACCTTCCCATTTTGCATAAGAACAGCGCCTAAACCTTCTCGGCAAGCATCTGTATAAACAGTCAATCCTTCACTTCCATCGATGACTGCAAGAACTGGGGCTGAAGTTAATTTACTCTTCAACTCATTGAAAGCTGATTCGCACTTCTCACTCCAAATAAACTTAACATCCTTCCGAGTTAAAGCAGTAAGTGGGGCAGAGATCCGGGCAAAGTGCTCAATAAATCTGCGATAATATCCAGCTAGGCCCAAGAAACTACGAATATCTGTAGGAGTTTTAGGGGTCTCCCAATCCTGTAGATTAATTGATATAAATTAGCGAGAGATAAGATTATTTGAATAGAATTTCGAATATGATAAAACTTACATTGATTATGGCAATCTTAGCTGGATCGACTGAAATGCCATTCTCAGAAACAATATGGCCAAGGAATCTCACTTCATCTCGCCAGAAATGGCATTTAGAAAACTTGGCTTTAAGCTGATGGTTTCTGAGAGTTTCAAGAACATAACGAAGATGTGTCTTATGTTCTTCCTTGTCCTTAGAGAAGACAAGAATATCATCAATGAATACAAGAACAAACTTGTTAAGGACATCACGGAAGACTCGATTCATCAAGTCGACGAAGTAAGCAGGTGCGTTGGTCAAACCGAATGGCATAACCAACCATTCATAGAATCCATTTTCGGTCCGGAAAGCTGTCTTATGGATACTATCTTCCGCTATTCTGAGTTGGTGGAACCCAGTGGCTAGATCGAGTTGTGAGAAAACTTTAGCACCATGAAGCTGGTCGAATAAATCGTTGATGCGAGGCATCGGATAACGATTTTTGAGAGTGCGCTTGTTGAGCTCTCTATAGTCAACACACATGCGAAGAGATCCATCTGATTTGGTGACAAATACAACTGCAGCGCCCCATTCGGAACAACTTCTTCTAATCAAGCCCTTAGCAAATAGATCCTCAATTTGAGTTTTTAGTTCAGCCTTTTCTTTAGGAGCCATCCTTCGGTGCGGGAGAACTACGGGCGTAGCTCCAGGAATTAGATCAATACGGAAATCTATTTCCCGTTTAGGCGGGAGAGAGCTGACTTCGCCAAATACATCGGGAAATGACTGAACTATAGGTGTGGTGACAAGATCATCGGGAGGGGCATCAAGAGAGAAGATGAAGCTTCCGGCATATTTCTGAGGTGATTTGCATTTAATGACGAGTGGTAAGCCTTGGTCGCTTACTAAAGAAACTGATCGGGATTTGCAAGAGATGACAGCATCGAATTTGCTTAACCAATCAGCTCCAAGAAGAAGGTCGAATGCTTGAAATCCAAGCACATAGAAATCCCAAGTAAATCGAGAAAAATCATACATCAAAGTAACATCTTTGCAAATACTTCGGAGGTTAGCAGGTCCTCCGATGGGATTTGAGACACATAAAAAAGTAGTGGCAAGAGTGGATTCTATCTTGAGCTTGTTACAAATGTCAACAGATATAAAGCTATGAGAAGCACCAGTATCGAATAATACTCTAACAGGTGTAGCATGTAAATGAAATATACTACGCAAAGTACCTTGGTCATCCTGAGCGGGTGGTGCAGATGGTGCAGGTGTGGTGACAGCAAATACTCCAGAGGGTGTACCACGCTTGTATAGTGGGCAGTCTTTCTTGAAATGACCTGGCTGTAGGCATACATGGCATAAGTCTTTCCTAGTCGTAGAAGGTGGTGGAATAGCAGCTCCGGTAGATGGACAGCTATTAGCATAATGGCCCTTCTTATCGCACTTGAAGCATGTGATATTAGCAAGATCGATAGGGCTTTTCTGAGCATATCCCAATCCTGTAGTCTTCTGCCAAGCTTTCTTTTGTTGATCAAAGTTCATCTTCCTCTTCCCGGGCTGGCTAGAAGAGGGCTGAGTAGGAGCAGCCTTGGCAGTGGATCCCTTAGGCTTCGCCTCATATCTAAGAGCAAAATCAATAAGCTCTGTGAAAGTGGAGCGAATGTGTCCGGTAAGCAGGTCATAAAATTCTGGTCTAGCTCCCAAAATGAATTTCTCATTCTTCAAAAGTGGTGTGTCTATCAAACCCGGTCCAAACTTGGAGAGTTCATTAAATTTCCTCTCATACTCAGAAATAGTCATACTGCCTTGCTTAAGATCCATGAAAGCTCTATAAAGTTGGGTTTTCCCAGCAGCTGGCATCCATTGTGCCGAGAAGGTATCCCTAATCAAAGATAGACAAGATGAATACATTTCAAAGATAGAAGGAAGAATTTAAACCACTAGAATCCAAACTATTCATACCTAAACTGGGCCCAAGTGATGGTGTCCTCCTCGATACGAGAAGTAACGGATTCCCACCAATCTTGTGCGGCATCTTGGAGTTGCCAAGCAGCAAGCTGACGCTTCTGAGCATCAGTGATTTCCAATCCAGAAAATATCTTCTCCAAACTCTTAAGCCATTGCTGAGCCTCTATGATGTTCTCGGATCCAGAAAACTTAGTACCTCCCAGTTGCGAATACTCCTTGCTAAGAGTAGTGAATTTGACAGGAGCTGGAGCGGCAGGTGCAGCCTGGGCAGGACCATTGCCTCTTCCACCTCTAACATTTCTTCTGGTACTCATCCTGAAATACCAAAAGAGATTTTAGAACCAAATATAAGATAATAGAAAGCTAAGAAAACAAATCAACGAATCAACGGAGCTTGAATTTTTGAAAGGATTTGGATATTGAATCGATTCTCCTCATTCTAGAGTATTGCTACTCTATCTCTAATGAGTTTCTTTATAATCCCGAACTAAGGTTTTTTTGGGAAAACCAGAGCTCTGATACCAACTGTAACATCCCGTATATTTGGACCATTTAAATTGACAATAATCCACACTTGTCAACTTAAATAATACAAAACACAGAACATTATGGGATTATAAGTACATAAATGTAGATGAGAATCAATACAACATCACAGACTCAGAACAGTCACAGAATAATGCAGCGGAAAATACATCGTCATAATAGTAGTTCATGAAGCTACTACAGAAAATACAACAATGTCTCAACATAAAGCGACTGAAAAGAGATACAAGATGTCCAATACATAAGTACATCAAATACTGAAACTAAAATGATATAGATAAAAGCTAAGCCTTCAGCATCTTCAACCAACCTTGACCAGCAACGGAATATCTTCAGACTGACCCGAGCATATGCAAAAGAAACACTCGAGTCAGGACTCAAAATCTTATACAGGATAATCAATGCATATAATAAAGTCCATAACTCAAAGGTGAATATAAACATCAGTAAGGGATCGATAAACTACCTACAGAATACGCTAAATAGATAATGTCTAATCCATAAAGTAAGATATCAAAATAGAGTTAAGCAGGGCCCATACACCTCTTAACCTGTTTATTCCCAAAAGCATATACAAGACCGTAGTTTCCCCAAAACCGGAAGTCACCAGAGGGCAATCCATATACTAAAGGTACAAATCAAAATCGTAGTTGTCGCGATAGGATAATTAGTATGACAAGGTACATGAGGCGATACCAACTAGGATACTAGTAGTTGCCTGATCCGGACTGATGTTGGGCATAGCAGCTACCACCCCAACACCGCGAAACAACACTCCCAAATCAAGGGGTGCACCCAAATCGAATCACAAAAGTAATAGATATGGTATCGAAGAAGTGTGTCCGCTAGAGATGGCGATCCTCAATGGCCCGGCGCGGCTCCTGTTTTAGTCATGTCAGGGGTCATCCAAATCGTTCTCTTTCTTCAGTCAACACGTTCATCAAAACCATCCACTTCATTCTGGATCAACACTTCGCGTATATCAGTTATTAAAGTGGTTTTCGGTATCGACAGAGAGTATGTCCATAATCCGATCCCGGTCTCTTTAATAACTACGTATTTATTACCCAACAGTCAACTTTTTATTAAAGTTAAAACAAATCAAATCCAAAGGTCAAGTTGCAAATTTGACTTCCAAATTTGATATTTCACAATTCGATTCGTTTCAATTACTAAAATCATATTTCGAAAAGAAATTCTAGTTCAAGCCCTTTTTTTATCAAAAATTTAAGTATTCACGTTAAATCAACTTTTCACTTATCAAATCAAATAGTCAATCTTAGTTCAACTAATTAAATCAAGTTTTATTCTTTAAATCCGTATTTACATTCCTAGGTTCATTACTATGTCAATTCCATTTACTACATTCACTTTGGCAAACTTCGTTTATTCATTTATCAAAACTCGAAATTTAATCTCTTTATCCTCCATCCTATTTACTTCCTAAATCTCATTTCGATTAACTTTGTCAAACACTTTGTTTAATCAAATAAATTTACAAATTCGTTTCAATTCATTACATTAATTAGTTCTCATTTATTTCAATTGAATTCATTTCTTTATTCCCACAAATCTAATTCATTTAATTCGATAAAATCCATTTTATCTATTTCAAAACCATTTCATTTATTTAATTCATTAAAATCATTTTATTTATTTCTACAAATTTATTTATTCGATTCAATAAAATCATTTTATTTATTTCAACAAATTCATTTATTCCATTCAATAAGATCATTTTATTTGTTTCAACAAATTTATTTATATTTACATTACCAAATTTCAATACAGTTTCCTAAGTTTATTCCATAATTCCAAATAAGTCTCAATTCCAAAACGTTATTTGTTGACTGTTCGGTTTCTTATTTTAATTATCTATCCTAGGCCAATTCACTCAATTGGGTATTTATCATTTCAACCCAATTCTTTTTAAATTCAAAATCAAAACATACAAAGGGAACTTGCAGTGTGATAGCAGGGATGGTGTCAAAGTAAATAAACAATCAATAGCATCCATTTGCAACATTTCAACCATTCAAATAATCCCGAAATAATCGTATTAATTCGCGTTTGTTATTTACGCCAATTAATACAATTTATTTCTAGAATCTACTCTATCATTTCAAGTAGATTAAAGATTTTAACATTTCAGTTTCACTTGTCGTTCAATTTCAATTACAACAGTTAATTCAATATACGTTCAACAGTCCAAAGTGAAATTTGTCAATTCTACGTGTCAATTAACTTAACAATTTAAGGGTCAATTTAATTAGTCAATATTCATCATATAAAGGGGTCAAGTTAACAATCAAAATTCGACATATATAATTCACTTTAAATCGTTAACCAACCTATATCCAATTTTAACTTGCAATCAATTTATCACTTATCGATAATAATTTTACATCCAATTCAACATCACATCGCAATCATTTATCAATTCAAACTTGCATAAGAATATAGTCGTGAAAATTAATTCACCTTTCGTGGATAAGAAATTTGACGACGAAGCACGAAGAAATAAGAACAGAGTCGGTATAGCACGAACAACGAACACTGTAATATCGACAAAAAGAAACGATATTAATACAATGAACATTGTATATAATTTATAAATTTATATAAACGCGCTTACCGAAGATGGAGAAAAGAACAAAAGCTGAGAAATCGATGCTACTGCCAAGAAACTCAGTTGGTTGCTTCTGCTCACAACAAACAGAGAAAAGTTGGTTACTATATATATATATATTTTTTTTTTTTTTTAATATAATAAGACACACAAGAATCCTGCACCCTGGAACGTGCACTTCTCAACGACTACACACCCACGCCTACACACACGCACACACATTCACGATTAAACACACACGCACACACACTCACGTTCAAACACACACGCACACACACTCACGTTCAAACACACACGCACACACACTCACGTTCAAACACACACGCACACACACTCACGTTCAAACACACACGCACACAGGGCTGGAAGACGAGGAGGTGGGACTGGGTGTGCTGGGTGGTTGCTGGTGGGCGGTGCGAAGGCAGTTGGGCTGGGTGGGATCTGGCGGCTGGCAGGGGACTGGTACGGCGACAGGCGGAGGGCCAAGGGGGTCTGGGTACGGTAGGCGGAGGATCTGGGGTGGCGGTTTTGTGACGTGGCGGTTTTGTGACGTGGGCTGGGAAGAGCAGTGGTAGGCGGTGGCTAATGGGCGGACTGGATCTGGGCGTGGTTGGGCAGTAGGTTGGCGCGCAGTCCGTGGTTGGGTGGTGGTGGCCCGTGTGGGTGATGGTGTGGGCGAAGTAAGGAGGAGGGCGGCAGAGGCAGTGGGTTGGTTGGCTGGTGACCACGTGGTGAAGTGATTTGGGGAGGTGGTGTGAAGGGGAAGCACGGGAGGTCTATGCATGCTTCAACATGCTGTTTTCTTTCGTAAAAAAAAAAAATATAAAGACAAGAGGAAGAGAAGTGAAATTAGAAGAGGAAGAAGAAGTGTCTTTACCTGGAGCCAGATGTGAGAATAGACAGTGAACGATAATGAATGTTAATTCAACTTTAACTCTAAGGCTTTGAGCAACGTAATAAACGTTCCAGCTTTCCAAAAGTCCTTTACGTTTCCAAAGTTGACCCCCCAGCTTCCAACTACCCTATTAATTTCTATCAGGTTTAAATTTCAAATTCTTTTGTAAACGGCTGAAGGAAATTTTTGGACTAAGATTTTATTTAACCGGTCCGTTTGTAACGATTAAATCAATGCAACTATTTTACGTCCGACTCTGATTTGCACGAATAAATATACCCTTTTGATCAGCGCGACGACGCGCTTCCAACGGTACACAGATTATTGCGATACGGTGATTTTATAAAATTTGCATTTACGCCGCTTAAATTGTGCGTTTTGCAAAATAATATAAACGGAGCAGGCGATGACAGTTTTAGACGAAACGAACTACATAATCTTGATCACAATAATTTTTTACAAGCGGACTGTGTAAAAATATTTGGATTTGGAAGATAAATTTTACGCAGCTTTATATGGACTGATATACAGTAAAACGCGAACGGACTTTACTGTAATATTTTTCAACGAAACTTTTTCTATGTCCATAACTAACTAGACGTATGTCATAAATAAAGTTTGGACGTAAATTGAGATCGTTACAATTTTGAAATTTTTATTGAAACGATGAATTTAAAAATTTTAAATTGGGTCGAAAATTAGGGTCGTTACATATAGTATCATTCGGGTATGTATCATTTCAACCAATAGGAAATTTCTAAACTAATAGGGAACTTGCAGAGTGAGAACAAATATAATAATTATATAACATATCAACATAGGCATATATCATCAGTAACAAATTTAAATATAATATATACACAGGTTATGGTTTCATATGTCATAGGTGAACAATTGCAGATAATGGCATATCATATTTAACAATTAAATAACTTAATGATTCAAATTTAACAGCATATTTTGATCGTCATGTCATGTGAATTTAAATTTACTAAATATAAGAACGTTAATCGTGAGTGATTGCTCATCTTTCGAGGCTAGAGAAAACAGGACACGCACACGGATAAGCGACAAATCACCAACTGACACGCATAAGCATGGATCGACAATGGGACCGTGACAAAGCAAGGCAAATAACTACATAATTCGATGAAAACAAATCAAAGCTAGCTAGAGATTGATGGAACATTGTGTGTGTGTATATATAATACAATTTTTTTCTTAAAATCAATATTTAAGTTAAAACACACCTCAAAATAAAATATTTTATATTATATTTAAAAATCAATATTTAATCTAAATAGCGCGTAAAATAAAATCTATATATATTATTAAAAAAAATCAATATAAACTTTAAAACCCATATTTCCTTTCAAAATCAAACTTTAAACAACCAATTTAAAATTTCAGATTTAAGAATATAAGTAAGCTTAAATTTACAATCTATATATATTTTTATATTAAAACACATACTTTTCTTAAAATACTGTTGTATTAAAACTAAAACACATATCTCAAATATTTATATACATATACACTTTTAAAATAAATATTGTTATAAACATGTATATTAAAATCAATATCACTATGACCTATATATGAACAAGACAGCCAATTATGCAAAAAAAATTGAAAACATTTATTTAAACATAATGTAACACTATTATTATTATAAATTACTATTATAAACTTATATATAGCAAGACAACCACCATGCTAAATAACATTGGAAATATATATATAAATAAACACAAATATATATACACACACACAAGCAATATATATACATCATATTTTTAAACAATACTTACATATATAGATAAAACAGGTGGTGAAGGCGGAGATGGTGTCGCAGTTGCCATTGCGTGGAGGGCTAAGCCGAGAGCAGGACATGGAGATGGAGATGTGGCCGATGGGTGGTGCACATGGCGAGGTTGAGGGTGGAGCTTTAGGTCTGTCAGGTAGTGGGTGGCCGTGCTTGAGAGAGAGGGAAGGGCTGCAACAGTGGTGAACGAAGAGGAAGAAGCGGTGGAAGCACGGGCGGTTGCCGATGGTGGTGGAGGCCGTTCAGTGGAGTTTGGTAGTGGAGGACATAGTGCTGAGGTGAGAGAGGGTGGAAGTGGTGAAGGGGAATGGAAGTATGTTGGTGAACGTGAGTAGGTTTCAGGTGGTGATTAGGCTTTGAAGGGGTGGAACAATGGTTGGCAGTTTCGGTGGTTGTTCAGCTGTGCATCATTTTGTTTCATCATTTTGTTTTTATAAGAAGTCGTGCTTGTTCACAAGCAAGGGCTGCTGCAGACACGGGCTCAAGGAAGGAGGCACTGTCACAAGTTGATGGAAATGTGGAGCTGAGCATTGGATGGGGTTTCGGTCCAAATGCATGCAAGGATGAGGTGAGCAAGTTTGAAAGGCAGGTGAAGTATAAATTAAAGAAGCAGGCTACCAAGCAAAATAAAATGGAATCCAACTTGATAATATTAGTTTTTTTATAAGAATGAGAAGAACATAAAAGGGAAGTGAACGTTAGGTTCCCAAAGTAATATGGAAGAGCAGGCTTCCAGAAGAAGATAAACAAGCTTCATAGAAAGAAAAATATAGGACTTTATAATATTTTGTTTCCCAAAAGCATGGAAACGGAAGGAAATGGAATGGCAAAAAAATATACGAGTAGGTTACAAATATGAATGGCAAAAGTCAATATGTTGGATTTAGAAAAATAATAAATGCAAGTGGCTATTCAATTTCTCATGTTGGACACACGATATGGCTGACCGTTTCACGGTTTTCGCCGCGTATCTAACGCCGAAGCACACAAATGAATATACTACGGAGATCAACATAACGAGACGAACAAAATGGAACACAAATATGAGTGATACAATCATCCTATCAAATGTCAATTTTTTTCGTTGCCGGAAATGCTACTAAAACGCCAAAAATAAGATAAACGGAGCTAGAGCAGTTCAAATTTGGCGAAACGAAATATGACGTCTCACTCAGAAAATGATTTACGTTTTTATTATATAAAAATATTTAGATTTATTTTATTTTCATCAATTAACTAATTTATATTGAAATAAAATTACACAACATAATAAACTTTCACATTTTCCAATAAAAATTTACCATTTGCTATGTTTGCATAGACACATTCCAAATATCAAATTTTCATTTCACAAATTTGTTATTTAATTTCAAGCTAAAATTTAGTTAATTGCATTATTAAAATTGTTAAAATTTACGGGTCGTCACACTCTCCCCCACTCAAAACGTTTCGTCCCCGAAAAGGAACGAGATAGGAGAGTAGAGCAACAGAATGATAAGATAGATTCAAAATACATATTACCAAATACAACAATTAATTTAAAACCATATGAAATTCTTTTTTGGATATTTTATTACATACTTTTATATTATACTATTAAATTACATATTCACATTATATTTTTAACTTTTTGATGCTTCAAGTAAGTTATATATGTTTTTAAAATGCAATTGAGTATTATACAAATAAATTTTATCCTACTTCAACTGTTTTAAGTTATTTCAATTTTCATCTCTTATTTTAAACACTCCAACTATTCAAAACCTTGCTTTTTTTAATAATTGAAAACCAATACTTAACATAGAATTTAAGAGTTAAATTTCCAGTTTCACTTCAACCATTTTGAAATAATATATACATATATATATTTTATATATCAGATCAAATCCATAGATATATACATACATATATATATTATACATCAAGTCATACTTAAGAAATTCAAATCAAATCCATTTGACAAAACAAAATTGTAGCAAAGCTACTAAGTGGTCTCTGCACTCCGAGACTCGAAAATGAATGTCGACGATGCTGTAGTCATCACCGAAATTATTTTCTAGCGACAAATGGGAGAGTACCGACTTACTTCATTTAAAAATTCTTGAAAGTAATTTCCATTCGAAAATACTTAAAAATAATATTATTATATTTTCAAAACTTCGAAACTAATTTTTTTTTGGAAAATCTCCGGAAATTTAATTCTCAAATCCTTAATTTAAATTCATTTCAAATCAAATTTATAAACCATGTTTTATTAAGTTCATCTCCTTATAACAACAATAGTTAATGGTTTGGGAAAAATTGACAAAACAATAAATGATAATTTAGTATCATCATTTCTAACCACCAATTCATTAATTATCTAATTTTTGAAAATTATACTCGCATCAATAAAATATAATTATACACAAAATTATTTCATTTATCAATTTCAAAAACAATATTTTATCAGTTTGCTCTGTTCAAGTGTTTTGAAATTCCTATCGATAGCGTTGGCCAGACGAATCGGTCGAAACCTCAAATCAAACTTAACAACTCAAACAACACAATATAAAACAATTTTATATCAATATCAATTTCAAATACACTCCCTCACAAGTTGATTCAAGAATGGATTATAGATCAAGGATAGAGATTCAAATTTAGAGAGACCCAAGCCAAATAGAATTTCTAACTAAGAAGGTGGGCTCAAATGGAAGATAAGATAATTAAATCACAAAATAGGAAAAATTGATAGACTTGGATTAATCACGGCGACCTTAACCGGGTCAACCGAAATTTTGAAAAGACAAGAATACCATTAACGAAAATAGGGACAAACTTGGTGAGAACATCGTGGAAAACGCGATTCATGAGATCGACGAAGGAGGAAAGAGCATTGCAAATCCATAGGAGATGGCTAACCATTCATTTGGGAGGAAGGACGACAGGTCAAGCTCTCGGAATAAGATCGATGTGGAATTCAATTTCCCACTTGGGAGGAAGAGAAGTGACTTCACCAAGACATCAAGATAATCCCTGACAATCAGGTGGAGTCAAGATCAAAATGTTGAGCATTGAGCAAAAAGATAGAGCTGCCTGCAAATCCAGAGGAAACCTACATTCGATCACAAGAGAATTACCTAGGTTGTCTACTAGAGAGACGGTTCGGGCGTTGCAAGAGATAACAACATCAAAACCGAGGACAATAGAAATCTCCAGTCAATCGACGTCTATTGTAAAGGAGTTTCACCCCTTTCATTCAAAATAAGATTGGCGGAACCACCGATGGGATTAGTCACACATAAGGTTGAAATTGACGGTTGAGGTTGAAGCTATGGGATGCTCTAGTATCAAAAGAACACAAACAAGAAAAGATAAGAATCGATTTCTGAACAATGGAAACGTTCCAAAATTCAAAGGAAAATCCAAACCAAGGAGAGTCCTAGTAAAGGATTTCAAGCACAAATGAATATGACTCTATAATTGATTTTACTCATTCTAGGGTATCACTACCCGATCTCTAATGAGTTTATACTCCATATGCTAAATTTTACCTTAAACCAGAGCTCTGATACCAACTGTAATGGCCTAGCATTTCTAACCATTCGCATCCACACATGTCGGACTTGAATTGCTCAAAACAACAGATTGTTAATTTATATTTGGCAAAACTCAGCATACGCAGTAAATCAATCAATCACAGAATCATAGACACAGAGTAATATAACAATAAGCAGCGGAATAGATAATTAGTAGTTCATGAAGCTACTATAGAACATCGGAGTTTAAAACAAAATACAATAGAAATCTCAAATAAAAAGTAGTCTCGAATACATAATCAAATGACAAGACTGAATCATAAACAACTGGAATAACTGAAAGCTGAACAGATAGATGGATCTCCAAGTGAAGCTCCAAAGGTGAGTCTCAAATGCTGTGACACTCAATCTGACCCGAGCATAAAGAAAAACACAAAACACTCGAGTCAGGATTAACATTCTTAAACCAGTAAATTCAACTCAAGTGAAATGTCAACTGAAATACAAAATAACTTAAAGGATGTTTGGGATTCCCATCCTTTAAGGATCTGTTAAACTATCTACATACATAGTCCAATACGCTACATATATAATGTCTATAATAAAGTAAATTATCAAAATAGCATTAAGGCGTTACCCAGATCCCCCTTAAGACATTTATATATTCCCGTAGTCTATACAATATCGTAAGCTCCACCAAACCGGTGGTTTACCTAGAGGACGCCCCATAGGTACGGTACAAAACAAACTCGTACAAGGCACGATAGGGCATGTGAACACGGCAGACGAGACAATGCCACGGTAGATATACCGTTTGTGGATCCGGACTGGTGGTAAGGCATAGTAGCTACTACCGCCCACCTCGAGACAAACTCCCAAACCAAAAGGTGCACCCAATTAAATCATAAAGTAATAGAATGGTATCGAAGAAATGTGTCCGATTGGAAGAATGACCTCACTTGACCCGGCATGGCTCCTGTTTTAGTCACAACTAAGCTGACTCACTGAAATGACCCTAGCTATTTCACCTAATTTTTTTTACTAGGAATTTTTTTTTACATCAATAATTTCCTAGAGTCATTTAGCCTTTCTACTAAATTATCCAGGATCCTAATTTTTCTACTAATATATTTATATCAGTTCATTAATAAATATATTCACATACATATGAATATGTATGTGACCCTCTTGCTTGGATCAGAGTGTTGTTTAGCAAGAGTGCATCCTGATTGAATTTGAATATCTAATCAACCAATACATAGCTCATTTTCCATGCCTATTGATATTTGAGTCAGGGTAATGAATCTCATAATCATATGCAATATATACTTAGTAATTTTTGACCATTCCTATAGGGATTGTCTGTTAGTTTGAGATAGCAAGGTGATCTCAGATTATATAGCAAGCCACCATAATTTTAGTTTAATTATTTGGTATTTGATTAAAGCCAGAAAGGAAAATGATATACTCATTTATCATTTTCAACACAAGTTATTTTATCACAAATTTCTTTACTTATAACCAAGTCAGTTGAGTAATTCTGTCGTAATCTATATAGTCGTATTTTTCTTAACCAAATGTATTCTCTAATCCCTGAGTTACCTCAGCTTGCATCTAATTTACAGGTTGCTTTACTGGATTTAGAGAATCCAGATTGTATGGTCATTTGACAAAAGTAGTATTTAGATAATATGTGTGCATATCAGATGTAGTGTACTCTCTGGACTAATAAAGCTATTCAAAATAAAATGTGAGTTGCTCAAGAATTTGAAAATGTCTTTGTGCATGCATTTGCAAAGAAAGCTTCAGATTTTACAAAGTGTATTTTCTTCCTTTATACCCAAAACTCTGGTCATCTTGATCAATCCAGACCTCATTATTTTTGAAGTGGGTTAACCTTATGACTAGATCATCAAAACATTAGTGCCTGGCCTTTGCAATGTAAATTCAGATACCAGACACTTGCAAAATCCCTTAAAACATGTACATATCTTTATACAGTGCACAAATATATTGTTTCTTTTATCAAAACACTTCTGCATATAGTCACAAAATTCCTGAAATATTACTTCTAGCTAAACTCAGATTTTTAACCTTCAAACTTAAAGTTTTAAGTAACTTGAAATTAACTAATATAGTATATGTATATACATATCCATTTCTCGAATACAGGCATATAGCATTTACAGATTTTCACCATAATACTCAAATATATATTTTCTTGCATAGATTCAACTTAGTCTTTGGTTAATCCCAAACTTAATACATTACTAGATTCAGTTAAAACAACTAAATGAATTCAAGCATTCAAGTTCATTACATAACAACCAAAGCATAACTATAAAAACTTCTCAGATTACATGCAAATAATTCCTTCTAAGTTCTTATTTAATTCTAGTTTAGCATGCTTATCCAATCATTCTCATTAGCCATAGCAGCTTCCTATTTAGAACCAGCATTCCCTGAAAGAGCATTAGAGGCTGCCCCATTTTAAATGAGACACCCCTGATGCCATAAGCAAACAAGGGTCAGATACAAGATCCGGTATGAGCAATGTCAAAAATTCCATGATATTAAGTAAATGAGTGAGACATAAACATTTTGTATAAGTGGGCATAGCTTCTTTGATCAATTTGCCTGACTTGTTTATGATATATTGTGCATATATAACCAGTATTTAAGACTAATTATGTACACACATTCAACCATGCAAACATACATTTCAAATAGAAATACTCAGGAACTATCATAGCTCCAGACCAACCATCCTAGGAATAACTCAAGTTCCTACTTCATCAATTTAAGGTTGCATTTACCAAATTAATTCCTAGCCTCATCTGCAATAAGGAATCACGGGGACACATTGCAATAAAATAATTCACAATATTGCAAAAAGATCTCAGGGCTTAAACAAGCCATGTGCCAACTTGCATACTTTAAATACAACAAGCATTCCAGCAGTCTTCTTGGCTCACAATCCTTAGTTTATTTACTAAGTGTTCATGTTTAATCCTATCATGAGATAGCTAGGTGACTGAATCACATTGTACATGAAACATTACATAAAACTCACAAGCATAATTCAAAAACAAGCTAACATTCCTATCCAGAGGAAATCATATTTTCAAATATTTTGGCTTAAAGAAAATACAAGAATATTTACAACTGGGAATAAAGACTAGGCATGTGGGTTATTATTGTTTCATAAGCAACCATGTTTGAACTAAATTCAAGATCTAGCTTAAACAAGATTTCTGGCTCATGGGTTTTCTATTTGATCAAGGGTTCAGCACTTTTGGATATTTCCATTGCAACCTTGAATCTTTCATTTGAGCCTCAGCACTTACACAAGTGTAATGCAACTCATATACATTTTGATTTCATATTTTCCATGCCATATCTAGACCAGTTACAAGTATTCTCTATTTACTTTCATGATTTCATACTTTTACATTTCTGGGTGTAACCAAACAGAGCAAAATACTCAAACATCAAAGCAATCAAATCATTCAGAAACACCCATTAAAAACATCCATTAATACCATAGTAATGAAATCAAAATATGTAGAAAAATAACATAAGCTTGGCTGCCTCATAACAGGACTTAATGCCATGGGTTTAGTGAGATTACTCACAGAAAAATGCTTCTCTTGCTTAATCCAGAAAAGAAACCTTTTAAAACTTGCTTTTCTGCTTGCAAATATTTTACTTCTTTGTTTTCTTAAATGTCTTGGGTAGCAAATGATTTTTCTGGTTTATATTTGGATTTATAAGAGAGGTTTTCTAGGGTTTTATCATTGTAAAATCCCATTCCTACCCTGGCCAAGACTCATGCATTTTGCATTTCAGATTTGTTTATTTTTCTCCCTTAATACCCCGGCCATATGTGATACTTACTCCCCTTTTTCTTTTCCAGAATATTATTATATTCTTCTTAGGTCATGATAATTGTGTGACATTGTCACTTGTTTATTTTCTAAAAATCCTCCTTTCTATTTCCTGCCTAAAGCAATTGTTTTGCTTGTAATTTATCTTTTGCTATTTTAGTGTTACACTTTCCCTTGCTTATTTCTTTTTAATATTTTCAGTACTTACAGAAATGTATATTTGTATACATATCTTATCTAGGCTTATTTAATCCCTCCTTAATTTCAGAAGCATATGCACCTATATATGTATACAGGTTTTCAAATCCTTGTAACATTTTTTTTTCCTGGGTTTTAAATAAAATCTGTTTACTGAATTCAAAACAAAACCTACTTTTCTTATTTTCTAGGATGATTCATATAATTCCAGAAATCAAATATCCATATCACAAAATCATGTTTGTAATGCTTTTTAATTCTTGTTTTAAATTCAAGAAATCTGGAGTTCTTCCTTGTGCCATATCAGTGTGCACGTGCACACATGCACACACACTTGCACACAATTAATTCCATATATTCCTATACAAATAAATTCATATATTTCAAAATCCAACCAAAATAAGATTCCATGAATTTCTGGGGCATTACAATCACCCCACCTTTTTAGGAATTGCGTCCTCACAATTTTCTCATTTTGACTTTAAATATTTCCAGATTTTTATAAAATCTATCAAACATTGCATAAGCAAACAATTCAGTCAAAACAACCATACATATTAAACTTTTTAGGGATTTAGATTTTACCTTCCACTGCAAAAAGCTTGGGGTAATCCCTCTTTATCTCATCCACTAATTCCCATGTACAATCATTAGGGTCTAGGCTCCATTGAACCTTTACCAATTTCAGAGTTTTGCTCCTCAACTTCTTTTCCTCTTTAGCTAAAATCGCCACCGGTTCTTTCTCATTGACCAAATCAGGATTTATTTGAACTTGAGTTGGTTTCTCTAGAATTTCCTCTTTATCATGCATCCATCTCCTAAGTTGTGATACATGAAATACATTGTGCATTGCACTCATCTCTTCTGGTAGCTCCAACTTATATGCTAATGAACCTATTCTTTCCAAAATCTTGTAAGGTCCAACATATCTTGGGGTAAGTTTTCCCTGCTTGCCAAACCTCAACACCTTCTTCATAGGTGAAACTTTGATGAAAACATAATCACCAACTTCATATTCTACCTGCTTCCTCCTTACATCTGCAAACTTCTTTTGCCTATCTTGAGCTGCTACCATCCTTCTCCTTACAAGTTCAATTTTCTTTGTAGTTTCTTTAACATACTTAGGCCCTAAGACAGCCTTTTCTCCTGCTTCAACCCAACATATTGGTGACAAACATGGTTTGCCATACAAGGCTTCAAATGGTGCCATGCCTATGGTGCTTTGATAACTATTGTTATATGTAAATTCAGCCAAATGGAGGTGATCTTCCCAATTGCCCCCAAAGTCCAATGCACATGCCCTCAACAAATCCTCCAAAACTTTATTTATTACTTCAGTTTGACCATCTGATTGGGGATGGTATGCAGTACTCAAGCATAATTCACTCCCCATGGCTTCTTGAAAGCTCTTCCAAAATCTGGATGTAAAGATTGTGTCCCTATCACTCACTATAGTCTTAGGAATTCCATGCAACCTTACTACTTCTTTCATGAATATTTGAGCTAGTTTAGGTGCATTTCTTTCTGCCTTCACTGGTATAAAGTGTGCCACTTTAGTCAATCTATCAACTACTACCCAAATGCTTGTATTTCCTCTCTTTGATCTAGGCAGACCATCTATGAAATCCATAGATATATCTTCCCACTTCCACTTTGGTATGCTTAGAGGTTGTAATATGCCTGAGGGTCTTTGGGTTTTTGCTTTGACTTGTTGGCAAGTCATACACTTTGCAACATGTTTGGCCACATCATTTTTCATCCCTTTCCACCAATAATCCCTCTTCAAGTTCTGGTACATCTTGGTGCTGCCTGGATGTATAGAATATTTGCTCCTATGATACTCATTAAGTATCTCTTCCTTCAATCCTATATCCTTTGGAACACATATTCTACCTTTATTCCTTAAGTAACCATTCTTATCAATGTGGTAGTTTGCTACTTCTTCTCCTTTTTCTATTAGAGTTTTCTTTTCTAATAAATCTGGATCTTCCTCTTGCATTTTCCCCACTTTCAAAATTAAATCTGATTGCAAAGTTATCAAACTTAATTTTCCTCTACTCCCTTCTTCAATCATATTCATGTTTACCTCACTGTTTTCCTCAATTTCCAAATCAGTAAGTAGAGATAAATTTCTAAACTCTTCTATCATTAACATGGCTACTTTTGCATGCTGCCTGCTCAAAGCATCTGCAACCTTATTAGCTTTTCCTGGAGTATAAAGTATGTCTAAATCATATGCTGCTAGAAACTCAACCCATCTATGCTGCCTCATATTCAAATCTTTTTGTGAAAAGAGATAATTTTATGCTTTATGGTCAGTGTATAAGATAAACTTAGCACCTAGAAGATAATGTCTCCAGAGCTTTAATGCATATACCACTGCTGCCAACTCAAGATCATGGGTTGCATACCTTGATTCATGTGGCTTCAATTGTCTTGATGCATAGGCTATAACTTGATCTTGCTGCATTAATACAGCTCCTATCCCAGAACCACTTGCATTAGTATAAACAATTAATTCCTCATTTCCTTCTGGTACTTTCAACACTGGTGCATTGACTAAGGCCTCCTTGATTCTACTAAAGGCTTGTTCACATTTCTCAGTCCATATAAAGGGTTGGTTCTTTCTAGTTAGGTTGGTAAGAGGTGATGACATCTTAGAAAAATCTTTTATAAATCTTCTGTAATACCCTGCCATTCCCATAAATGACCTAACTTCTCCTACTGTGCTTAGCCTTTTCCATGCTTGGATAGCCACAACTTTATTGGGGTTCACTGAAATGCCTTTGGCAGATATAACATGCCCAAGGAAATGCACCTCTTCTTTCCAAAATGCACACTTAGAAAATTTTGCTTTTAGATCTTTTTCTCTTAATCTAGACAAAACAATGTGTAAGTGATTTTCATGTTCCTCTACTGTTTTAGAATAAATCAAAATATCATCAATAAAAATCAATACAAACTTGTCTAAATAATCCCTGAATATCCTATTCATCAAGTCTACAAAATATGATGGGGCATTTGTCAACCCAAATGGCATGACAAGAAACTCATATAGACCATACCTAGTGTTAAAGGCTGTATACTTAACACTTGAGTTCTCAACCTTCATCTGATGGAATCCAGATGCCAGGTCTAATCTAGAAAATATTTTTGCTCCACTAAGTTGATCAAAAAGATCATCAATTCTAGGTAAGGGGTACTTGTTTTTTATAGTGACTTTGTTTAGCTCCCTGTAATCTATGCACATTCTTAAAGTACCATCATGTTTCCTTACAAACACTACTGGAGCACCCCAGCATGAATTACTTGGTCTTATAAATCCTTTGCTTTCCAATTCTTCTAATTGTTTCTTCAATTCCTTAAACTCACTAGGCCCCATCCTAGTGGGTTTCTTAATAATTGGACTGGCTCCTGGTATGAGACTAATCTGAAATTCCACTGGTCTGTGGTGTGGAACACCCTTAACTTCTCCAAACACATCTAAGTATTTGTTAATTATGGGGATTTCTTTAATAGAAGGCTCACTGGAATCCTTATTTAAGTCAATCAAGTGATATAATTTTCTTTCTTTGGCTATTTCACACAAAATTGCGATTCTTTGACCTCTAGAATTTTGTAATGATATGGTGGATGAGTCTAAATTAATTATGGCTTTGTATTGCCTTAACCAGTCTACACCCAATATAATACCTATATTTGGGTAATTTAAAACATATAAATTGGAAATAAAAACATTTCCTCCTATGTTTAATTCCACATCCACACAAATCATGTTTAAAACACTAGAACTCCCCAATGGGCTTTGCACTAACAAAGGAGTTTCAACCAGTATGCAATTTAATTTAAGCAATGCAACTAATTCATGGGAAATCAGAGAATGTGTTGCCCCTGTGTCATACACTACTGATATAGGTAGGGTACAAATAAATAAGGTACCTTCCACTTGACCATGGTTTTCTGCAATAGATTCTACTGTGGATTTGCTTTTTCTCTCCAAACTTGCTAGCTTCCCCTGCTGTTTATACTCAGGGCAATTTCTCTTGATATGTCCCTCCTTACCACATAGGTAGCATTTGAAAGCTCCTCCCTTCAATTCTGGGCACCTTGGTTTGATATGTCCTTCCTTTCCACAATGATGGCATGTTATTTTTCTCTTTGTATCATTGGTCTTAGTATCATTGGTTTTCTTGCTTTCTGTCTCCTCCTTCTTTTTGTCATAGGGGTGATACCTTCCCTTATTTTTCTTATTATTGTTATTCTTAAAACTCTTATACTTCTCCCTTTCCTTGTCATGTTGCTCAAATTTTAAGGCCAAATCAATGACTTGATCAAAAGTTTTATCTCCATATGGCAACATAGCCCTACTAAGCCCTGGGTTTAAACCCTTAATATACCTATCATTCTTTGATGCCTCATCAGCCACAAGCATAGCTCCATACTTAGACAAGCCCTCAAACCTATGAGTATACTCAGTCACATTAAAGGTTCCCTGCCTAAGTCTGATGAATTCTTCAAGCAATAGAGTTTTGGCTGATGCTGGAACAAATCTAGCTTCCAACATCTCCTTGAATTGATTCCAAGTGATTTCATTCTCAATCCTCCCGGCTATGACTACCTCCCACCAGCTTAAAGCCACACCTTTCAGTTGTCTTGAGGCCACTTGCCTCTTCCTTTGATCATCCAGTTGCATGTCATTGAAAATTCTATCCAGTGTTCTCAACCATGCTTGAATTTCCATCACATTTTCAGTCCCTTCAAAGCTCTTGCCTACTAAATTGGTATAAGTCTTTAATAGTTTTGAAAGTTCCTCATGTGGGTTCTTAAGTCTCTGCCCTACTCCATCCCTTAAAGCCCTCATAAAGTCTTGCATATCAAGCATTTATGGTGCACTTGATTCTGCATTGTGATGAGATCCTCTTCCTACCATGATTGGATAACTAGAGTATGGGGTAGATAGGGTTAGTTTATCATGAGCATTTTTCTTTTGCCATAACTTTCTATCTGTATTATTATTTTACTCAAACAAACAACCAGTTCATACATATGGTTATAATACTTCAATCAATCAATACAATCATTCTTAGCTATGTATAGTTTTAACATAGCTCTGATACCAAATGAAATGACCCTAGCTATTTCACCTAATTTTTTTTTACTAGGAATTTTTTTTTACATCAATAATTTCCTAGAGTCATTTAGCCTTTCTACTAAATTATCCAGGATCCTAATTTTTCTACTAATATATTTATATCAGTTCATTAATAAATATATTCACATACATATGAAGATGTATGTGACCCTCTTGCTTGGATCAGAGTGTTGTTTAGCAAGAGTGCATCCTGATTGAATTTGAATATCTAATCAACCAATACATAGCTCATTTTCCATGCCTATTGATATTTGAGTCAGGGTAATGAATCTCATAATCATATGCAATCTATACTTAGTAATTTTTGACCATTCCTATAGGGATTGTCTATTAGTTTGAGATAGCAAGGTGATCTCAGATTATATAGCAAGCCACCATAATTTTAGTTTAATTATTTGGTATTTGATTAAAGCCAGAAAGGAAAATGATATACTCATTTATCATTTTCAACACAAGTTATTTTATCACAAATTTCTTTACTTATAACCAAGTCAGTTGAGTAATTCTGTCGTAATCTATATAGTTGTATTTTCTTAACCAAATGTATTCTCTAATCCCTGAGTTACCTCAGCTTGCATCTAATTTACAGGTTGCTTTACTAGATTTAGAGAATCCAGATTGTATGGTCATTTGACAAAAGTAGTATTTAGATAATATGTGTGCATATCAGATGTAGTGTACTCTCTGGACTAATAAAGCTATTCAAAATAAAATGTGAGTTGCTCAAGAATTTGAAAATGTCTTTGTGCATGCATTTGCAAAGAAAGCTTCAGATTTTACAAAGTGTATTTTCTTCCTTTATACCCAAAACTCTGGTCATCTTGATCAATCCAGACCTCATTATTTTTGAAGTGGGTTAACCTTATGACTAGATCATCAAAACATTAGTGCCTGGCCTTTGCAATGTAAATTCAGATACCAGACACTTGCAAAACCCTTAAAACATGTACATATCTTTATACAGTGCACAAATATATTGTTTCTTTTATCAAAACACTTCTACATATAGTCACAAAATTCTTGAAATATTACTTCTAGCTAAACTCATATTTTTAACCTTCAAACTTAAAGTTGTAAGTAACTTGAAATTAACTAATACAGTATATGTATATACATATCCATTTCTCAAATACAGGCATATAGCATTTACAGATTTTCACCATAATACTCAAATATATATTTTCTTGCATAGATTCAACTAAGTCTTTGGTTAACCCCAAACTTAATACATTACTATATTCAGTTAAAACAACTAAATGAATTCAAGCATTCAAGTTCATTACATAACAACCAAAGCATAACTATAAAAACTTCTCAGATTACATGCAAATAATTCCTTCTAAGTTCTTAATTAATTCTAATTTAACATGCTTATCCAATCATTCTCATTAGCCATAGCAGCTTCCTATTTAGAACCAGCATTCCCTGAAAGAGCATTAGAGGCTGCCCCATTTTAAATGAGACACCCCAGATGCCATAAGCAAACAAGGGTCAGATACAAGATCCGGTATGAGCAATGTCAAAAATTCCATGATATTAAGTAAATGAGTGAGACATAAACATTTTGTATAAGTGGGCATAGCTTCTTTGATCAATTTGCCTGACTTGTTTATGATATATTGTGCATATATAACCAGTATTTAAGACTAATTATGTACACACATTCAACCATGCAAACATACATTTCAAATAGAAATACTCAGGAACTATCATAGCTCCAGACCAACCATCCTAGGAATAACTCAAGTTCCTACTTCATCAATTTAAGGTTGCATTTACCAAATTAATTCCTAGCCTCATCTGCAATAAGGAATCACGGGGACACATTGCAATAAAATAATTCACAATATTGCAAAAAGATCTCAGGGCTTAAACAAGCCATGTGCCAACTTGCATACTTTAAATACAACAAGCATTCCAGCAGTCTTCTTGGCTCACAATCCTTAGTTTATTTACTAAGTGTTCATGTTTAATCCTATCATGAGATAGCTAGGTGACTGAATCACATTGTACATGAAACATTACATAAAACTCACAAGCATAATTCAAAAACAAGCTAACATTCCTATCTAGAGGAAATCATATTTTCAAATATTTTGACTTAAAGAAAATACAAGAATATTTACAACTGGGAATAAAGACTAGGCATGTGGGTTATTATTGTTTCATAAGCAACCATGTTTGAACTAAATTCAAGATCTAGCTTAAACAAGATTTCTGGCTCCTGGGTTTTCTATTTGATCAAGGGTTCAGCACTTTTGGATATTTCCATTGCAACCTTGAATCTTTCATTTGAGCCTCAGCACTTACACAAGTGTAATGCAACTCATATACATTTTGATTTCTATATTTTCCATGCCATATCTAGACCAGTTACAAGTATTCTCTATTTACTTTCATGATTTCATACTTTTACATTTCTGGGTGTAACCAAACAGAGCAAAATACTCAAACATCAAAGCAATCAAATCATTCAGAAAAACCCATTAAAAACATCCATTAAAACCATAGTAATGAAATCAAAATATGTAGAAAAATAACATAAGCTTGGCTGCCTCATAACAGGACTTAATGCCATGGGTTTAGTGAGATTACTCACAGAAAAATGCTTCTCTTGCTTAATCCAGAAAAGAAACCTTTTAAAACTTGCTTTTCTGCTTGCAAATATTTTACTTCTTTGTTTTCTTAAATGTCTTGGGTAGCAAATGATTTTTCTGGTTTATACTTGGATTTATAAGAGAGGTTTTCTAGGGTTTTATCATTGTAAAATCCCATTCCTACCCTGGCCAAGACTCATGCATTTTGCATTTCCGATTTGTTTATTTTTCTCCCTTAATACCCCGGCCATATGTGATACTTACTCCCCTTTTTCTTTTCCAGAATATTATTATATTCTTCTTAGGTCATGATAATTGTGTGACATTGTCACTTGTTTATTTTCTAAAAATCCTCCTTTCTATATCCTGCCTAAAGCAATTGTTTTGCTTGTAATTTATCTTTTGCTATTTTAGTGTTACACTTTCCCTTGCTTATTTCTTTTTAATATTTTCAGTACTTACAGAAATTTATATTTGTATACATATCTTATCTAGGCTTATTTAATTCCTCCTTAATTTCAGAAGCATATGCACCTATATATGTATACAGGTTTTCAAATCCTTGTAACATATTTTTTTTCCTGGGTTTTAAATAAAATCTGTTTACTGAATTCAAAACAAAACCTACTTTTCTTATTTTCTCTGATGATTCATATAATTCCAGAAATCAAATATCCATATCACAAAATCATGTTTGTAATGCTTTTTAATTCTTGTTTTAAATTCAAGAAATCTAGAGTTCTTCCTTGTGCCATATCAGTGTGCACGTGCACACATGCACACACACTTGCACACAATTAATTCCATATATTCCTATACAAATAAATTAATATATTTCAAAATCCAACCAAAATAAGATTCCATGAATTTCTGGGACATTACACTCACGGGAGTCAGGGCTACGTAAATACCTCATATAGAATCGTAAACCAAACCATCCTACTTCGTTCTGGGGTCTTCACTACGTACATAGTTTTTAAAGTGGTTTTCGGTATTGGCAGAGAGTATGACAATATCCGATCCTGGTCTCTTTAACAACCAAATGCTTATTTAACACCGTGGTTATTTATATTTCAAACAGCTTATACCTCATATCAAAATATCATATTCTTTTCAAAATTATATCACTTCCGAAATCGAATTCACTTTCGAAATCACATAACTTTCGAAATCATATTCACAAAATAGTTTAAACCATCATATCAAAAATAGTCCCACTTACCCAGTTAAACATTGAAAATAGTTTTATATATATATACACACACTTTGAAATAGTTATGAATTAAAAATAGTTCATATTTAAAAATAGGTTATACATTAAAATAGTTTATATATTAAAATAGTTTATACATATTAAAAATACTTTATATAATAAAAATAGTTTCCACCAATTTCTCGAATTGATTCAAATAAACTTAAATTCCAAAATTCAATTTAAATCAATCCAGTTCAACAATTTCAATTTAAAAGGTTAAAGATCCAACTTAAATTCTCAATAAACCATTTCAATTTATCAATTTCAAATCCAGGTTTGAACTATCATTTCAATTCCAATCAGATTCAAAGTTTAAATATTCAAACATTAAAATCTAAGTTTCATTTATATTTCAACATTTAACTTTAGTTTTATTTAAATTTGAAATATTCACTTAATCAATTTAATGACCATTAAATAAAATCTCAATTTATAAATTTAAATCAATATTAAATATTCAGTCTCAATTTTATTTAAAGTTGAGAATATTCATTTAATCACTTTTTATCAAATCAAGTTATAAAATCTTACCTTTCAAAATCTAAAATCAATAAGTTCAATTCTAAACAAATTTAATTATAAATCAATTCTTATTTAAATTCAAGTATTAACCCATTTAAATTACAAATCAATTCTTATTTAATATATCTTCCCAACCTCGATTTGTTTAAAGTTATTACAAAATCTATTTAAATATTAATAATTTATATATATATTTAAAACATATTGTATATACTAGTTAAATTAAATTTATTAAATTAAATCTTATTATTAAATTTTATTTTATTTATCAAAATAATAATAAAATTATTAGTAAAATCTTAAAATTTATATTTCAAAACTAACTTATAAATTTAAAATTTCCAAAACATATAATCTTAAAAATCTAAATTTTACACATATATAAAATAACATTTATATATCATATTTTTAAAATTG
Organism: Allium fistulosum; assembly: GCA_030737815.1. Taxonomy (NCBI): domain Eukaryota; kingdom Viridiplantae; phylum Streptophyta; class Magnoliopsida; order Asparagales; family Amaryllidaceae; genus Allium; species Allium fistulosum. The sequence continues at coordinate 837,522,078 of CM060903.1, read as the reverse complement.
ATATTTATTCATACCCATATATTTCCTTTCAAAACTTTGGAAATCATTTCAAAATATTGACCAACGGTGTCCGTATATAATTTCTATCTTATGGTCAAGTGAATCAGATATTTATCATTTCAATCCGCAATTTAAATATTTACGGGTATATATTATTTCATCCCGTAATCCCAAAATTTCAAAATCAATGAAAATCGCTTGGGTTTATCATTTCAACCCATAGCGATTTTCCCCTAATCTATAGTATCGTTCGGGCATGTATCATTTCAACCCATAGGGAATTTCTAAACTAACAGGGAACTTGCAGAGTGAGAACAAATATGATAATAATATAACATATCAACATAGGCATATATCATAAGTAACAAATTTAAATATAATATATACATAGGTTATGGTGTCATATGTCATAGGTGAACAATTGTAGATAATGGCATATCATATTTAACAATTAAATAACTTAACGATTCAAATTTAACAGCATATTTTGATCGTCATTTCATGTGAATTTAAATTTACTAAATATAAGAACGTTAATCATGAGTGATTGCTCACCTTTCGAGACTAGAGAAAATAGGACACGCACACGGATAAGTGACAAATCACCAACTGAGACGGATAAGCACGGATCGACAATAGGACTGTGACAAAGCAAGGAAAATAACTACACAAATTCGATGAAAACAAATCAAATCTAGCTAGAGATTGATGGAACAATGTATATATATATTATAATTTTTTTTCTTAAAATCAATATTTAAGTTAAAACACATCTCAAAATAAAATCTTTTATATTATATATTTAATAATCAATATTTAATATAAATAGAGTATAAAATAAAATCTATATATATTATTAGTAAAATCAAAATAAATTTTAAAACCCATATTTCCTTTCAAAATCAAACTTTAAACAACCAATTTAAAATTTCAGATTCAAGTATACAAGTAAGCTTATATTTACAATATATATATATATTTATATTAAAACACATACTTTTCTTAAAATACAATTGTATTAAAACCAAAACACATATCTCAAATATCTATATACATATACACTTTTAAAATCAATATTATTATAAACATGTATATCAAAATCAATATCACTATGACCTATATATGAAGCACGACAACCAGTTATGCAAAAAAATTGAAAACAATTACATATACATACTGTAACACTATTATTATTATTATAAATTACTATTATAAACTTATATATATAGCAAGACAACCACCGTGCCAAATAACATTGGAAATATATATAAAAATAAATGTAAATATATATATATAAACACAAGCAATATATATACATCATATTTTTAAATAATACTTACATATATAGATAAAACAAAGAGAAGGCTACCACGACATATGGTGAATGCGGAGATGGTGTCGCAGTTGCCATTGCGTGGAGGGCTAGGTCGAGAGCAGGACATGGAGATGTGGCCGATGGGTGGTGCACACGGCGAGGTTGAGGGTGAAGGTTTGGGTCTGTTAGGTAGTGGGTGGCGGTGCTCGAGCGAGAGGGAAGGGCTGCAACAATGGTGAACGAAGAGGAAGAAGCGGTGGAAGCACGGGCGGTTGCCGATGGTGGTGGAGGCCGTTTAGTGGAGTTTGGCAGCGGAGGACATGGTGCTGAGGCGAGAGAGGGTGGAAGTAGTGAAGGGGAACGGACGTATGGTGGTGAACTTAAGTAGGTTTCAGGTGGTGATTAGGCTTTGAAGGGGTGGAGCAATGGTGGGCAGTTTTGGTGGTTGTTCGGCTGTGCATCATTTTGTTTTTATAAGAGGTCGTGCTTGTTCACAAGCAAGGGCCGTTGTGGGCATGAGCTCGAGGAAGGAGGCGCTGTTGCAGGTTGATGGAAATGTGGAGCTGAGCATTGCATGGGGTTTTGGTCCAAACGCATGCGAGGATGAGGTGAGAAAGTTTCAAAGGCACGTGAAGTATAAATGAAAGATGCAGGCTACCAAGCAAAATAAAATGGAATCCAACTTTATAATATTAGGTTTTTTATAAGAATGAGATGAGCATAAAAGGGAAGTGAACGTCAGGTTCCCAAAGTAATATGGAAGAGCAATCTTCCAGAAGAAGATAAACAAGCTTCATAGAAAGAAATATATACGACTTTATAATATTTTGTCTCCCAAAATCATGGAAACGTAAGGAAATGGAACGATAGAAAAATATACGAGCAGGTTACAAATATGAATGGCAAAAGTCAATATGTTGGATTCGGAAAAATAATAAATGTAAGTGGATATTCAATTTCTCACGTTGGATACACGAAAGGACAAAGGAACACCAAAGGTTCAAAAGCGGGTATTGATATGGCTGACCGTTTCATGGTTTTCGTCGCGTATCGGACGTCGAAACACACAAATGAATATACTGAGGAGATCATCATGACTAGATGAATAGAATGGAACACAGATATGAGCGATACGATCATCCTATCAAAAGTCAATTTTTTTCGTTGCCGAAAATGCTGCTAAAACGCCGAAAATAAGATAAACGGAGCTAGAGCAGTTCAAATTTGGTGAAACAAAATATGACGTCTCACTCAGAAAATGATCTACATTTTTATTATATAAAAATATTTAGATTTCGAAAATATTTTATTTTCATCAATTAACTAATTTAAATTGAAATGAAATTAAACAACAGAATAAACTTTCACATTTTCCAATAAAAATTTACCATTTGCTATGTTTAGATAGACGCATTCCAAATATCAAATTTTCATTTCAAAAATTTATTATTTAATTTCAAGCAAAAATTCAGTTAATTACATTATTAAATAGTTAAAATTTACCGATCGTCACATGTAGCCACAGACGTTTGTGGAACCATCAGAGACGTTTGTCGAATCTCTCATCTTCATTTTTTACTGAAGCCACAGACGTCCGTGACTCCCTCACAGATGTATATCGCTGCTCTGGAAACAACTTTCCAACAACCATATATAAACAGCTTTACCCCTCTCCTCACTTTATCTCCATTTCAACTCCTAATTTCTGAAACCCTAGCTTTCAAAACATTCAAATTCTTCAATCAATGGCTCCCAAGATGGTTACCGTCTCTAAAAAGCAAAAGCAAGGCCAATCTTCATCCTCCTCTCAAGCCAGTTACGCAAGCTTACATTAACCAATGGCTCCGCAATAATCCCAATGCAATCAAATGATTCAAGGCGTTTCCCAAAAGAAGATCCACTCTAGTCCTTTTTATCGCCTTGGCAATGTGATGGCATATGAAATTCTAGGGATTACTATAGATGTCGGTTGCTGCAACTTAATAATCTATCATGCAAATAAGGTAATCATTGATCCTCTAGTTATTTACCTCTTCTACTCCAATCTATGTAGTACGGAGATTTGGAATCCGGAGAATGATGATAGTTGGTTGTGGTCAAGTGTTTACGGAAAAGAAGTTAAAACTGATGTGTACACGGTTGGTCGTATTTTAGGATGTTCTTTTGAGGGGTTTGAGTTAACGGATATACCGGATCACAATCTTCTACCTAGGGATGAAGTTACCCATCAAATATGGGAAGATAGAATGCCACAATGGAAATCTATTTACCTTCGCTCATGTGCTAGACTACTAAATCCAATGATAATTAACACAATAATTCCCTGTTTAGGCAGTCACGAGCAAATTTATACCAATGACCATAGATCTTTGTATGCAATATTGGTCACCTACCGGTTAACTGTGAAAAATTTATTCATGACCAAATTAAAAGTTTTTGATTACAACATCGTCGTTCCATTGTATATGCTCCGTATGTAATGTGCATCTTGCAAAATCTTGGAGTTCCTTCGTACATATCATAATATGAAGAAATTCCAACAAAAAATAATGGGCCACGATATCTATCACTAATGCATCTTCCCAAAAGTCCTCCTCGTACCATCCCCTTCAACCAATGGACTCAACAACAACAACAAGAACAAGAACATCATGGTCATCCTCCAACTAGCGCTCCTCAACAAACCTACTCCCCTCATCCTTCCCAACAACCACCTTTCTCTAGTCATGGTACCGAATATTATACGGACTTCGAAATACAAGAAGCTCGCATTGAACCAACACCAAACGAATCTCTTCATGATTTAGCAATCAAAAACAAAAAAATAATCACGGCCAACCAGCGAGCTTTAAATAGAAAAATGACTAGATTAGAATGTTCTTTCTCCACTAGAATGGCAAAGATGGAGAAGACTTTGGACAAAGTGGTCTCCACTTTAGGCAAAGTGATGCGCAAAGTACGTGGCCGATTTTCCTCACATTCATCATCTTCGCCTTCCCCAACACCTCTACCTCGAGTTCAAACACTAGCTTATTGCTCTCAAGCCTCGCCCGAAGATACGTAACACGATAGAGGTAACCGAGGGAAGACTCTTATTCACACACAACCTGAGGAAGAGGAAGAAGACAATGATGAAATGTACGTGTCTGATACTCTACATTTTCAATAACCATCATACATGGGATTTCAAGGCCTTTCAATTCACGAGGATGAGGAGTACAACGACCAAACGCAATGGCCAGGTACATATGAGCAGGATCCATCCTCTTACTGGGAGTATTACGAGAACTATAGAGGCTTATCTTATTCTCAAAATTAGTACATTAAAATTTTTCTTTTATTTTGCAACTCTTATGCTTGTTTGTTTTCCTATTTACAACTTTTGTTACAACTATTTCTAATTTTATTTTGGACTTTCATATTTGATTTTCCATGATCTGAAGTGAAAACATGCTATGACTATTTAATATCTCTATATCTTATATCGTTTTCCTCCATTTTGATAATGACAAAGGGGGAGAAATCTATGCATATACAAAGGGGGAGACCATATACATAGAGGGAGACAAACATAATAATACTTCCATTCTATAGTTGATATTTGATTATATAGTTAATATTTGACTGTATAGTTGATTTTTGATTATATAATTGTCTTCATAAAAAAGGAGGAGATTATTAGAACCTCCTATTTATGTTTCAATGATAACAACTATACAATCATATACATATATAGACCTTATCAACATTGTAGATATATGTTATAAGAAGACACCATGCTCGAAGATATTGAGACTCAAAGAGAAATGAAGATTCATTGATCATACTGCGGTTAGTAAGGTTATTTTACTGTAAAAATGTCCTAGATAAAATATTATTAAGGTCTCCTTGAGTATATATGCATACACTTATCACACACAATTTCATTTACATCAAAATTAAGGCAAAAAACTATTTTTACACCTCACAGACGTCTGAGATAAAATCACAAACGTCTGTGACAATTCTCGGGTTAAAATTTAAACAAGTCATAGACATTAGAGGATTTTACCACAGACGTTTGTCATTGGGCAAAAACTGTCAATTCTGAAAATACACTTATGTTTTGAAAAGGAAATCACCTTTCAATGAAAGGTTGCAGCCATTAAAATGAATAGACTTTCTCAAATATTAACAACTCTTCATCTGCACCTTTTTGAATCTATAAATACCACTTTGATTGAGAAGTAGAGATTATCTAATTTGAATTAATCTATTCTTTACTCTCTTGATTTCTAAACACTCTCTTGCATATACATTGTTCACATACTCTCAATCTATTATAACCAAAATAGAATTTTGGTTAAATCACTTCCTACAACTCAAAGCATTCATATTCATATACTCAAAAGGAGATCATAAGAAGATTTGTACTATAAGTAAAAAACGATGTCATTTGGAACACAAGATTGTCAGAAATACTTTTGTATTAGCCTATTCTACTGGGCGAAGTGAGGGTAATTTGTTTAAAGGAAATACCAAAAGGGAGCTTCGGGACTGGACGTGGGACGGGAGGTCCGAACCAGTATAAAAAATCTGGTTTGCACGCTTTTTATACTTTATTATTTATTGTCTACCTTTGCATTAACTTAGACACTTGTGCTGATTCATAGGTTTTGATTCATGACATAAGCTTCAGAGATCATAAGACGAACTACAAAGAGAATACTATACAAAGGTGGCAAAAAGAGAATAAACGTATATTGTGCACTACAAAGGAGACAAGACTACAATCCAGAGATTAGTATGAATATTTTATTATATTGAGTCTTAGAATATTGTTAAAATCATTCCTCAAGTAGTCACACATACATACAAATAGTTGTATACTGTTTTATACTTGAAAAAAATGTGATCTGTGCACATAACAGCAGGTCGGTCGACCGACCAGTAAACTCGGCTGACCGAACCTATGTTAGTGCACAGATATGCACTGTTTTGTGCACGATTTTAAACTCAGCTGACCGGCCAGAATTTTCAGTCAACCGACCTGGAAATAATGGCTATTTTTCTGAAGAGTTGCGATCGTTCGTGAAGAGGAATCACCTTCAATCCAAGAGATATGGTCACAACTTTTGATTGAAACTCTTCATGAAAGATTGTAACTATTCTACAACTATATAAACATGTTTAATTCACTTCTACAATCACCAATTCTTGTTTATAATTCTGAAATCTATTCTCTATTTATTTCTACAAATAAAAGCATTCATTCTCATTCAATATCGCTAGAATCCCTGAATTAATTCATATACTTCGATTCTATGCGATTATCCTCCTTCTAAATCTTCACACACACTATATAATCTTGAGGATTTGATTATAGGAGAATTGTACTATCAAAAGACAATCCGTGTTATTCAGAACACATTCGTCAATAAGTTATTTGTATTAAGTTGAAGTCCTCTTCGGCTGTTGAGGCGGAAAAATTCCTGTTCGGCTCAGGTGTTGTATACCTATTCCTCTGGGTTAAGTGAGGGGTTTAGTCAAAGTTAAATCCAGAGGGTATTCTGGGACTGGACGTAGAACGGGAAGTTCGAACCAGTATAAAAATTTCTGGTGTTCTTACTTTAATTTTTATTTTACTGCTATTATCAGTTTCCGCATTTATATACCATATTACACGATCCTTAGTACTGCACGTACATTTTCATTTGGTATCAGAGCGAGGAAATCCTATAACCGTCACAAAGTTATTTGATATCTATTTCTAGTAATATGGCAACGACACAAACTAACGATGTTGGCACTAACACTAATACTAGTTTCACAGAGGGTCAATCAACTTCACGACCTCCACTTTTTAATGGTATAAATTATAATTATTGGTCAACTATAATGAGAATCTATATGAAATCTAGTGGATTCGATATCTGGAATGTTATACAAAGAGAGTACACAACTCCTACTGGAGAATACTCAACTTGGAGTAACACACAAAAACTAGATGCTACATCAAATGCAAAGGCTATGAATATTTTATTTTGTGCATTAGAAAGAAATGAATTCAATAGAGTTAGCATGTACACTTCTGGTTATGAAATTTGGAGAACACTTAAGGTAACACATGAAGGAACGAACAAAGTTAAATTAAGCAAAATCTCTATGTTGAAAAATCAATTTGAAAATTTCAAAATGAGGCCAAATGAATCTATAAATGATATGTACTCTAGATTCCAGGATATTTATCATGCTCTACTATCATTAGAACAAACATTTATTGATTTTGATGTTGTCACAAAAATCTTAAATTCTTTAACGGACGAATGGGAAAGAAAAGTCCTAGCCATTGAAGAAGCAAATGATTTATCAACATTAAAACCAGAAGAATTGATAGGTAATTTAATGTCCTACGAAGTAAATTTGCAGGCAAAGAGAAATGGAGCACAAGAAAAGAAGAATGTGGCATTTCAAGCAGAAAAAGATGACTCCGACTTAGAGAATGATGATATGGCAATGATTGCTAAAAATTTCAAAAAGTTTCTGAAATTCAAAAGAAATAAATTCAGGGGAAACAAAAATAATTCCAACAACAATACCAATAGTAGCAAACCATCATCTTCAGCAATGGAATGTTATGAATGTCACAAGAAAGGTCACATGAAGAAGGATTGTCCAGAACGTAAAAAGAGCAATTTTTAGAAGGACAGAACCAAACGAAGAGCTTTTTCAGTCACTTGGGACGACACAGAGTCATCATCCTCATCAGAGAGTGAAAGTGACAATGAAAATAAACAAGCAAATGTGTGCTTCATGGCTTCGTCAGACGATGTAAGTGATCTTAGTTTTGAAGATTTAATTGAAATTAATTCTGAATTAGTAGACTTAGCAAAGCAACATAAAAAGAAAAATAAAGATTTACAAAGAAAATTAGATAGGATAGTCTTAGAAGTAGATATGCTGAAAGATGAGAAGAAAATATTAGAAGAAGAACTTGAAATTTCTCAACAATCAAATTCTAACTTATCTTCTCAAATTTCTTTAATATCTGAAGAACTAGAAATTCAAAAAAATAAAAATGATGTTTTATTTTTGGAAAATAATAGTTTAAATTCTAAAATTAAAGATTTAGATTTAGAAAAATATAGTCTAAAAATAAAATTTGATGACATTTCTAAAAATGTCTCTAATTTCAATAAAGGAAGAGAGAATCTTTCTAAAATACTTGAAAATTCTCAATTCACTAACAATAAATCTGGACTAGGATTTAAGAAACAGAATAATTCTGCTAAAAGTAGGATTAATAATAATATTAAAAAGGATATTAAGAAAATAGTTTGTTCAAACCCTAAAACCATTAAGATATGGATTCCAAAATCAAATAATGTTTTGATAAGGAATAAACATATCAAAATGTTCATGGAAACTGTTCATAATAACAAAAACTATGTTTATAAAGGGAATTCTGAACCCGTAGGGGTTTGGCTTCCTAAGATCTAACTCTTAGGACCCTAAAAAGAAATGGGTACCAACTTTTTATAAATTTTTGCAGGTACCACATAAAAGGAGAGGAAAATGGATTTTAGATAGCGGTTGCTCAAAACACATGATTGGAAACAAAGAAATGTTGTCAAATATTATCTACTCTAATGGAGGATCAGTCACTTTTGGAGATAACTCTAAAGGATATATCATCGGTAAAGGCGATGTCAGCAGCAACGGTACCACTAATTTACCTCTCATTACTGATATTTTATTAGTTAAAAATTTAAAACATAATTTATTGAGTATTAGTCAGCTATGTGATAAAGGTTTTAATATAACTTTTTTAGAAAATAAATGTAATATTTTCAATAAAAATCATAACACTATTTTTGAAGGAATAAGAGATAAAAACATTTATATTTTAAATATGAACGTTAATAATGATTCAAATTTGTGTTTAGTAGCTAAGGAAAATTATTCCTGTCTTTGGCACAAGAGATTTTGTCACATCAATTTTAATACCATCAACAAATTAGCTAAAACTAAATTAGTTAAAGGATTACCTAACATGAGATTCAAAACTAATATATTTTGTGATGCATGTAAATTAGGAAAATTAACAAAATCTTCTTTTAAATCTAAAAAGGTAATTTCTACAGAACAACCACTTGAACTTTTACACATGGATCTTTTTGGTCCAACTCAAGTTCAGTCTATTAATCATAATAGATATGTGTTTGTTATTATAGATGATTTTTCTAGATACACTTGGACTTTCTTTTAAAAAAATAAAAGTGATACTTTTGATAATTTTAAAGTTTTTGTTAAAAGAATACAAAATATTAAAAGTTTGAAAATTAAAAATATCAGAAGTGATCATGGAGGAGAATTTGAAAATGAATTTTTTGAACAATTTTGTAACAAGAAAGGTATTAACCATAATTTTTCATTTCCTAGAACACCACAACAAAATGGCGTTGTAAAAAGAAAAAATAGAACGTTACAAGAATATGCAAGAACTTTATTAAATGGAACCACTTTATCAAAACATTTTTGGGCAGAAGTTGTAGCTACTGCTTGTTATGTATTGAATCGTGTTTCCATTCGACCATTAACTAAAAATACTCCATATGAACATCTAAATGGAAGAAAACCAAATATTTCATATCTTAAAGATTTTGGTTCTAAATGTTTTATTTTGAATACTAAAGATCAGCTAGGCAAATTCGATCCAAAATCCAATGAAGGAATATTCGTAGGATATTCGGAACGAAGTAAAGCTTATCGAATTTTTAAGAAAAGAACTCAAATTATTGAAGAAAGTTTACATGTTTCATTTGATTGAAATTTTAAAAATATAAATCAAAATATTACTATCGATTTTGATGATGAAACTATTCAGAATAAAAACAGTAATACTAGTGAAAATTTTGATAATAATCATGAATTTACCAAAAATAAAAACATTACTCCTAATATAATAAAATCTCCACCTAGAATTTTACGGGATCATCGTGTACAAAATATAATTGGAGAAATAAATATGAATGTTAAAACCAGACATCAATTAAATCAAGTTGGTCATGTAGCTTTTCTCTCTAACATAGAACCTAAGAATATAAAAGAAGCCTCAACTGATGACTACTGGATTCTTGCCATGCAAGAAGAACTAAATCAATTCGAACAAAACGAAGTTTGGGAACTTGTTCCTAGACCAAGTGATCAATCACTCATTGGTACTAAATGGGTCTTCAAAAATAAAGCAGATGAACTAGGAAATATAACTAGGAATAAAGCTAGATTAGTTGCTCAAAGATATAATCAAGAAGAGGGAATTGACTACGAAGAAACGTTTGCTCCAGTCGCCCGACTTGAAGCAATACGAATCTTATTGGCGTTTGCAAGTTTTCATAATTTTAAACTTTATCAAATGGATGTTAAAAGTGCATTTTTAAATGGTTACATAAAAGAAAATGTCTTTGTTGAACAACCACCTCTTTTTTATCATGAAAAATTTCCGGATCATGTTTATAAACTCAAAAAGGCTTTATACGGTTTAAAACAAGCACCACGTGCTTGGTATGATCGTCTTAAAAGCTATTTATTAGAATCTGGTTTTGAAATTGGTAAATTAGATCAAACTTTTTTTATTAAGAAAACTAAGAAAGATATTTTGATAATTCAAATTTATGTTGATGATATTATTTTTGGATGGACAAATGAAAAGTTATGTCAGGAATTTTCGACTATAATGACAAATGAATTTGAAATGTCTCATATGGGAGAATTGTCATATTTTCTTGGATTACAAATTAAACAAGTTGAAAATGGAATTTTTATTAATCAAGAAAAATATTGTTATAATTTAATTAAACGATTTGGTCTAGAAAACACTTCAGCCAAACCAACTCCTATGAGCACAATGATTCATCTCGATAGGGACAAGGAGGGCAAAAGTGTTGATCAAAAACTATATCGTAGTATGATTGGATCTTTACTATATTTAACAACTAGTCGACCTGATATAATGATGAGTGTTTGTTTATGTGCTAAATTTCAAGCAAATCCCAAAGAATCACATATGCGAGCAGTTAAACGCATTATTCGTTATCTAACTAAAATCAAAGATTTCGGACTATTTTATCTAAAAGAATGTCCTTTCGAATTAGTTTCCTATAGCGACGCTAATTTTGGAGGAAGTCGGACGGATAGAAAAAGTACTAGCGGAACATGTCACTTCATTGGACGTTCCTTAGTCTCTTGGTTCAGTAAGAAACAAAACTGTGTTTATTATCGACATGTGAAGCAGAATATATATTTGCTGCTTTGGCATGTGCACAAGTCATTTACATGCAACAAACACTTCAGGATTTTAATTGTCATCTTGAAAAGTCTATAATTTATTTTGATAATACTAGTGCAATAAATCTTTCTAAAAATCCTGTCAATCACTCACGAACAAAACACATAGATATTCGTCATCATTTTCTTCATGATTGTTTGGTAAAAGGATTGATAAATTTAGAGTTTATTAATACTGAAAATCAGATTGCTGACATTTTTACTAAACCATTAAATGAACATATTTTTATCAAACTTAGACGAGATTTAGGAATAATGTCTCTAAAAGAGTTATAACTAAAAATATGCAAAATGTTTAAAATAAAAATTTGTAATCATCCATTTACAAACTGTTTTGCTATTAATTACCTGTGATGAGAATTAAATAATAATTCTTATCCACTTGTTTTTTAGTAAACAAATTCTTATATAAACTATGTTTAGTTTTCAAACAAATACTAAGAAAGTTTATATCCAAAATTTGAAAATGTCATCCAATAATGATTTTTACAATTCTGAAAACTCTCGCTTATCGTATACATCTCCGGACGATGATTTCGATCGTATTCCTGAAAATGGACCCTATCCTATTTTTCCCTTACCTAATCGTGTCCTTAACTTCTCTTCTTCCCCGGATAAAGACCCCCGACATGGCTGGAAACCATGGGAGAACACTCATATCGGTTATACACCAGAAAAGAAGAAAGGCAAGAATGCTATGGTCATATCTCCTTCAACTAAACATAAAATAGATGAGATACACCACTATCAACAGCAACAATTTGATCTACAAAAGGAGTTATACTATGAACAAAAAATTACGACAAGACGTTTGAGCTTTCTAGAACGGATGGCCATAAAAATTTGTTCGTCGAAAAAGGAAGACATTGTTGAACCCACATCTAGACCCTCAACCTCCTCAAATCCTGCTCAATCTCTAGTAGCTCCTACGTGGTCACCTATAGAGAATGTTCCATCTCCAAATTCTTGGGAACGTCGATATTAACAACCGGTGGCTAAGCATTTTTTAATATATATATATATATATATATTGCTGATTTTCTATAAGTTGTATCAATATCATGCAAAAATAATAAAATTTCTCTTTATACAATTTTTTAAACAGAAACAGCAAAACTGGGCAAAACAACAAGGTCGGTCGACCAAAATACTGAGTCGGTCAGCCGAATCCCTTTCCGAAAGTTTCATATGTTTCAGTTAACAGAGTCGGTCAGCCGACCAGTCATTTCGGTCGACCGAACGACAAAAATCTACTGCTGCCTCTTCAAATATTTAACCCACCTTTTCACTTTTTTCAACTACCTCTTCATTTTAACTTTCCCAATTTCAGATTTTTACCCCAAACTCCATTAAAATTTTCTCAAATTATATATTTTTCCTCAAAATCAATGGCTCCTAGAAAGAAAACTAAAACTACCGGCGCTTCTTCATCAACTCCAGTGATTTCACAAATAGCCTCATGGCTTGTGAATGATAGAGCACTCGAAAGATGGATTAAACTTCAAGATGCCAAGATCTTCGAGGAATCCTTCGTAAGTTACCCCGATTTCTCTTCTTACGGTATTGAAAATGCCGCAATTGAAAGTGGGCTTGACACTTTTCTTGACCATAGAAAGAAAAATTTGAAAATTAACCACATTATGGTCAAATTATTTCTTGCTAACCTAAACCTTGTTAATCCTCCTAGAAACACTGAAAATTGTGTTTGGACGTCGGTATGTGGTACGACAATTTTCCTTTCACTAGATAGAATAAATCATATTTTGAATGCTCGACCGAGTGGAATATCATTACATGATGTGGATTGCAATGTAATGAGACATGACCAAATAAGCCATCTCTTTTTCGAAGATGATGCTTTAGATTTCAGACAAACATCATCTCTTTGACCAAAAGCTAGACTTTTTCATCGGTTCATGATGAAATCCATTGTTCCAAGAGGCGGCTCTTATCACTTAGTGTATCCTGAAAATTTTAAAGCATTATATGCTATATGTGGGAATGTTCGAGTCAATTGGGCACAATTACTTATGGATGAGTTTCTCTCATTTAACCAAGGCAAGATGCTTCATATTTACTATGGAGAATATATAATGAGATTAATCAATGACTTAGTCGTACATGCTCCAGAATCCGAACCTACCAAAGTTCATCATTTTGATTCAAGGACCATTAAATTAATGAAGTTGCCGGATGCTCCACCAAGATTTATAAAATTTGACCAATGGCGTGCTACTCCTAGAGATCAACTACGCCGTAGCCATTCCACACCACAACCAACCACTCATTCTACGGAACGCTTAACTCGCCAGTCCACAATTCAAAGACCAACTCCCATACTTGGTACGGAAGCGGCTATTGATCTTTTGGCTCAAAATCAATCAGCTTTAGATGCCCGTCTATGGAAAATAGATGGAAGATTCAAGAAAATCAAAGGCTTCTTTGTTAATCTTTGGGATGCTTTGTCATGCACTTCTGAAGCCGGTACCTCTCATTTTGCTCCCAGAAAAAGACCAGCACCTAATTTCTCTTGGTCAACTTCGGAGAATACAAGTTCCGGAACATCAAGAACTCATACTTCTCATACTCAGCGTCATGGTAAAGAACATGCTCCTCATGATGAAAATATTCATCCAGAATATTGGGATACCGACGAGGGTGAGGAGTGATCTTGTTGTTTTTTGTCTTGCTATTGGATTATTTCAAGTATTCTGTTTTTATTGTGAACAATATTTCTATTTTATGACATTTTAAGTAATGGTATCATTAACATTTTATTTGGTTTCGGTATGTAAATTTAATTCTATGTTCCAAAATTTGATACATGTTCCGTATTGTCTTTTACATTTTATGTATCATAAGTATTCCTTTTTGTCGATGACAAAGGGGGAGAAATATATGAAAGCTAACAATTTTTTGCAGAAAAGTCGCCATACATTCAGGGGGAGAATTACAATATATATGTATATACTACTTCGTCACATAAGTATTGTCATCAATCAAAAAGGGGGAGAATGTTGATTCATAGGTTTTGATTCATGACATAAGCTTCAGAGATCATAAGACGAACTACAAAGAGAATACTATACAAAGGTGACAAAAAGAGAATAAACGTATATTGTGCACTACAAAGGAGACAAGACTACAATCCAGAGATTATTATGAATATTTTATTATATTGAGTCTTAGAATATTGTTAAAATCATTCCTCGAGTAGTCATACACACATACAAATAGTTGTATATTGTTTTATACTTGAAAAATGTGATCTGTGCACATAACAGAAGGTCGGTCGACCGACCAGTAAACTCGGCTGACCAAACCTGTGTTAGTGCACAGATATGCACTGTTTTGTGCACGATTTTAAACTCAGCTGACCGACCGGAATTTTCAGTCAACCGACCTGGAAATAACGGCTATTTTTCTGAAGAGTTGCGATCGTTCGTGAAGAGGAATCACCTTCAATCCAAGAGATATGGTCACAACTTTTGATTGAAACTCTTCATGAAAGATTGTAACTATTCTACAACTATATAAACATGTTTAATTCACTTCTACAATCACCAATTCTTGTTTATAATTCTGAAATCTATTCTCTATTTATTTCTACAAATAAAAGCATTCATTCTCATTCAATATCGCTAGAATCCCTGAATTAATTCATATACTTCGATTCTACACGATTATCCTCCTTCTAAATCTTCACACACACTATATATTCTTGAGGATTTGATTATAGGAGAATTGTACTATTAAAAGACAATCCGTTTTATTCAGAACACATTTGTCAATAAGTGTAACGACCCGTAAATTTTAATAGTTTAAAAAAAATTATTTAACTGGAAATTTTGTGAATTTTTAATAATTGAATTTTGAAATAAAAATTTTATATTTGAAATTCGTCTATTTTGACATAGCAACTGATAAATTTTCATCTGATAATATTGAAGTTTATTTTATTGTGTAATTTTATTTCAATTTAAATCAGTTAAAAACAGTTGAATTTAAAATTGTTCCGAAACCTAAAAGTGTCAACATGGAAAATTTATAAATCTTCTTCTGAGTGAGATGTCATCTTTCGTTTTTCCAAATTTGGACTGCTATTGCTCTTTTTATCTTATTTCTGGGAAAATAGCAGCACTTCTGATACAGATTATCGACTTTTGATATGATTGTCGTACCACCGATAGCTGTATACCGTTTTGATCGTCTCGTCGTGCTGATCCCAATGGTATATTCATTTCTGTATTTTGAGTCCGATATGCGACGGAACGATTGAATGGTTCATTTTAGCGGTACCTTAAATTCTGATTTTTACTCTCCCTTTCGGTTTCAAATTTCAAACGTTCAGCCGAATCAATTAATAATTTGCTTTAACTAGGTAGCTGAATCTAGGGAAGACCGTTGCCATTTCTCCTTATATACATTTGTATATTTTGCTCTGTCATTTTGTTTACCATTCCTATTCATTCCTCTTCCATTTCCCATTCACTGTATATCCATTTCCCTTTTTAGCGTTATAAATGAAGTGTGGTATGTCGATTTTAAATAGTATGTATATGGCTGTATACATATATGTTTTGTATATATATAGTTTATATAAGTTAGCGTAGTATATATATTTTGAGTAACATATATTTTAAGGTATATAATTTAAATATATGGATATAAAAGTACTGTTAATATCCTTAAATATGTTTTGTTTTAACCGAGTTGAAGTATAATGTTGTACGTGTTTATATATCGCATGCATATGCTAATATAGATATTTGTTAGTTTTAATTATATAGTTATAAGTTATAAAGTATATATATTGTTTTGTAATTAGCAATTTACATAGATTAAAAAAAAATTGTATATATATATATATATACACTTTTTGTGTATATAGTAGTATACAGTTAGGTTTGCTGTTTGAAGTTTCCTATTTATTTGATCTGTAAGCATATGTATATATGCTTATATACTAATCAGATATATAAGGTAGTTTAAAATGTTTAAGTAATATAGGTTGTAAATCTTCTGTTGTTGTATATATCGGTTCATATAAATTTATATATATAGTACCTACGTGTTGTGATGTGTAGATACATAAGATTTATGTACCAGTTCGTATAAATCTGATATAAGAATTTCAATTTGAATGTTTTGCTGATGGTATGATCTGTTGTGTATGTTTTGACAGTTTTATAAAGCTATTTTTGTGTAAGCTATATTTTTATAACATGAAGATATTTGACAGTTATGTATGCTGTATGTTATATATTAGTAATAGACATTGTTGATATATATAAACTTTAAGTCGTTTGAGTATATTTGTTTATATATTACATATGTCAGTATATGTTTTAAAATATATATGATTATACAGTCAGTATAGGTAAGCTCTGTAGTTGTATGTATTTTCCTATCTGAAAGCTACCTTGTCCCTTGTCTTGTATTTTACATTAGATATATATATGTATATTTGAGTTTGGTTTGGGCATATTATATATGTGCATATGTTGGTCAGTATATATGTTTTATAAGTTGTTTCATTTGGATTTATATATATAAATTTACTTAAGTTGCATACTCCGTGCTTTGTTTTATATAAAGTTATATGTTTATAACAGTGTAAAGTTATATCTGTTTTTTTAGTTACAATAAATAAGTGTATATATGTATATATTGTTGTATGTTAGGATATATGCATGATTTTAATTTTTTTTATATTATAAATGTATTTAATTTGAGTATTTGTTTTAAGAAAAAAATTAGTGTAGTATACATTTCATTTCAATTATATCAAATGATCCTGATTCGTTCTCATCAATTCAATTATCAGCTTGTCCGTCAAAATCGTGTCCATCGTGCTTTGCTTCATAATTCGCGTTTGGATTCGTAACTCATTCATTGTCAAATCTCTCTAGCCTCGAAAGGTGAGCAATCACTCACGATGAACGTTCCTTTATTTATTAAATTTGATTTCAATTGAAACGACAATTGAAATATGTTGTTGTAATTATTTAAATTGCTATATATGCTATTATCTGTAATTGTTCACCTGTGGGATATGACACCATATCTTGTTATTTATATATTATATTGTTATTGATGATATATGCCTGTTGTTATTATTTTCATATCTGTTATCACTCTGCAAGTTCCCTGTTAGTATATAATTCACTCTGGGTTGAAATGATACATACTCGAACGGACTTTAGAATAGGAGAAAATCGTTATGAGTTGAAATGATAGACCCAAGCGATTTTCATTTGAATTGAATTTGGGATTACGGGTCGAAATGATATCTACCCGTATATATTTAAATTATGGATTGAAATGATAAATATCTGTATCACTTGACCATAGGATAAGAAATTATATACAGACACCGTTGGTCCATATATAAATATCTTGAAAATAAATTCCATGGTTTTGGAAAGAAATATATGGTTTTAATAAATGTTGATTCTTAAATTATTATATATAAATGGTAATGATATATATAGATTTAATAATGATATTTAATTTGATTAAAATGGATTTAATACATATAATATGTTTAAGTATAAAATTTATATTTCAAAATAGATTTTGGAATAATTTGAATAAGTTAAGGTTGGGAAGATAATTTGAATTTAGTTGAAATTGTATTCAATAAAGAATTTTTTTTAATTAAACCGATTTGAAACTTATTGAAATTGAGATTTAAGATAATATTTATAACTTGGGTTTGATTTAAGTAATTTAATGAATATTTCTTGTTTAAATAAATTTAAGGAAATATTTAGTAAAAATGTAATTTAAGGCTAGTTAAATGATATTGAATTTATTAAGTGAATATTCCTGATTAAATAATAATGAAATTAAATCAAGAGCTATATGAAACGGTTAAATTTAACTTTGAAAATGTTGAATATTAAAAGCTTTGAAATATACTGAAATTTAAATGGTCTATTGAGAACTGAATTGAATTGATGAATTGAGCTTTGAATAAATTTGAATTTGGAATTTGAGTTGATTTGAATCGATTTGTGAAATTTGAGGAAATTGCAAATAATTTACTTTATAAATTATTTAATCTATATATACTATTTTGGAAAATATATATATTTGAAATGAAAATTATATTTTGGATTTAAAGTATAAATAAATTTGGAATGACCACGGTGTTATAGTGTATATTTCTACATTGTAGATAGTTCCACGGATCCTTAGAGGATGGTTATCCCAAACATCCTTTAAGTTACTTGTATTTCAGTTGATATTTCACTTGAGTTGGATTTACTGATATAAGAATGTTAATCCTGACTCGAGTGTTTTGTGTTTTGCTTTACGCTCGGGTCAGACTGAGTGATACAACATTTGAGACTCACCCTTGGAGTTTGGAGCTTCATTTGGAGATCCAACTATCGATTCAGCTTTCAGCTTTCCAGTTGATCTGTTTAGAGAGGTCATCTATTCGTACTGAAGGCTTCACTATTTGAGATATTCTGTTGTATTTTATTTTTAACTCTGATGTTTTATATAGTAGCTTCATGAACTACTATTTTATCTTTTCCGCTGTGTATTATTGTATTACTCTGTGTCTGTGATTCTGTGATTGATCTATTTACTGTATATGCTGAGTTTTTGCCAAATTTAAATTAACAATATATTGTTTTGAATTATTCAAGTCCGACATGTGTGGATTTATTGTCGATTTGAATGGTCCAAAATAGTGGGTCGTTATATTTGGTATCAGAGCGAGGCTCTAGGCAAAACTTAGCATATATAGTAAATTTATTTACAGAATCACTTTCGTTCGAGTTTGAATCTCTTCCGTTTGACTCGATTTCCTTTGAACTTTGGAATGTTTCTTGCGATTCCAAAATTCATTCTTGTCTCTCCCTATTTGTATTCTTTTGATTCTGGAGTATCCCATAACTCCACTTCGAATGATCTCTATAAGAATAGGATCCCACCAATCCTTGAATGATTTGTGAAGGGGTGAAACTCCTTCACAATTGGCATTGATTTACCGGAGATTTCTATATCTTTGGTTTAGATGCCGCTATCTCTTGCGATCGAATGTTGATTTTTCTTGGAATTCTGCATCGATCTTGTTCCTGAAGTCACGGTTGACCCGGTTAAGGTCACCCGCGATTTATATAAGTATATTCATCTTCTATTTTGAAATTTAATTATCTTATCTTCATTCGAGCTTATCTTTGAATCATAATTCTATTTGATTAAGAGTTCCTCTAATTTGAATCTCTATCTTTGTTTGAAATCCATTCTTAAATCATCTTTTGAAAAATTAGGTTTGTTTGTATTTTTAGAAAGTGTTTTATATATCAAAATTATTACTTTGATAAGTATGATTATATTCTATACATAAAAGTGAAATGTTTTCGATAAACATTTTATACTTATTTTTAATGATAATTTGAGGTTTAGAAAGGATTTGTAATTTTGAAAAAAATCTATATAAGAAATTTGATTTATCTAAAAATGATTTATAACTGAAGGATTTTAAATTTGTAATTCGAGAATTGAACTCCGGTGTTTTGAAATTGGTTTAAAATTTTGAAATATATAATAATAATATGATTTAAAAGTATTTTCCGAATAAGAAATGTTTCAAATGATTTTAATGAGTTTCGAATGATTTCGAAGAAATTTCAAAAGAAGTTTGAGAAAATAGAAGTCCAGAACTTACTTATGTCGCTGGAAAATAATTTCGGTGATGAGTGCATGCATCATTGACATTGATTTTCGAGTTTCAGAGTGGGGGATAGGCCACTTTAATAGCATTGCTACGCGAGTGATTTTTTTGCGAAACCAATTTTGATTTCAAATTCCAAAGTATGATTTGATATTAGAAAGATATATGTAAATATATTTGAACGATTTGAAGTGAGCCGGTGTTCAGTTCTTGAGTTTTGGATTTGATTTAATATAACCCTATCTTTTAAAATTGATTTACTGATTTGTTGCTGATTTCCAACTCTTGGATTTGAAATTTGATTTCATCGACTATTTTGAAGGTTCGAACACTTCCAAATCAAGGTTAACTTTTCAAAAGCTAAGAAATTTTGAAGTATAAAGTATATAAGTTTGGTATGTATGTAGTAATATGATTTAAATAAGTTGAAACTGTTTTGTTAAGTAAATAAATAAGGCTATTTTGAATTTTCTAATATGAAATTTAGATTTGAAATGTTTTGAAAAGAATTTGGTCTTCAAAATATTTTTGAATAAAATTTAGTTTAAATGTTTTAACTGGGTAACATCTTTATAAAACTATATATTGAACAAGTTGGAATAGATACATAAGTTGTGCATATGTTGTTTTATTTGCATAATTAAATTGATCCAAGTTTGAGTACACAAGTTCGAGGTGAATTACACCATTTCGTGTTAGGATTTTTCATTCGATTCTTGATGGCGAATATTTGATATGGATTTTGGGCTCGATTCTAGAATTCTCTATCATAGTATATGGCTATGCAAGGAGACTGACGGCTTCTAGTCGAGAAACCATATCGAAATCCACATTAGGGAAGTCGAATGGACAATACTAGTTTGAAAGCGAACTTGTGTGATCGAGCGAGCGATCAAATGTGATTTTGCGAAATGATGACGTATGTACATCTTATATTCTAATATCATTGATATTTTGACGCTGAAATTGAAAGCTGTCGGGTTAGAATATCTTTGCTTACTAAAAGAAAATATCCAATTTAAATTACAAAGATATATAACCCATAAAAGCAAAGATATTCAATCCCATATAGCTCTTCCTACAGCGAAATTTATTTTTGAAATTTTATCCTGATATAAGATGGACCTTATGTAAATATAAGATGATTTTGAAAACCATTGATTTTGGAAATGAATTGTTTGACTTAATTATATTGATTTGGAAATTTGGATTTATTTCCTAAATTTATTATTTTGGAAACTTTGGAACTGAAGATATTTGATTTGGAAGAATAATTTGGTGAAAGCGTATATGATTTTGAAAAATACATTGATATTGAAACAAATTGAAATTGAGAACCTTGTGTTACTAAAAACTTGATTTAGGAGTTATCGAACTTATATTAAAAAAATTTGGCCTGTATAAGTATGATGTTGATTCGAAAACTATGGATTTGAAAAGGTACTCAATTTGAAAAGTGAAATCTTATATAATTGAAGCCTATATAAGTTTGATTTGATATACTATTGATTTTGGAAAGTATTTGATTTGAAAATGAAATCTTATATATAATGGACTTTATATAAGTATGATATTTGAAATTAATTTGAAAGGTACTATATGATACATATTTTCGAAGTAAAGATATGGAAAGTGCCTTCTGCTTGATATCCGATTTGTGGCCACATCTTGGATTCATTCTATCGATATTATTCTCTCTGATTTTTGGTTTTCCGGATATGATACTCGAGTGTCCTTCGAATTCCATGGCTTTACCCATGGTCTTACGAACTCGACTGCATAGCGTAATTCGCAAGGCAGTGATTGCTTAAAAGGTACGGATGTTTCCTGGGGGATCCAGGCGTAACCATTGTGTATCTGCGATCTATGGTCGTGTTAGTGGCGTAATCCGCAAGGCAGAGATGTCTTAAAGGGTATGGATGTTTCCTGGGGGATCCAGGCATAACCATTGTTATGTATCCTGCGGTCCACAGTTTTGTTATCATGGCGAAATTCGCAAGGCAGTGAATGCTTAAAAGGTATGGATGTTTCCTGGGGGACCCAGGCGTAACCATTGTGTATCTGTGATCCATGATTTGTTTGTTTTTTTGTTTGGATTGTACTTTCCATATCTGTTTTTAAAAGTTTTCCAGTATTTTCACTAGGTGCTGAAAAAGGTCTACTAAGTACCTGGAGAATTCTAGTTTTGCGCCTGATCAACGCACTACCAGAGTCTACAGGAACAGGGATAAACTTGTTGAAACATCGAGTTATAAAAGTATTTTATTATAAAGGTATTTTATTTTAAAAGTATTTCCAACAAAGGAATTTTGATTAATATTTGAAATTGAATCCTTATGGCTTGAATTAATTATTCATGCCCGATACTATTCTTTTGAATCTACCTTATCTGCTCAGCCTTATTCATTCACCTATATTCTGTTTTCAAAATCCTCCTTTTCCTTATTGACTATATCCTTTTTAAATATTGTTTATTTATATACCACATGGTTTAATAGAAATTTTTTTAGTGTTATAAATACTTTAGAAGTTATTAATTAAATAAAACATATTTAAAGTAAATGATTATTGATTTATTAATAATATTTGAAAAGTATCTTGAGATAAAAATTAATAAATTTATGAATTATGTATTTAATGTTTTCAATAGCTTCTTTGTAAATATAACTAAGGATGTAAAAAAAAATTTCAAATAGTTTTCATATATTTATAAAGGGGTTATTTAAAACCTATAAATAGTATTTATAAAGGAAGCAACAAATTTTACAAATGAGTTTGAAAAAAAATATTAAAGTATTAAAGATAATAGAACTGCTAATGAAGTTTTCAAATGAATATTCAAGTAAAATTTATATAGTTTAAATTAATTCTTTCAATCTATTTTTCTTTCTAGTTGTTTCTATTCTCCTACCTTCTTCCTTATCGGGGACGAAAAGTTTTGAGTGAGGGAGAGTGTAACGACCCGTAAATTTTAATAGTTTAAAAAAAAATTATTTAACTGGAAATTTTGTGAATTTTTAATTATTGAATTTTGAAATAAAAATTTTATATTTGAAATACGTCTATTTTGACATAGAAACTGGTAAATTTTCATCTGATAATATTGAAGTTTATTTTATTGTGTAATTTTATTTCAATTTAAATCAGTTAAAAACAGTTGAATTTAAAAGTGCTCCGAAACCTAAAAGTGTCAACATGGAAAATTTCTAAATCTTCTTCTGAGTGAGATGTCATCTTTCGTTTTTCCAAATTTGGACTGCTATTGCTCTGTTTATCTTATTTCTGGGAAAATAGTAGCACTTTTGATACAGATTATCGACTTTTGATACGATTGTCGTACCATCGATAGCTGTATACCGTTTTGATCGTCTTGTCGTGCTGATCCCAATGGTATATTCATTTCTGTATTTTGAGTCCGATATGCGGCGGAACGATTGAACGGTTCATTTTAGCGGTACCGTAAATTCTGATTTTTACTCTCCCTTTCGGTTTCAAATTTCAAACGTTCAGCCGAATCAATTAATAAATTGCTTTAACTAGGTAGCTGAATCTAGGGAAGACCGTTGCCATTCCTCTTTATATATATTTGTATATTTTGCTCTGTCATTTTGTTTACCATTCCTATTCATTCCTCTTCCATTTCCCATTCACTGTATATCCATTTCCCTTTTTAGCGTTATACCTCAATTCTCTTTTTCAACTCTCCCCTTCTTCTTTCGATTCCTACCCTCTCAGAAAAAATATATATTATGTATGGCTTCCCTGTCCTTCGCCTACGCCAAACCCATGGCCAAAGCCAATCACCACCCGATCTCCTCCCCAGATCTCACTATCGCCTCATCCAACGGCCAGACCCCGCTTTTAGCAACCACCGTGCTCTCCACCACCTTCGGCCTTCCAGGCAGCCGCTCCTAGCCTCTCCGCCCCGTCTTTCTTCCACCGCATGCCGTAGCCCCGACAACATCCCCTTCACTTACCCGCGACTGACCACCACCACAGCTTGATCCGACCATCGCCCGAATCACCCACGCAACAACCGCGCACTGCCTCCCATCGGCTGCTTCCCTCAGCCCTCTCTGCTTCCGCATAACCCCTTACTTCCACCCAGCGTCGCGCCAACAGCCTAGGCCGAGCTCAGAAGCTCGCTGAAACCTCCCTCCAAGCCCGTAAACTGCAACTTCCATTTTTCTCTGCTCTTTGAGCTGTGCCTTGCCGAGCCTCTTCAAGTTTTGTAAGTACATATATAGCAGGTTGTTATAGTTAAGTATATATACATATTAACAGTTTCGTTTACTTTTTTGTATATTTAGTTATAATATATGAAGCTATTCAGTTAGTATATATATAAGAGTATATGTTTGCATAACTGATCTGAATTTTTTTATATGAAATAAAGTGTGAGTTGTCTGCTAGTGTATGTATATGTTATAGTATCCTAGATTTTAAATGAAGTGTGGTGTGTCAATTTAAAATAGTATGTATATGGCTGTATACATATATGTTTTGTATATATATAGTTTATATAAGTTAGCGTAGTATATATATTTTGAGTAACATATATTTTAAGGTATATAATTTAAGTATATGGATATAAAAGTACTGTTAATATCCTTAAATATGTTTTGTTTTAACCGAGTTGAAGTATAATGTTGTACGTGTTTATATATCGCATGCATATGTTAATATATATATTTGTTAGTTTTAAATATATAGTTATAAGTTATAAAGTATATATATTGTTTTGTAATTAGCAATTTACATTGATTAAAAAAAAATTGTATATATATATATACTTTTTGTGTATATAGTAGTATACAGTTAGGTTTGCTGTTTGAAGTTTCCTATTTATTTGATCTGTAAGCATATGTATATATGCTTATATACTAATCAGATATATAAGGTAGTTTAAAATGTTTAAGTAATATAGGTTGTAAATCTTCTGTTGTTGTATATATCGGTTCATATAAATTTATATATATAGTACCTAACTGTTGTGATGTGTAGATACATAAGATTTATGTACCAGTTCGTATAAATCTGATATAAGAATTTCAATTTGAATGTTTTGCTGAAGGTATGATCTGTTGTGTATGTTTTGACAGTTTTATAAAGCTATTTTTGTGTAAGCTATATTTTTATAACATGAAGATATTTGACAGTTATATATGCTGTATGTTATATATTGGTAATAGACATTGTTGATATATATAAACTTTAAGTCGTTTGAGTATATTTGTTTATATATTACATATGTCAGTATATGTTTTAAAATATATATGATTATACAGTCAGTATAGGTAAGCTCTGTAGTTGTAGGTATTTTCCTATCTGAAAGCTACCTTGTCCCTTGTCTTGTATTTTACATTAGATATATATATGTATATTTGAGTTTCGTTTGGGCATATTATATATGTGCATATGTTGGTCAGTATATATGTTTTATAAGTTGTTTCATTTGGATTTATACATATAAATTTACTTAAGTTGCATACTCCGTGTTTTGTTTTATATAAAGTTATATGTTTATAACAGCGTAAAGTTATATCTGTTTTTTTAGTTATAATAAATAAGTGTATATATGTATATATTGTTGTATGTTAGGATATATGCATGATTTTAATT
This sequence comes from Allium fistulosum, assembly GCA_030737815.1. NCBI lineage: Eukaryota > Viridiplantae > Streptophyta > Magnoliopsida > Asparagales > Amaryllidaceae > Allium > Allium fistulosum. The sequence continues at coordinate 837,496,123 of CM060903.1, read as the reverse complement.
TTTTTTATATTATAAATGTATTTAATTTGAGTATTTGTTTTAAGAAAAAAATTAGTGTAGTATACATTTCATTTCAATTATATCAAATGATTCTGATTCGTTCTCATCAATTCAATTATCAGCTTGTCCGTCAAAATCGTGTCCATCGTGCTTTGCTTCATAATTCGCGTTTGGATTCGTAACTCATTCATTGTCAAATCTCTCTAGCCTCGAAAGGTGAGCAATCACTCACGATTAACGTTCCTTTATTTATTAAATTTGATTTCAATTGAAACGACAATTGAAATATACTGTTGTAATTATTTAAATTGCTATATATGCTATTATCTGTAATTGTTCACCTGTGGGATATGACACCATATCCTGTTGTTTATATATTATATTGTTATTGATGATATATGCATGTTGTTATTATTTTCATATCTGTTATCACTTTGCAAGTTCCCTGTTAGTATAGAATTCACTTTGGGTCGAAATGATACATACCCGAACGGACTTTAGAATAGGAGAAAATCGTTATGGGTTGAAATGATAGACCCAAGCGATTTTCATTTGAATTGAATTTGGGATTACGGGTCAAAATGATATCTACCCGTATATATTTAAATTATGGATTGAAATGATAAATACCTGTATCACTTGACCATAGGATAAGAAATTATATACAGACACCGTTGGTCCGTATATAAATATCTTGAAAATAAATTCCATGGTTTTGGAAAGAAATATATGGTTTTAATAAATGTTGATTCTTAAATTATTATATATAAATGGTAATGATATATATAGATTTAATAATGATATTTAATTTGATTAAAATGGATTTAATACATATAATATGTTTAAGTATAAAAATTATATTTCAAAATAGACTTTGGAATAATTTGAATAAGTTAAGGTTGGGAAGATAATTTGAATTTAGTTGAAATTGTATTCAATAAAGAATTTTATTTAATTAAGCCGATTTGAAACTTATTGAAATTGAGATTTAAGATAAGATTTATAACTTGGGTTTGATTTAAGTAATTTAATGAATATTTCTTGTTTAAATAAATTTAAGGAAATATTTAGTAAAAATGTAATTTAAGGCTAGTTAAATGATATTGAATTTATTAAGTGAATATTCCTGATTAAATAATAATGAAATTAAATCAAGAGCTATATGAAACGGTTAAATTTAACTTTGAAAATGTTGAATATTAAAAGCTTTGAAATATACTGAAATTTAAATGGTCTATTGAGAACTGAATTGAATTGATGAATTGAGCTTTGAATAAATTTGAATTTGGAATCTGAGTTGATTTGAATCGATTTGTGAATTTGAGGAAATTGCAAATAATTTACTTTATAAATTATTTAATCTATATATACTATTTTGGAAAATATATATATTTGAAATGAAAATTATATTTTGGTTTTAAAGTATAAATAAATTTGGAATGACCACGGTGTTATAGTGTATATTTCTACATGGTAGATAGTTCCACGGATCCTTAGAGGATGGTTATCCCAAACATCCTTTAAGTTACTTGTATTTCAGTTGATATTTCACATTGAGTTGGATTTATTGATATAAGAATGTTAATCCTGACTCGAGTGTTTTGTGTTTTGCTTTACGCTCGGGTCAGACTGAGTGATACAACATTTGAGACTCACCCTTGGAGTTTGGAGCTTCATTTGGAGATCCAACTATCGATTCAGCTTTCCAGTTGATCTGTTCAAAGAGGTCATCTATTCGTACTGAAGGCTTCACTATGTGAGATATTCTGTTGTATTTTATTTCTAACTCTGATGTTTTATATAGTAGCTTCATGAACTACTATTTTATCTTTTCCGCTGCGTATTATTGTATTACTCTGTGTCTGTGATTCATTGATTGATCTATTTACTGTATATGCTGAGTTTTTGCCAAATTTAAATTAACAATATATTGTTTTGAATTATTCAAGTCCGACATGTGTGGATTTATTGTCGATTTGAATGGTCCAAAATAGTGGGTCATTATAACAAGTTATTTGTATTAAGTTGAAGTCCTCTTCGGTTGTTGAGGTGGAAAAATTCATGTTCGGCTGCTCAGGTGTTGTATACCTATTCCTCCGGGTTAAGTGAGGGGTTTAGTCAAAGTTAAATCCAGAGGGTATTCTGGGACTGGACGTAGAACGGGAAGTTCGAACCAGTATAAAAATTCCTGGTGTGCTTACTTTAATTTTTATTTTACTGCTATTATCGATTTCAGCATTTATATACCATATTACATGATCCTTAGTACTGCACGTACATTTTCAACTTGCATATTATACACAAGTTAGATAGTATAAGATCCACAAGAATTTTTTAATATTGCACCCCTTCAATATCGAAATCATGTTAAAGACTCTAACTTATAAAGCATAAGGCCATGGGGAAAAAATCATATATGTCGCATAACATAAACATATAGGTTGCCGAATATAAGCGGCATAGTCTTTGGTTTACATAGTATAAAGATATAAAACTTGGAAATACAGGAATGCCAACATTATGACCTTCGACATCAATATCATAGAGTCCTTAATACCATATATATCGATATAGAAAATAGGTGGCATCATTGCCATTTGTATCGATGTCGAAAGTAAGGTGTATATGCGACATTGCTGCTTAAGGTAATAATGTTGGAACTACTACTTAGGGCATTGCTAAGCTATGGCGTCAAAGAGAAAGCAAGCGGAATTGTTTAAAACCATAGTGAAAACTCGTGGCATTATTATAGCCGATATAAAATATTTGGCATTGCTGCAATAATGCCTTTATCTTGAATGCAATACTAGCAGCATTACTATATCTGACATAAAACAACCGGCATTACTACAGTTGATATAAAAACAAGTTACATAATAGCTATGGCATAGATGGACGTCAATGTTGATTAATAACGACGTGGCAATCTCGTAATTAATATAAAAACGGTTTTATTTCTTTAAAAAGCAGTTTCTTTTCGACAACTCAATCCTTTGTCAAATTGCTATTGGATAATAAACTTTTTTATTAAATCCTTTTTAGAGAACTACTATAGATCATAATTATAATTCCTAAAATAATTTACAAACCATTAATTTTATATCAATATTTTAATATAATTATTAAGCTTTTCTAGCCTAATAAATTCATAACAAATCATAAACACTTAGGAAATATCCCCAAAAATCACGATAAATCAGAATTTATATATTCTTTAACATATTAAAATTTTGGGACCAAAAACATTATTTAATTATTTGTAATAATTACAACTAGAATTAAATAAATTTTCACACTTAGGAAATTCATAAAATATTCATACTTGCTTGAAAAATTATGAAATTTAAAACCCACTTAAAAAATAATATCATGAATATCATATCTAAATTTCAAGTCAATTGGATGCGTAAACTAGGTTTTCACTCTTAAAACCTATTAAATAATTCCATAATAAATCTAATAAATTATCAATAAGCTTATAATCATCATTCATTCACAACATGACATAATAACAATCATAAGATTTGGGTTTAATCATAAAATTGAAAATATATAAGCATACTTGAGACGGGTAATCATCATTCATCTTGATCTGATAAAGAGTTGTAAGATTTGAATGTTGATTTGATTTCACGAAGCTTCCCTTTGGTTTCCTAGCTTTTTATACCCTTAAATCTCCTAGCAATGGCCGGCATTGGTTTTCATTAGTTTGTATGAAGTGATTGTGGATAAGGAAGTGATATGTAAGAGTTTAGGCTTAGAAAATGAAGTCTTTTCCTATTTGCTCCTCACATTATTCCCTCCTTCTTATTTAAGTTATAATCAATCCTATTACCTTATTAATTAAGAAACAACCCATTTTAATTATCTTCTCCTTACCACCATACATTATTTTATTTTATTTATCTAATTAAATATCCTAAATAATGTTGATCAAAATTAGGGGTATCACAAGATTAGGAGCAGGCATGAATCAAATCCAAAGGAAGCTGGAAACCATATGTGAGTGAAAATCTTAGTTTTTCACATTTTTGTATTTGTATAATAGAAATTTAGGTTTGTTTTATGCCTTAGGGAATTTTGTTAATGAAAACCCTAAATCTAAAACTCCCAAATTTCCCTAAAACGAAATGTTAATTCTTATATTTGGTAGAATCTCAATTGTTTTATATTAAAATAGTAGAATATGTTTTGTTATTGCAATTAGAATTGTACTCTATTCCACTTTAAACTGTTCTCTTTTATTGTGATAAAGGGTTCCAAAGAAAATAAGTTAGAAAATGGTATGTATAGTATGAATTCTCATATTCATAGTTTTCATAGCCTATTTCTGTAACTTAACATGAATCATTTTTCATTGCATATGTAAAATTTGAATATAATGTAAAGGGTTTAAATTGTAAGTTTTATAGGTGATGATTCAACTATATTAATATAAAATAAGTTTGGTATTTAATTATATTTTTATGCTAGTCTATTGCTTGGCTAAGGATATTAGCTAATTTGTAAGTTATTATATGGAATTAGAATTGTAAGAATTGAATGTTTTGACACTTAAAACGATTATTATAGGACGCAAAACCTTCGCATGCATAGGAGTATTTAGCTAGCCTAATTTACATACATATGTGCGTATTATGTATGTATATTAGCGTATAAATATATTATTTTGCGTAGTATAAGTGGATTAGTAATTAGCATTGAAATCATAGAAAGGAAGTAAATGATAATTATGGAAATTGATCCATAATTAAAGGCGAATTAAGGAGTTTTCCTTATATGGCCTTAATATGATATGTGGTAAGGTATATATGGTAGTAAATTAGGAGAGTGGAATTATGACTAAATTATAAGGATGCGAGGTCAGTTAAAAGCACAAAGAAGTCTGCCCAGCTAATCTAACTACCAGTAGTGTGACTTTGAGATTGATGTGAGACATCGCCTATAACAAGTACACACAGTGAAAGCGAGGTTAGTTTCAATTCTATAGGGTAGTATAGCCAGTTAATCTCGCTACTAATTCCTATAAATAGTTGGACTAATGTGAGACGTTATAGTTTGGGTTATGGGTTATAATGCGTAGGACCTGCTTCTAGGTCGGGGGTATTAAGTAGCTGTGGTGAGGTCCACCTCCTTCCCACTTAAGAAGTATTAAATGGTCAAGATTATCATTTAGGTGCGGTAGTAGGGAATCTCAAGAGGGGTCCTCTTCGGGTTCGAGGTATTAAGTGACTACTGTAGGATCCGCCTCTTTCCATAAAGAAGTATTAAGTGGCCAGATGAGATTTCAAGTGATGCCAATTAGGAAGTACCAAAGAGTACTCTGTGTTGATTTAGGTATTAAATGATGGGGACCTGCCTAAGATATTGGTATTAAATGGTAAGAGTCCGCCTAATTCCCATTAAAAGGGTATTATGTGGCTAAGGTACTTTCTCTCACATTATTTGGACATGACAGACGGTGGTTGCTTGGAGCTGGGAAGGGCCTTTGGCCTACAATTAATGTAAGTTATAGAGTTAGAATGAAAGAACGTTAGTTATGGAGTTGGACTGGAAAGGCCTTCGGGCCTATAGTTGGAGGTTATCTTATAGGATATAGAATAGGATGCATAAGACAAATTTCTTACCTAAATGATACTGTCTGATTACTATTATGGTAAGACTTGAGATTTTCATTCATCAGACATTGTTGTTCTGACCTCCTCCTCTTAACAACACATGTGTTAGGGGAGACGATGCTGATAAGAGGTTGAAGGCGGAGGTGAGAACTTGTGGCAGTTATGTGTCTATTTACATTTTTGTTATATTTTGATGTACCCATTTTCAGACATGTTGATATTTTGAGATATTGTATTTTGGATATTCGAGATGGTATTTATATTACTGAGATTTGAATTTTTTTGAAATAGGTACTTATTTCTGATATTATATTTTATCCTTTTCATGTTTAGATTCTGATAGCATAGATAGATAGCTCTATGTATTGTTCATTGTATAAATTTTACCAATCAAGGCCAGCTTTGGAATGGGTCTAAGGTTCGATGAGATTTTATTGGATCGAAAATGAGGCCCGTTTCGAGGTTAGTTGTCACAAATATGGTGAGCCACATTGATAAGAATAAAATTGTGGATTTCAATTATTGAAATTAGCGTAATAGATTCTCCTTCATGGTTTTAAATCTCCTATATATCGCCCGAGATCTCCTCCGAGATCTCCTTTTCACACTTAAACGAGACGAGACATCAAATCTCCTCCATATCTCCCTCGACACTCATCTCGTCCGAGATATTCAAATCTCACTCGAAATATGGATCAAAATCTCAATCCGAGATCTCACCTGAAATTATACATTTTTCTTGTTTTCCATAATATTTTATATTTTCATATTGATTCAAAAGAAACTGCTCAATCCAATTATAAATTACCAACTTCTTGAACATATTCTTTACTTTTTATCTTAATGAGTCGTAACGAAAGGTTTCACTTCTTTATTATGTTCAAATAAAAGGATATTATTCAATCATTACCAAATTAATTAAGCTAATCAAGCTACTACTCTTCTAAAAATATTCCTTTTTCCATGTAAATCAAGTATGTTACCATTTTTATTTTTACTAAGAAAGTTATAACCGTTAAATAAATTTTTGACACATCAATTTTAGACACATAAGTACATCCGAGATATTCCCGAGATGCATTATAAGACCCGAGATGTCAATCCGAGATGTACACCCAATATGTACTCATCTCGTCCGAGATCTCCCCTGATACGAGATAACCTGTGTAAAATTTCCGAGACGAACGTGACCGAAATCCGATATTTAAAACCTTGTTCTCCATTCACTATGCTTAAGTTGATTTGGATTCTACCTACAACATGATCGCCTTGTATAACTTTCTGTTTTGGTGTGTATATATATATGTGTATGTATGTATATATATATATATGTGTGTTGAAACGGAAACTCTAAATAAAAATTTAGGCTTGACTATTTGCATATAATAACCAAAGTGTCTCGAAGTTAGTGGGAGCAATATTAAATTTATGGGCTTTGGATACGATCCAAGAACCGATACGAAAAAATCATTTGATAAGTATCAAAGTTGAACAAGTATTTTGATAGAAATATCCAATAGTTTGATTTCAGTCAAAATGCAAAGGCAGCATTTGTCCATAAGAAAGAACGTTGAAGGTACATTGATATTTATAATCATACGAAAATAACACTCAGTTGATTGTTGACTATGTACTTTTATTAAAATTAGCTTTTAGTTGTTTTAGTACTCGATGTTGGATTTGCAAATGATATCTTTTATAGTGTGTATAGATGACATTGGAAATATCCCAAACAATATGCAGAAACATCTTATTAAAGTGTTTAGTTAGAAACATGTAAGATGGACTCCTTATTCATTGGCAATAGGACTTATCATACATGTTAAGTTGTCTACAATATCATGATTTGTTTATGTATTTGATACATGTAGCATATATCAAATCTAAAAATGTCACTAAATGGTAGTTTAGAGTGTTCTCGTGTATTTACGAAACATAAGAGAATAGTTTATAGAAATAATGAACTCCTTATGAAGGAGTATTTAGACTCAGACTTCATATGTGATATTGCGTATGGTATGTCAATATAAAATTTATGTTTAAAGCTTGGTTAAGAAGCTTTAAGTTGGTAGTCTTTCAAATGAGAGATTGTGGATGATTCAATAAAAGGTTAAGTACAATTCCTTGAATAGCGCCATAATAAAAATAATGTATATACATAATAAATGCACAAATTTGTAACTAAACTGAGGATGATTCCAAATGTTGAGAATCCCATAACATTGTTATATGATAATAATGTCGTGATATAGTTCGTAATAGAACTTAGAGCTTACTGGAGATCGAGAGACATACTTCGAATTGTTCCAAATGATAATGGTAGTTTATCGGTGTTTGAGAGAGTCGATTGACACAATAAATAATTGAAACATAATAAATAATTGAAACATAATAAATAATTGAAACATAATAACATACCTATTCATCGAGGGACTGACCTGATTGGTTTTGAAGAAATCGATTGGAGAAGTTTGAATAAGATTCCATAATTACCCCAAGTGAATCGGGAGATTGATAGAGTTAGGGGTGTAGAGGAAATTATGTAATTTGTTACATATATCTAACTCAATAATCAACCTTGTTCGAAATAAAAGGTATTTTCTTTTTGTTATATACTTGATATAATGAGTTATATTAACTAATTAATTAAAAGTGTAGTTAGTAGAAAATCCATAAATGGTATGTTTTGTGATAGTAGTTACAAAATTTTGTAACCATATGTAATTTATCACAATGAAAATAAACATACTATTTTAAATATTTCTAGTCGAGATGTATCAAGACTGGATATTAATGCATCCATTGAGACTAGAGTATGTAACACTCTCCAAATGTTAGGTAGTATATTACCTATGGCTGTTGAGGGCACTAAGGGGTTACGTACTGATAGTTATTGGATAACTATGGAATGGCTTACTCGATAATTTTTTGTTGGTTAATATAACTAAGGTCAAACATAAAATATCGAAGCGACTAATTTACACAGTTCTCTTGACTTGAAATATTGTTGATCTTCAATATGAAAGCTCCACTATGATTATAGTTAAATCATGGCATGGTGTCCATCGAACGACTATAGTTGTGTCGAGGGGAAATGTTGAAAGTGAAACACTATTCAAGAGAGGGTTTGTCTCCTCAATTATATAGGGTTAATATCATAGTCGATTGAAGTCAACTCAAAGTTAAAATCTTTGGTCAAAATAATTCAGTTAATAATAATTATTGAACCAATGACTTTGTGTTTGGACTATAGAGTTGAATTCAGACGATATTGGAATTTGACCATAGCAAAATTCCATAAGTCCAAAGTGATACAGTTTTGATGAGGAGAGTTGGTGTAAATAATTGTCATTACTGGGTAACGCTTAAAATTGTAAAAGTTGGATTTTTACCAATCCTATATAAGTGTTAAATTCCGCCAAAATGTCATACCACTAGTTAAGGTGAAGTGTGAATGTTGATACTCGAATCATTCGATATTAACAGCCGATCAATTTACACATAAAGAGTCAAGACAACTGCAATGTTCAATCCTCCGTCTACCACTCGATTTAATTAAATTATAAAATGTTATAATTAATTAAAATAATTAATATTCATGAAATTTTAATTATAATATTTTTGAATTGTCCATACAGTTTAAACTGACAATTTACCACACTTGTCTAGCCCAAATTGCACGGAAAGGCGGATAGTTAAGAAAAAGAAAGTAGAAAGAAGAAAGAAAGAAAACTACACAACACATAATCTCACAACGAAAACGAATAATTTATAATATAGAACAGATCTTAACATAAAACAAAACTGTAATGTTTATAGTACATATATCAATCAAAGTATACTAACCTATTCAACACGGACAGTTATTAACACCTGTCCTCACAATTGCTGATAAACATAACTAAAATGCAACGGAATATAATCATCCACGTGAATACGTCTCTGGGTCACCAGCTTCTCTAGTGAAGCTCCAATATCCATCTAAACCTAGAAATATGCTTCGTTTGTCCCGAGCAATTAGGCAAAACCACGCTTGGGTCAGTCTAGTGAAATCAGCATGATAATTTTAAATCACAAGAAATTTTATTCATTATAACTTTCAAAATCCTTTTAAAATCAAAGGTATCCCATAAGACCACGTCACACATAAACATGACGGGTTTTTCCCTTACGATAACCAAAACCCTTTTTATAAAAAAATCTAGTGATATTATAATAGGGTCTAAAGTCAACGTAAAATATAGAAATAGCTGAAATGCTTGCATCTCATATTTTAACATAGTTGGGCATAATCAAAACTGTATGCCACTTATTAGAGAATGGATTCCATATAATGACTAGGCATTGGGGTACCACCTATCACAGTACACCTCTAGAAAAAAGTACCGAGGACCTCGCCAAGATCGCCTAAGCCATAAGACGAGCCTACCCCTAACGTGGATAGTACCAAATATGTTATCACTTCGGGTGTTCCCACCCTTATCGAGCTCCTTCCCATGCACCGTGTTTATAATATCTGAGGTTATCTAGAAAGGTGATAAAAATACCCTAATTGGGTGCGACCCACTTAGACTTGCTGCATCTCTCCTGATTTTCAGTCATTCTCTGCGACGCCCCACCTCTATACCCACGCTAACCAAGAACACTACGGTGTAGTGCTGTCAATTAGCGCGAAGAATAAGGCTGTTGAGGAGCGACCATCCATGTAACTTCTTTGTGCGAGCACCGATATGTCAGATAGTATAGAATGCAAATCATTTAAGGAGGAAATCCGACATACCGATACAAACTCAAAGCTATCACACAGTGGGTATGTATAATCTTCGGAAACAAACATAGAAGTAAACATGACATAAATCAGTCACAGACATCCATATCACAAAGGCGGAAAAAATATGAATATATATAACAGATGAAAGTGTTCATCAGAGTAGTGGTCAGAAAGATCCACGATAATACAAAAGAATAGCAACACATGCTACACAAAAGAATACATCAATGAGTCGATATCTCAAATGTGAACAACAAAAACTACTAATCTAAGTAGTTTGCCAAAAGTCAGAGTAATAGATCCCTGGAGAGAAGTCAAGCAGAAGCAACTGTAACATCTCGGTCTGACCCGAGTATTATTTCATAAGAAAATAATAAACGGATCAGTCTAGCTATAAATATCAGATGACATGATATAGAATAAGATATAGGGCATAAACATATAATAACCATAAAGGCATACTACTATAAGTATGTAAATGAAAATCAACAAGAGATTAATCAATATCACAAGAATCTTCTCAAAGATAAAATGGGGTATCATACCCTAAACTTGTATTCATAACAAGTCAATGACACACGAATTCACCAATGCACAAAAATTGATAACATATCAATGAAAATCATGAAAATTGGTGAAGCACAAATTCCAGAAATCAACACACCAAATCCAGAAATCACATAAAAAGGGGGGAGGCCTATCACAAGAACGGGAGCATGAAAACTCACCAACACGTGTAACACAAGAACGAGAAGCTATCTCATGGAAGCTATCCATTAAATTTTGACACACGAACGGCCCGAAGACCATGGGGCGCTACCCCACATATGTGATGTAGAAACATCACACAAACGGGGTTTAGTCTCCCTCGTAGACAAAGAGACATCGCACAATTGCTACTCTAAATCACAAAAATGATCATCATGATCATCAAGAAGTGTCAATTACACTAAGCTAGTAAATATATGAGTTTAGCTTCATGTCCCATAACCACTAGCTTAACTTAAATATTTACGAACAAACTGTAGATCTTCACTAGGAAATTGTCACGAAAGGTTCATTTGAACAAGTCCATGAATTAATCGACGAAGTAAACGCAAGCGTTTCATACCACCTGTTTTGCTAAGCCGTTTAATTAGATTTCTCATCCGAGTGAAGTAAAGGCTTGTATATACTAATAGATTGGAAAACGGTTTAGGAAAAGGAGCTTTGTAATAAAATAGTGTTGAAATCGAGTTGATAAAAGAGTTTTGATATTTATTACTAGTATTGAAACCTTCATGTTTTTAAAGTGACAAATCATAGAAATTGATTGTAGAATCAACAAGTCACAAAAATCCACGTTCGAAGACGTGAATGAAATCCAAGGAAATCAGCTCAAAAATGCATCAAAGTGGAAGTTCCCCTACGACATAACAAAAATCATCACAGGAAGGTGGCGTGACCTAACACGGTCGAGCTAAAGATGCAGTGGAATGACCTACAGGTCAATGCGACCAAGGGTAAAATAGATCGAGCGACCTTGTGGAAACGAGGTCATGCGACCTAATGGAAGTGAGGCCAAGTGACTTGAGCGAGCGACCAAAGGTCTTAACCAAGTAGGGCGACCTAACGATGGCGAACGACCTAATTGCGAGCGACCTAAGGGTAACAGGTCGAGCGACTTAAACGCTCCTTGCCGAGCGACCTAAGGTTCAAGCGACCTAAGGTGGGGAGGTCGAGCGACCTAAAGGGAGTAAGGTCTAACGACCTAAAGAAATTAAGGTCAGGCGACCTAACAGAATTGAGGTCATGCGACCTAATGACCTAATGGTGCGACCTAAGTGGTACGCGACCTAAGGTGTGCGCGACCTAACAGGGTACGCGACCTAGCATAGCGAATGACCTAACAAGCAGGCAAGGCCGGACGAGTTAATTCCCAATGACCTAGCAACTTAAAGCCACGCGACCTAGCATAGCGAGCGACTTAACGAGCAGGCAAGGCCGGACGAGTTAACTCCCAATGACCTAGCGACTTAAAGCCACGCGACCTAGCATAGCGAGCGACCTAACGAGCAGGCAAGGCCGGACGAGTTAATTCCCAACCACCTAGCGACTTAAAGCCACGCGACCTAGCATAGCGAGCGACCTAACGAGCAGGCAAGGCTGGACGAGTTAATTCCCAACGACCTAGCGACTTAAAGCCATGTGACCTAGCATAGAGAGCGACCTAACGAGCAGGCAAGGCCAGACGAGTTAATTCCCAACGACCTAGCGACTTAAAGCCACGCGACCTAGCATAGCGAGCAACCTAACGAGTAGGCAAGGCCGGACAAGTTAATTCCCAACGACCTAGCGACTTAAAGCCACGCGACCTAGCATAGCGAGCGACCTAACGAGCAGGAAAGGCCGGACGAGTTAATTCCCAACGACCTAGCGACTTAAAGCCACGCGACCTAACACCGAAGTGCCGTTTCCAATAGAAGAAGCGATCTAACTCCAAACGACCTAAAGGCGAACGAAAATTTGCAGGCCGAGACTTCGAGGTAGTGCGACCTAAGCCCAGGAATTCACCAAAATCACTAAAAATCGGGGTTTTTCACCAATCCAATCCAAATCCAATGCAAACATACATGCTAACGTGATGGGGAATCATTCCCAACAATCCAATGACAGTTATAGGCAAGAATGTGAGATAAAAATCTCACCTTTGCACCAAAAATCAATGAAGATGAATCTTGAAGCAAAACAAGGACAACAACAAGCTTGAATCAATGTCTTCACTTGAATTCGGAGTTGATGTTGGATTAGCAATGAAGATTAAAGCTTTGGAGTTTTAATTTCCCATTCCCCCCATTTTTGAAGAAGCTTTAAGTGTTAGGAAAATGAAGAAGGAATTAATGAAGAGGAGAGGGGGTTGGGACTGACTTAGAAGTGGTTCAGCCCAAACCAAAAGCCCAAAGCAAAAAGTGAAAACAAATTCACTATCTCCAAACATATCGAAGTTTACACTCAAAAAGATCGCAAACGTCATTTTGAATTCAATGGAGGCGGTCTCGAGTCCTAATTTGACCGTATGCAAAAAGTAGCTTTTCGAACTAACACCCGACTAACAATAAAATATTTAAATATCAAATCGACAAATATGCGGGTTGTTACAGACTCCCCTCCTTATAGAAATTGCGTCCTCGCAATATATAAGATGGAAATAAAAAGTAACAACCATAAAAGCATATTAATCACAAAAGAAAATTGAAATAAGAAGTTTACCTCAAAGAGCATGAGAAAGTACGTCCGGATGTGTACGCTCGATGTATTCTCTAGATTCCCAAGAGCAATCCTTAGGGTTTGAGGACCATTGAACTTTAACAAGCGGAACATCTTTATTTCAAAGTAGTTTGACCCCCGAAGCAATAATTCGAATAGGATGCTGCTCATAAGTTAAATTAGGTGAAACTTCAATTTCTTCTACAACACCTGGCTCAAGAATAGAATCGGAATCCCGAAGGCACTTCCGTAATTGAGAAACGTGAAACACGTCATGCATGGTAGAAAACTGAGCCGGTAATGAAAGGCGATAAACCATGGAACCAATACGTTCAGTGATAGGAAATGGCCCAATATATCGAGGCGCTAACTTTCCCGATCGACTGAAACGTACAACACCCTTCATAGGTGAAACACGAATAAATACAAGATCTCCCATAGAAAATTCTAATTTTCTTCTTCGGTTATCGGCATAGGATTTTTGTCTACTTTGGGCTTCTTTCATCCTATGTCGAATAAGTTCAATCTTTTCTGTGGAATCACGAATAAAATCTGGACCTAAAACCAGCTTCTCACTGGCCTCAAGCCAACAAGAAGGAGATCGGCATGGCCTTCCATAGAGTGCCTCGAAAGGTGCCATACCAATACTGGCTTGGAAGCTGTTATTATAGAAAAATTCAACAAGTGAAATACGATCTTCCCAACTTCCACCAAAGTCAAGAACACAAGAACGGAGAAGATCTTCAAGAGTTTGATTCACACGCTCAGTTTGTCCATCGAACTAGGGGTGATAAGCGGTGCTAAAATTAAGCTTCGTTCCCAAAGTTTTTTGAAGACTCTTCCAGAATCCACTAGTAAACAATGGATCACGATCACTAACAATGGAAGAAGGAATTCCATGCAGTTTAACAATTTCTTTGATAAAGAGTTTGGCCAGAAGAGGAATGGTTCGGTTCGATCGAACGGGAATAAAATGGGCGGATTTAGTAAGTCTATCAACGATCACCCATAAGCTATCATGACCCGAACGAGAACGGGGAAGGCCATCAATAAAATCCATGGAAATTTGATCCCACTTCCAAACTGGAATTTCCAATGGTTGCAATAACCCACCCGGCCTTTGATGTTCGGCCTTAACAAGTTGGCAAGTCATGCAACACTTAACAAAGTTAGCAATATCAGATTTCATTCCCCCCAGTAATAAAGTCGCCTCATATCTGCGTACATTTTACTGCTACCGGGATGAATGAAAAATTTGGAACGATGAGAATCTTCTAGAATATCTTTACGAAGATCACTACTATTTGGTACGCTAAGTCTACCAAATTTTCGAATGCCGCCACGAGAATCAATATCAAAGTCTTTCAAAACTTCAATATCGATTTTATCCCTAACATTTTGGCCAAGAAGAGCCAATCCGGGATCTAGCCTTTGAGCTTCAAGAATGCGGTCTAAAAGAGAAGGTTGAGCCTCAAGGCTACATAAAACAAGAGATGAACATAAATCGAAGACATGATCTCGAATTTCACAAGTGGATATAACCTCGAGATCCTTCCATTTGGATATCATCATGGAAACAACCGCTTATTGCTTGCAACTAAGTGCATCGGCAACTCGATTTCCCTTTCCGGGAGTATAAAGAATATCAAGGTCATAAGAGCCAAGAATTTGAGCCAAAGCTGTTGACGCAAATTAAGTTCCTTTTGAGAGAATAAATATTTCAAAGACTTATGATCCGTATAAAGTATAAATTTCTCTCCCAAAAGATAATGTCGCCAAATTCGAAGGGCGAAAACGATAGCCGCGAGCTCTAAATCATGCGTGGCGTATCTAGTCTCAACCGGCTTCAATTGCCTAGAAGCATAAGCAATAACACGTTCTTTTTGCATAAGAACAGCACCCAAACCAACGTGACTAGCATCGGTATAAACAACAAAATCTTGATTCCCTTCGGGAATGACAAGAATAGGAGCATCAGAAAGGAGTTCTTTTAATTTCTGAAAAGAAGTTTCACATTTGTCCAACCAAATGTATTTAACACCTTTCTTTGTTAAGCCATTAAGAGGAACGACAATTTTAGAAAAGTCCTTAATGAAACGACGGTAATAACCCGCCAATCCAAGGAAGCTACGGATTTCCGTTACACTCTCCGGTCTCTTCCAATTTTGAATCGCTTCAATCTTTGAAGGATCCACTGATATTTCGGATTCGGAAATAATATGACCGAGAAACTTCACATTAGATTGCCAAAAGTGGCATTTAGAAAATTTTGCTTTTAATTGATTGCTCCTAAGAGTTTCCAATATAATCCGAAGATGCTTTTCATGCTCCTCCTCGGTTTTAGAATACACAAAAATATCATCAATAAAGATGAGAACAAACCGATCGAGGAAATCTTTGAAAACTCGATTCATAAGGTCAACGAAATAAGCCGGAGCATTCGTTAAACCAAATGGCATAACTAGCCACTCATAAGATACATAACGTGTACGGAACGAAGTCAAAGGAATACTATCCTCTGCAATACGAAGCTGATGGAAACCGGTAGCCAAGTCCAATTGTGAAAAGACTCTAGCACCACTCAGTTGATCAAATAGATCATCAATCCGAGGCAATGGATATTTATTCTTAATAGTAAGATCATTAAGCTTGCGGTAGTCGACGCAAAGCCTAAGAGTACCATCGGACTTCTTTACGAAAATTGCTGAAGCTCCCCAAGGCGAGGAACTAGAGCGAATAAATTGCTTCATCTCCAATTCGGATAATTGCTTGCGCATCTCTTCATTCTCCTTATTGGACATGCGATAAGGAGGACGAGTAATAGGTTGAGCTCCAGGTGTAAGATTAATTTTGAACTCAATTGCTCGCTTAGGTGGTAATCCTAAAACGGGCTCAAATATGTCGGAAAATTCACGAACGACGTGATTAAGAGAAATGACATCTTCCTCATCATCATTGTCATCATCAAGAGGGTTTAGAGAATATAAAGATGCCGTCAAAGTGGAATCCGAATCTTTAAGAACAATAGAAATCTGCTTAACAGATAGTGGGTGTCGAAGATAAATAGTCCGCTCAGGACATAGGATATGAGCTTCATAACGATTAAGCCAATCCATACCCAAAATCATACCAAAGGCTAAATAATGCATGACATGCAAATCAGCTAGGAAAGAAAAATCACACAAAATAATCTCCACATCTTTACAAAGAAAACTAAGAGTTGCAGATCCACCAACCGGATTCGCAATTCTTAAAGAAGTCATTAAAGCAACAACACTTAAAGAAAAAGTATCGACAAGTTCCTTTGATATAAAAGAATGGGATGCACCTGTATCAAAGAGAACTCTAATAGGTTGATTATGAAATATAATAATGCCACCAATGACAGAATGAGACATACCTTGACCGCGAGATGTGCTGCCAGGGGCTTGAGCAACGTTTAACTTTCCCTCCTTGCCTTGAAGCTTAGGGCATAGATGCATATAATGATCTGGACTTTTACAATAGTGACAAGAACGGGGCTTTGAACACTTGTTCGCAAAATGGCCCTTAGCACCACAGTTGAAGCATTTCCCCTCACTAGGGGAAAGTGTCTTTGTAGCATGAGTTGCTTGCTTACCCTTTTTGTTGGGATAAGGACCTTTGAACTTGTTAGGCCTTTTCTTGTTGTTGAAGTTTGGTTTAGCTCCTTCCACTTCAACATCACTTTCCCTATCAGCCTCTTCAAGACGAAGAGCGATATCAATGAGTTGATCGAAAGAAACTTCTAATTTTAGAAGTAATGGCTTCTTGAGATTCTTGTTTAAGCCATAGACGAATCTTTGGTTCTTCTTCAATGGGGTGTTGATGTATTCAATCCCATATTTAGATAGTGACTCGAAGGATGCGACATAATCTGTCACAGAGGATTCACCTTGAACAAGGTCTATAAAACGACGAGCTAATGTCACCTTCTCTGCTTCTGGTACGAATTTTAATTCGAAGCGTTCCCGGAATTGTTCCTAGGTGAGATCCGCTTCATTAATCTCAGAAATAAGAAGTTCGCACCAATCCAATGCTCTCTCTTGGAGCATACTGGAGGCCACCTGAACACGGTGAAGATCGATAAGATTCATGCGAGAAAAGATTCGATCGCATGTTCTTAACCAAGCCTGGACCTCGATAATAGTTTTGGAACCTTTGAATGGTTTCCCACCCAAGTTGGTATAATCGTTGTACAAGCGTGCAAATCCAGACTTAGGATGAGTAGGTTCCTGATTAGGACCAGCTGCCTGAGCATTCTTTACTAAATCAACAAGCTGTTGAGCAGTCATAAAAACTCCATCCTGGGGAGTAACAGTAGATGGTCCAGCTCTGGGACGGCCTGGTCTAGACATTCTCTTCTTTAAGGAAGAGAAAAGAAGAAAAGTTATTCTTCAAATAAATACCAAGAAAATCTTGATAGATAAAACAAGGATACATAAAAGGAAATAGGATGAATTGGTTCGAAGAATCGAATTAAATCCTAAGGCACGACTCCTAAGTTGGACTTAGGACGATGATCCTTGTTAAGTTATTCTACATTGTTCCGAAGTTTGGCTCTGATACCAAGCTGCGATGCCCCACCTCTATACCCACGCTAACCAAGAACACTACGGTGTAGTGCTGTCAATTAGCGCGAAGAATAAGGCTGTTGAGGAGTGACCATCCATGTAACTTCTTTGTGCGAGCACCGATATGTCAAATAGTATAGAATGCATATCATTTAAGGAGGAAATCCGACATACCGATACAAACTCAAAGCTATCACATAGTGGCTATATATAATCTTCGGAAACAAACATAGAAGTAAACATGACATAAATCAGTCACAGACATCCATATCACAAAGGCGGAAAAAGATATGAATATATATAACACATGAAAGTGTTCATCAGAGTAGTGGTTAGAAAGATCCACGATAATACAAAAGAATAGCAACACGTGCTACACAAAAGAATACATCAATGAGTCGATATCTCAAATGTGAACAACAAAAACTACTAATCTAAGTAGTTTGCCAAAAGTCAGAGTAATAGATCCCTGGAGAGAAGTCAAGCAGAAGCACCTGTAACATCTCGGTCTGACCCGAGTATTATTTCATAAGAAAATAATAAACGGATCAGTCTAGCTATAAATATCAGATGACATGATATAGAATAAGAGATAGGGAATAAACATATAATAACCATAAAGGCATACCACTATAAGTATGTAAATGAAAATCAACAAGAGATTAATCAATATCACAAGAATCTTCTCAAAGATAAAATGGGGTATCATACCCTAAACTTGTATTCATAACAAGTCAATGACACACGAATTCACCAATGCACAAAAATTGATAACATATCAATGAAAATCATGAAAATTGGTGAAGCACAAATTCCAGAAATCAACACACCAAATCCAGAAATCACATAAAAAAGGGGGGAGGCCTATCACAAGAACGGGAGCATGAAAACTCACCAACACGTGTAACACAAGAACGAGAAGCTATCTCATGGAAGCTATCCATTAAATTTTGACACACGAACGGCCCGAAGACCAGGGGGCGCTACCCCACATATGTGATGTAGAAACATCACACAAACGGGGTTTAGTCTCCCTCGTAGACAAAGAGACATCGCACAATTGCTAGTCTAAAACACAAAAATGATCATCATGATCATCAAGAAGTGTCAATTACACTAAGCTAGTAAATATATGAGTTTAGCTTCATGTCCCATAACCACTAGCTTAACTTAAATATTTACGAACAAACTGTAGATCTTCACTAGGAAATTGTCACAAAAGGTTCAGTCGAACAAGTCCAAGAATTAATCGAATAAGTAAACGCAAGCGTTTCATACCACCTGTTTTGCTAAGCCGTTTAATTAGATTTCTCATCCGAGTGAAGTAAAGGCTTGTATATTCTAATAGATTGGAAAACGGTTTAGGAAAAGGAGCTTTGTAATAAAATAATGTTGAAATCGAGTTGATAAAAGAGTTTTGATATTTACTACTAGTATTGAACCCTTCATGTTTTTAAAGTGACAAATCACAGAAATTGATTGTAGAAAAAACAAGTCACAAAAATTCACGTTCGAAGACGTGAATGAAATTCAAGGAAATCATCTCAAAAATGCATCAAAATGGAAGTTCCCCTGCGACATAACAAAAATCATCACATGGAGGTGGCGCGACCTAACACGGTCGAGCTAAAGATGCAGTGGAACGACCTACAGGTCAATGCGACCAAGGGTAAAATAGATCGAGCGACCTTGTGGAAACGAGGTCATGCGACCTAATGGAAGTGAGGCCAAGTGACTTGAGCGAGCGACCAAAGGTCTTAACCAGGTAGGTCGACCTAACGATGGCGAACGACCTAACTGTGAGCGACCTAAGGGTAACAGGCCGAGTGACTTAAATGCTCCTTGCCGAGCGACCTAAGGTTCAAGAGACCTAAGGTGGGGAGGTCGAGCGACCTAAAGGGAGTAAGGTCTAACGACCTAAAGAAATTAAGGTCAGGCGACCTAACAGAATTGAGGTCATGCGACCTAACGACCTAATGGTGCGACCTAAGTGGTACGCGACCTAAGGTGTGCGCGACCTAACTGGGTACGCGACCTAGCATAACGAACGACTTAATGAGCAGGCAAGGCCGGACGAGTTAATTCCCAACGACCTAGCGACTTAAAGTCACGCGACCTAGCATAGCAAGCGATCTAACGAGCAGGCAAGGCCGGACGAGTTAATTCCCAACGACCTAGCGACTTAAAGCCACGCGACCTAGCATAGCGAGCGACCTAACGAGCAGGTAAGGCCGGACGAGTTAATTCCCAACGACCTAGCGACTTAAAGCCACGCGACCTAGCATAGCGAGCGACCTAACGAGCAGGCAAGGCCGGACGAGTTAATTCCCAACGACCTAGCGACTTAAAGCCACGCGACCTAGCATAGCGAGCGACCTAACGAGCAGGCAAGGCCGGACGAGTTAATTCCCAATGACCTAGCGACTTAAAGCCACGCGACCTAGCATAGCGAGCGACCTAACGAGCAGGCAAGGCTGAACGAGTTAATTCCCAACGACCTAGCAACTTAAAGCCACACGACTTAACACCGAAGTGCCGTTTCCAACAGAAGGAGCGATCTAACTCCAAGCGTCCTAAAGGCGAACAAAAATTTGCAGGCCGAGACTTCGAGGCAGTGCGACCTAAGCCCAGGAATTCACCAAAATCACTAAAAATCGGGGTTTTTCGCCAATCCAATCCAAATCCAATGCAAACATACATGCTAACGTGATGGGGAATCATTCCCTACAATCCAATGATAGTTATAGGCAAGAATGTGAGATAAAAATCTCACCTTTGCACCAAAAATCAATGAAGATGATGCTTGAAGCAAAACAAGGACAACAACAAGCTTGAATCAATGTCTTCACTTGAATTCGGAGTTGATGTTGGATTAGCAATGAAGATTAAAGCTTTGGAGTTTTAATTTCCCATTCCCTCCACCATTTTTGAAGAAGCTTTAAGTGTTAGGAAAATGAAGAAGGAATTAATGAAGAGGAGAGGGGGTTGGGACTGACTTAGAAGTGGTTCAGCCCAAACCAAAAGCTCAAAGAAAAAAGTGACGAAAATTTCACTATCTCCAAACATATCGAAGTTTACACTCAAAAAGATCGCAAACGTCATTTTGAATTCAATGGAGGCGGTCTCGAGTCCTAATTTGACCGTATGCAAAAAGTAGCTTTTCGAACTAACACCCGACTAACGATAAAATATTTAAATAAAATATTTAAATATCAAATCGACAAATATGCGGGTTGTTACATTCTGGTTGATGAGGCTCGAGGGTACGATTACCTTTTAAGGAAATTTTACTTAGAATGTTCATTGTCCTCTAATGACAATGTGCTGAAAGCATTCATCCATACAAGTCCGTTCTAGGTCTGAACGAAACCGAATGCACTATTCCTACTACATCCATTTTGTAATCATCCTCAGGATTAGTAGCGATTAGCCCTTGCACTTCAATGCTCCATCTTCAATTCCAAACTCTTGTCTTCACTTCAAAAACGTATTTGTTAGATCGAAGTGGTTTTCGGATAACTTATCCAATCCCGGTCTCTTTGAAACAACGTTCGATATTTCCGTTAAACTCAACACCGGTTCTTTAGGAAATACACAAACAAAAATAAGATCGGAGATCATCTCCTAACCGTTAGTGGACGGATTTCCTTATCATCGTCCTAGAAGAACGAAACGAGTTTATACGTACAGTATAGCACCTTCGACGGTAACTATACCATATAATTCCCGTGTTTCTCCTAGATATTTCCAAAGTTATGTTTTTGGTCCAGATTCGATAGTCGATTATTTAACTATCAAATAAACAATCATTCAACAAAAGATTTTCATTTCCTACTGAAATCACTAAGCCTTATTTAATTTAAATTTCAATAAATTAAATCTCATTATCAAAAAGTATATACTTATCTCACCGTAATAAGTATATTCACCAATCATTCCTTTCAAAAATATTTGAAAACTTATTAAAATAAATATGGAAAGCACCATGCGGTATCAAGCATGGATTCGCAGCTCAATGATTACGTCTCTATTCCAGAGAAATCCAAACTTAACTTTAGGCAATCTCTGCCTCCCGATTTCAGCCATGAAAGTATACCATTACTTTCCGAAAACTTTATTTAATAATTATCTAAAAATAATGCTTATACAGTTTTTATATAAATTTCCAAGTTTAATTTAGGCAAATACTCTTTAATAAGAGTTATTATATAAAACAATATTAATATTGAATAAAGTATCTTTTGAAATAATATTACTGATTAATTCTTAAATAATAATTAACCTTAAATCAAATTATTATAAAATAATTTAATTAATAATTAAATATACTTTTAAAAAATTAAAACAATTATATAACCACGCCCATCAACTCGAACCCGAACCCACACAAAAACTTACATAAAACCCTAAAATCACCACGCCCACTCAAATTAAAGGCAAATTCAAAAGTCGGCTACGGTGAACCCCTCAGCCTCATCGCCACATTGCTCCTCGACCAAACCGCATCACCTCTCATCGACCACGTCGCTGGAAAATAATTTTTAAGTAATTTTTTGTCATCTCAAGATTTCACACAACCTAGGCCATTAAAAATTATGATTCCTTCGCTAAAAATCCTATTTTTATATGACAATCACATCTATAATTTTAATTCGATGATTTGAACATATTGGGCTTTGTCGAAAACTGAGTTGCCTACCATATTATTACAATTTCATATAATATATAGCATGATCGAACTTCAAACTAATTTTTATGTAATCTATACTCGAATACAAACATTCAGTCAATTTACACCACCGGCCAATTCAAAACGAGATAAGAGATATTGATTTTTAAAGACCGGAGCATATATGAAATGTTCCAGTTGAATTTAGTCTATGATCTGATTTCTTAAAAATCTTTCTTAGCCTGTGAATTTAGAAAGAACAGGGTGCTTCTCCTTTTTTTTCCTTACAGTGGTTTTGTTTTTCAGAGTTGTTTTATAGGGTTTCAACATCTGAAGCTAACACACACTCATGCCTATATATATACATGTTCATATAAAACGTAATGATGTATTTGTACAAGGTTTTTGGGCTCCAAAGATTTTCATATCTGTACAAGGTTTGTGATAGATTGATATGAACTTTGGTGACTTTGACATAAAGTTTGAGATGAAATCAAATTTAGTTTTCACATTCTTTTTGACCAGACAATGACCATTTTCCCTTGTAAATTTTTGTTGGTATACTTTTATGTTTTGCCCTTTACTTTTACTTCCAAAATTTCTTTGACCTGATGTAAATTTTTATTTTGTTCTTTGGCTTGGTATAAACTGTTACCCTCCTTAATTCCATTAGATTCATGTTGGTATGATCTCTACTTAGCTATATTTTGAGAACAATGTTATGTAAAGTGGTATTGAAAAAAAAGCAATTTAAGTCTTCCTATTCGTATATTTTTAAATTTAAAAATATATAACTCAAAGAAATGAAAATTTTGCTATTCTCTTTAAAAATATGGTAATAACATTTTTTTGTAAACAATCTCCTTTAAAAATAGCTTAAATTTTTCTCTTATTTCCATCATATTATATTTTTCTTATATATTTACTTCTTTTCCACTTTCCAATATATATATTGTTTTTAATATACTATAATTATTTTTTTATAAGTGCTATATTTTCCTTTTTGAACTTTTATGTTTGCACATAAGAAAAATCCAAATTTTTAAAACTCTTTCTATTCATAATATGTTATATTGTTCATAAGCCATACTCATTTCTATTTATAATATATTCTTTTCTTATTCATTTATATTTATTTGAATTTGTTTTTAATATACATATGAATTCTGTTGTTATACATACATATATAAGAAATTCAAATTAAATCAATTTTCTATTTTATAAATAAAATCTGGAAATTCTAAATATTATCTTGGTTTAAAACCATTTATTATTACAAATTATCATTTAATGGGGATTTTATTTTGATTTAAAGATCGTATTATTGAATATTAAATACAAATATTCAAACCGAAGACGACAAAAATTCTGAGTCGTTACATTCCTTCACCCTTAAAAGAATTTCGTCCCCGAAATTGTCGTAACCAGGCTAGTAAATATAACTTACCGAATTTTAATAAACGAATTAATAAACAACCATATCAAACAAGTTCAATCATATATATTTATATCCCAAAATATTAGTCATATAGAGTGTCAACTAAGATACTTTTACAACTACAATCACCACATACATATACACATATCCAGGAGATATCCATAACCACTAGCTAGTAATACATATATACCCATACCAAAGCATCTACTAAGATGATTCACTAATTTACAATCCAAACACACATCCATGATGTCTATGGACTACTAACCTATACTAATAGGGTGTACATCCTAAAAAATATCCCAACCCAAGCTAACATCTCACAGTGGACTCTTTCCATCGGAGCCCTCCACTTCCGGTCCTTTCATTTCCCTTGTCTTAGCATCATTGTCTGGAATCCATGCAATCTCCGGGCTTGGTTCCCTAGGCACCGGCATCACTGCCCTAGGCCATAAGGCATCTCTAAGAAGGTTATTCCCATCTGCAAGTGGCTCGCTAATGATCTCTCCCATTTCCTAGATAATAGTATCATCGTTTTCTGATTCGGGCTCCTCCTCTTCTTCAAATTCCTCTTCCTCTTCCTTGAATTCCTCTTCTTCTTCTACCACACAATTTTCCTCCTCTTCTGGGATAGGTTCCACTTCTTCTTCTAACCCATCCTCTTCCTCGACTTCTTCCTCTAGCGACGGATGGTCAAGATCCTCCAGAATTCGGCTAACCAAGCCCTGATCGCCAAGCCTCCTAGCCTTCATAAGTGCTCCTCTAATCACAATGGGAGTTTTCTAAAATCAATTAACAAAAACCAAAGGATGAGATCCTAAGGTTTCCAGGAGTTCACCTATGCTAAATAATACATATATGTACTTATTTTAAATAAATCTTTTATAAATTACTATCATTTAAAAAATTTACTTTAAGAAATACCATAATCATTTCCCTCAAAATTTTGTTTAAAATAATTTCCGGAAATCACTGGAGTTTTAAATTCTCAAATATCTCTTTTTTTATAAATTTATTATTATAAAATTAGCTTTTATATATGAAAAAACTTCCTAAAATATTTCTCTTAAAATATTTTAAATTCCTTTTAGTAAAAAAAATTTACTCAAAAATCAAATTTTCCCAAGTTCCTTTCTACAAGACCCAGGTTTTCTAAGCGAAGGTTCAAGTCAGATGGACAGGCAATAGAGGATACTCGGCACTAGATGGTTATGGCCAATCTAAACCTAGATGATAGTGATAAAATATTATCATCACTTATCAAACAACACCTCAAAACACTATATATTTTGAAAATCATTGCCTTTTATATATAAAATATATCCTGGGTAAAATAATTTCATTTACCCTCTTAAAACAATATAGTGTCCATTGGCCTCGTTCAAGTGTTTAGAAATCCCTATCAATAACGTTGGCTACTCGTATTGACCAGAATCCATACGCCACTCAACAGATCAATTAACACAATATAAAACATTTTACATCACTAACAAATATGCATTCTCGCATATATATGCACTCAAACTCATTCTAGGGTACTACAGACCCCATCTGTAATGAGTAATCCCACCAAAGACTAGGTATTCGCTCAACCTAAGGTCTGATACCACGTGTAACGACCCACTTTTATGTACAGTTTAAACTGACAATTTACCACACTTGTCCAGCCCAAATTGCACGAAAATGCGGATAGTTAAGAAAAAGAAAGTAGAAAGAAGATAGAAAGAAAACTAAACAACATAGAATCTCACAGCGAAAAACGAATAATTTATAATATAGAACAAATCTTTACATAAAACAAAACTGTAATGTTCATAGTACGGATATTAATCGGAGTATACTAACCTATTCAGCACAGACAGTTATAACACTCTGTCCACACAATTGCTGATAAACATAACTAAAATGCAACGGAATATAATCATCTATGTGAATACGTTTGTGGGTCTCCAGCTCTTCTAGTGAAGCTCTAATATCCATCTAAACCTGGAAATATGCTCGGTCTGAACCAAGCAATTAGGAAAAACCACGCCCGGGTCGGTCTGGTGAAACCAGCGTGAGAATTTTAAGTCACAAAAAATTCTATTCATTATAAATTTCAAAATCATTTTAAAATCAAAGGTATCCCGTAAGACTATGTCACACATAAACACGACTGGTTTTTCCCTTACGATAACCAAAGCTCTTTTTTATAGAAAATCCAGTGATATTATAATAAGGTCTAGAGTCAAGGTAAAATATAAAAATAGCTAAAATGCTTGCATCTCACATTTCAACATAGTTGGGCACAATCAAAACCGTACGATGTTTATTGGAGAATGGATTCCATTCAATGACTAGGCACTGGGGTACCACCTATCACAGTACACCTCTAGAAAAATGTACCGAGGACCTCACCGGGATCCCCTACGACATAAGACCGGCCTACCCCTAACCTGGATAGTACCGAATATGCTATCACCCCGGGTGTTTCCACCCTTATCGAGTTCCTTCCCATATATACACCGTATTTATAATATCCGAGGGTATCTAGAAAGGTGATAAACATACTCTAATTGGGTGCGACCCACTTAGCCTTACTGCATCTCCTCTGATTTTCAGTCATTCTGGTTGATGAGGCTTGAGGCTACGATTACCTTTTAAGGAAATTTCACTTAGAATGCTCATTGTCCTCCAATGACAATGTGCTGAAAGCATTTATCCATACAAGTCCGTTCTGGTTCTGAACAAAACCGAAGGTACTATTCCTACTACATCCATTTTGGAATCATCCTTAAGATTAGTAGCGATTAGCCTTGCACTTCAATCCTCCATCTTTAATTCCATACTCTTGTCTTCACTTCGAAAACGTATTCGTTGGATCAAAGTGGTTTTCCGATAACTTATCCGATCCCCGTCTCTTCGAAACAACGTTCGATATTTCCGGTAAACTCAACCCCGGTTCTTTAGGAAATACACAGACGAAAATAAGATCGGAGATCATCTCCTAACCGTTAGTGGGAGATTTCCTAATCATCGTCCTAGAAGAACGAAATGAGTTTATACGTATAGTATAGCACCTTCGACGGTAACTATACCATATAATCCCCGTGTTTCTCCTAGATATTTCCAAAGTAATGTTTTTGGTCCAGATTTAATAGTCGGTTATTTAACTATCAAATAAACAATCATTCAACCAAAGATTTTCATTTCCCACTAAAATCACTAAGCCTTATTTAATTTAAATTTCAATAAATTAAGTCTCATTTTCAAAAAGTATATACTTATCTCACCGTAATAAGTATATTCACCAATCATTCCTTTTAAAAATATTTGAAAACTTTTTAAAATAAATATGGAAAGCACCATGCGGTATCAAGCATGGATTCGCAGCTCAATGATTACGTCTCTATTCCAGAGAAATCCAAACTTAACTCTAGGCAATCTCTGCCTCTTGATTTCCGCCATGAAAGTATACCATTACTTTCCGAAAACTTTATTTAATAATTATCTAAAAATAATGCTTATACAGTTTCTATATAAATTTCCAAGTTTAATTCAGGCAAATACTCTTTAATAAGAGTTATTATATAAAACAATATTAATAATGAATAAAGTATCTTTTGAAATAATATTACCGATTAATTCTTAAATAATAATTAACCTTAAATCAAATTATTATAAAATAATTTAATTAATAATTAAATATACTTTTAAACAATTAAATAACTTTGAAACAATAATTAAATACTTTTTAAATAATTTTTAAGAATCATAGATAATTATCTTTAAATCATTATCAACTAATTATTAATTATCTTTAAAATATCATTAATAAATAATAATCATCCTCAAAACGACTTTGGTTCAAAAATCAACTTCCAAATTTGGAAAAGAGGCTTGGTAACTCCAATGGTACTTAATCAAGTTG
The DNA here is from genome assembly GCA_030737815.1 of Allium fistulosum. NCBI lineage: Eukaryota > Viridiplantae > Streptophyta > Magnoliopsida > Asparagales > Amaryllidaceae > Allium > Allium fistulosum. The sequence continues at coordinate 837,467,879 of CM060903.1, read as the reverse complement.
TCATTCATCCCATAACAATTCAGAATAGGAGATCCATATATTCACATCAATTCATTTTTAATAATTAATTCAACATCATATTGCCCAATATAATTATCAGGATAATAAATAGATGTCCATGCAAATTTGACAGTAGAACAGGTTTTTATTTATGCTACTCAATGTCCAAAAACACACATATTCATTAATAATGGCAGAACGGTGATTTATTCTGCCAACAAGGGTCCAATTAAATACAATTAGCAGAACGGTGTTTTATTCCGCTAAATAGATGTCTAATCATCACAATTTACTTAAATTGACTCATCATTATTGTTGGGCGTGTTCTCACCCAGAAGAGCTCAAGAGCAAGAAGCTTAATTCATTCACGCTCGCCTAAGTTCCATCCGGCCTTCAAACGATGCCGAGCCAACCTCCTTCAAACCAATGTCGAGCCAACCTCCTTCAAACAATGCCGAACCAACTTCCTTCAAACAATGCCGAACCAACTTCCTTCAAACCAATGCCGAACCAACTTCCTTCAAGCCAATGCCGAACCAACCTCCTTCAAACCAATGCCGAACCAACCTCCTTCAAACCAATGCCGAACCAACCCACCTCCAAGCTTCGCCGAACCAATTCATCTCCTACCACCGGACCAAATGCTACCAGACCAAGACGTGCCAGGCCAGATCACATCAGCCCAGGCCCGCCAGCAGCTATATACATCCAAGACCCCTGCTCCCAACCTCATTCTATAAATAGAGGGGCAGGGGTACAACAATGGGGGACAGTTTTGAGAGCTCAAGCACGGAGAGAACATTCAAACAACTTTCTTTTACTTATATCAAAGCTTTGTACTTGTAATCAAAACAAGAGAAGAGAAATAACATATAAAGTGGACGTAGGCACATTCTGGATGAACCACTATAAATCTTCGTGTCTTTTTACAGTTTAGTCCCTGCTTTTCATATATTTGCATAAATCACCCAAATCATTAAGAACGACATAAGATCTACTAAATCATACAACTTTGAGGTGTTTGTCCATTTTTTGTGCAAACATTTTTGGTGCTTTCACTGAGAAGTTTTAGCTCGAAGCTTCAGCTTCATCCACTTAATAGTTTTCCTAACAGCATCATTCGCTACTTGGAAAACATGCCTCCCAAACAGAGAAAAGATGTTAACAAAGGAAAAAACATCGCATCCAGCAGTCTTCCAGATCCAGCTATCACGAATCAAGTAAATCGTCCTCCTCCGGTAGCAGTAACAAATGAAGGACAGGCTAACCCAACCACTCCAGCCACAGAACAGCCTACAGCAATTACTAGGGCAGATTTGGACAGAGTTGTGGTTGAAGTAACTAACCGCTTCACGTCCCAGCAGGAAGCCTTGGTGGACCATCTCATGTCACGCTTAAGGGACGCTGAAGAATCCAACCGCAACACTGAATCATGGGGCGAATCCCAGTCTGGAGGATCTCAGAGACAACAAAGATCTTCCTTCTTCGAAGGAGCTAACGGCAGAAGTAGCCATGGTAGGAGCCGAGACCGAGCACAGCCCGAAGTTAGGCCTGAGGAAACATTTGGTACCGAACCCAACGGGGGAGGTACCAGACGGAGGTCAACTGTAGCTGAGCCTGTCATACTGCCTAACCACGGAAACGCCAGTGAACGGGGCCGAGCTAGAGTCCAGCCCGAAGTTGGACCCGAGGAAGTGCTTAGATCAGAACCCGGCAGGGGAAGATCAAGGCAAGGGCCAACTGTAGCTGACCCTAGCATGCTCCCAGAAGATCAAAGGCAGCCACTGGAAAATATGAGGAATGATAGACGATACCATCCCTACAGGTCATCTGGACGGAATCAATCCCACAGAACAGAACCAAACTCATTTCTATCTGCTCCAAATTCTGATGAAAAGATGGCACGCTTATTCAGAGAGTGTGTCCAACGGGAGCAAAGAGATCGAGGGATAGGCGCTAGGGTAACCAGCCCTTTCGCCCGCAATATCGAAATCGCTATCACCCCCCGAGAATGGAAGATGCCAACAATGGAACCCTACAAAGGAACCTCCGACCCCGTTGTACACTTATAGAGGTACACGCAACATATGCTCATGAGTGGGGCGACAGAGGGAGTACTGTGCAAATGCTTTCCGCTCTTCTTAGCAGATCTTGCTACCTTCTGGTTTTGTCATCTACCCCAGGGATCCATCAGCTCGTGGGAAATGTTGAAAGAAAAATTTATCAGTCAGTTCCGCATTCATGTGGAGCAACCTAAGGACGCGTATTCCTTATCCAGCGTCAAACAGAAACCTGGAGAGAAGCTGCAGCAATACCTAACCAGATTCAACGCCGCAGCAGCCGCAGTCCAAGATGCCGATGAGAAGCTTATCCTAATGGCCCTCTGTAGTGGTGTGCATCCGGACACTAAATTTGCTAGAAGGTTGACGAAAGAAAAACCAGCTACTTTACCCGATTTCTTCCATGAAGTTGGGAAATACATGAGGCTTGAGGATGCTGCCGTTGAGGGGCAGTCAGGACAGCAAAATAAGACAACCCATAGCAACGCCCCTGCTGTGGCAAGGGACGTTCGAAGAAATGATTCCAGAGACAATGCTAGGGGCAAGAAGGGAGAAAAGCGCCTATATCGGCCAGGACCAAGATTCGACACTTACACTCCTTTGAACGAGACCGTCGAAAATATCTTCCTTGCCACCCAAGGCGAAGTTAGATACAAACGCCCACCATACAAGAAGGAATCAGATAACGCACAGAAGTCTGGAAAGTTCTGCCGCTTCCACGAATCTCACGGGCATGATACCAACGAATGCCATCATCTCCGAGATCTGATTGAGGAACACATCAGAAGGAAGAAACTGGAATGTTATGTAAAAGGTCAAGACAGGACCCCAGCTCCTGCCAATGAAAACCCAAGGCTACCCTCACCGGGGGCCGACAGAGGAAACCGCAACGCTAGCAGCTCCAGTCAAGAAAAGATAGTGGTCCATACCATCTCAGGAGGATCGCACATCGCGGACAAAAGCTGGAAAGAGATGGAGAGATATGGAAAATCGCTTAGAGACAATAAAGACTGTGTCAATTCGGTTATAGAAGAGCGCCACCCGAAGCGGAAAGAAAGTGATGACATCACATTCGGTAAGCGTGACCTAGAAGGAAGGCAATACCCTCACATGGATCCCATGGTTATCTCTGCCCGACTCGGTCCCGCCGAAGTTTATCGAATCCTGGTAGACACTGGAAGCTCAGTAAACATCCTGTTCAAACACGCATTCGACAAGATGAAGCTATCAATGAAGGATGTATCTCCCTGCAATAAACCACTATACGGTTTCACTGGAGATGCGAAGATGCCTCTCGGGCAACTGGACCTCTTTGTTGAGATTGGTAGCCATCCCCGCTCCGTTGTACGGAAACATACATTTGTGCTAATAGAAAACCATTCGGCCTACAACGCTTTCTTAGGAAGGCCAGCCTTGTCTGACTTCCAAATTGTCCTAGCCCCATGGTGTCTGAAGATGAAATTTCCAACGGACAATAGAGTAGGGGAAGTAGAAGGAGACCAGGACGTTGCTCGAGACTGCTATGTGACTGAACTTCGCAACAACCACAGGAAGGATAAAGGGAAGGGTGTAGAAGTTGCCCTCTGCACGAAAAGTCTAGAAGCATAGCAACTAAAGAAAGCCCCTCCTCTTCGATATACCAGCGACCCTTTCAATGAATTAGACCCTAGGGACAAAGAGGAGGAGGCCACCGCCGAGCCTGCAGAGGCTATGGAGTTTATATCTGTAGACAAGCACGACTCAAGTAGACTATTGAAAATTGGGTCCCAACTAAAAGCCGAATTGAAGGAACAACTCATCGATTTTCTCCATCACAACTTGGATGTTTTCGCTTGGTCACAGGCTGACATGACCGGAATCTCCCCCGACATAGCATGCCACGTATTAAACATTGATCCTACCAAGGCGCCTGTAAAACAAAGAAAGAGAAGCATGGGGGCAGAGCGATCAGCAGCCCTCGATGAAGAAGTAAAGAATCTACTCGCCAATGACTTCATACGAGAAGCTATCTACCCGGAATGGATCGCCAACCCGGTGCTGGTAAAAAAGGCTAATGGGAAGTGGCGAACCTGCATTGACTTTTCCAACCTAAACGACGCCTGCCCAAAGGATTACTTCCCACTTCCCAGGATCGACCAACTTGTAGACAGCACAGCCGGGCACGAACTCCTATCTTTTATGGACGCATACTCAGGATATAACCAAATTCCTATGCATACTCCCGACCAAGACCACACTAGTTTCATCACCGACCGGGGTTTATACTGCTATAAGGTAATGCCTATCGGACTTAAAAATGCAGGAGCCACCTACCAGCGCCTCGTCAACAAGATGTTTGCAGGGCTAATAGGACAAACTATGGAAGTATATGTGGATGACATGCTGGTAAAGTCAAGGAAAGCCAAAGATCACGTAAGCCACCTAGGCAAGATGTTTCAAGTACTTCGACAATATGGGATGAAGTTGAATCCACTAAAATGCTCCTTCGGAGTGTCATCAGGAAAGTTCTTAGGATTCATCGTTCATGCCAGAGGGATAGAAGCAAACCCCGAACAAGTCCGAGCATTAAGGGATATCAAGATACCTTCCACTCGAAAGGAAATGCAAAGTTTGAATGGAAAAGTGGCCGCTCTAAGCCGATTCATCTCCAAGGCGACGGACAAGTGCGTCCCCTTTTTCGAAGCCCTAAATAAAGACAAGGGAAAGTTCGAATGGACTGACGAATGCTTAACCGCTTTCCTTAACCTAATCGAACACCTCCAGAAACCACCGATACTCTCGACTCCAAACGAAGGCGAAGAATTATACCTATACCTTGCTGTGTCATCTCACGCCCTAAGCGCAGCCTTGGTAAGGGAAGACAACCGCACGCAGCTGCCAGTTTATTTCATCAGCAAAAGGTTTACTGGGGCATAAGTCAGATATCCTAAACTTGAGAAGCTAGCATACTGTTTACTAATTACATCACGAAAGCTGCGTCACTACTTCCAGTCCCATTCCATCAAAGTTCTGACTGATCAACCACTGAGGCAGGTACTCCATCGTCCCGACACTTCTGGGAGACTACTTAAATGGTGCATTGAACTAAGTCAGTATGATATCACCTATCACCCTCGCACCGCCATCAAGGGACAAGCCATGGCTGATTTCATCGGAGAATTCACTACCAACGAAGATAAGGAGAAATTGGAAATAGCAGAAGATATCAATTGGAATCTCTTTGTGGATGGTGCATCAAACGAACAAGGCTCGGGGGCAGGTGTGGTAATAATCACTCCCAAGGGAAACAAACTGCACTATGCTATAAGGTTGGAGTTCGCTGCCACCAACAACGATGCAGAATATGAAGCAGTGATAGCTGGACTAGAAATTCCATAGAAATCGGAGCCAATTCTTTGTGTCTACATAGCGATTCTCAACTTATTGTTAATCAAATACTAGGAGAATTCCAAGCTCGAGAAGAACGACTCATAGCATATCTAAAGAAGACCAAGTTACTTCTCAGCCGATTGGACCACTACTTAGTCAAACACATCCCTCGGGAAGAGAACCAAGAGGCCGACGAATTGGCAAAGCAAGCAAGTGTGAGAGACATCACCATCTTCGGGGCAGTAACCATCTCAAAGCAACTGGCCCCAAGTTTTGAGCAAGTGAATCTGATAGCTGCAACCGAAGAAGCAACTTGGATGACTCCCATCCGAGACTACCTACAAAGTGGCACACTACCCAACGGGCGTAACGAAGTCAAGAAAATCTTGAGGAGAGCATCCCGCTACACAATATAAGAAGACATCCTCTATCGGCGCGGATTCTCTAACCCGTTATTAAGGTGTGTCGCTGGGAGGGAAGCCAAGGAAATCTTATCCAACATCCATCAGGGGAGCTGCGGAGATCACACCGGAGGGCAAACATTAGCAAAAAAGATACTCCGATATGGATATTTCTGGCCCACCTTAAGCAAGGACGCCTTAGATTTCGTCAAAAAGTGTGACAGATGCCAAAAATTTGCTAAGATTCTACGGCTACCAACAACTGAGATTACTCAAATGACCAGCCCTTGGCCCTTCGCAATATGGGGAATTGACTTAATCGGCGAGCTACCGATGGGCCGAGGCGGGGCCAAATATGCTATAGTGGCAGTTGATTATTTCACCAAATGGGTGGAAGCGGAACCTCTGAATAAAGTATCTTCAGCAAAAGTTATTAACTTCTTGATCAAAAATGTTCTATGCAGGTACGGAGTCCCACTCAAAATCATATCAGACAATGGACTTCAGTTTGACAGCGAGGAATTCGCCAACTGGTGCCGAGAGCATGGAATTCATAAAAGCTTCTCATCCGTAGCATATCCCCAGGCAAACGGACAAGTCGAAGCAGTCAACAAAATTCTGAAAACTCTGATCAAAAAGAAGCTCGAAAAGTCAAAGGGCGCTTGGGTGGATGAACTCCCTACGGCACTGTGGGCCTACCGTACATCTTTCAGAACATCAACGGGGCACACTCCTTTCTCTTTGGCATACGGATCGGAGGCTATGCTCCCAGTTGAAACCATTGTGCCTTCCCACCGTAGGATCCACTATAACCCGGAAGAGAATAAAGAACTCCTCCACATGTCTTTGGATCTAGTTGAGGAGAGAAGAAATGATGCAGTCCTTAAAACAGCAGCCCACAAGCAGAAAGTGGCAGCACAATACAACTCCAAAGTCAAGCATCGTACCTTACAAGAAGGGGATCTTGTCCTCAAGCGGATCTTCCCTCGCCCCGGAGCACTAGACCCAATCTGGGATGGACCATATGTAATTCATAAAGATCTCCACAATGGAGCTTATATTTTGTCAAAGTGGACGGAGAGGTGTTCCAGAGGGCATGGAACATCCAGCACCTCCGTCGATACTTTTCTTAACTTGTACTGCCCATATGAAGTGAATTAACAAAGAGAATCAGGGGATGTAGGCCTTTTCATGCCGAACCACTTTAAAAAACCTTGTCTCTTTTTTAACTTGTTCCTTTATATCTTGGCTACTTGTTAACTTTATCCTTTTCTGTTGAACAAAATCCTATGCGTATAGCATTTCCACTCAAAGCACTCCACGGCGCAACTTCACCTGGGCAAAACCTAACAGGTACTATATGAATCTATGCCCTCGTCAATGAGACACTTTTGCTCCAGCATCCCTCTGCTGCGGGTTAACTCATTGCTTGCGACGGCCCTTAAAGCCAACTGTAATGAGCCGATTATAAGCCACCGAGAAGACCGACTATAGCCGAGGCAGCTCATTACGGCGTTAGGCTCGCCGGCAACTGTGAACCGACTATAAGCCCCAACATAAGGTGTGGCCAACCAGGGGCAGTTCACAGTTGACGATCGGCACCCACGCTAGCCAGCCACGGTAAATCGAATAATACCCACGATTACGGGCCATAATGGCCCGGGTAGTTACTGTGCGCGATCTCGGCTCCGATGTGTCTTAAGTGCGGCTGTGGTAAAAAAAGAATTAACTCCCCGCGGAGGCCTAAGATGGGTGACAAATGTCTCCAAGACCCACAGCTAGGGAAAGTGACTACAAAACCCGTTTGCCACGAACTTAAGCACATCGAAGGCCTTCCGTGATTGGAAGTTTTACTTTTTCACATATTTCAATTTTACTTAAAAATCTTTTCTCCTATCCTCTATAACAGTCCCTAAAGTACAGGATGCAGAGTAAGAGATACTCGCCAATGGGTGTAGGGACTCACGATTGGATGGCAGGGCATTCGACTGCGTTCCATGCTCAGTCATACAAGATATTCAAAACTGCCATCTGCGGTTAAAACATGAAAGGCGGTATTTTCTTCTTTTGTGTACAAATGCATGACTATAATTTGTTCACACCACCCGCTAATATTGCAAGTCATGAAATTATGTTTTAAAACCAGAACCTGACATCAAACACAATTCAATTACAAGAATATACATAGCTATATTTCTCATACGACAAAATCAGCTTAAGTTGAAGAATTACACATCAAGAATAGAGCTATTTATTACAAGTACCAAGAATTACAACTTAAAAGTTACTCTACTGTTTTAAGACTAACGTATACAGCCATGTCGAGTCTGCAAAAAGAATTTTCCAGGTCTAATCAGGGAGCCGGCTGCGTTGGAGTCTTGTCTTTGTCTTGTTGCCCACCTGTCCGGTCGTAAAAACAAAATCATTAGTGATAAGCAACATAGTTAGCAAAAGAAGAAACTAGTGGAGTAGAGGTTACCAGCAACTTCCTCTTGGTCGTCTTGGTCGTCGTCCCCTACTTCCACACCGGCCTCCTCAACCGCGAACAACCGCATCCCCTCTTTCACCGCTACCCTCTCCTCCTTGGTGAACTGAGCGGTGACCACATCCATCCTAAAAGTCGCTCCACCCTCCTTATCCGCCTCAGCCTTGGCCTCCTCTAGAGCCCTGAGGTAAATCCTAGCCATAACCCGGGGGTAGTCGTCCATCCAAGATAAGCTGCCCTGCTTCCAAGTGCGAAAGTACATGTCCTGCAGCATGTCGTCCATCATCCCCTCATTGTCCTCAAACTCCCTCATACGGACCTCGGAAACCGATAGCCTTGCAATGGCAGCATCCCTTTCCAGTCGGTATCGCGAGCAATCAGCCTGAAGGGACCTCCTCATCACCTACATCTCCTCCTTTAGCCTGACCTGAGTAAGCTCCGCGGCTTCAAGCTTCCCCGACAGCTCCTCTACCTGCTCAAGATCCGCCCTCCGAACCTCATCCACTATCGAGATAGCCATATTAATCTGCTCCTTGCAAGCAGCCTCCATCTTCCGTAATTCCGCCTTACTAGCCTCCTCCATAGTCTTCCTCAACCGCCCGGCGGCAGCCTCATGCTGAGAAATATGAATGGCCTGATCAGAAAGCTGTTTGGCCTGGTCCGAAACCATCAATCGCAGTCGGATATTGGCACTCCCAATCTCCTCTCCAGCCTTAACCAGCCGGGCATGATGCCCCATCAGCTTCCTAGTCTCCTCCGCCACCCGATCAATATTAGCCTTGGCCTCGTCTCCTATGGTAACTATCTGAGTGGTAAGTAAATCGAGATCTAAGGACTTAGCCTCATCAAGCACCCGTACCATGGGATTGCGGGGAAGAAGGTGCTCACCGGTATCCTCGTCAAAAGTAATATCATGGGAACTTGGATCCAGGTCAGGATGACCCGCAAATGGATTCCGAGCCAAGTCAGGACGATCAATCTGAGTGACGGTAGGATTTTCAAACGGGTGCGGAGAAAGTACGAACTCAGTATCCTCCTCCGTGATATCAGGAAGAGGCTGAACTGGAGGCTGAGGACCAAGTGAAGATTCGGATAAGGGATGGCCACTCTTTCTCTTTTGAATGCCCTCGTCAATAACCCCGAGAAGAGGACGGTAGCCGACTACATCCCCGGAACGATGGGCCAAAGGCTTCGGTTTGGCGGAAGCTTTGGAAAGCTTGTACTGTTCAAGCCTGTGCCGAAGATCTGAGGCCTTGGCCGTTTTACCTGCTCCTGATACGAAGAAAAAATGTCACAAGCTTACATTGACCCATAATTCGAGAAACACAGCAAGGTAAAAGTTAAAAGAGGAAAGGAAACACATTTGTTATACAAACCCTGGGGAGGAGTAGGATACTGCAATAAGTCCTGGATTTCATTCCAGGACGGGAGCGGATCGTAAAATATTCCTAAGTCTCTATCATAAATGGAGCCTGCAGGAGTCAAAAGTTCACATTGAGTCGTCAGAGCCACCTTGGCTGGAATAGTCTGAGGAGGCTCGCTTGCACCAGTCCCAGCCTTGTCAGCTTTCCCGGATTTATCTGTCAAAGCCGTTTCCTCGTCCAGCCCCTCAAAAGCTTGGTGGAATGCATCATCCGTCCACTCCTGAATCTCGCCTGCCTGCCCAGGAAGCAAGGCCCCTATGCCATCACTACCGTCGCCACCTTCCCGGTCACTTCCACCCTCACCTCTCTCCTCCTCTATGTCTTCCTCCCCCTGGGTAAGTGGACAATTGCTGGGGGAGGGACCGTCCGACTTCTTAAGTTTCTTACCTCCGACGGCTGGAGGTTTTGTGAAAGGTTTCCTCTTGCTACTCTCTACCGTGACACCTCCCTTAGCCTGAGCAGCCGCCCTCTCCTCCGCCGTTTCCCTTAGCTTGACTACTGACTGCTGTGGAAGGATTAAGTTATACTCCAGAAGGGTCGTGTTTCTGATCAGGTAGGCAGATGATCTATATCTCCCAAGAATAGCTTCTATCTCAACCGCCGTCTGAACCAGGCGATCAGTCTCCACAACTGCAAAGCCACCTGTCGCTAGCAAAAATGAAAATGTATGAGAAGAGGCATCGCAGCCAGAATGTAAATTATAAATAAAGCATCGACTTACATCCAGAAATAAAACGCCGGATAGAAACAGAGTCGTCCCTGACGAAGAACCACTCCTTCTTGAACATGCTGAATTTGGAATACAGATCCAAGACCGGCTTGAAGGTTACAGCTGACTACAAGCTGATGTATGGGGTCCCCTTCTTATAGCCCCTTTGATTATATAAGTACCGGATCTCCCGGTTGGAAGGAGCACGACCATACTTCCTATGGAAAATGACGAAGAGGCTCGCCAATATAGCATAGGAGTTGGGTTGAAGCTGGAATGGGGCCACCTTTAGATTTGTGAGGAAGCTGACCACCCAAGCGTTAAGAGGAGGAATGGCACCACACATGCAGTGGTATCTGCTGTAGGCAAAGTACCCTTCAGGAGGGTCGTATGGCATAACTTCTCACCCTGGCAACAACATTCGCGCCCTATCAATTCCGAAAGAACGGGAGATGACATCAAGTTGCTCTTCCTTAAGGGAGCTGGGAAAGCAATCAGGCGGGGAGTTTAGGAGCTCCTGAGGGCCGTACCCGTCTACTAATGATCTCGGGGTAGATCCGTGACGTTCCGGTCCTGGCTGAGCAGGGGGCACTACGGAAGATCCTCCTTCGCCCTGGGACTTCTTTTTAACCGATCGAGTTTCTGCTTTGCGAGACATTATCTGCAACATAGAAAAGACAGGTTGTTAGAACAGAGGATATAAACAGGCAAGTTTTTCAAGCCCATTCGGCATTCACATCACTCAAGCTCATTCGACATTCACATCACTCAAGCTCATTCGACATTCACATCACTCAAGCTCATTCGTCATTCACGTATGCAAATTCATTCGGCATTCACGTATGCAAATTCATTCGGCATTCACATCACTCAAGTTCATTCGGCATTCACATCACTCAAGTTCATTCGGCGTTCACATCACTCAAGTTCATTCGGCGAATGGAAGTCAAATACCTGATTCGGCAGGCTAAAGCGATTCGGCAGTAGGATAAAAACTGATTCGGTTGTTTAAATTTGTCTCGTTCGGTAGAAGGTACGAAAGCCCTAGGCCCTTATTTATAGGCGAGCATAGACGACCGACCGGTCGATTCGGCGAGAGCATCCAAGCTAACATCGCTAGTAAAAAAAAAACAAAGCACGGCACATGCCGGCATATGCCCCACTTTGGGGGGCAATTGTTGGGCGTGTTCTCACCCAAAAGAGCTCAAGAGCAAGAAGCTTAATTCATTCACGCTCGCCTAAGTTCCATCCGGCCTTCAAACGATGCCGAGCCAACCTCCTTCAAACCAATGCCGAGCCAACCTCCTTCAAACAATGCCGAACTAACTTCCTTCAAACAATGCCGAACCAACTTCCTTCAAGCCAATGCCGAACCAACCTCCTTCAAACCAATGCCGAACCAACCTCCTTCAAACCAATGCCGAACCAACCCACCTCCAAGCTTCGCCGAACCAATTCATCTCCTACCACCGGACCAAATGCTACCGGACCAAGACGTGCCAGGCCAGATCACATCAGCCCAGGCCCGCCAGCAGCTATATACATCCAAGACCCTTGCTCCTAACCTCATTCTATAAATAGAGGGGCAGGGGTACAACAATGGGGGACAGTTTTGAGGGCTCAAGCACGGAGAGAACTTTCAAACAACTTTCTTTTACTTATATCAAAGCTTTGTACTTGTAATTAAAACAAGAGAAGAGAAATAACATATAAAGTGGACGTAGGCACATTCTGGCTGAACCACTATAAATCTTCGTGTCTTTTTACAGTTTAGTCCCTACTTTTCATATATTTGCATAAATCACCCAAATCACTAAGAACGACATAAGATCTACTAAATCATACAACTTTGAGGTGTTTGTCCATTATTTGTGCAAACAATTATTTTTATCTGGGCAAAAACTTCAATCGACAGGTCATATAAATTTAAACGACGTTATTTGTTTAAATCGGGTACTTAAATTCTATCTGTTTTAATATACCATAATTTTCCACTTGTTCAAATTCGACAATAAGTCATACAACGATGTAGTGTTCGTCGATACGAATCCGTCGCAACCCGTTTTACTTCAAACAGATTTACGGTTTGCGAGAAAATAAACTTTAAAGTATTCAAAACTTTTTTTTTAATAAACATTTTATTTAAATTTCTTTTCCTTGCACATGGGCCGAAGCCCAAGCCCTATACCCAAAAACCATTTCCCTTTCTTCTTCCTTTCTTCCCCCGACCCTCTCTCTTTTCTCTCATTCGAATAAGCTTCTTCATGCACGAAAACTCTGCATGAAACGTACACATGTACTGGACCTCAGGCCACCGAATCACGCCGCTAACCCCCTTCTCAGATCACCCATGACCACACCATCATGACTACCCGCTTGGAAAATGTGGCTACACCTTGGTCCGAAAATTCAAACACTCACCCAAAACTGGACGAAAACATCTCTCCTCAACCGCCTTGCCTCGCTACCGTTCACGACTACCCACCACCAAAACTTGCCACATGGTTTCCACATCCTCCTCCTCCTTTCCCCACCCACCGCACGTCTCCCTTCGCCTCTCGCCGCCGCCATTGACTCAAACCTGAACCCACACAAAAACTTACCAAAACCCTAAAATCACCACGCCCACTCAAATTAAATGCAAATTCAAAAATCGGCCATGGTGAACTCCTCAGTGTCATCACCACCCTGCTCCTCGACCAAACCGCATCACCTCTCGTCGACCACGTTGCCAGAAAATAATTTTAAGTGATTTTTGGTCATCTCAAGATTTCACACAACCTAGGCCATTAAAAATTACGATTCCTTCACTAAAAATCCTATTTTTATATGACAATCACATCTATGATTTTAATTCGATGATTTGAACATACTGGGTTTTGTCAAAATCTGAGTTGCCTACCGTATTATTACAATTTCATACAATATATAGCATGATCGAACTTTAAACTAATTTTTTTGTAATCTATACTTGAATATGAACATTCAATCAGTTTACACCATCGGCCATTCAAAACATGATAAGAGATATTGATTTTTAAAGACCAGAGCATATATGAAATGTTAACTCTGTTAACTTGATAGAGTGCTTTTTCTCAGCATGTACATGCATTCCAATTTAAATCCTCACCTTGAACATGTTGAGAGCCTTTGAAATCTTCCAGTTGAATTTAGTCTATGATCTGATTTCTTGAAAATCTTGCTTTTCCTTTGAATTTTGAAAGAATAGGGTGCTTCTCTCTTTTTTTTCTTACAGTGGTTTTGTTTTACAGGGTTTCAACATCTGAAGCTAACACACACTCATGCCTATATATATACATGTTCATATAAAACGTAATGATGTATTTGTACAAGGTTTTTAGGCTTAAAAGATTTTCGGACCTGTACAAGGTTTATGATAGATTGATATGAACTTTGGTGACTATGACATGAAGTTTGAGATGAAATCAGATTTAGTTTTCACATTCTTTTTGACCAGACAATGACCATTTTCCCTTGTAAATTTTTGGTGGTATATTTTCATGTTTTACCCTTTACTTTTACTTGCAAAATTTCTTTGACCTGATGTAAAATTTTTTTTTGTTCTTTGGCTTGGTATAAACTGTTATCCTCCTTAATTCCATTAGATTCATGTTGGTATGATCTCTACTTAGTTATATTTTGAGAACAATGTTATGTAAAGTAGTATTGAAAAAAAAGCAATTTTAAGTCTTCCTATTCATATATTTTTAAATTTAAAAATATATAACTCAAAGAAATGGAAGTTTTGCTATTCTCTTTAAAAATATGGAAATAACATTTTTTGTAAACAATCTCCATTAAAAATAGTATAAATTTTTCTCTTATTTCCATCATATTATATTTTTCTTATATATTTACTTCTTTTCACTTTCCAATATTTTTTTTAATATACTATATTTATTTATTTATAAGTGCTATATTTGCCTTTTTGAACTTTTATGTATGCACATAAGAAAAATCCGAATTTTTAAAACTCTTTCTATTCATACTACGTTATTGTTAGCGCCAAAATTGGTCACTAACCCCCAAATCCGGACGAAAGCACCAAATACTAGTCACAGCTCAGAGATAGAATGTATGTAGAGAGTAATACTGTGAAGAACAGTTAAAACTGAAATGAAAGCAGTAAAGAACAACAGATTTTATAGTGGTTCGGCTAATTCCGGCCTATGTCCACTCCAGAAGTTTGCTTTTTATTGCTGTAATGATCGATTATAGTTACAAAATGGCAGAGTGGCCTTAGCCTTAGGAAAGAGAAAGTAAGAGAGCAGAAAGAAGATCCCCCATCTGGAGACCCACATGCTGTATTTATAGACAAGTTCAGGTAGTTGTTGGGCTCTCTGAGTAACCTGAGCCCATCAGGGCCGAACGGCCCATGCCGAACCAGAATGTCGTGCCGAATGAGGTAGCTATGCCGAACGTACTCGCAGGCCGAACGAGGTAGCCATGCCGAACGACCCATCCAATGCCGAACGATCCATCAATGCCGAACAATCCTTGATGCCGAACGTACTCGTATGCCGAACGAGGTAGCTATGCCGGATGTACTCGCAGGCCGAACGAGGTAGCCATGCCGAACGACCCATCCAATGCTGAGCCATCGTCTTCATGCCGAACGATACTTAGGCCGAACAATAGTTAGGCCGAACAATAGTTTATGACGAACAATTCTGCCATGTCGAACGTTCGTATATGCCGAACATTATACCCTGCCGAACGTCTCGCGATGCCAAACGTTCCTTGATGCCGAGCGCTTCCGAATACCGAGCGCTTCTGAGATGCCGAGCGTATCTTGATGCCGAACGTCACTTGGATGCCGAATGCTTCACGGAATGCCTAACCACTCGTGTATACCGGTCGCTCTATGTATGCCGAGTACTCTTGAACGCTATTCGAACATGAATGCCAGACGAACCATATGTGTCGAACCTCCATCATGCCGAACCACGTTTAATGCCGAACCATGCTTCCTAGACCCAAATTATAGTTGATTCATCTTTATCCAATCATATTTCCATCTCCCAAACACATTGCATCATCCATCCATCCAGTCGACTGAATCCATCGTACTATAGCCTCAACGAACATCCAGTTGATTAAGTTAAACCCATTTGTCCGTGGCCTCACCAAAAAGCGGGTTAACACTTGCCTCCCAAAACATGACTTGCCGTGAAAGGTGTGTTTTGAATAGCCTCAAGTCCAATATCCCAAGTATGTATGTTATCCATATCCATACTTTCTGATTCATAATTCAATCCATTACCAAACCATCATATCCGAGTGCTACGGCCATATCCTGATCCATTTTCGCGACTGTTCCGAGTCGATGTCTGATTCCTATCCAGTAACCATGTCCTTATCCAATTCCACATCCATCTGAACCCGACTACCGAGTTCCAATCCATCCATATCCAATAACCTATAACCATATCTGTGACCTCTTCGGGTCGATATCCAAATCCGGGACCGCTCCGGGTCCTTGTCCGAATCCTTGGCTATTCATAGCCAATATCTAAATCTGTAACCTCTCCGGCTTCTTACCAAGCGCAATCCACACTTGACGACCTATGTTAAGTAATTCCATGGTGTTCATGGTTCAGTGTCCCTGAACATCGAATAATGTCGTGGCTTAAGTCCTAAGCCAAATCCTGGTCACTCTGGACCCTTGCCGAGCATAGTCCATACTCGACGACCTAAAATAGTAACCGATAGTATATGGCCTAAGTCCTAGGCCGAATCCTGGTCTCTCCGGACCCTTGCCGAGCATAGTCCATACTCGACGACCTTTTATCCAAAAATCCAAGGAAAATCCAATCAAAATCCAATCCGAAATCCAAATCCAAATAGAAAACCAGAAACCCATATCAAAAATCCATACCAAAAAACAAACATCCAAACCAGAATCCAAACCAGAAAATGAGCAAAATAGGGAGTTCAAACCAAACTCCAAAACCAAACCAGAAGAAGCAAATGTCCAAGTCAAAGGAAAAAACAGATTTCACAAACCCGGGCGTCTCGGTAAGCCATCATCTCAGAGCATGCCTGAGGGTTATCTCCGACCCCATACATGAGTAAGTGATTTAACCGTTTGCCCGGAGTTTGTTACTTATTCCAAACCATCAAGATTAGTTGATGACCAATCGGCCACCATTCCTGGGCCTCATGCCCTCGTCGTTCAAGGTATGCGGTGGCTGCTCCTGTTCCACCATCGCATTCCGAGTTCCGACATACTGTCGCAACTGACCATTCCTTATATGCTCCTCGATTATGTCCTTCAAATGCCGGCAGCTGTTAGTGTCATGCCCGTCCAGGTCATGAAAAAGACAGTGCCTTCCTGACGCCCTTTCTCGTTCTGAGGGTTCCCTCCTTGCTGGCCTTTGATAAGAAAGGCGATCTCGAGTATCTAAGAAAATCTGCTCCAACGTTGCGTTCAATCCTGTGTATCCTTAGTCATGTTTACTTCCTTTGACCTCATGTCCAAACATGTATCCTCTTGTCGAAGAAATCTTTCAGCTTCATGAAACAATTCCCCAAGATCCAACGGTGGGTCCCGTACCAATGATACATTGAAATCTGAATTATCTCTAACTCCTGATACCGCAGCCATCAGAACCATTGATGGATCTGGCCGATCCACCGAAGCAACTACTGCATTAAATCGAGTTAAGAATTTCCTGAGCGATTCATCTGGTCCTTGTTTGACTGACGTTAGCGTCATCACGTTCTTTGGCCTTTTTATGTGAACTCGAAACTGACTTAAGAACTTGTCCTCTAGTTCTGTCCATGTTCCAATGGATCCATCCTCCAGCTGTCTGAACCACATAGTAGCAATTTCAGTCAAGTACAAGGGGAAACATCGGGCCATAACCTCCTCCGTTGCCCCCAGCACTTCCATATGCTTAGTGTACCTCATCAAGTGGTCGGTGGGATCCGTCTTCCCGTTGTATACTTCCAGAGTGGGTAGTTTGAAATCGGACGGATTCCTAGCTGTCCTGATGTTCCCGGTAAACGGACTTTTGTTAACTCCCTCTGAATCCCTGTTTGTCAGACCTCCGCGAATAGTCCGCCTGATAATGTCAGCCAATCCAGTGTTTTCAACCAATCCAGACTGCCCCCCAAGTCCCCGAGGAAATTCTGGCACATATTCCTCATCACGTATTCCTATAGTCCTATCGACATCAGGCCACGTGGCGTCATCCGGTATCCCTCCATGAACTGGTCCAACATTACCTGGTGGTGTGCCCCCGAGTCTAGGTCCATCTAGATTGTTAGCTGTTTGTTGATTGGGAGCTGCCTCCTGCTGAATCACTCCATCTGTCCGCTGGTTGAGTTCCTATGGTCCAGTTCCACGAACTTGAGCTCCTGCAGTTCCTGGTTGTCCAAATTGCCTAAGAAGAGCCTGCATCATCTCCTCTTGTCGTTTCATCATCCACTCCTGCATAGAATCCATCATCGCCTGCATCTCATCCCGAGTTATGTAGATGGATGCATGATCCTCTCCAGCTCCAGAAGAGGCCGCTTGACTTCCTTCCTGATTGCTCCTTTCCGCTGCTTGCTTCCTTGTTGGTGGCCTAGCCATTGCTTTCTACGATCCAAGTTCCTAACTTCAAAATTCCTGAGTTCAGTTCTCGGTGAAAGCAGCAAAGTGTTAGCGCCAAAAATGTGTCACTAACCCCCAAATCCGGATGAAAGCACCAAATACCAGTCACAGCTCAGAGATAGAATGTATGTAGAGAGTAATAATGTGAAGAACGGTTAAAACTGAAATGAAAGTAGTAAAGAACAACAGATTTTATAGTGGTTCGGCTAACTCCGGCCTACGTCCACTCCAGAAGTTTGCTTTTTATTGCTGTAATGATCGATTATAGTTACAAAATGGCAGAGTTGCCTTAGCCTTAGGAAAGAGAAAGTAAGAGAGCAGAAAGAAGATCCCTCATCTGGAGACCCACATGCTGTATTTATAGACAAGTTCAGGTAGTTGTTGGGCTCTCTGAGTAACCTGAGCCCATCAGGGCCGAACGGCCCATGCCGAACCAGAATGTCGTGCCGAACGCACTCGTATGCCGAACGCACTCGTATGCCGAACGAGGTAACTATGCCGAACGTACTCGCAGGCCGAACGAGTTAGCCATGCCGAACGACCCATCCAATGCCGAACGATCCATCAATGCCGAACAATCCTTGATGCCGAACGTACTCGTATGCCGAACGAGGTAGCTATGCCGAACGTACTCGCAGGCCGAACGAGGTAGCCATGCCGAACGACCCATCCAATGCTGAGCCATCGTCTTCATGCCGAACGATACTTAGGCCGAACAATAGTTAGGCCGAACAATAGTTTATGACGAACAATTCTGCCATGTCGAACGTTCGTATATGCCGAACGTTATACCCTGCCGAACGTCTCTCGATGCCGAACGTTCCTTGATGCCGAGCGCTTCCGAATGCCGAGCGCTTCTGAGATGCCGAGCGTATCTTGATGCCGAACTTCACCTGGATGCCGAATGCTTCACGGAATGCCTAACCACTCGTGTATACTAGTCGCTCTATGTATGCCGAGTACTCTTGAACGCTATTCGAACAGGAATGCCAGACGAACCATATGTGTCGAACCTCCATCATGCCGAACCACGTTTAATGCCGAACCATGCTTCCTAGACCCAAATTATAGTTGATTCATCTTTATCCAATCATATTTCCATCTCCCAAACACATTGCATCATCCATCCATCCAGTCGACTGAATCCATCGTACTATAGCCTCGACGAACATCCAGTTGTTAAGTTAAACCCGTTTGTCCGCGGCCTCACCAAAAAGCGGGTTAACAGTTATATTGTTCATAAGCCATACTCATTTCTATTTATAATATATTCTTTTCTTATTCATTTATATTTATTTGAATTTGTTTTTAATTTACTTATAAATTCTGTTGTTATACATTCATATATAAGAAATTCGAATTAAACCAATTTTCTATTTTATAAATAAAATTTGGAAATTCAAAATATTATCTTGGTTTAAAACTATTTATTATTACAAATTATCATTTAACGAGAATTTTTGTTTTGATTTAAAGATTGTATTATTGAATATTAAATAAAAATATTCAAACTCAAGATGACAAAAATTCAGGGTCGTTACAGTTGATCAGTATTAAAAGTAGTGCGTATATAAAAGTTATATACACACTTTGTCAATATACGATATCGATGTACGTTTTAGATTTTGTTTAAAATAAAAATATATGATATGGCTTGATGTGAATTGAGACCTATAGAAGGGCATGTGTGGCCAACCATGAAAAATAGAATAGGCTTGGAACTTGATTCCCAAAGGTGTGAAAATAGCTAAGGAAATGAAAGATATGTTACCATCTTTAAGCTCATTCTTTCCTGTGTTATTTAAACACATCTTGCCTTTCTTTTCATTTTAATTCTATCTTAGGGTTTCAGCCACCACTCCTCCTTTCTACCATGACCTAAAATTCCTCATCTCTCTCTCAAAATTCAAGCAAAACACAACACAAAATCAATAAAAAAAAGGAAAAAGGAAACGGTGTGCAGTTTCTCAAAGGGGCTGTGCCCTTTGGAAGTGCTAGCCTTTAATTGAAGCGGGGAATTATAGATTTAAGATTGAAGGTATTCTCTTGGGAAATAGCAAGGTATCATCTTGATTTACAAATTTCTATAATTGTTATTACTTATTATTTCATGCTTTTATTTAATTAGTTTATCCATTATCACAATTCCTTATACATATGTATTAGCAACATGAGATGAAAATATGAACTTATGTATTTTATATTTTTGGTTAAATTTTTGTTACGTTTATATATTCGGAGATATAAGTTTGTTGATAATATCATAATTGTATTTTCCTTTTTAATTTTAATTTTGACAATAGGTGAAAATAAGTTTTATTAGGTTAGCTTTAATCTATACAAATATTTCATATGTAATTGTATAATCATAAGGTTTTACTACTCAACTGAATTTGTTTATGTGTTTTATTTTATAACAAAGAAAATTCAAATTTTAATATGTAGTTGTTAAATTTAATCGTATATATTTATATGTTTATATATATATATGTTTAATTGTTTGTATCACTACGCCATAGATTGCATACTGCAACACCAAAGAAGTGATGCAGGAAGTGCCAAAAAATGTTGCTGTAGGCTAAAAAAGGGCAAAGGCAACACTTTCTCGGTGATGCATTTTGCCGCGTTGCCGCAGACCTCAAAGGCAACATTTTGACTATCTAAGGCAACATAAGAAATATTGTTGCAATAGAACCCTATTTGGGTCTATAGCAACATCCATAGGTGTTTGTACCAACATTCCAAAATGTTGCTATAGATATTAACTTTCTGAATTTGTGGGGCCCACAATGTAGAGCATATTTGATTTTTTAATAGAAATAAATATTTATTTAATAAAATGCTATTGCATAGAATTTGATATTCAAAAAGTAATTTATTTAAATAAATATTTTATTTCAACATTCAAAATAGTACAAATTCCTGACTCCACTATTTTACAATTCAATGATAAATAACACTTATATTCATATATATAGATATTCCTCACTACAACACTCAGTTCACTCATTACATATGCAGTTTCAATTTATACAGACACCGACACTGACAAATATATGACGAGCCAAGTGCCGAGCCAAAGGCGAGCCGAGTAGCGGGTCCGGGCGCAGCGCCGACGGGGGTCCGGGGCACTGCAGTCCCGGCTAGGTCGAACAAGTGGGCACTGCCCGATTCATCCGATTTTGGAAGATCGAGCCTTCTTTGAAATCTGTCTTCAAGCTCATGCATTCATACACTCATGCACATTTGATTTGACTCTGTCTTCAAGCTTGTATCCAGCTGTCCAGTCTTCAATACCTGTCACATATAATTCAAAAGCAGTAATCTGGAAAATAATATTGAACTCAAACAGATAATGAAAATATTTTTGTTATAATATTTGCCTCAGGTATTTGGGTTGTTTCTTTTCATAAGTGCATAAGCCAAACATGAATGCAACACATGGATACAAGGACACGACACAAGGTCAAACCCGAGTCATCGACTGGATTCAACTCAGGGCCAAGCAACCAACAAAACAAACAAGAACCAGGTTCAGCAAAATATAGACAAGCCAGTGCAAGAAACACAGTAGTACACATAGGCAGCCCATCAAGCAAAAACAGTGAATGCATCAGGCATGTACAAGAGAAACATAGGCAGTAATATGATATACAGAGGACTTGGAGCATCAGTTCATGTTCTGGTTTAACAAATGCAGTAGAAAGGAGCTAACAAGCTCAGATCAGAAATAAAAAACAAGCCAATGAACCAAAATCCAACATACCAAATAATATCACATCGCAATTCATCATCGGCAAAGCAAAATCAAGCCAGTGAACCAAAATCCAACATACCAATACATCATCGCAATCCAACATACCAGATTTATCAAAGTCCAACAGAAAGATTAAACCCGGGATTATAGGAAATAAAGCCTATAAATAAATCCCAATTCATCATCGGCAAAAGCATGCGAGTGTAACCAAAATCGAGAATAATTAAGTAAACCAGAAGGCAGAAAACATACCAAATAATATCACATCGCACCCGACGACGAAGTCAAAGCAATTCGAGCAATCAATCAAGGAATTGAAACTGGTTTTATAATTGCTGGCCAATTTGAAAATTTAAGCGGCATTCTCTCAAACAAGAAATCTGCGTTTGACATCTTCCTTGAATCCGAAAATGGTACTTTTTGAAGCAATCGAGCAAAGCTTCATCTGAAACGAACTTCTTCTGAACATTGGCGAGAAAGATTCAAGCATTGGATCTGGTCGAAGTATCATAAATTGCCAACCCTGCCGTCACGGAACCACTAGATTCGAGGAACAGCAGCTGAGCCATAACTATCGCCGACGTATCGTCCTCGATGGGTCCGTTAAGGTAGATGACGCGCTCTTTGAGAAGCCGGGAAAAGATATCGCAGGCACGTTGGCCACGGGATGTGTGCTCGATGACCATCGGAATCAGGCCATAGAAACGGCGGTGGGGTAGTGGAGTTTTGTTGGAGGCTGCGGTTGGTAGGATTTGGGAGAGGTTGCGCATTGACATGTAGGAAAACAGCAGCGAAATTGGGGGTGAGAACGAAATGGGAATGAAAATATGATTTGGAAATTAGGGATTTGGAAATTGGGGATTTGGAAATTGAGGGTGAGAAAGAAATGGTATGAAAAGTAAAGCGGGAAAACGAAATTTTGGGGCAAATTGCAGTGGTGATCCATTTTAACAACCAGATTAAATGTAGGCAGTTGGATCGTATTCACGCGGATTGCTAATTTTATTAATTTTTTAATTTGAAAACATCTATAGGTACTGCAACATCTTGTTGATGCCTATGCTAACACCTTGAAGCGAGTGTTGTAATAGACAAAAATCAGCATACCAATCGTTACATTATAGCTAGCAACACCATGTAATTTCGTTGCAGTAGGCCATCTATGGCGTAGTGTATGTACATACGTCAAATTAAATTCATATACTTATTTTATTAGACACTATTTATGTAAATATATATATATACACACACACGTACATAAAAAAATCATTTTATTTTAAAACAAAAGGTAAGAAAAGGAAAATTTTGCCAATTTGTTTTCTTTAAGGAAAGTAATGTTAAGATGTTTTGTAACCATATATGCAATTGTATGTACAAACATACACATACATAAACACACTCTCTTATATATAAACATCTGTTTAGGTATAAAGTTATTTGATGTAATTTTAAAGTACATTAAATGTTTATTTAAAGTGCAATTAAAGAGTATTTAATGTGTATTTGAAATGTATTTAAAGTGTATTTTAAAACTTTTGTTTATGGTCATAAGTATGTAGAATATGAATAGTCATTTGTTGTCAATTATTACTTATTCAAGAATTGCTTTATTTGGAGTTGAAATCTTAAAATCAAATTTGTAACCTAATTTATAAGTATTATATTAATGGTTATAAATTTTATACCATAATTGTATAAGTATGTATATATGTAAATAAATATGTAAACTTATATCTTTTATAAAACACCACTATGTTTCATATCCAAATATATATATATATATATATACACATATATTTGAAATTTGGTTAAAAATTTATAAATGATACTTGGGTAAGAAATAGCCCAAGCCCAAAACAGATTACAAATGCATGCACAACAAACATACACACATGCGCACGCGCTTAGGTACATACATATACATATACATATACATATAGACATATTGGACAACACTTATGCATATGGAGGGGCTAACTTGTTCATTGCAGTGTAAATCTCATCACTTATACACGGGCAAGACAAACCATGTACATTGTGACTATTACACGCGCATGTACACACACAAGTGTATATGATACACATCTTTACCTTAATTGATTCCAATTTACATCAAAATCAAAACATAACTTATAAATAAAATAAAATATTGATTTTATTTAAAAGAAAATTTTGATAAGCTCTAAATGAATTTAGATTTCATAGGCCCATTAAAGATCCAATAAAGGATTTTTTTTTTAAATTTACCCTCCATTGCGGGTTAGCCCAGTTCCTTCAGAGAGATAAGAGATTGACCCGTTGAAGGTCAAAGTCAAGAAAGAGCCTAGGACCAAAGGGCCCGCAGGCCTAGAACAGCTAGACCTAACTTCAAAGATTCCTTCCTTTAAATCAATCCTCTAAAGGGTAGCAGTACTGGCAGCTCCTCGAAACCATTCGACTATGTTGTCGACAAGTCTTAAGATCCCATCATCATCATTACTGAAGGAGAGACAACACACTCTGAGAGCAACACTCTTGGGATAGGAAAACCTAGAAATGGAAAACCTATGAATTCGAAGAGGCGCTCAGTGATGGACGATCCTAAAGGCAACAAAAAGAGAGGGAAGAAGTAGGCTCCCTGCTTGGTTTGTGATGTTGAGACAATTACCATTAGTCTTTTTTGGTTGTACATTTTTGTTTTCCCTTTTGTACATAGGCCGTGTTTGTGTGGAAGGAACCCTCACAGCTAATGTATATAAAAATGAATGTAATGAAAGACCGTTTGTCTGTTCCAATCTCTGTTCTGTTTACATTTCTGCATTTTTATGTTATACCTACCTATATATAATTCCTGCATATATAATATAACCACCTTTAATGTAATTTACTTATATTATACATGCTTGTGTCTGCGAAATTCTATAACTTACTATAGCTCTGTATATATAAGTAATTTTCTATGATTGCTTAGTTATATTCAATTGTATAGTACTGTTTACCATTGCCAAAATATTTCCATTTCGGAAAAACAGAACTTATTATTCATTTAGCCATCTACATGGCAGACTTTGTTCATCCTCGACCGAGTTCCATCCGACCATGAACAAGTTTATAGTCAAAGGAACGCTCGACTTCCTGCCTTTTCCTACCTCTGGCAAACGATGTTCCAAGTGTATATTTCTGGATAACATATTTTAATGTTGCCTTGTTATAGGCACTGACCGAATTCATTCCTTAATCCTTATCACTTGCCATCAGCTGGGCGTGTCGCATCGGCCCGTGAGTGACAAATAGTCCAATTACTCATCGACTCCTATCTTTGGGGATAAATGGTTTAGATGTTTATCTCTAAGCATCTGCGTTCGAGCTTGCCAATTTCTGAGCATCGAATGAAATAGGTCCTCGATCGTCATCATATTATCCTTAACTAGGCATGTCCTTCTAGGCCGCAAACGTGGTTGTGGAATTTCTTATTATATAGTGATTTATATATCATGGAATTAGTGTCTTGGGTGCCTACCTCCAAGCCCTCGTTCTTGACCTTTACCTTCTCCAGGCATTGATTGAAAGCATTCATTGACCATCCTCGATTATTCTCGGTCGGGCATGTCCTACTGGGCTGCAAACACGGTCATGAAAATCCTAGTCGTACACCAGTTCCTACCTCTAGGAATCGGTGCTTTGGACACCTATCTCTGGGCATCCACTCCGAATCTTACCTATTTCTAGGTGTTGACTAAGAGTATCTTTTCAATGTCCTCACTTATCATCGACCAAGCACGTCCTGCCAAGCCACAAGCATGGTCATAAATTTTTTGATTGTGCACCAGTTTCTATCTTCGAAGCTGGCACTTTAGTTGCCCGATTCTGGACATCCCTTATTGACCTTTCCTATCTCCAAGCATTAGTTAAGACCAAAGGGATAAAGATGAATTATCCGATTAATCCTTATGATTATACTCCTTGCCTTGATTATGGATCAAAGGGGTTGATCAGTACCTATCTTCGAGTACCTGGTTGTACCACTAATCATGTAGCATAATAATTCACTTACAAGAACATGGTTATACTATTTCAAGAAGCTAACTTTATTTATAAAGAATAAGAGGAAATTCTTGCCTTATTACATTGGCTCCAATTCACTAGGGTGGCTTATTTATAGAAAATAAACTAAATAAATCTAGCTAAGTGAAACAACATTGCAATAGGTTTCTATTCCATGCCTAAGGAATTAGGATTCTATCTATAATAGCCAGCTTAGAAGTTCCATTTCAAAGATTTTGTTCAATCGCATAGGAACCTTCCCAATTCAAACCAAGTGCCGCCATACCCAGGAGAATTTGTTTCAAAACGAGATCCCCATTTCGAAAGTACGGCTCTGGACCTTGGTGTTGAAATGTCATGCTACTCTTTTTTGATGAGCGACTACTCTTAATTCAGCCTTTTTTCGCATTTCATCAATCAAGTCAAGGGACTCAAGAAAGAGTTCCTTATTGACCTTAGGGTCATAGTGCCTTTACCAATGAGAAGGGATTCCAACTTTATCAGAATCATAGTCTCAGCTCTGAAGTTCAGAGCGAATGGAGTATGCCCAGTTGTGGACCTGTGGGTCGCACAATGCAAGTGGAAGCTTATTGATCCAGTTTTCCCTGGCTTTAGCTAACCATTTCTTCAAAATTGATTTGATGATTTTATTCACCACCTCTACCTGACCATTCACCTATGGGTGTGTTATTGCCGAAAAGCTTTTCTCGATCTTGTACCTGTTGCAGAAATCTTTGAGCTTGATACTCTCGAATTGAGTTCCATTGTCAGTTATAATTTTCTCGAGAACCCCAAATCTACAGCTAATATTCCTCATCACAAAGCTGATCACCTTTCTTATTATGATCATAGCAAGCATTTCTGCTTCAGCCCACTTTGTAAAGTAATGCTCTGCAATAATAGCATACTTAGATCCTCCTTTCGACGTCGATAGCACACTGATTATATTAATTTCTCAAACCACAAATGGCCATGGGCTAACCATTTTTGTAAGCTCTATGGATGGGGATCTCGTAATCTTTGCAAACCTCTGGCATTGATCTCACCGTCTATTATAATTAGCGATATCACGATTTATTTATCTACTTTAGTAATATACTTATAACCAATCTTAAATGACATGCAGTAATTAGGGTGTTATGTGGTAAATTTTCCATTACCAATTTTTAGCTAAATAGATATACCATTATAATTAGTACGATAATGGTAAATTTGTTGCTTTTACTGTTAAAATATCTATATTTTTTTAAAACAAATGGTAATGGTAATTTACCAGTCCATTTATAATACATGCTTATTTATATAATTAGTTGTATCACATGCATTTATAAGCAAACAAATAATAAACAATTCAGGACTTCAGTTCAAATGATATGGAATGCATTTTCTTTTCTTTATCATTGATTTGTTTTATTAAGTTACATAATAAAAATAATGTTGAAGTTAAATAACAACAAAAATATTAAGCTTTTGATTTATTTATTTTTCTAAATGGTAATTTACCACTACTAGTGTAATAACTACTCATTTATCGGTATACCAACCTTCAATATACCAATAGATTGGTAATGGTGTACAATTTTCACTAACAATAAGAAAGGTATATTAAAAGTATTTGCAAAATGATAATGGTAATGGTTACCATAACATCCCTAGTAGTAATCTTGAGTACATACTGCCAATCAAGATCAATAACAAGAAGTATAATGTCATAAAGGAGGCGGCATGCAAGAGAATAGAGGAATGTTGGAATAACTTTGTTCTTGCCCACATTATTGGGGCAAAGCCGTATATTGTGTATATTAAATCTTATATTCAAAGAGGATAGAAACATGTTGAAGATTTTGATGTTTACTCAAGAGAGAATATGTTTTCTCTTGTTAAATTTAAAGATTCAAAAGGCTCTAAAAACATTTTAAAAAATAGGTCATTTTTCTTCAGTGATGGACTCATCATCATGAGAAGGTGGTTAAATACATTAAAATATGATAGAGACTTATTGACATCTATGTCAATTTTGATCATATTACCTAGAGTAAATCTTAAACTATAAGATCACGAGGGATTCAGTGCCATGGCAAGTATTATAAGAAAACCTATAAAACTTGATGCAACCACTGCCATGAAGACGAGATTGAATTATGCTTGTATTCCGATGTAGGTAAATGCAGATGCAGATTTGCTAAATCTTTTTAACATTTTATAATGGGAAAACATTGTCCAAAAAGTAGAATACATGTGGGTGCCCCCAAAAGGTGAAGTATGCACGTGCTTTGGGCACATAAAGGAGCAATGCAGTATAAGAAAAGCTTGGTACCAAAGAATGGCAATAATAAAATCAAGAAAATACTCGAGGGAACTAGAGAATTGTTGGAGAAACATCAAACACAAATATCTAATTCAACCAACGAACCTGCAATATTAGAAATGCTTATGAATCTAATCAATTTTTCAATTAAGAAGGTTTCACTACCACCAATGTACATAGCTATACTGGTAATGATGAAAACCAATAAATAAATGTTATGTAACAACTCACTGAACAAAATATTCAAATCATGGATGTGGATATTTAGGAAGTAACATAATGGAAATGTGAAAGCATAGTAGAGGAACTGCATAAAACAATAATGAATAAAGAATAAAATAAATAGGTCTTTAAGATTGGAATCCCCCAGGTCTTAGTCTCATGTTTAAAACCTAACAATATTACATAATTGAATAAATATGTAAAACATATTATCAATAATGATAATGAGGTAATGGAGATAATCCCATAAGTAGAAGGTGCTGCAAAACTGAGGATGGGATGGGCATTAACTTAGAGGTTCCTCACACTTCTTCTCAGAATTCAATGGATCCACTACAAAATACAAAGAATAAAGGGGTCAGAGAGAAAGAGAAAGCTTTAAGCAAAACTATGTGTCAAGTAATCTGGATTTGTAAGACTTGATAAATAAGCTTAAAGAAAAGGGTACAACATGTAAAAAAGAAGCAGAAGTGCTTCACTAGCCGATATGAGAAATAGAACTTCTCTTTAATCATTAACCATATTTAAATGTCTATTGTTCCATGTAACGTAAGGGGGGACGAACCCCTCATCAAAACAAATTACATGCTAGAATGTTAAAGGGCTATAAACAAAAAGTAAATGCTTTAGTAGAAAATAAATTGAATGACCAGAATACTAAAAAATTCTGCCTAAGGTTACCTGTTAATTGAAAATTTATAAATACTAATGTATGTGGGGGTAAGAGTAGAATATTATTAATTTGGAACCCAAATATTTAGGAAAATAAAATTATAATAAAGGATTTTCAATGTATAAATAGCACTTTTAACGATATTGAGGAGATATCATTACAAATTACTGGTGTTTAGGGAAGTAATTTTGAAATCGAAAGAAATGAATTATGGGAAAACTCAAAAATATGGGTAATAAATATAAATTACCATGGCTAGTAACGTGAGATTTTAATGCATTAACATGAGAAGAGTGTGGCTAATGCTATACTGTAAAGTAAATTGGAAAAATAAATTTTAATTGAAATTTGATTAATGGAACGGATGATTAATGGAAACAAATTCACTTAGAGATCAGGGATTGGTAAGAATATACATTGTAAGCTAGACAAAAAATTTATACATAGAATTTTTTGCAATATTTCAAAATTTATATGTTGTGCCTTAGAACAAAACACCAGTGACCATTCCTTATTAGATTAATATATAATAGTGAAATTGAGAATAATAGTAAAAGTTCTTAATTTAGATATGGCAATTAATATAACGAGGTAATGGAAAAATGTTTAGAATTTCCATGTTATGGTACAAAACAGTTTCAAATTAATATGTTTTTATAAATAACTAAACAATGTCTTAAAAATTGGAATGAAGGGAAATGTTTAATTAAAGGAAGTTTAAAGGACCTAAGAGAGGAAGGGAAGATAATACAAGATTTAATTGATGAAAACCCTAGGGATGGAGAAAATGTCATATAGTTTTTTCATTCAAAGTAATTTATATAAAGAATTATATGCTAATACCATAAATTTGAAATAAAAAGCTAAAGTAGACTAATTATCACATAGAGATGATTGTACAAAATTCTTTTATGCAGAAATGAATAGCAGAGGAATACATTAATAATGTAGGCAGTGTATTTGACAATGAGGGTGAATCTATCAATGAATTTATTAAAATTGTAGAGGAGATGGTAAAATATTTCACAGAACTTTACAATTCTAATGAGATAGAGATGCAAAAGCCTACCATAATATGTATGACTAAATTAAAACCTATCGTAGAGAAAATACTATGAGCACCAATCAAAGAGGAAGAAATTTAACATATTATATTTAATGTGGGAGATAATAAAAGCCCAGGACCTGATGGATTCAATGCCAAAATTTATAAAATCCATTGTGAAAAGATTAAATATCAAATAATCAAAGTAATAAGGGAGTTTTCAATGAGAGGAAATTTTTTAAAAGTACAAACTGTACTTTTATTACTCTAATACCAAAGAATAAGAATCCCTCATATTAGGAGATTACATACCAATTTCGTGTTGCAATTTTATTTATAAGATAACATCAACAGTGTTAAGTAGTAAAGTCAAAGATTTTTTTACCATTTTTTATTTCCAAAGTGCTTTTGTCCTATGAAGGTCAATTAATGAAAAATCTTTGTTAGCACATGAGATGGTGAGATTTTCAATGATAAGTAAGGAGATAATGTGTGCTTAAAAATAGATCTACAAAGGGCATATAATAGAGTTAATGAGAAATTTATTCATCATATTATAAAAAGTACTGTTTTTCTAGAGAAATTCCATGACCTAATATAAAGTGTATCAATACCCTTACTTTTTCAATTTTGATACTGATAGAATTAGGGGTGTGCCATTTGAGAAATAATGTAATTTGTTACATATATCTAACTCAATAACCAATATTATTCAAAATAAAAGGTGTTTTATTTATATTATATACTTGATATAATGTTGTATATCAGTTATTTATTTAATTAAAAGTATATTAAACGTAGAAAATCCATAAATGGTATGTTTTGTGTTAGTAGTTACAATATGTTGTAATCATGAGTAATTTATCATAATAAAATATACCATTTTAAATATTCCTAGTCAAGATGTATTGAGGCTAGATATCGATACATTTGATGAGACTAGAGTACATAACACTCTTCAAACATTGGAAGGTGTATTATACATGGCTTTTGGGGGTATCAAGGGGTCACACACCAATATTTATTGGATAACTATGTAATGGCTCACTCGATAATTTTCAGTTGGTTAATATAACTGAGGTCAAACAGAAAATATTGATGTGATAATTTTACACAATTTCCTAAACTTGAGAATACCATCGTTCTTTAATATGGAAACTTTGCTTTGGTTATAGTTAAATCATGGTATGACGTCCATCAAATGACTATAGTTGAGTCTAGTCGAAGCATGGTAGTGAAACACTATTCAAGAGAGAATTTGCCTCCTCGGTTATACGGGGTTAGTATCACGGGGTCAACTTAAGTTAACTCAAAGTTAAAATCTTTGGCGAGAGTAGTATGGTTAATAATAATTGTTATTATTGAACCAAGGATTTTTTGTTTGCACTTACAAAGTTTAATGTGGACAATGTTGGAATTTTGACCAAAACCAAATTCCATAAGTCCTGGTGTGATATAGATTTGACAAAGACAATTGGTGTAAGTAATCATCGCTACTAGGTACTACTTATATTAAGTAAAATTGTATTTTACCTAAAAGATGTGTAAATGATAAATTCAACCAAAATGTCACACAACTAGCTAAGGTGACGTGTGAACGTAAATATTCGTATTGTTTGATATTAATCGCTAACTGAATTTACACCTTTGATTCAAACAACTATAATGATGAATACTCTGAGTAAACCACACAACTTAATTAATTTATGATCATTGTAGATTAATTAGATTAATCAATAATTATGAAATATTAATTATAAATTTTATTTGAATTTTTAATACCATTAGTATTTGATGAAATGCATATATATAAAAAGTTATGCATACGCATATTGATATACGATATTGTTAAAACATTTGAATTAGATTTAAATGGAATGAATACTTAACGGGTATTGAAATTTTTTGAGACCCATTCTCACCAATGCCATGCCAGGCCAAAGAAAGAGGAGTGAGAGGTGTCAAATTGGATTCGAAAAGGCAAGAAACTAATAAAAGGAAGAGAAAAAATCTCTAGCATTGATTCTCTCCTTTACTACTTTCTTAAAACAAACATTTCATTCATTCAGAAGGCAATTCTAATGGTCTCTACCATCAAGGAATAGACAAAATTTTAATGTCTTATAGGGTTAAAAATTTCAAAATCAAAAATCAAAAAAAAATAAAACAAACAAGTGGTTTTTCCTCCTAATCTTCACCAAATATGGAGGTTGATTTCTCAATCTAGGAGCTTTTGATTCATCGTTCAAGGTGTGATTTATAGGCACATCCTAAGGTTTTATATATTTATATGTTTTATCATTCATATGCTTAGATTTGAATGATTCATTTTGTGTTTAATTGATTATTTTTAAACATGTGAATCAAAACCCCTTTATCTCAACTAAAAGCATGTCTATTATATTGATTCAACTTAGATCTACACATGTAGTTCATTCCCTAATAGTATATGTTCACTTATGTTAATTGTAAGTACCAAAACGTGGAACAAACGACCAAGAAATTAGTATAGAATGAAATTGAAGAAAAGTAAATGAAAATAAGTAAGAAACAAGACAACACATGTTTATGGTGGTTCGGCTAAGTCATTGCCTACGTCCACTTGAGATTTATATTGATTATCTTACTGTTTACAAGTACAGTTTTTATGGTTCGGTACCATACCACAGACAATTACAAGAAAATATGGTAAAATTGCAAGGAAGTGAAAAGATATCCAAAAATGTGCCCCTAGCCTCCTATTTATAGTTGTAGGTTGGTAGGAAATGTTCCACCACGTTCTCCTACATGATCTCCATTATCTAGCAGCAGTTCATCTCAAGAAAACGTGGCCATGTCAGCAGACAGCTATGGATTGGTATTAATCCATGGGCATGGATCGATACCGATCCATAAGACTGTCTTATGGATCCTTCTTGTCACTTTGTGATGAAGCAATATGTCGTTAGCTTTGTATTTCCTAACTTGTGTGTGTTGCTATGAGCTTGTTTCTTAGTACAAATGATGGATTAGTGGAGGAGTAAAGTCGTTGATTTCCAATGCTTGTGGCGTTCGATAGCAAATGATTAGATGTCGATCTATGAAGCTCGAAATGGGTTGCTATCATCAACACTTGAGCATAGGAAGTAGTTGAGTGGTTTGGGTGTAAAATTATCGTTTGATACCGATCCATGGCGATGGATCTGTATTGATCCTTCACTTTGATGTGTTTGTCTTGGAATCTTTGTGGGATGGTTCTGTTCCATCTCGTGATCTTGGTTATACTTGGTTTTTGGACTTTAGGACTATCTCTCCGGGCTTCCTGCCTTGATAGCTTTCAAGTTCCATATAATGACCCTAATTTTGACTAACATTATTTAGAACATTTACTTAGATAAATAAAATAAAATAATGTAAAGGGATAAGGAAATTAAGATTTGGTAATTAAGTAGGTCGTGCCTTAGTCAATAAACCAATTAGAGAAATAAAAGATTAGGATAAGGAGGAGGAAAATGATAAGGGCAAAATGTGAATAGCCTTCATTCCTACCTCTTAAACCCCTTTATTTCATTTCCTTCATTCATTTATACATATAAAAACTAAATATACAAAGAGGCCATAGCTAGAAGAAATCAAGAGGAAAATCTAAAGAAAGCAAGTAGGAAGCTAGGAGTAATCAAATCAAAACAAATCTCAATCTTCTTAATCCAAATCAAGGTGATTAATGAATATGCATCTCACGTTTTTATTATGTTTTAGTTTTAAGTGTAGACCCATTTATTTTGCAAGTATTATGCCATGTTTTAGTAGTTTGAATGATTATATGCTTGTTGGTGATTTTCTAAAATTTAAATATGAAATTTAGTGATATGTTTGAGTTAGAAAACCTATCATATGATACCCAAATGACTTGAGATTTTAGTGTGATGTTCGAAATATCATTTTAGAAGTGGGATTTTAATTTCATAATTTACCCAGCAAGGAAGAATTTTATATGAATTTTCAAACTAGAGAAATTGGTGGATTTAGAGTTTAAATATTTAAAATAATTAAATAAAGTTTTTGTCCCTGAAATTTTTATATATCGAAGAGTATGATTAATTTGAATTAATATGATTTTTATGGATTTTTCATAAGTGTTTTGAGATGATGAATAAATTATTTACGCAAAAAGGGCTTAATTGTTTTATTGAGAAATTAAGATAGTGGGTTAATTTGCAAAATGTTTAGTAATGATAATTATTAAATGCGATAGTTTTTTCTATAAAAGAAATTGATAAAGTTTTGCTAGCCAATAAGCTTTTGACAAATTATAGAGGTTTGGGAGAAATAAAACACTTTTTATATCAATTATGCAGTTTTCAAGTTAATTACCATCCTACCATGTCAACATTGTCCATGTCGAGCCACATCTCGCCGCATTACACATTCATCAACATAGAAAAAGGTAATGCACATGATGTCAACAAGCTTGGCATGAAGTGGATTGGGTTTGAACATCGTCGAGGCTGAGGTAATAAAGTTAAGAGAAAGGACTCGATATGGTCATGTTGATGCGCATGATGTCGCATTTTATACCGAGGAGTACACAATGTTGCATATACTACTCAATGTTTTTGCCTCACCGACCCATGTGGTCATCGAGCAAACACCATGCCGCATTTAACTTGTGATCGAGTCTAACCCAGGCCGCTTTTAGCTTCTCATCGAATTTATACAATGTCACATAAACTATTTCGAGTTTTTGCCTCGCGGATCCAATGGTCATCGTGCCTAATGCTTTAAATTGTCATCGAGCCTATGCCGCTTTTAACTAATTGTTGAGCCTAGCTGGGCCGCTTTTAATATTGTCATCGAGCCTAATCTAACCCATGTTTTATAGTCATCGAGCTTAACCTATAATCTATATTTTATACCCTCGATGAGGCAATGATGCCAATGTTTTGAGAGTCGCCAAAGTTCAATTTTTATAGTTTAAAACTATGATTTATGAAGTAATAACTTCGACATCATCCCCATATATTTTCAAATAAAAGAATTCGACATGCTTTAGAATGGTCAAAGATCTTTAGTGGTGATGACGTCGCCGAGTTTTATAATTATAAAGGTATTACATAGTTTTGGCCATATAGCCTAAATTTTGAGAGGGTCGGAGACCCTAATGATTTCGAGTTTCATCAAAAATGTTTTGTAAAGCATATATCATGGCATAAGTATTTTGAGCAAAGTAAAGTACCAATGTTTTCCTTTTTTAAGTATGATTTCAAGGGTTAAATCGTTTACAAAGATTTTGTTTTCAAGGAAATATGGAGACGGTAGTTAACCCAGAATTTTACTAGAAGAATGACTCAAAGATTTGAAAACAAGATGGGATTGGTGTAGCGTCATGCCTTATACTTTAGCTAGTACCCCTTAGCTAATATAAGTCCAAAATTCCAGTGTGTAGGACAGTGTCATGGGTAAGACTAAAAGAAGATTACACATATAAAGGAATACACAGATCAGAGATAAGTTATTGGTAAGCCCACAAAACCATTAGGATTAGTTGACCCTAGAAGTAGTAAGTTATGGACAGACTGTCCAGTTTTTTCCAACAACAAGTTAGATCATTTATTATGTCTGGTAGGCCCTAGTCAGCCATAGGTTCATAGTTAGCCTGATAAAACTATAATGTTGGGACAAATAGTCCACTGATTACCTATTTTGTATGTATACATATTATTGTATATTTTTTTATTATAACCAGTTTGGTTGTAGGATTTTGATTGCAAAAGATATGCTTTTAAAGGATATTAGTGAGGGGAAACCCGTTCCGCTAGGCAGCATGGTCTCACTTAATATCGATAAATTAAGATGTCATATTATTATTTACTCCAGGCTTTATGTCTAACTCAAAATTTATGTTTTCACCTTATACTCTCGGGTGCTCAAAATTTAATTTGAGTAAGTTGAGAGTTAAGGTTTTCAGGTTTAGTACGTTTTAGTGAATATTCATCCGAAGACGTGCATGAGGCAGATTTAGCTATAGGAAATTATCTATTTATCTATTCGGCTGTGATTGAATGTTGTATGTAATGGAAGATATTATAACTGTCCATTTAATAAATCTAATCATCCAAGGGGGCATCTTCATATGTCACACCTGGCATTTTTTGTAATAATTATATTTATCTGAACCTGGGAAACGTTATAGGATTATGTACTGAATACTAAATGCTAATTTGAAACGTAATGAGAAAAATTATTTTGAAATTGTGTTTAAAATATTTCATATTCTTGTGCTTCTGATGTTATGGATACTATTAACATAACCGCATTTTGTCATGGGAAATTAATACTATAGATGACTGCAACATCTATAGTGGTTAGTTTCAGACCTCAAAATGGGTGCATTCCATTTGTCAAGTCAGTCTAGATATTGTCTTGTCAAAAGGCTGGATAACACTTGCCTCCCACAGTACATCTTATTTTAAACACGATGTGCTTTGAATCGAGACAAGTCGGGATTGCCATATCGGACTCCAATATGTACTTCGAACAGTTGTTATCCTTTTTTGGACCTTCCTGGCAAAATGTCGTATTACTATCCATTCATTACGATGCTTCACTAGCTTCTAGGACTATAAGACTAGAGAGTGCTCTCATAATCTATCATTCCATGCTCAGTAATTGTGAATTAGATCCTTTTTCGAATCTTTCAGGTTGAATATGTTTTCTTTCGATTCCAGTAATCGAATGATGAGTTTGCATGTGCGCATGCATTTAAGTCACTAGGCACCCTTCAACTCCATGTGCATGTTCATTCTTGCGAAGTCGTATAAGTGCATGCGCGCGCGCACACACACATGTGCACATTTGGCTCTATTCCATGGTTCGGTACCGATCCAGTACTTGCGAAAAAATAGCCTGTTTTGTAGGCAAACTTGTTGGATTTGTGGGTATAAAACCTGATCCCCACTCTTCTGCCTTCTCACTTTACTTCACTGCCATTCGAATAGAAGCTTTGTTCAGGCATTAACAAGTTTTAGTTAACAAATTTGAGTCCACATCATCACAACTCTCATGCCACCGTAGTTGTTAATCATCAAGACCTCCGACCTTTGACTGCCACTTGCCTTGCCTTGGTTGAATCAGAATGGTTGCTCCGGACCCGATCCAACATTTGACCGCAAACCTAGACTCGAATCGATCTCCCCTTCGAGCTCGAATGATCTTACGTAGGTGTTGGAGATGGGGAACAACGTTGGTAAGCTTCACGTTAATGGCAGAGCTTGGGTTTGGGAGGAGATGGTGCAAATAGTCAAAATCCATCCAAGGGGATGGATCAGTACCGATCCAACCCTTGGTGGATTTTGTCTCTTCATTTTGCTTTAGAGCATTGCAATATGCATCATACTTGAACTTTTCTCAAATGTTATCTCCCAATTTTAGGATGTTTTGGATGTACAGACGTTAATGTGAAGATCATTGGAACAATCAGCGATGATGGTCACTTTGGATGAACTCTAAATTTTTAAATGAACTATTGCAAAAGATAGGAAATCTGCACTGCATGACACTGCATTAAATTTACACTTTTGCATGGGTCACAACTTTTAATAAACCTAATATCAATTATATGTTGAGTTTTGATAGCTATGGATCGTAGACGTTTCGAGCGTCCCTCCGCTCAGACTGTAGGTCTGTTGACTTCTAGATATGTCGAGTCAAACACCGAGTTAAGATTGACTCTAGTCCCATTGCCCAATAAACTCCAGTGCAGACTGTACCTCAACCTGAAAATCCACAAGTGGAAAAACCAACTCCAGAAGTTCCAATAGAGCCTGTAATAGGCCCAGAAGTTGAAGCTGCTCCTGTCACTCTTGATGAAGCCATCATATTAGACGATCGCTGACTCCGTAACTTCAAAGATCGAGGAAGGATCACTTAAGATAATTTGTTAGAAGCACGGAATCCCATTTGAAGACGTGTTCGTTCCGACGTGCAACCAGAGCACACCATCTGCCGGAAGGGTACATGACATGTAATAAGTATATGTGCTTGGCAAAATGCATCCCACAATTTAATCAGTTAATCCGATGAGTTATCCTTTTTACGATACTTGCTCCATCTTAGCTCCATCCGAATAGCTATGTATTCATTCATAGCTTATTCATCATCTTCACTCGCCATTTTGATCGAGTCCCCAGTAGTCAAGAGATTCGATATCTATTCATCTTCAAGCAATGCAAAGAAAATCCTTCCCTCATTTTCTTATAGCCATCTAGGGGTTGCCGAATAGTGGTTGGCACCTGGAATAAATTATGTTATTTCAAGGATGAATTATATTTCATTCGCTGTCCTCCTGGATATGCACAATAATGGTTGTCTCTACATAATTTCTTTTCCTTTCGTACATGAAAACGTTCATAGTACTGCTATCACTAAACGTCTTTTTCATCCTTCACAGATGTACCACACAGTCCCGATAATGCAACTCTGGTAGAAACCATCTGACGACTTCATCAAATCTCCGAGGAGGAGAGAGAGGTTAAGACGCTGCTTAGCAATGAGAATCTATGAGCATATAATTTGTTGGACTTGGATCATAGCATCAGTCTTGCTCTAGAAACTACTGATAGTGATAAGGACGATTCCTCGTCGAAGATAATGGAGACCACTCATCAGTACCCTCAGTTCAATGCCCAGTAGTTGAGATTGGTGACGTATAGGAGCATATCGAAGAAGGTGAAGTTAGAGGTGATGGCAAAGGAGAAGGTAATAGAGGAAGAGAAGGCCAAGCTGGTACTAATGTGGCCCATGACCCATTTATTGGTGAGGACAATGATGTCTAGCAACCCCTTCAAAGAGGAAGCCTTAAGATAAAAATCAGCAAAAGGCAGACTCTAATTCTGCCTTTGTCGGTCACAATAGCATTTGAAACTCCCGTACAAACTTCGGAGGAGCCTTATGCTGGCCTTGGGCCGATTTCGAATAATATCCCTTCACACAATCTTGGTAATGTGAGCATGGAGGATGTTTGATCCCTCATTTATAGCCAAGAAGATTTGCTTTTGACTAATGCAGGGGAGATTACCCCTGTTTGAAAAATTCAAAACTAAGGTCCGTCGGGGGGACACTAGGGCGCTCGCGCTCACACACACACATTTACTTTGTTCAGCTTATGTCGTGCTCCTATCTTGTCAAAGCTGATTTTTTTTCATTTTATTCGCAAGTTCCCACGGAACAACGTGGGTTGTAGAGGATCTTCAGGATCTGATGGTATACTAGCCAAGGCAACAACCGAGCGTGCAACCCTACAAGTCCAACCATGATATTGGATTTAGCCGGCACTTAAGCTGTAATTGAGAAAGACTATAGGCCATATGACTCATTTTCTAGGTGTCGATCTAGATCCAGGTCACCCCCATCCAGGGGTTTAGAAAAGCATTCTAGTCGCCAAGACAACGTTCTTCACGATGACCCTTCTTGTTCTTCCCTCTCTACCAAACAAACAACGTCATCTCATACTTCTCAACACTCTCACCATCCATCGAAATCCACTTTCTCATATTCCTCTTGACATAAAGCTAATAAAGCGCCTTTTAAGCAGCCTATCGAACAACTTGTTATCGAAATAGAGCAGTCGATCACTTTAACTCCTCAAGTAGCTAAATTTCAACGTCGCTTTCTGAAGATCAATTTTAAGGGCATCCAATTTATTCTAAATCTGAAAGATATTCCTCCGTATATTAAGGATCATATGGCAGCATATTTGTGGATGTGTATGGTCAATACTTTATCTACTGAGCAGAACTCGGAATATGCCGAGAGTTTAGGGACTAAGATTGCCGGACTTCAACTGACAGCAGGTCAGAAGAACGATACCATTGCCCATCTTAATGCAGAGGTATCTGAGCTGAAGAAGGCATAGGTGGCCACTGATAAAATAGTCAAGGACTTCAATGTGACTATCGAGCAAGAAAGAAAGAACCACCTAAGCCAGGTTGAGATCGTTCACCACAGAATCATGAATTGGCCGAAGAGGTGAAGGAGCTAAAGGCATGACTCAAAAAAGAAAAGAAGGAGAAAGATAAGACCCTCAAAACAGCTCAAGAGTACTGCGAAGAAACCGTCAAAGCTCGTAAGCAGAGAGATGATGTGTTGGAAAAGGCCAAAAAAGTGGTTGAGTTGGTGGCAGCTATAAAGAGGCAGGTTAAGGATAGTTTTGATCCACTCATCACTCACTACAACTCCAATGTTCTTAAGTTTAGAGACTTGGCGTGGCTTGGCAAAGGCCATTCCCATGCCTTAGCAATGGAATGAGAGAAAAATGTGCGAGAAGAGTGACAGCATTCAGAAGGAGATGAAGTGGGTCTGATAGAGCTGGAAAGTGAGATCCTAAGTCTAGAGGAAATTGAGGCGCTCAGAGCAGGTAAGCTTATTTTACACCAGGAGTTAGCTGCTATAGTTCAGAAAGACCACGCCGAAGGCTCCGACATTACACCCTAGGAGCTTGCTTCAAGTCTCACTTCTAGATCTCCAGCTACATCTTTTGCTCCGTTCGTTCCTCCGTACAACCCAGACGTGCCACAAATGCAAAAAACAAGCATGATGTCTCCCATTTAAGAAGAGAATTCAGATGGTACGCCCGCCTATATGGAATCTCAATCCGACGGAGCTCACCCATATTTGAGAAGGCACACATGACACCAGTCGATGTTGCTAACCTCTCCTTTCATCTTTTTCAAATTTCAAGTTTCCCTGTGATCTCTAATCTCCCGAAGGAGGGCTTCCAACTCGAACAACAAATGACAACGATTGATTCAACAGTCATTATATTTCAGGGAAAACTCTGAGCATTTCAGTTGGCGATACTTCGGGACTATGCATGCAAATGATTCATGCTTTGCAAGAAGAGGGGTCTGGTGACCTCTAGGTACGCAATCTGATGATGATGTTCAGATCATTGGGTTGACTGATCTAGCTCAAAGGCTTTCAATGAGCAAGATTTTTGAACAACAGCTCAAATCCACTATATAGATTAAACAAGAGTAGATCGACTTTTTTCCTCCTCTGATAATAGCTTTTCCCAACGAGACCAATTTTGCTATATTCACGCTACCTATGACCGGAACCAATCAAAGCATGTATGTCGCCTCATTTCTTAGCTCGCTTTCGAAGGGAAAAGGAAGTGGAGGAAGAATAAGGAAGAAACTAAAGGGGTCCGGTGCATTTTCTTCTACGGAGAAGAAGAAGAAGAAATCCAAGAAGTGATCATCAATCTCCTTCATGTTTTTGGTTGTATAACCGTTGGACTTGTTTTGTTTTTATTTTATGGTCGGCTTTGTATGGGTTTGGCGTCCACTTTTGTTTTCAGTTTAGGTGTTAATAACACTTGTACTTTTCTTCCAATTCTTATTTCAATTGTTAATAATATAGACTTTTTGTTTCACTCGACACTTGTGTGTATTTGACAAAGTGTTTAAGAAATGTGCTTTATATTCAACATGTTTGTGATCCACTTCTCATCGTTGTTATCAGACTAAGTTATTAGTCCACTTCGTTGTTTAGGCGGGCAAGGGACAATTATCAAAGTGTATATCGACACACGCCCGCACATAACCCTATCCAACATTGGAACATGGCTGAACCCCAAAACGACATATGATATTTCTGACTATGAAGTTGATTACTTTCTTGGTAGTAATTGTGGCTAATGGCTATGCCTAAGCCCATTTGGTGAAGTAGTCAACAACAACAATGGCGTACTTGGCAACACCTTTAGATATCGGCAGCACGCCAATGATGTCGATTGCCCAGACTGCAAACGGCAAGGATTGACCATTTGAGTAATCTCTATCGACGAGTTTCTCAGAATCTTAGCGAATCTCTTGCACTTGGCACATTTTATGGTGTAGTCAACCGCATCTCGGTTGACAGTTGATCAGAAATACCGATAATGAAGGATCTTCTTCGCTAGGGTTTGCCCTCCGCTATGGTCACCATAGGAACCTTCGTATACTTCTCTCAAGACTTGCTTGGCCTCATCGTTGCCCACACATCGAATCATAAAAACAGAGAAACCTTTCCTATGAATTACTCCCTCTTGCATGATGAATCTTGAGGCTTTACGAAGGAGTTGACATCATTTGTTGTTTCTATCTGGAAGGATTCCTCTCTAAAGTTAAATTTTTTTCGGAGTCATCCACGACTCCTCTCACCTTTGGCCTCCAAGATCCAATTGACATTTATCTATTCGATGCTCGGTACCAATAGCACGTCCACCATAACCAGGCCAATGACCTGCTCATCTCCAGAATTGGCTAACTTAGCAAATGAGTAGGCCTTCGTGTTTCTCTCTCTAGGAACATGCGTTTGTAATGTTCGATATTAGTAAGCAACTCAAGGGCTCGGTTGAGATAAGGAGCTAGCCTCGCTCCCTTCACCTGAAACTCTTTCCTCACTTGGCATACCACTAGCTGAGAATCACAGAAGATATGCAAGGTTCTGACTCCCAGTTCCTTGGAGATCTTGGGTCCTGCGATCAAGGCCTCATACTCCGCGTCATTGTCTGTTGCGGGAAAGTTGAGATTCAGGGCGTAACAAATCGAATGTTCCTAAGGATTCAGCTGCACGACTCCAGCACCAGAGCAACGTTCATTGGATGCACTATCCGTGTATATTTTTCATTTGGCGTTCTGCTCTCCATTGCTCTCTGGAGTATCATCTCATGCATTATATTCAGGAACGAAATCTATCAAAGCTTGACCTTGGATCGCTTTCCAAGCGTGATAGGTTATGTCATACTGGCTTAATTCAATGTTCTATTTCAACATCCTTCCAGAAGTCTTAGGCCATTGCAGGACCCGACTAAATGGTTGGTTGGTCAGAAGTTTGATCGAATGAGCCTAAAAGTTAGGGCGGTGTTTCCTTGAAGTAATTAACAAGATGTATGCAAGCTTTTCCAGCTTTGGGTAGTTACTTTCTCCTACTGTCAACCACTTACTAATGTAGTACATCGGCGTCTAGATTCAAGATTCCTCATGTACGAGTGTGTCTCTCAGGGCATGCACCGACACTACTAGATAAATAAACAAGTCATCATCATCCAGCAACTTTGCAGAATGGGAGGTCTCTCTAAGAGATCCACTAGAGCCTGGAATGCATCAATACATTCTTACATCCAAGAAAAATTCCTCTTTCCATTCCTGATCACATCAAAGAAAAGGTTGCATTTGTCAGTGGCTGTGCTAATGAATCGACTCAGGGCAGTAACCTTCCCATTCAAGTTCTGAACATCTTTGATCATTTTTGGGGCTCTAATGTTCCTCAATGCTTCGATCTTCTCTGGATTGGCTTTGATTCCATGAGAGTTCATGATGAAGCCTAAAAATTTTCCTGATGCATCACCGAATGGGCATTTTAAAGTATTAAGCTTTATCCCATACTTCCAGAGAACGCTGAGCATCTCCACCAATTCATCAACATGGTTCCTCGATCTTCATGACTTCAGAAGCAAATCATCCACAAAGACCTCCATCGAGCATTCGGTCTGGTCTTTAAACATATTATTCACCAACCTTTGGTTAGTTGCTCTGGCGTTCTTCAATCCAAAAGGCATGACAAGATAGTAGTATAGTCCCAGATCAGTTAAAAAGCTGGTGTGTTCCTGGTCTGAGCCGTGCATCAGAATTTGATTGTATCTAGAGTATACAACCATGAATAACAACAATTCATGTTCGACTATTGAGTCAACCAGCTGATCGATCCTTGGGAGTAGGAAGTTATCTTTCAGGCATGCCTTATTCAGGTCAGAATAGCCAATGCATGTCCTCCACTTCCCATTGGACTTTTTCACCAAGACTGGATTTGATACCTACTCCGAGTATAGGGCGTCATAGATGAAGCCGTTATTTTTTAGCTTCTCCACTTCTTCTTTGAGTGCAGCAGATCTCTTCGAAACTAGCTATGGTGTTTCTGTTTCACAAGAACGCATTTGGTATTTATATTCAATGCATGGCTAGCTATCTCCGGTGATATTCCACACGTCTGATTGAGTCCATGCAAATACATTTAGGTTTGCCCAGAGAAAACCAACCAACTCTTTCATCATCTTCACACCAAGCTTTGATTCGACTTTCAGGACCGTTGTAGGATCATGCTGACTGATCAGGATGTTGATTTTTAATTAGGCTGGCGCAGCTCTTCCATCCTCCGGCTTTTTTTGCGGATCCATATCA
The DNA here is from genome assembly GCA_030737815.1 of Allium fistulosum. Classification (NCBI taxonomy): domain Eukaryota; kingdom Viridiplantae; phylum Streptophyta; class Magnoliopsida; order Asparagales; family Amaryllidaceae; genus Allium; species Allium fistulosum. Next base: position 837,423,581 of record CM060903.1, on the reverse strand, counting down.
TTATGGAACCGACTGTGTAGCCCAAGCCAAGGCTCAAGCGGTGGTTGCTATGCATCTAAAGCCTTAATGCAGATAGTGCTTTCTACACCCTTTCCTTTCATCCTTCGCCTCGTTTCTTTCAGCTCAGTGACGTAACATTCGCGGCCAAGCCCCTGATCTCCTTGAACAATCCCTACACCATTCTCGGTCGGGAACTTCATCATTAGGCACCACGGAGCGATGGCTGTTCTAAATTTAGCAAGAGTTGGTTGGCCCAAAAAAGCATTATAAGAAGAGTAAATGTCCAACACAACAAAAGGAATGACCCGCACTCTCTTGCATTCTCCATCTCCAAGTACCACCAATAGATCCACGCATCCTACAAGCTTAGTAGCAATCTTGTTTAACCCCTGGATCTGACATTTACATGGCTCTAATTCCTTGCCCTCTAGAAGCATCTAGTCGTAGGCTTTATTGAACAGAATGTTGACTAAGCTCCCACAATCAACCAACACTTTCCTCATAATAGTAGGGAAATCATGTTCGATATCACAAGTGGATCAAATGTCGAGGCCTCTACCCCATCAGGATATTTGTTTTGGAACACGATATCATCTGTCATATTTCTAAGTTGCTTTGCCAGAACATCATCCTCGACGGCAAAATATCTCTCATTCACTGCATGTTTTAATGCTTCCATATACCATTCCATCTCATTCCAGCTCTTCTCAGTTGGATGTGATCCTCCGATAATAGTATTGATTACTAATTGCTTCTCAAGCTGCCTGGGCTCATCAACACCAGGCCCGGCTTGCCTCGACAGAGGGTTCCTTGCACGCCATCCTACGGGGCATGCATAAACTACTGTAATTTCTTCTTACGAATCAATTGTTCGATCATATCATGCAAATGTCTACATTCGTTGGTGGTGACCATATGTCTTGTGAAATCTACAAAACTTACCAGATTTCTTTTCCTTCTCAATCGACTACTTGGGAGCTAGCTTTCTGTATTCCTCTTTATCCTGGGTAGCCAAATATATATTCTCAATCGAGTTGTTCAATGGGGTATAACTATCAAACTTTAAGATTCTCGGGCGTCTCCTTGAATCTGAATTCTAGTCTTTAGCCCCAAAATTGTTTTTACTCTGTCCACCACTTCGATTCTCCACATTGATATCCATGTTGCTAGAATTTTCTATGGACTGTTTCATAGCAACATCACTTTATATTACCTCTACCGACTGTCCATCATTGGTCTTATCAGCGTTAGTACTTGCCTCCTCCAAGTGCAAGAACTGATTTTCCTTTCTATACAACATGTCCATCGTCGGTGGGGCTTCATCTTCAATAATGTCCTAAAATCAGTCTTGGGATGAATTTACCTAATCAGTGCCATCAACACAATATTCTCTTGGGTGTTGCTCACTTTAGTCACTATGGTGTTAAATCTGTGCAAGAAATCCTTTAAAGACTCTTTCACTCCCCGGAAGAGGTTGGAAAGTGACATGATGTCCCCTGGATGGGTTGTGTGCATACGAAATTGATCAATGAATTTCCATACCAATTGCTCGAAAGACGATATAGATATCGGCGGTGGTCAAGTGAACAACATCGTCGCCACTCCCTCCATGAAAAGCGGGAAACAACGACATCGTACATCATCAGTAGCTCTGACAGAATCCACATGCTAGTTGTACTTCATCAAGTGCTGCCTCGGATCTATCTTCCCACTATACGACGACATCATTAGCACAAACCTCCTTGGATATTACTCATGTAGGATGTCTTACGTGAACGGATTCTGGCTCGAGGAGGAATCCCAATCATTATTAGTTCGATTCTGGCTCCCATTTATAAGTCTCCTGACCATTTCAATCAAATTCGGCTTAGGTGGATTTACTAAATGGCAGTAATCATGATCCACCTCAAGTGTTTGGCCTGGCAAATGCTTTCAGTTTTTTTCATGATACCCGGACTCCCTTGACTTCTGGAGAACCATTCGTTCAGCAATTTGATAACTTCTTTGAGGTGGACCCACAACATCCTCTTGATTTTCAATATTTAGGCCATCTACAGCACGAGCAGAAGCCAAGTCAACATCATCATCCAATAACCGAGGACTAGAACCATAATTGGATGGTTTAGTACCTATCCCTCTTGATGGATCAGTACTGCTCCCTCTCGATGGATCGGTACTGATCCATGGTCCTTTGCCCTGACTTGGTCTAGGTCTTTGCTTCAATGTTCCAGTCTCCTTTTGAACCGTCTTTTATTTCCTTTCCTCTACCTGTTCTTCGACGATGAGGAACTATCAAACTCTAAATTGGAAGATGTTCTATCCCTCCTGCTTCTCCTACGACTGCTTTTCAATTGATTCAACAAATCCAATATCTGCTTCATTTGCTAATTCAGTTCATTATAGCTTTCCTTGAGCATGTCTTCCATTTGCTTCATTATATGGTCCATCTCAACCCTAGTAATCACATATGTTGGGTTCTGACCTTTGTTAGCAGTTTGCTATGCAACCTCCTCAACATGTTGGGAACCAGCATTTTCAACAATCTCAACAGCATGTGAAGTGGTGGATCGATCTCTTCTAGGAGCCATGGTAGAAAGCACTTGTGTAGATTTTTTGAAAATCTGAGTAGTTAAAAATTCTAAAAACGAAGAAAACTAGACTGTCTTTTGAATTTAGGAAATCCAATAGTAGATGATGGATCCAAAAGGCTGAGAATCGTTTCGCGGTGAAAGAGCTAAAATGTTAGTACGAAAATGTGGCACAAACACCAAAAAAATTAGTGAAGAATGAAATAAAAGAAAAGTAAATGAAAATGAGTAAGAAACAATACGCTAAATATTTATAATGGTTTGGTTATGTCGGTGCCTACGTCCACTTGAGATTTCAATTGATTATCTTGTTGTTTACAAGTACAGTTCTTATGGTTCAGTACTACTCCACAGGCAATTACAAGAAAATATGATAAAATTGCAAGGAAGTGAAAAGTTCCCCGAAAATGAGCCCCTAGCCTCCTATTTGTAGCTGTAGGTTAGCGGAAATGCTCCACCATGTTCTCCACCATGATCACCATTATCTAGCAGTGGTAGGTCTCAAGAAAACGTAGTCATGTCAGCAAGCGGCTATGGATCAGTACCAATCCATACAATTGTCTTATGGATCCTACTTGTCACTTTCGGATGAAGTGATATGTCATTAGCTTTGTGTTTCCTACCTTGTTTGTGTTCCTATGAGCTTATTTCTAACTCCTAATGATGGATTGGTGGAGGAGTAGAGTGTTGGATCTCATGTTTTGATTCATGCCAAGACGATTAAGATGACATAAGAATGATTGAATGTTTGACAAAATCTACGACTACAAACTACGAAGGCGACTAGACTCGAAGAAGCAACAAGACTCGAAGATTAATATCAAGTATAAATTTCCTTTTAAAGTCTAAGCCTAATGATTATATATGTTAAAATCTATCCTCAAGTAGTTCACACTCCCTCGCATATATACTCAAGTAGTTCACGATCTTTTGAAATTTACTTCACAATATATTTTCAAACTGGTTTAAGAAAATACTCAGTTCAGTCGACTGGACACATGCACTCAGTCGACTGAACCTATGCATATTTTTTTTATAAAATGCACAGCTCAGTCGACTGAATGCACTCAGCCAGTTGACTGAATCTGTGCACATATGTATGAACGTATATGATTACAAATTCAGTCGACTGATATTGAATGTCCAGTCCACTGACCTGGTTCCAACTGTCATTTTTTTGAATAGACACTTCTCTTCATGAACAGGTTTTCTTCTTCGCAGAGAGTTACATCCATTGTTGTTCGATAGAACCTTTCACCAGATGTTGTAACTCTTTGTCTACTATAAATAAGCATGAATTTCAAGATCAAATCACTTAACTTTCTTGCTTTTACTTGAATCATCTTTTATGAATTTACTGCTCTCAATTATCTATTGCTTACGAAAATAATTCTATATTTCTTAAGCAATCTAAAACTTCCTAATCTTCATATACACACAACTACACACATTATAATTGAGGAAAAGATTATATGAAGGGTGTACTTCAATTGACAAATCCATATTGTTAAAAGAACACAAAAGATCAAGACAATCAATCTACTTTGTATTCAAGTCCTGTTCAGTTGCACAGGCGATCAAGTCCTATTCGATTGCTCATTCAGTAGAAGTCATTTTTCGTTTCTCAGGCGGTGTAAACATATTCCTTCGGGTTAAGTGAGGACTGCTAGTTGTAATTCCAGAAGGGGTGTGGGACTGGACGTAGAACGGGAATAGAACGGGAAGTTCGAACCAGTATATAAATCTCTGGCGTCATTTTTACTTTACTGCTATTTTTACTTTACTATTTACTTTTCACTGCATTTACATTGTTTACAACTGTTGGCTGTCTTAGATCCTTAGCTGCATTTTCATTTGGTATCGGAGTAGGTCATCTTATAACCGTAACATAGTTATCTGATATTTTAATATGGAAAACAACACTAGCACAAGTTTCTTTGAAGGTCAATCTACTGCACGACCACCACTATTTAACGGGTTGAACTATAACTATTGGTTTACTAGAATGAGAATTTATATGCAAGATAATAATTATGAAACCTGGAATATTATTCAAGCGGCATATATCATACCTACTACGAAATATTCATAATGGTCTAACACATAAAAACTAGATGCTATGCAAATGCCAAAGCCATGAATATGTTATATTGTGCATTCGACAAAAATGAATTTAATAGAGTAAGCATGTGTACTACAGCTTATGAAATTTGGCGTACACTTAAAATTACACATGAAGGTACTAACAAAGTAAAGTAGAGTAAGATTTCTATGCTAAAAAATCAGTTCTAGAATTTCAAAATGAAGCAAGATGAAACAATAAATGAAATGTACTCTATATTCGAAGATATATATCATTCTCTCTTAGCATTAGGAGAAAAATATACAGACTTTTATATTGTTTCAAAAATCCTCAAATCTTTAACGGATGAGTGGAAACAAAAGGACTTAGCAATCGAAGAAGCTAACGACATTTCAACCATTAAACCAGAGGAGTTGATAGGAATTCTAATGTCGCATGAAGTCAATCTCCAGGCAAAACGAGTACAAGCACAAGATAAGAAGAATATAGCATTCCAAGCAGAAAAGGATGAATAAGATTCAGATGAAGAAGATAAGGCGTTCACTGCTAGAAATTTCAAAAAGTTTTTGAAATTCAAAAAGAGCAACAAATTTAGAAAAAACAAGACCAACTTCAGCATCAATAATAACAACAATAAGCCATCATCTTCTACTCTAGAATGTTATGAATGTCAGAAGAAAGGTCACATCAAGAAAGACTATCCTGATCGAAAGAGAGACAAATTTAAGAACAAGAAAGACAGATTCCAAAAGAAAGCTTTCTTTGTTACATGGGATGATTCAGAATCATCTTTGTCATCAGACAATGACACAGACAGCGATTCTAAACAAGCCAACATTTGTTTTATGGCCACAAATGACGAGGTGAGTGATTTAACTTTTGATGATTTATTGGAAATAAACTCTGAATTACTTGAAAACTAAGAAACGTCAAAAGAAAATATAAAGAAACTCTTGAAAAATTAAATAGGACTGAAATTGAGGTAGATATGTTAAGAGATGAGAAAGAAATTTTAGAAGAAGAACTTGAAATTTCTCAAGAATCTTGTTCTAATATGACATCTCAACTCTCTATGTTAAGTCAAGAACTAGAAACTCAAAAGGAAAAGAATGATGCTCTTTTAGTTGAAAATCATGATCTTAAAGCTAATATTAAAATATTGGAATTAGATATTTCTAGTCTAAAACCAAATTAGATAATATTACTAAAAATTCTCTAATTTTAACAAAGGAAGAGAGAATCTTTCTAAAATTATGGAAAATTCTCAAACAGTCTCAAACAAAAGGGGACTAGGATATAAGCAAGTTTCAAAAAGTATTCCAAAGAAAAAGAATTCTTTATATAACATTTCAAAAGGAATAATAATACTATTGTAAAATCAATTTCAAAAGTTCCAAATTATTCTAAATCAATTAATATTTGGGTTCCTAAAACAAATAATTCTTTAATTAGAAACAAATATACAAAATCTTTCATAGAAACTATTCACAAAAATAAAATTTTTATTTTTAAGAGGAATTCTGAACCCTCTTGGGTTTGGTTTCAAAGACCTAACTCTTTAGGACCCTAATAAAAAGGTGGGTACCAATGTTAATTCTATATTTTGCAGGTACCACTTAAAAAGAGAGGAAAATGGATATTGGATAGTGGTTGCTCAAAACACATGACAGGAAACAAAGAGGTGCTAACAAACATTATCTACTCAGATGAAGGTTCTATCACTTTTGGAGACAATTCCAAAGGATACCTCATCTGCAAAGGCGATGTGAGAAATAACGATTTAAGAAAAAATTTGTCTCGGATTTAGGGGGAGTTATATAAGGATTTATGTTGAGATTTCGCTCATATTTCAATATATCACAAAGGGTTGTCATCAATCAAAAAGGGGGAGAATGTTGGAATTCAGGTTTTGATTCATGCCAAGACGATCAAGACGACATAAGAATGATTGAATATTTGAAAAAATCTACGACTACAAACTACAAAGGCGACTAGACTCGAAGAAGCAACAAGACTCGAAGATTATATATCAAGTATAAATTTCATTTTAAAGTCTAAGTCTAGTGATCATATATGTTAAAATCTATCCTCAAGTAGTTCACACTACCTCGCATATATACTCAAGTAGTTCACGATCTTTTGAAATTTACTTCACAATATATTTTCAAACTGGTTTAAGAAAATACTCAATTCAGTCGACTGGACCCATGCACTCAGTCGACTGAACCTATGCATATTTTTTTTTATAAAATGCACAGCTCGGTCGACTGAATGCACTCAGTCAGTCGACTGAATCTGTGCACATATGTATGAACGTATATGATTACAAATTCAGTCAACTAATATTGAATGTCCAATCCACTGACCTGGTTCCAACTGTGTAATGACCCTAAAATAAAATAAAAAAAATATATTAGGAAATTCTTAGATATATATATATATATATAATATATATATATATTGCATTAAAACAGAAAAGAATTTGGCAATAAATAAAATTGCATGGGAGTTTCTGTTTGATAAAATGCAAGGAATTAAGGTAATTAGAAGAAAGGTTGGAACTCAAAATAAATATAGCTTTATGTTCAAAGAATTATGTAAATATATATACATTTAATATATATAGGGTGTTTGCTATTTTATATGAAGATAAAATAAAATGAAGTTTAATATAAAAGTTTATATGTCTTATAATTGTGCCAGAAATAATTAGCATAATATATGTGATTTTTAATTTAAATATAGAAGGAGTTGCTGATTTGACAAAAAGGCAGAAATATATATATACACATATATAGAATCAAATAAAAATTTCCATACCATATTTATTCCAAGCAAATAATTTGGGTAAATGACTTTACATTGCATAATAAGGTATGATAGTATATAACAGATAGGTAGAAAAAAAAATATACAAAGAAGATTTCCAGATTCTCTAAACTTAGAAAAAAAAAAGAAAGAACAAGGATCACATGCATATGGCATGAATAAAATGGAAACATGAAAATAGCATGCAGTGTTTAAAATGTTCAGCTCCCGAAATAACCAATTAAAGTAACCTAATGTGTGCATTTCCCATTTAGGACCACAGAGGAATGAGATATGTGCATGAACAGCTAAGGGTATTAGGAGAATTACCCATTTTCTTAAACCCTAGGATGGATTTATAAATAACTGCATATAGCCAAATCCATCATTCTCTCGGGATCAAAGAAAAATAAAAATAAACAAGGAGAAACACTAAGCTTGAGGGTTTGGGGGATTTGCTATTCTAAGAAATTAAGGCAGTGAAAGGAAAAACATTATGTGAGTATTTATCCTTTGTATGCAATGGCATTAAGTCCTATTACAGGCAGCCTAAAAATATTATGAGTTATTTGAATCTCTGAAATGATTTGTTATGGGTGAAATGGATGTTTGTTTGTGCATTTTTGTTTGGAGCATAAATCTGTAAGTAGGCTTTTAGAGTTAACATGATTTGAGTATTTTCTTTTTTTTGTTCCATCTCTTCATCATTAAACATGGATATAGATTAAATGGGGGAACATGGGGTTGAACCAGAAGATATACAAGCACTTATATCTTTCTGAAATATGAATGTAAGAAAAACTAAATTGGTCACTTGGGGGTTAGTCAATGATCTGCTTACTTCAGGTGGAAGCAAGTATATGCATGATGCAACTTCACCCTGAGGCCTTTGTGTGTTGGAATAATTTAAACAACCTGGGAGTTTCCTTCACAATGCATACATAGTGTTCATTTGACAAGGAGTTAAAGACCATAAAATAAATGGGGGCAGGGGTTTAAAAATCTAGGTTATAAATATTCAGATATGGTGTTAGACTTAATCAAGATAAACATTATTCATTGATTGATTGCTGGGTGAAATTTGGAGTATGAAACCTGAGTTTACTTATCTAAGGTTTGGTGTTGATGAATTAAGAATTGTACACATGATTATTTCAACTGTTTGCTGTGTATTGTTTACATTGTTGAATGTGACTTTGTATCTCTTTGAATGAACCAAAACATGCTAAGTATAAAACCTGTTAAACTAAGAAGGCACTGCAAGATTTCTAAAAATTATGTGTAAGTATACAAAATTGATAAATGCTCATACCAGTGTAAACTGACACTTTTGGTTGCCCTTGCAATCATCTGGGTGTCTCAAAAATTCTTTGGGGCAGCAAAATGATTTGCTTGCAGGAAATTGAAGTTGGCTTGATGAGTAATGAAGGCATTGGCTGCTAGTATAAATAAGAGAGACTTGTTTTGAATTTGCAGTTGCATTGTAATGAAACTACTAGACAAATTCTAATTTCTGTAATTGAAGTTACTTGTAGGAAACTTTCTAAGTATTTGGGGTTGAAAACTTGTACTTAAGTAAAATTCATTTTGAATGATATTTGATGGAGTTTGATTTTCTATTGATTCTATGATCATCTGATTTGGAGAAAACAAGGGGATAAATATAACACATAAATATAAAATGTGAATGTAATAATCTCTGGTTTTATTGACTGAGTTTACTCTATAATTTTCTTTAAACAAAATATAATGGATTTGACAAGATTTGAATAGGAAATATTCAAGTGGAATAAATGTATGTATGGTAGATAATTGATACTGATTTGTATATATATATATATATTTGATTCACTGATTTTTATTGCCTATATTTTTCCCTATGGAAATTGAACAGCTAAGGGGATTGAATTTTTGAAATGAACTCTCAAGATTCTAAGTAGAATATACAAGTGAAATGAATTTGAGCATGGCAAGTAAATGATACTGGCATGTGCATGAATTCTGGAAGTTTGTATGTATTTGAATATTTAAATTTCAATTAGCACTATGAGAGCAGTAGACTTGGAAGATACTAAATTTTTAATAATTGAAAGAATACATACAAGAATGCATTTCAGAAAAGAACAAAAAACTAGGCACTAACATGCTAGGGATTAGGAGTAGGAATTTGTAGAAGCTTGTTAAAATGAGGGGTATGGGTTTGCAAGTGGTAAAAGGGGGACTATGGCTAGTCTAGATGGCCATGGGTCAAACCCTTGGAGCCTGGAACCACTTCATTTCAATCAGTGAAGTGTAAAGTGCTACCGGGACAAATCAAAGAAAACACCAAGCAGCTTGGGATAACACCAAGCATATTTATCCCAGAAATCACCAAGTATGTAAGTCTACATCATAATAAATTTGAAAATGCTAAAAATCCTCATCTGATCAACCTGAAATGATAAATGGAAATTAAGTCCAATATCCATATTTGTTAGTAAGGATTTGTAAGTGATTTCATGCATATACTTGATAACTATCATGAGATCAAGGAAATACTATTTTAAGTGTTAAATAGAATTATTTAGGCAGATTAATATATATAGTCAAATGAAAATATATAAGTGTTGTAGTTTGCTAAAAATATACCTTTGGCAGTAGAACAAAATTAGAAAGGAATAAGTAGCTTGTCAATAACTTGTATGGTATTTTGTTTTCAATCTAATTTAAATTCCCTCTGATAAAAAAATAATAATAATAAAAATAAAGAAACAATTGTATATCATCAAATATATAATTGTCTTAATTTGTTTGTACACTGATATGATTATATTGGTAAATCCAGGGTCTTGGGAAAAATATTTGGAAACTATATAAAAATTCAAATATAAAAGAAATGGGGTTTAGTGGTGAATTCCTCTTGAATAAAAAAAAATCTAAGTGATTTAAAGATGAGGGTCACCACAGTTGGTATCAAAGCCATGTTTTAAATAACATAGTAAATGTTGTTGTATGCATATGGATGTTTGAATGCATTGTTTGAATTGTTGGTGTTGAATGTTTTTGCTTTATGTCAAAAAAAATAAATATGTGTGTACATGTGACACATGCACAGTGTGCACAGATATAAAAATGAACCAAGTAAAGAACACCAAAAACCGATAGGGGTAAATAAACTAACATAACAATCATATTTATAGCATTATGGTAGGACCAAGGCATCAAACAGGTGCAGGATCTTCATGTGAGCCACCTGTGATGAGCATGGAGGATTTTGTGAGAGCTTTAAGGGATGGAATGGCACCAAGGCAAGACAATCCTCATGAGGAACTCTCCAAACTGCTTAAGACTTGTACCACTTTGGGAGGAAAGGATTTTGAAGGTACTGAAGGAGCTATAGGTGTTCAAACTTGGATAAAAACTATGGAGAGGGTCTTCACAGATATGCAAATCAATGACCAAAGGAAGAGACAGATAGCTTCAAGGAAATTGAAGGGGGCTGCACTGGATTGGTGGGAAGTTGTGACAGCAGGAAGACAAGAGAATACCATCACTTGGAATAATTTCAAGGACATGCTTGAGGCCAGATTTGTCCCAGCATCTGCCAAGGCCACACTGCTTGAAGACTTTATTAGATTAAAGCAAGGAAGCATGAGTGTGAATGAATACACTCAGAAGTTTGAAGCATTATCCAAGTATGGACTGGTGTTAATAGGGAATGCAGAAGCAAAGAATGCAAGGTACATTCAAGGCTTGAACCCTAGTCTGTCAAGGGCAATGTTGCCATACAAGGACAAAACCTTTGATCAAGTAATTGATCTAACTCTCTCATTTGAGCAACATGACACTGCAAGAGAGAAATTCAGGAATATGAAGCTCAACAAGAAGAAGGGTGGTCAGAACAAAGTGCAACCTTATGACAAGAGAAATGCAAGTAAAGGGGCTAAGAAAGGGGAAGGAGCAACAGCACTTGAAAGCAAGAAATTCACTCATTGTTTTAATTGTGGAAAAGCTGGACATTATAGTAACCAATGCCCTGACCCTAAAATACCTAGAGGAGGCTGCTATAATTGTGGAAAGATGGGTCATCTCAAGAAGGATTGCCCAGAAACCAATAGGGGAACAACAAGGGTAGGAGCTTTGGCAGCAAGTAACATTGGGAATGTTGGGCAACTTGAAGGTATAATTTTTATTCATACCCAACCAATATCAGTAATATATGACACTGGTGCCTCACATTCACTAATATCTTTGGAAATTGTAAAGAAGTTAACACTTGCATGTGTTTCCATTGATCAGCCCTTGATTGTACACAGTCCCATAGGGAGTCATTGCATGTTGGGGATGAAGTGTATGGGTCTGAAATTAATTATAGGGGGTTATGAATTTAATTCAGACTTATATACCTTAAATTATCCTGGTATTGGGATTATTTTGGGGGTAGATTGGTTAATGAGAAATAAAGCAATTTTAAATTTAGAAAACCTTACTATTTCTTTGGAAACAAATGAAGGCAAAAGAATTACCATCTTAAGTGAAACAGCAAAGAATACATGCTTTAATAAAATCTGGAGTATTAATGAAGTTCAAAAGGAATTAAAAATAGAGGAAATCCCAGTAGTCAATGAATATATAGATGTGTTTGGAGAAGTGAAGGGAATTCCTCAAAACAGACTAGTTGAATTTAAAATAAAATTAATTCCTGGAACAAATCCAATCATTAAGAAGCCTTATAGAATGGGTCCAAAAGAGTTGGTAGAATTAAAACATCAACTAGAAGAATTAGAAGAGAAAGGATTCATAAGATCAAGTAGTTCCAATTGGGGTTCCCCAGTGCTATTTGTCAAGAAACATGATGGAACAATGAGGTTGTGTGTAGACTACAGGGATTTAAACAAGGTAACTATTAAAAATAAGTACCCACTGCCTAGAATAGATGATCTATTTGATCAATTACATGGAGCTAAAATATTTTCAAGGCTAGACTTAGCCTCTGGATTTCATCAAATGAAAGTTGCAGAGGAAAGCATTGAGTACACAGCCTTCAATACAAGGTATGGCCTTTATGAATTTCTAGTAATGCCATTTGGCTTGACCAATGCTCCCTCCTATTTTGTAGACCTGATGAATAGAATTTTTAGAGACTTTTTGGATAAGTTTGTCTTGGTATTTATAGATGACATATTAATTTATTCAAAGACAGAAAATGATCATGCCATGCACCTACATTTAGTATTATCCAGACTTAGAGAACATGAATTAAAAGCCAAGTATTCAAAGTGTACATTTTGGCAACATGAAGTAAAATTCTTAGGACACATAGTGTCACAGCAGGGAGTAAGTGTAGATCCAAGCAAGGTCATTGCAGTTCAATCATGGAGTAGACCCAAAACAGTGACTGAGTGAGGTCATTCTTAGGTTTGGCAGGGTATTATAGGAGGTTCATCAAGGATTTTTCAAGAATAGCTGCACCAATGACCAAACTAACCAAGAAGAACCAACCATATGTGTGGACTGAGCAGTGTGAACAAGCTTTTGAGAAATTGAAGCAAGCATTGGTGGAAGCTCCTGTCCTACAAATCCCAGAAGCAAATGAAGGAATGGTTGTATACACTGATGCTAGTGGGTCTGGGTTAGGTGCAGTGCTTATGCAACATGGCAAGGTAGTGGCATATGCATCAAGACAGCTTAAACCTAATGAAACCAAATATGCAACTCATGATCTAGAATTAGCTGCAGTAGTGTTTGCACTAAAACTATGGAGGCATTATTTGCTTGGGGCAAAATTTGAATTATTCACAGATCATCAAGCATTGAAATATTTATTTTCTCAAAAAGATTTAAATATGAGGCAAGCAAGGTGGTTGGAGTTTCTAGCTGCATATGATTTAGATATATTGTACACTCCTGGAAAAGCTAATAGAGTGGCAGATGCTTTGAGCAGAAGTCATGTTAGATTAGCCAGTTTGATGATTGATGAGTTTAAAAATCTTGCAGTGCTTGGGGAGGCAGATATATACAGCAAGGATGCAGTGAATTTTAAAGAACATGGTGATATGGTGGAGTATGGTACACTGGGAATAATCACAGTGAAGTCTAATCTGGTGGAGAAAGTTGGTAGCATGCAAGATCAAGATCAAAGTCTAAAGAAGAAGAAAGAAATGCTATTAAATAACATTGAGTCAGAGAATTTTAAAATAGATTCCCAAGGTTATTTGAGGAAAAATGATAAGCTTTGTGTACCAAACATTGCTGAGTTGAAGGAAGAAATCATGAATGAGCATCACAAGACAAGGTACACCATACACCCTGGTGGTACTAAGATGTATCATGATTTAAAAAGAAGCTACTGGTGGCCAGGAATGAAGCAAGCAGTGGCAAGATATGTAGCAAAATGTTCCACATGTCAACAAATTAAAGCAGACCACCAAAAGCCTTCTGGCATGTTGCAACCTTTGGAGGTACCTCAGTGGAAATGCGAGAGTATTTCCATGGATTTTGTAGATGGTTTGCCTAGAACTAAGAAAGGCAATGATAGTATATGGGTAATTGTTGATAGACTAACCAAATCAGCTCACTTTGTCCCTGTCAGGTCAGATAGAAATGCATCTAAGCTTGCACAATTATTTATTAAGGAAGTGGTGAGGCTACATGGTATACCCAAGACCATTGTAAGTGATAGAGACACTTTGTTCACCTCAAGATTTTGGGAGAGCTTCCAAGAAGCAATGGGAACACAACTTTGTTTAAGCACTGCCTACCATCCTCAAAGTGATGGGCAAACAGAGATAGTGAATAAAATATTGGAAGATTTACTTAGAGCATGTGTGCTTGATTTTGGGGGTAATTGGGAGGATCATATTCACTTGGCATAATTCACTTACAACAATAGCTATCAATCAACCATAGGAATGGCTCCCTTTGAAGCCTTGTATGGGAGACCCTGCATGTCTCCTGCCTGTTGGTTGGAAGCAGGAGAGGGTGTAATGTTGGGGCCAGATCATGTTAAAGAAACTTCCAACATGATTGAATTGGTTAGGCATAGAATGAAGGCAGCACAATCAAGACAAAAGTCTTATGCAGATAGAAAGAGAAAGCCAATGGAGTTTGAAGTAGGAGAGCATGTTTTTCTGAAAGTATCACCAATGAAGAAAGTGTTCAGGTTTGGAAAATCTGGTAAGCTATCACCAAGATTTGTAGGACCATATGAAATTATGCAGAGAATTGGTGCTATGGCCTACAGACTTAAGTTACCTGAGGAGTTGAGTGGTGTGCATCCTGTATTTCATGTTTCTCAATTGAGAAAATGGGTGCATGATGAAGGAGCAATTCTGGAGTCACCTACTCAAGTTCAAGTCCAGAAGAATTTGGTTTATACAAATGAACCAGTAGGGATAGTTGCCAAGGAAGAGAAAAAGTTGAGGAACAAGGTGATCAAACTGGTGAAAATCCAATGGAGCTTGGACACTAATGATTGTACATGGGAGGTTGAAGATAAAATGAGGGCTAAATACCCCAATTTGTTTACTGATGGAGAGGTATGTTTAAGCAGCCCAAGATGATTTTTCTAAATATATTTATACATTGTTTGTTTTCATAAAATATGGGTATGGGGTTATGGAGTTAAAATAGGCTATGGATTAGTGCTTTTAGTTGGAGAAATTAGGTGAAATTATGGGGACATAATTCCTTTAAGGGGGAGGGTATGCAATGACCCTAAAATAATAAAAAATATATATATATTAGGAAATTCTGAGATATATATATATATAATATATATATTGCATTAAAACAGAAAAGAATTTGGCAATAAATAAAATTGCATGGGAGTTTCTGTTTGATAAAATGCAAGGAATTAAGGTAATTAGAAGAAAGGTTGGAACTCAAAATAAATATAGCTTTATGTTCAAAGAATTATGTAAATATATATACATTTAATATATATGGGGTGTTTGCTGTTTTATACGAAGATAAAATAAAATGAAGTTTAATATAAAAGTTTATATGTCTTATAATTGTGCCAGAAATAATTAGCATAATATATGTGATTTTTAATTTAAATATAGAAGGAGTTGCTGATTTGACAAAAAGGCAGAAATATATATATATACATATATAGAATCAAATAAAAATTTCCATACCATATTTATTCCAAGCAAATAATTTGGGTAAATGACTTTACATTGCATAATAAGGTATGATAGTATATAACAGATAGGTAGAAAAAAAATATATACAAAGAAGATTTCCAGATTCTCTAAACTTAGAAAAAAAAATTAACAAGGATCACATGCATATGGCATGAATAAAATGGAAACATGAAAATAGCATGCAGTGTTTAAAATGTTCAGCTCCCGAAATAACCAATTAAAGTAACCTAATGTGTGCATTTCCCATTTAGGACCACACAGGAATGAGATATGTGCATGAACAGCTAAGGGTATTAGGAGAATTACCCATTTTCTTAAACCCTAGGATGGATTTATAAATAACTGCATATAGCCAAATCCATCATTCTCTCGGGATCAAAGAAAAATAAAAATAAACAAGGAGAAACACTAAGCTTGAGGGTTTGGGGGATTTGATGTTCTAAGAAATTAAGGCAGTGAAAGGAAAAACATTATGTGAGTATTTATCCTTTGTATGCAATGGCATTAAGTCCTATTACAGGCAGCCTAAAAATATTATGAGTTATTTGAATCTCTGAAATGATTTGTTATGGGTGAAATGGATGTTTGTTTGTGCATTTTTGTTTGGAGCATAAATCTATAAGTAGGCTTTTAGAGTTAACATGATTTGAGTATTTTCTTTTTTTTGTTCCATCTCTTCATCATTAAACATGGATACAGATTAAATGGGGGAACATGGGGTTGAACCAGAAGATATACAAGCACTTATATCTTTCTGAAATATGAATGTAAGAAAAACTAAATTGGTCACTTGGGGGTTAGTCAATGATCTGCTTACTTCAGGTGGAAGCAAGTATATGCATGGTGCAACTGCACCCTGAGGCCTTTGTGTGTTGGAATAATTTAAACAACCTGGGAGTTTCCTTCACAATGCATACATAGTGTTCATTTGACAAGGAGTTAAAGACCATAAAATAAATGGGGGCAGGGGTTTAAAAGTCTGGGTTATAAATATTCAGATATGGTGTTAGACTTAATCAAGATAAACATTATTCATTGATTGATTGCTGGGTGAAATTTGGAGTATGAAACCTGAGTTTACTTATCTAAGGTTTGGTGTGGATGAATTAAGAATTGTACACATGATTATTTCAACTGTTTGATGTGTATTGTTTACATTGTTGAATGTGACTTTGTATCTCTTTGAATGAACCAAAACATGCTAAGTATAAAACCTGTTAAACTAAGAAGGCACTGCAAGATTTCTAAAAATTATGTGTAAGTATACAAAATTGATAAATGCCTATACCAGTGTAAACTGACCCTTTTGGTTGCCCTTGCAATCATCTGAGTGTCTCAAAAATTCTTTGGGGCAGCTAAATGATTTGCTTGCAGGAAATTGAAGTTGGCTTGATGAGTAAAGAAGGCATTGGCTGCTAGTATAAATAAGAGAAACTTGTTTTGAATTTGCAGTTGCATTGTAATGAAACTACTAGACAAATTCTAATTTCTGTAATTGAAGTTACTTGTAGGAAACTTTCTAAATATTTGGGGTTGAAAACTTGTACTTAAGTAAAATTCATTTTGAATGATATTTGATGGAGTTTGATTTTCTATTGATTCTATGATCATCTGATTTGGAGAAAACAAGGGGATAGATATAACACATAAATATAAAATGTGAATGTAATAATCTCTGGTTTTATTGACTGAGTTTACTCTATAATTTTCTTTAAACAAAATATAATGGATTTGACAAGATTTGAATAGGAAATATTCAAGTGGAATAAATGTATGTATGGTAGATAATTGATACTGATTTGTATATATATATATACATATTTGATTCACTGATTTTTATTGCCTATATTTTGCCCTATGGAAATTGAACAGCTAAGGGGATTGAATTTTTGAAATGAACTCTCAAGATTCTAAGTAGAATATACAAGTGAAATGAATTTGAGCATGGCAAGTAAATGATACTGGCATGTGCATGAATTCTGGAAGTTTGTATGTATTTGAATATTTAAATTTCAATTAGCACTATGAGAGCAGTAGACTTGGAAGATACTAAATTTTTAATAATTGAAAGAATACATACAAGAATGCATTTCAGAAAAGAAAAAAAAACTAGGCACTAACATGCTAGGGATTAGGAGTAGGAATTTGTAGAAGCTTGTTAAAATGAGGGGTATGGGTTTGCAAGTGGTAAAAGGGGGACTATGGCTGGTCTAGATGGCCATGGGTCAAACCCTTGGAGCCTGGAACCACTTCATTTCAATCAGTGAAGTGTAAAGTGCTACCGGGACAAATCAAAGAAAACACCAAGCAGCCTTGGGATAACACCAAGCATATTTATCCCAGAAATCACCAAGTATGTAAGTCTACATCATAATAAATTTGAAAATGCTAAAAATCCTCATCTGATCAACCTGAAATGATAAATGGAAATTAAGTCCAATATCCATACATGTTAGTAAGGATTTGTAAGTGATTTCATGCATATACTTGATAACTATCATGAGATAAAGGAAATACTATTTTAAGTGTTAAATAGAATTATTTAGGCAGATTAATATATATAGTCAAATGAAAGTATAAGTGTTGTAGTTTGCTAAAAATATACCTTTGGCAGTAGAACAAAATTAGAAAGGAATAAGTAGCTTGTCAATAGCTTGTATGGTATTTTGTTTTCAATCTAATTTAAATTCCCTCTGATAAAAATAATAATAATAAAAATAAAGAAACAATTGTATATCATCAAATATATAATTGTCTTAATTTGTTTGTACACTGATATGATTATATTGGTAAATCCAGGGTCTTGGGAAAAATATTTGGAAACTATATAAAAATTCAAATATAAAAGAAATGGGGTTTAGTGGTGAATTCCTCTTGAATAAAAAAAATCTAAGTGATTTAAAGATGAGGGTCACCACAAAATGTCATTTTTATGAATAGACACTTCTCTTCATGAACAGGTTTTCTTCTTCACAGAGAGTTACATCCATTGTTGTTCGATAGAACCTTTCACCATATGTTGTAACTCTTTGTCTACTATAAATAAGCATGAATTTCAAGATCAAATCACTTAACTTTCTTGCTTTTAATTGAATCATCTTTTATGAATTTAGTGCTCTCAAATATCTATTGCTTACGAACATAATTCTATATTTCTTAAAAAATCTGAAACTTCCTAATCTTCATATACAGACAACTACACACATTATACTTGAGGAAAAGATTATAGGAAGGGTGTACTGCAATTGACAAATTTGTGTTGTTAAAAGAACACAAAAGGTCAAGACAATCAATCTACTTTGTATTCAAGTCTTGTTCGGTTTCTCAGGCGGTGTAAACCTATTCCTCCGGTTTAAGTGAGGGTTGCTAGTTCAAATTCCAGAAGGAGTCTAGGTCTTGACGTAAAACTGAAAGTTCGAACCAGTATAAAAATCTCTGGTGTCATTTTTACTTTACTGCTATTTTTACTTTATAGTTATTTTCCGCTCTAGTAAGTTTAATATATATTCCATATTATACGATCCTATAGCATAGTTACTTTCATAGAGTTGCTGATTTCCAGTGCTTGAGGCATTCAATAGAAAATGATAGGCAATAGATCTATAAAGCTCAAAATGGGTTGTTACCATCAACACTTGAGCATAGGAAGAATTTGGCGTGGTTTGGGTGTAAAATTATTGTTCTGTACCAATCCATGGGGATGGATTGGTACCAGTCCATCACTTTGATGGGTTTGTCTTGGAACCTTTATGCGATGGTTTTGTTTCCATCTTAGGATCTTGGTTGTACTTGGTTTTTGGACTTTATGACTATCTCTCCGGGCTTTCTAGCTTGATAGCTTTCAAGTACCATTCGTCAAGTCAGTTTAGATATTGCCTGGTCAAAAGGCTGGATAACACTAATATTATTTGATCCATCACCTCTTTTGTTTATATTCTACATTTTGTTTAGATTTCAATCCTATTACCATGAATTTATATACACTTTATTTGTGTAATTATTTTCTATTTTATAAATTATTGCTCCAACAATATTTTTTATTGAAAATTGTTTTGCTTAATAGATTTAAACTTTTATATTACAAGTTTGGGAATTTAATACACATGTTACAAGTTATTTTGAAACAACTTTGGTCATTATTTACATAGGAATAAAAGTTCATTCGTTCTAAGATTTACATATGAACTTTTTCGTTAAATCTTAAAACCTTTATTTTAAGCTAACAATTAGATCTAAGATTGTTATTTTGATTGAATATATATATATATATATATATATCAAACTACAAGTTAATTGAATACATATGTTACACTTTGTTTTGAATTTAAAACATTGACTCAATTGTTGTGTGTGTGTATATTTATGTGTGTGTGTGAATATACATATGCGTATATGTTCTTAATTCAAATTTTGCAAATTGAACTTTTATGAAAATTACAATTTTGATTTTAACATATCCGTTAATTAAAACTATTTTTAAGTTGTTTGCTTTACTTTAAAACAAGTCAAATAACCAAAATCAACTTCAGTGTAAACAATAATATATAAATATATATCATATGTGTTTATATATATATTGTTTTATTTATATAAAATATTTATGGACAACAAATTCATATATAAAGGTAATCACAAACTATGTACACTTTTTATATGTTGCACTTGCACAATATACACTGTGAGTATATTTAATATACTTACATTTTATGCTATGTTTAAACTGATTATCAATGACATTTAATGAATCATTAATCTAATCGTAGAGAAAGAAATGAAAGGTTTCTCTCTCCAATTAAAGCTATTTCTTTCGTTAATTGATTGCATAGGTTTTAAAGAAGGAAGGAAAAAAATTTAATTCTCAAATTAACTTTAACAAGTAACTCTACACACACTAGTGTAATAGACACACTCATACATTTAAATTTATATCAAATTCGAACTCATTTAAACTAATAAAATGAAATAACAGATTTTATTTAAAACACCTTTTAGATTGGATCCAAAATCTCTTTAGACTTCATAGGCCCAATAGATTAAAATAGGAATTTTTTTTGAAATCTACCATTTTCACCCATTTTCGACTGGCCTGGAATCTATGCGGTCTAAGTTAGTTGTGATGACCGCCCTATACCACCAGCACCAATAGTATATAAATAGTGTGTTGTCCGTGACTGGCTAATATAGGATGATCATCAAGATTGGAATAAACCAATATAGTATAAACCCGTTGTATATCTCACAACGCATGGACAAAATATAATATCGCATATACAACAAAAGAGCCAGTAATAAATATATGAACACACCATCATCACCAGAGTACAATATCCATAGAGTTATACATCAATAGTAGAGTTTACTCAACGGGAAACAAACTCAACAACTATCTCAAATACAAATAATAAGTAGTCACTACTATGGCTCCCTAGTGCTGCATAGTGAAATAAGTGCAAACTCGATATATGTATATAATACGAGATAGCTCCATCCAACTCATCCTACAAATAGCTACCGCATCATCCAAACCTGTTATCTAGTCTACTCATTTAAGAGTACCTAAAATAATAAGAGGCAAAGCATAAAACCTTGGGTCAGACAAAAGTCCAGTGTGAGTGGTAAATGAATCTCAAAATACAAACCAGGTAAATATGGTAAGAAACAAGAGTACACGAACCATACCCGACCTGTCCATGCAACCTAAGAGTTAGCATACAACACTATAATATGTTACTCCATAATGTCATAATGATAGTATTCCTATCTCCAATACCTACTTCCCCTTATACCTATGAGTGACAGCCTACTAAAGAGAGCAACCAAAGCAACCATAACATTAGTAACGTCCATCAAACAATCCTAACTATCACTCCATGTGCTCTAAATATATGATAACTTGTATGACCCCCAAGCTAGGTACTAATGGAAATCTCAGTTCTCTGTTGTACTCTCATTTCTCATACCCAAAGCTGGATACGTGTCTCGCGGTGCAAAGATGAACAATAGACCCAAAGCTACAGGTCCAGGGTATATAGGTTCATTCATTGACCCATGGACGTTCCCATTTACAATACCCCTGCTTCAAGTAGAACTGAAACTCTTTAAGTCATCAACAATTCCTTAGCACTTACACCTGAGTTCATCTTTGCTCCATTTGGATACCGAACCCTACATGCTCAATCCAGTTTCCATTATTCATAAGGAACCATTCACATTCCCTAATAATAAGGCCCACCTCCTTTGCGTGCTGCCATCTTCGAAACCTACTCCCAACATGAGCCAACATCCAAAGACCATTGCTTTTCATCATGTTATTATATCCAACCTAATATGAATGAGCCAACACCTCTAGCACGATCTACAGTACCTCTACTTCACCTTCCAGAAGTTTCATCCTATTTGGGCTTAACCCTAGAACTCAACAACAACCTCTCTACTCGGCCCCGACCTCTCCACTTAGCCAATTTAGGCTAAGTTTTTTTCCACTCTTTTCTTTCTTCTAGTACTCCATGCCTAGATGCTTTGACCTCGACTTCTCTACAAAAATCAAGTCGTCATAGAACAACCCCTCTCTTTAAAGCACTATATTTCATATATTCTATAATCAAGTCATCATAGCCTCCAACACTTAGCCAATCACCTATCCATTACCTTAGGCAACCTCTAGTAGCAACACTATTGCTTCCCAAAAAACTGCTGACATATTGGATCAACCCACAGAACTCGGTACCGACCTCTCATGTTTGTGCTGACTTCTTTGCTTAGACAATCTGGAACTGCGATTTGAACCCTAAGCTCTCTCATACTCCAGAACTTTCCCTCCAAGTTTCGTCCAATTCCGACCAACATTGCCTCCGATTTGCTCAATACTCCGACCTAACTTTCTATGTAATCACAACACAAGTAAATAACATCAAATCATATCATCTAACATAGAATGAGAAGTAGTTTCCTCCAGTCAAGCATGAAATCCATCAAAATAAGGCAAGCAAGTCAATTTCTAATATAGATCTACATATAGCATGAATATATAAGCATGAAGTGTGATTTCGAATCAATCTAAATCATATACATAGTTTTACATGTAATTAAAGTTGGAAAAGATTTTATGGCCAAAAATCGATTTAAATCATGTTAAATCATATAATTTGTTTGCGCTAAAAATGGCCACAAACCCCGAATGTCGGGAAAGCACCAGTGTATGGATACAGATCAACAAGTATTCAAACACAAATCTCAAATCTAAGCAAACAACAAACAACAATCCAGAAATAATGAACAAAAACACATAATTTATAGTGGTTCGGCAATCTCCGTCCTACGTCCACTTCAAGATTTTATCTTTTATTGATTATCCTTGCTGGTTACAGGTGATTATAGCAGCTATAATGAAGTATTTTGAGTACAATGATTGTACTGAAGCATAGAATTGAATCTGGTAGAGTCTGGACGTTAGATGGCCAAAAGATCCATTTTCTACATGCTTCAAGGGGCAATTTATAGGCGTAGGAGGCTGAGATCACGCTCAAACTTGGGAAGACTTCTTCTGGCACATGAGTGGAGCCACGCGACCGACCCCACCAAGTTTCGACTCGATCTGTGATCGATTCGAAACTATTTCGTATCGATTAGAAAATGCTCCAATCGAGCTGAAACTTGGCAGAGACAATCTTTACCTCATGCGTAAGCTCTTGTGAAAATTTCGTTGCATTTGGATCAACGGTTTGTGAGATATGATCGATACGAGGTGACATTCCTCAGAGTACTGCTCTGTTCGAACCCGGGGTTTCATATCGATCGCCTTCGCATCGATAAAGCACGTGGTTTCATAGCGACGTGGCGCGCATCCCTCGCGTTGATCCACCTTTTACTCCGAGTCGACCGCGTCTCCCCTTAAACTTCGCCTTAATCGTATTAGAGACGTTGCCCGAAACCATCGATGTCAGTTGCATACGAAATCGAGAACATCTGATGTGTACGAAATCAAGGCTTCCCGATGGATTCGACCAAGCCCCCTTCCTCTTATGGATTCGATACGAACTAAGGCTTATGGGTACAAGACTGACCGACTCGAAGCAGGGTGCACCGATGGATGCGAAGCGGCGTGGATTGATCGATGCGAACGTCATCGATTCGTAAATATGGACACGAGAAAACCTGATGGATTCGAACTACGCAAACATGATGGATACGAATTTGATCGATTCGAACATGTTGTCTCTGATGGATACGAATAGCACATTTTACCTAACTTGTATCGATCATATCTCACTCATACGAACTTCGATTAACCTGAAACTTGGAGCACTGGCTTTTATGGCTTTGCTTGTTATGTCTTGTCAGTTGTAGCCCGATTCGGACTCAGACAAAATTCATCGATTTCCGTGGTTATCCTGCAATGCATAGTGGATATTCATGACTAGTTATTATGGATTTTCAGTCAGTTTTGGGTATCCCAGCTTTGCCGAAAGGTGGGATAACACTTTGCCCCCCAAAACGTGCCTTTTGGTAAAAGGTGTGTTTTGTTCAGCCTCAAATTGAATGTAGTGAGTTCATGTTTTATTCAAATCTTATGGTATTTTCAATCGAGTTCATGGTTGTTCGAAGCCAATTCATTATCCACTTCTTCCTGTGGAAGTTAAGAATGAAACTCTGTAGTCTCTCCGGACAACCAACGGTTACTCCGAACCCTTGCTAAGTCCATCCCAGACTCGGCGATTGAATAGAAATATCCCATTGCACTCCGGCGTTGCTTTCTACCCCTTGCACTCTGGCCCCAGTTAGGGCGTAAAGCGATGTCTTGGTCGTTCTGGACCGATCGTAGCCTCTCCAGGTTCTTGCTGGATCCCATCCTGTCACTCTACAGTGAAGGGGAAACATCGTCGAGTGAGCCGATCCTGTCGCTCTCCAGCGAAGCGGCAACACCCCCTGCACTCTGGTTCAGCGTTTTTGAACATTAAGCGATGTCTTGGCCCAAAATCCTAGGCCGATCACAGCCACTCCGGGCTCTTATCAAACCCCGATCCGATCACTCTCCGGTGAATGGGGAACGACGTTAAGTGAGTCGATCCTGTCGCACTTCGGCGAAGCGACTCACTTCCTGCACTTCGGACCCCGCCTCTCCGGGTAGGGTCATACAACGATCATTTTCAAGCTGGTTTTCAATATTCGTCCTTTAATTCTCCGGTCAAAGGTGTATTTCAAGAAATTCAAGTTTATTTATTAAATTCAAGTCCTAGATGTTCAATCTCAAACACCAGGAAAAAACTAAACATTGCCTCTCCAGGCAGATCGGTCTATCTCCATCTCAGAGCATGCCTAGGGATCTCTCTGGTTCCCGTACATGAGTAAGTGGAGTAGCCGTTTATTCTGGAAACAAATCTAATGAAATTATTTGACCACAGTTCAAATCCTGAACTTGGCCCTTGCCATCTTAATCAGTTGATGACGAGTCGTGATCCCGATCCAGGATCGCTTCTGTTAGGTGGAAGCGGTAGTTGTTCAGGCCTTACCGCCGCTGCCCGTTCTCTAACATATTGTGGCAATCTACCACTCCTGGCATGTTCTTCCACCTCATCCTTTAGGTGGCAGCATTCGTCGGTTGTGTGCCCATCCAACTCATGGAATAGGAAATATTTTCCGGTTCTACACTCCCGCTCCGTGGGATCTCTCCTGGGTGGTTTTCGATAGGGGAATTGCCCTCGAGTTTCAGTGTAAATTCGTTCCAGGCTTGCCGCCAAATCTGTGTATTGCCTGAATTTGGGCTCTCGGAATTTCTTCCATTTATCAGGACCATCATGTGCGTCATCCTGCTTTCTCTTTCCTTTGTCCGCCCTGGGCTGTTCCCTGGCGGTTCCTTCGCCTTGTACAGCGTTTATTTCCTGCCTCTCGGCTCGTGATTCTTCTAATCGAATGAATCTTTCAGCTTCATGGTAAAACTCTCCAAGATCTTGCGGTCGGTCTCTCGTTAAAGAATCTTTGAATTCGGTGCCTTCTCCGACTCCTGCCACTGCCGCCATCAAAATCATCGATGGATCCGGGCGGTCTACAGAATCAACCGTTGCATTAAATCGTAGCAGAAAATCTTTTATGGACTCTCCGGTCCTTTGTTTTATCGATGCCAAAGTCATCGCACTCTTGGGTCACGTCACGTGGACCCTAAACTGTCTCATGAAGCAATCTACAAGCTCGCCCCATGTTCTGATCGATCCAATTTTTAATTGCATGAACCAAAGCGCAGCCAAATCTGACAAGTATAGAGGGAAGCATCGAGCCATCACTTCCTCGGATGCCCCCAACACTTCCATATGCCTAATGTATCGAGTAATATGCATCGTTGGATCTGACTTCCCGTCATAAAGATCCAACATAGGAAGTTTGAACTTTGGAGGGTTCCTTGCATTCCTGATATTCGGAGTGAACGAACTACGACTGACTTCTTCCAACCCTCCGCTAGACAATCCTCCTCTCATGAGTCGTCGCACTAATCCAGCCACCTTTTCATCTCCATCCTGGGGTTGCCCCCTTGGTCTTGAAGGGTATTCTGGTACGTACTCTTCGTGTGGCCCGTTGTCATTAGCATTGACTCTAGCCTGTTGAGCCCCTACCATCGGTCTTCCAGTATCGGACCCAGAGGGTCTGCCCCCAAGTCCTTGTTGATCGCCTTCTGGTCCCGCATTCTGACCTTGAGCTTGATCTCTGTTAGTTTCTACAATCCCAACTCCCTGTTCAGCACTTGTAGTTGCTGTAGTTGGTCCAAGGTTCTGCATATTTGCTGCTCTCATCTGTTCAAAGAAATTCTGCAGCACCTCTTGCAGAGTCTTCATCATCCTCTCTTGCAATGAATTTGCTATAGCTTCCATTTCATCTCTGGTGATGTAAATCGAAGCTTGTCCTTCTCCAGTGCCAGAGGATGCCTCTTGACTTCCTACCTGTTGGCTTCTCTCAGCTCTTTGTCTTGTTTGTCGAGTCATGGTCTTTCAAATCTCAACTCTTCACGCTGTCCAAATCTGAACTTCAATCCAATGTAGCGGGTGCTAGTCCTTCTCAATGAAAGCACCAAAGTGTTTGCGCCAAAAATGGCCACAAACCCCGAATGTAATGAAAGCACCAGTGTATGGATACAGATCAACAAGTATTCAAACACAAATCTCAAATCTAAGCAAACAACAAATAGCAATCCAGAAATAATGAACAGAAACACACAATTTATAGTGGTTCGGCAATCTCCGGCCTACGTCCACTTCAAGATTTTATCTTTTATTGATTATCCTTGCTGGTTACATGTGATTATAGCAGCTATAATGAAGTATTTCGAGTACAATGATTGTATTGAAGCGTAGAATTGAATCCGGCAGAGTCTGGACGTTAGATGGCCAAAAGATCCCTTTTCTACATGCTTCAGGGGGCTATTTATAGGAGTAGCAGGATGAGATCACGCTCAAACTTGGGAAGACTTCTTCTAGCACGTGAGTGGAGCCACGCGACTGACCCCACCAAGTTTCGACTCGATCTATGATCGATTCGAAACAATTTCGTATCGATCAGAAAATTCTCCAATCGAGCTGAAACTTGGCAGAGACAATCTTTAACTCATGCGTAAGCTCCTGTAAAAATTTCGTTGCATTTGGATCAACGGTTTCTGAGATATGATCGATACGAGGTGACGTTCCTTGGAGTACTGCTCTGTTCGAACCCGGGGTTTCATATCGATCGCCTTCGCATCGATAAAGCACGTGGTTTCGTAGTGACGTGGCACGCATCCCTCGCGTTGATCCACCTTTTACTCTGAGTCGACCGCGTCTTCCCTTAAACTTCGCCTTACTCGTATTAGAGACGTTGCCCGAATCCATCGATGTTAGTTGGATACGAAATCGAGAACATCTGATGGATACGAAATCAAGGCTTCCCGATGGATTCAACCATGCCCCCTTCCTCTTATGGATTCGATACGAACTAAGGCTTATAGGGAAGAGACCGACCGACTCGAAGTAGGGTTTATCGATGGATGCGAAGCGGTGTGGATTGATCAATGCGAACGTCATCGATTCGTACATATGGACACGAGAAAACCTGATGGATTCGAACTACGCAAACATGATGGATACGAATTTGATCGATTCGAACAGGCTGTCTCTGATGGATACGAACAGCACATTTTACCTAACTTGTATCGATCATATCTCACTCATACGAACTCCGATTAACCTAAAACTTGGAGCACTGGCTTTTATGGCTTTGCTTGTTATGTCTTGTCAGTTGTAGCCCGATCCGGACTCGGACAAAATTCATCGATTTCCATGGTTATCCTGCAATGCATATTGGATATTCATGACTAGTTATTATGGATTTTCAGTCAGTTTTGGGTATCCCAGCTTTGCCGAAAGGTGGGATAACATAATTCAACCATATAAACATGCATAGTATAGTGAGAAGGCATAAACCACTCACCAATTACCAAATTCAACCAATATGAATGTAGATCCAATCCAGACAGCAATGAAAAGCACTTCTAATCAACCAATTTGATTATCTCTAGCCTCTAATCGAATATCTAATCTGTAATTCACAATCTAGTTTGATTTAGAGAGCACTTTGGGTGATTTTGGATGAAATTAGGATGGATCTTGGGCTAATTAGGGTTTATACCTGATTTAGAATGAGATGGAAAAGTTTTAACTTGACTCTTCAACCCTCTATTTATAGTATTTTCTAATTAAACTAATGGACTCACTAACAGGCTTAATTAATCACACACTAATCCGGGCCAACAGCTTTAAAACTTAAAACATGCATAACTTTCTAACCATAAGTTTATTTTTCTATTATGATAAATCTACGAAATGGGAAACTAACATCCTGAAGTAATGAAACTGATTTGAGACCCTAATTCGACACCTATCAAAAGTTATAATCCAAAAAAGGTTTTCAAGGTCAAATTGGTCACGTGGAAATTCGAGAAAAATCATAGGTGTGTAAAATATCCTTAAGAGTCAAATCCTAAAATTATAGAATCATATGACCTTATATGAATAAAATAAAAATATTTTATGATTCTCCGATACATAAAATATGGGTCGTTACGTCCTCCCCCCGTTTAGGAATTTTCCCACGAAATTCCAAACAAGCCAAAGTATAAGCAACCATGGTCGTCCCGCATGCCTATCTATCATAAGCAACCATCAATCACCTCAAAAAAGCATCCATGCAATCAATAGTATAGATGACCTATCCGAGCATGCGGAATACTAACCTATCAAATATAGTATAAAATGGTGAAAATAAACACGATACATGATGGGTCTTACCATTTAAAGAGCTCTGTATAAGAAGTCCTCATGTTCTCTTCCATATCCCATATACAATCATCCTCAGTTCCGCTCCATCGTACCTTAACTAGCTTCACTATTTTACTTCTAAGCCGTTTCACATCGTTTCCAACAATACGAAGTAGCCTTTAAGATATAAAAATTTCTGGTTCTACCTCAACATCATCTTGTTGATTGAGTTTGGTCATCACACCCGAGTCGTGCACAAACTTCCATAGACAAAAGACATGAAAAATGTTGTGCAAACCCACCATCTTTTGAGGTAAGTTGACACCATATGCTAGCTTCCCGATTTTCTCGACTATCGAAAAAGGACCTACGAATCTCGGTGCCAACTTTAACTTCCCCTTTCTACTGAATCAAACTACATTCTTTAGAGGAGAAAAATTTACAAATACCATATCTCCAATAGAAAACTTTAAATCTCTTCATCTCTTATTATCATAGCTTTTCTATCGATCCTAAGCAGCTTTCATTCATTGCCGAATGACCCCAATCTTCTTCGAAGTCTCTTTAATGATATATGGCCCAAGTATCAATTTCTTGTCTGCTTTTCAACAACATGAAGGAGCGTTACATAATTGTCCATACAAGACTTCATACAGAGCCATACCAATACTCGACTGATAACTGATGTTGTATGTAAACTCTACCAAATGCAAATGATCATTCCATGATCCACCAAAGTCTATAATGCATGGTCGCAAGAGATCTTCCAATATACGATTTACTCTTTCAGTCTGCCTATCTGTTTGCAGGTGATAAGCTGTGCTAAGATGCGGCTCCATCCCTAACGTTTCTTATAAGCTCTTCTAAAACTAACTAGCGAACAACATATATTGGTCGCTCACAATGCCCTTTGGCACACCATGAAACCATACTATGCACTTTACATATAACTCTGCCAGCTTGGAAACCGTTCTACTTGATTTGATAGGTATAAACCCTACACTCTTGGTTAACGGATCTAATATAACCCAAGTGCCATTGTACCCCGCTCGAGTCCTCGACAATCCATCAATAAAATCCATTGATACTTGTTCCCATTTCCATTCAGGAATCTCCAATGGTTGCAACAATCCACTAGGTTTCTTCTGCTCTGCCTTCACCAACTGATATTTTATACACTTCAAGATGAATTCCCAAACATCCCTCTACATACCTTCCCAGTAGTAAGTCTGCTTCATATCTCAGACATCTTGTTACCATCGGGATGAACGGTCAATGTGGAATAATGACACTCTCTTAGCACTTCATCTCTCAATCCATCAACATCGGGCAAAAATAATCTTCCATCCTTACAAAGTCAACCTTTTCGATCGAGTTCGTATTGCTTCATGTCTTCAGACTTTACTTCTTCTTTTATCTTTGATATAATCTCCGCTAGCCTAGCAACTCACTTCTGAGCAGTACCGATCCTTTCAATTAGAGTAGGTCTAATCGACAAACTTGCCAACATTTCAGGTTCTAGTTCGCAATGAGGCCTAAAATCAAATCCAACAATGTACTCTATCTGCTTCCATTCTAAGAACACTGCTCCCAACCCAGCATGTCTTTTACTCAATGCATCGGCAATTGCATTTCCTTTTCCTGGAGGATAGGAAATACTGAAATCATAAGAGGCCAAATACTCCAACCACCGTTGCCGTCGAAGGTTGAGATCCTTCTGAGAGAAAAGGTACTTTAAGGATTTGTGGTCCGTAAACAGAATTAAACCTTTTTCCCAACAAATAGTGTCCCCACATCTTCAAAGCAAAAAATAATTGCTGCCAATTCCTAATCTTGAGTTAGTTAATTCCTTCCGTGCGGCTTTAGCTGTCGACTCGCATAGGCGACAACCCTTCCCTTCTGCATTAACACCACACCCAATCCACTAACACAAGCATTGATCTATACTATCAACTCTTCATTTCTACTTGGAATGGTTAACACTGGTGCACTCGTCAACCTCTCTTTCAAAGTCACAAATGAACGCTCACACTTCACATCCCATACAAAGGTCTGATTCTTCTTCGTCAAATTGGTCAACGGTGCCACCACCTTTGAGAAGTCCTTTATGAAGCGTCTATAGTATCCCATTAATCCTAGAAAACTTCTCAAATTCGTAGCATTCTTGGGCCGATTCGAATCTTGGACCGCTGCCACCTTCGCAGGATCCACTGCTATAACTTGTCCCAAAGTGACATGATCCAAGAATCTCACTTTTTCTCTCTAGAAGTGACACTTAGAGAACTTCGCTCTCAACTTGTGCTTCCTCAATATCTCTAGCACAATCTTCAAGTGCATCTTGTGCTCCTCTTCAGTTCTGGAGTAGTTCATAATATCATCCACGAACACAAGCATGAACTTATTCAACTGGTCTTTGAAAACCTGATTCATGAGATCCACAAAGTATGCCAGAGCGTTAGTCAATCCAAATGGCATCACCAACCACTCATAGAAACCCGAAGACATATGAAGTGCACTAATAGGCACACTCTCCTTTGCTACTCTCAACTGGTGAAATATCATCGCCAAATCCATTTGGGAGAACACTTTCACATTGTGTAGTTGATCGAACAAGTCATCAGTGCATGGCAGTGGATACTTATTCTTCTTCGCCACTTTATTCAGCTTACAATAATCCACACCAAACCTGAAAGAGCCATCCTTCTTCATTGTGAATACTACAGGTGTGCCCCACTCAGATATGCTTTTTCGAATGAACCCTTTCCTTAATAGTTCATTCACTTTCACCTCCAATTCCTTCCTCTCTCTAGGTGCCATGCGCCTCAAAGTCATAACTATCGATCTGGCTTCCTTCACCAAGTCTATCTGAAACTCGATCTCTCTATGCGGCTGCAATCCAGTCACTTCCTCGAAAACATTTGGATAATCTCTGGCGATAGGCACAGATGAAAATCCCTCCCTTGGAACCTCAAGCAAACATAGAAAGCTAACCATCACCCTATCCTATGGTAGGTAGCTAATCACTACCACTCTCCTATCCACGTCTTTGACTATCACCAACAGCTTCTCGCAATCAACTATGGCTGCACATTTCCTAAGCCAGTTCATACCTAAGATAATCCGAAACCCAACAAAGTTCAAAACAAAACAATCGCAAACCAAAGAACATCAATGACTCGATAAAACTAGGCCTTAATAAACTATGAAAAGACTAGTATAGCCTCCAATAGGGTTCGTTAGGATTTTGGGTCGGTCTACTATCTCGTGTTCCAATCCTAATCTATCTACAAGGTTACTACATATGAATGAATGAGAAGCACTGATATCAAACAAAACTCGAACAAGAACATCGCCAATAGAAAGCATGCCTTGAATTATGATTCCCTTACCCTCCTCCTTCACCGAGGGAGCACTCGACGAAGTCAGAACTGCATCCAAAGCATATGCCATCATTACCAGCTTATCCTTCATCAATTCTGGACAATTCTTTTTCGAATGCCGAATCTTATCATAGTTGTAACATTTCCTCTTCTCACTTGCCTTGCAATCTTTAATCAAATGAGCTTTTCATTTGCATCCAAAGCAAATAGGTTCCCATTCACCCTTTTACTTACCACCCTTTCCCTAGGACTGCTTTCTCTTTCCATTCCACTTCTTCTTGCCTTCACCGCCTTGCTCGGGCTTTGGCTCTTCTTTCACAGCAGAAACAACAATAGTAGTCTTACCATTATGGTACAAGCTCTCATGGCGAAACGCCTTCTCTACAAACTTCTCAAATGGCTCAACTATATGGTCCACTAGCTTTTCCCCGAAGTAGTCATCCAAACCAATGATGAATTTCTCAATCCTCCTCAATGTAGTGTCAATGAGTGACATCACTTACTTAGACAAAACATCAAATTATGCCACGTATTCAGAAACTATCATCTCTCCCTGCTTGAGATCAGCAAATTTTCTGAATAGAACCGACTTCTGAGCAGTCGGAATAAAATTCTCCTCAAACCTCATCTCAAACTAATCCTAAGAAATCTGGTCTTCTAGAGTAGCAATAGTGACAATATTCCACCAATTCATCGCTTAGCCCTAAAAATGTCTCACACCAATTTTCTCTTCATAGCATTTTCCACCTCTATATTATCAAAGAAGCGCTCACAAGTATCCAACCAATCTTTCACTTCTATGGATGACTCCATTCCATGAAATGGCTTCCCTTGAAGAGTAAAATAATCTTGGATTGGCGAAATCAGCTCTAGGGGCTTGCACGGGAGCACCTCCTCCTATTACCACTCCAAGAACATTCCTCATCATATTAGTCATCATATTATTGAACATGGCTTGGACATTAGGTGCAGTGGCTCCTAATCTCGCTCCTTCCTCTACAACTGAAGCAAAATTCCTCACAGCATTCCTTGTATGCCAGCTCATTCTTAACTGCAACAAGAATGATAAGTCTTTCATAAAGAAAACTGTATCCACAGTGCTTATGTGCATGCGACTTATACTATATAAAATATTAATGTAGAATTTTGAAAACCAAACCTATAACAAGTACGCACTCTCTCGTACATATACATACTCTCGATCCAATCTAGGGCAATAACACCTTCTTTATCTCTACTGCAGCATGGTACCAACTCCAGTTAATCATATACCAAAGCTTTGAAACCAAATGCGACGACCGCCCTATACCATTGGCACCAATAATATATAAATAGTGTGTTGTCTGTGCCCGGCCGATGTAGGACGATCATCAAGATTGAAATAAACCAATATAGCATAAACCTATCATATATCTCACGGTGCATGGACAAAATATAATATCACATATAAAACAAAAGAGCCAGTAAAAAATTTATGAACAGACCATCATCACCAAAGTACAATATCCACAAAGTTATACATCGATAGTAGAGTTTATTCAACGGGAAACAAACTCAACAACTATCTCAAATACAAATAGTATGCAGTCACTGCTAAGGCTACCCAGTCCTGCACATCAGAATAAGCGTAAACTCCATATATGTATACAATACGAAATAGCTTCATCCAGCTCATCCTTCAAACATCTACCGAGTCACCTAGACTTGTTATCTAGTCTACTCATTTAAGAGTGCTTGAGATAATAAGAGGAAAATCATAAAACCTTGGGTCAGATAATAGTCTGGTGTGAGCGGTAAATGAGTCACAAAATACTAAATAGGTAAATATGGTAAGGAACAAAAGTACACAAACTGTACCCGACCTATCCCTACAACCAAAGAGTTAGCATGCAATGCTATAATATGCTACTCTATAATATCATAAAGATATACCACAAAAAATAAAGGATATCAGTCTTCCATGTATTCCTATCTCAAATACCTACTTCCCTTGATACCCATGAGTGATAGCCTACAAAAGAGAGCAATCAAAGAAACCATATCATCCATAGCGTCCATTAAACAATCCTAACTATCACTCCATGTACATAGAATATATGATAACTCATATGAGCCCCAAGCCAAGGACTAGTCGAAATCAGGGTTCTTTGTTGTACTCTCGTTTCTCACAGCCCAAAGCTGGATACATGTCTTACAGCCCAATGCTATACACTAGATTCAAAGCAACTGGTCTAGGGTATACAGGTCCCTTCATTGATCCATGTGTGTCCCCACTTACAATACCCCTACATCAAGTACAACTGAAAACTCTCTATGTCATTAATGATTCCTTAACACATACACCCGAGCCTATCTTTGCACCATTTGGATACCAAGCCCTTCATGATCAATCCAGTTTCCATTATTCATGAGGAATCCTTCCACATTCCCCGATAATATGGCCCACCCCCTTTTCGAGCTACCAACTTCAGAACCTACTCCCAACACGAGCCAACATCTGAAGACCATTACTTTTCATCATGTTGTTATATCATCATCCAACCTGATACAAACGAGCCAACACCTCCAGCACGATCTACAGGACCTCTACTTCATCTCCCAGAAGTTTTATCCCATTTGGGCTTAACCCTAAAACTTGACACCGACCTCTCTACTCGGCCTCGACCTCCCCACTTAGCTAATTTATGGCTAAATTTTATTCCACTCATTCCTTGCTTCTAGTACTCCATGCCCAAATGCATTGACCTCGATATCTCTACACAAATCAAGTCTTCATAGAACCAGTCCTCTCTTCAAAGCACTCTACTTCATATCCTAGAAATAAGTCGTCATAGCCTCCAACACTTAAGCAATCACCTATCCATCACCTTAGGCAACCTCTACTAACAACACACTTGCTTCCCCAAAAATCGTTGACTTGTTGGACCAACTCATAGAACTCGGTATAGACCAATTATGTCGGTGTCGACTTCTATGCTTAGACAATCTAGACCTGCGACTTGAACCCTAAGCTCCTCTCATACTTTAGAGCTTCCCCCCAAGTTTCATCCAATTTCGACCAATTTGCCTCCGATTTGCTCAGTTCTCCGACCCGACTTTCTTTGCAATCAGAACACTAGCAAACAACATCAAATTATATCATCCAACATAGAATAACAAGTAATTTCATCTAATCAAACATGCAATCCACCAAAATAAGGCAAACAAGTCAATTTCTAACATAGATCTACATATAACATGAATATATAAGCATGAGCAAGAGTGATTTCTAATCAATCTGAATCATATACATAGTTTAACATGTAATTAAAGTTGGAAAAGGTTTTATGACCGAAAATTAGTTTAAACCATTTAAATCCTATAATTCTACTATATAAACATGCATAGTACAGTAAGAAGGTAAAAACACTCACCAATTACCAAATTCAACTAATATGAATGTAGATCCAATCCGAACAGCAATGGAAAGCACTTCTAAACAACCAATTTGATTATCTCTAGCCTCTAATCGAAGATCCAATCTCTAATCCACAATCTAGTTTGATTTAGAGAGCAATTTAGGTGATTTTGGATGAAATTAGGATGAATTTAGGGCTAATTAGGGTTCAGACCTGATTTAGAATGAGAGGAAAATTTTCAACTTGACTCTTCAGCCTACTATTTATATTATTTTCTAATTAGACTAATGCGCTCACTAATGGGCATATTTAATTGCACACTAATGCTGGCCAACAGCTTTAGAAACTAAAATGAGCATAACTTTCTAACTGTATGTTCATTTTTTTATGACCACTTTACGGAATGGAAAACTATCATCCTAAAGTAATGGAACTGATTTGAGACCCTAATTTCGAATCCTATTAAAAGTTATATCCCAAACAAGATTTCCAGGGTCAAAATAGTCACATAGAAATTCGGGAAAATCATAGGAGTGTAAAATATCCTAAGAGTCATGTCCCAAAATTATAGAATCATATGACCTCATATGAATAAAATAAAAATATTTTACGATCCTCCAATACGTTAAATACGGGTCGTTACATTAGTCATGTAAGGGCTGAAAAATTAAGCTTACCAATTTATTCGGGTATCTAGAAAAGTAGTGTCTAAGCTTGGGTTTGGGTAATCAAGTAGCCTAGCTACTAGCCCAGCCCAAAAAGTAAGGTGAGCCCAAAGGTTGTCCCTAATAGAAAAGACCCAATTCATTGTAAGTTGCCCCTAATATATGAGTTAAATGAAATTTTCAATTTAAAAGTCAAATTTAAAATAAGAAATACATTATAAATGTTATAATGTGGTATCAAAATAGTTTGAAATTAAAGTAATATTTTAAATTTAAAATAAGAATTACGTTACAAATGTTTTCATATGATTTCAATGTTTACTTTGAAAATAATGTATATTATAAATGTTATAATACAGTTTTCAAAAGTTTTTGAAAATATAATAAACATATTTTTAAAATTTATTAATAATATTAATAAATTAAATTGATTAATTAAATAGTTAATTAATCAAAGTATATATATGTACAATATATATACAGATGTATGTTACATTATCTTGAATTGTGTAAGATGATGTAAGTATATATGTATATACATAAGGAATTTTAAAGATTAACATTTAATTTAAATAAGTTAATTAAGAAATAACAAAATACATAAATGCATAGATATATGTGTATAACCATAAATGTTATGGTATACATATTAAAATATTTAACTAAATTACCTAAAATTAATTAAAATGTTAATTAATTAAGTAAGATTTAACTAATGTAATGTATATAAGACTATTATATAAGTTAATTAAATTATAAAAGTTATATAATAATTAAACTTAAATAATATGGGTGTATGAAAAAAAAAGTGGAATAGTAAGAAACCTAAAATAAACTTAAGAAATAAATACATACGTATAGTACATATACTATGATTTTTTATGTATCCGACATTTGAAGCATGGGGTTATTTCATAAGCAATCTATTATTCCATAAATTTATGTCGCTCAATTAAATATATTAAAGATTATGAATCTTTAATATAAGTATTATCCTCTACCATTTATATCTTAAAAAAAATACTTACATACTCTTTAGTTGTTGAGCAAACTAAATCTTGGGATGTTATGTGTAGTATTATTAATATATAGAATAGAGGAGGTAGGATAGCTATATGCATTTGTTGGAAAAACTCAAGGTACAAATATTATACTTAGGCCGTCGCGAAATGGTAAGTATGAGTGAATAATCTCTTTTGATTTGTTGAAAAATGTAACACCCCATATTTTTGGTAAAATTATTTAGGATATTTAATTAGTTAAATAAAATAAAATAATGTGTTGATTAGGGGATTAAGATTTGATTTTAATTAAGGGGTAGCCGTGCATGTAACAAATGAATTAAAGAAGAGTTAAAATGAAATAGGAAGATGGGTAAAATAGGAAAGAGACCATTCCTATATCTATAACCCATAGCCATGTAAATTATACATGTTTATTTCATTCTCAAATTTTAAAAGTTAAGGCCAACCACTATTAACAAGAGCAAGAGGAAGAAAGATAAAGGGGAAGCTTAATCAACATCAAATTCATTCAAATCTCATATCCTTAATCACTAAAGCTAAGGTGAATAATGTTTACATCTCATTTTTTATTGTGTTTTCGGTTTTAAGATGATTTCCGAATATTTTGCAATGATTTGCCATGTTTTTGAATGATAGAATGATTATATATAATTGTTGATGTATTGTGGTTATTCATATTGAATTTATGATATGTTTTAAAGTGAAAACCCTATTAAATGACATCCAAATGTCTTGCGAATTTTTGTAAAGATCATAAATATTATTTTTGAGATGAGTTTCAATTTTTAGAATTTTATGTGGAATTTATATGAATTTTCTAGTAAAGAAAATGTTAATTTGGGTTAATAATTAATTTCGGTTAAATAATAAAAGATTTGGGTCTAAAATTTTTATATGTTGGAAAACATATTAAAAGAGATTTTTTGGAATTTTTGTAGATTTTCCCTAAGTGTTTTAATAGTTATATAAAATTAATTAAGGTATGGGACTTAAATGTTTTATATAATTAAGGAAGGAGAAGGAGCGTTTTGCAAAATAATTTAAATTTGTTAATTCTGAAAGTCAGCAACACTTTTAAAAAATTGCAGCACTTTTTATTGGTAAAGAAAGAGTCAACCAATCACAATTAGAGACGTAAGGCAGGTTGGGTGAAAAGAACTATTTGTTATATGTTTTTCATTGTTTCGACACCGGTGGCACCGGGTTCCGCCTCCTCATCTTCGCTTCCAACACATTCAAAACCAATGCTATGGCATCGGGGAACTGGTACGTAGTGAATTGGATGAAGGAGGAAGGTAGGGAGTCGAAACCAGGGGTTCCGAAGGTTGGGGCTTTGCTTTGATTTTTAAAGGAAAATGCGCCTACTTGCTTTTGACTAAGATGCTTTCGACCTGGTTAGACTTTGACTAGGTCAAATGGTTAAAAGGAATGGTTTCATTTGGGTTGCATTTTTGTTTAAATGACAACTTTCGACTAAGTCGAAGACTTTTTACTGCCGCTTTCTACCTTTCGACCCAGATGGTTCCGAAAGGGGTGTTTGCCTTGTTTTCTAAAAATTTAGCCACTTCTCCAATGCTTTCGAAGGGATGGTTTTGACACCATCACTTCTTTACTTAGGACATGGTTCGAAGCAGATGCTTTTGACTTAAATGTTTTAAGTCCCTTTTTCTATAATTGAAGTGAAACCCAAATGGTTTAGAAAGAGATAGTTTTAAAAGGTTTCGAAATAGATGCTTTCAACTTTAATGGGTTTCTGATCATTTTGCTCTACCTGAAGGCAGAATCCAAATGGTTTCGACCGAGACGTTTTTCAAATGTTTCAAAGGGGTAAATTTTTGAATGATTTCGAAAGGTTTCGACATGTTTTAAATTGAACCCAAAGTGCTTTCGAAAGATTAAGCATTGACTATTTCGAAAGGTTTTAATGAATGGTTTCGAAAAGGGTGGTTCCCCAAGGTTTCGAAAGGGTTGAAAGGGAAGGTTTTTCCTATATTTTCGAAAGGTAATATTTAAAAGGTTTTAAAGGGGATGTCTGATATTTTGAAGCTTTTGAAGAAAATAAAGGAATGATTTTTTAATGTGTTCGAAAGGCTTTTAATGGTTTCGAAAGGGCCACTTTCAACGGTTTCGAAGGGGATACCGTCAAGAGTTTCAAAATGGTTGTTTAAAGGTTTTAAACAAAGGTTTCGAATGTATTAAATAGGCAATATAGCCTAAGTATTTTCAAGTTAAAAAGGGTTTTAACTTGTTTTGGAAGGATAGCTTGTCCTTATTAAAATTCATCAACATTATTTTGAGTAAAGTAAATATATCATGGCAAAATAGCTTAGAGTAAAGCTAAGAATATGTTTTCCTTCTATAAGTATGATTTAAAAGGTTAAATCATTTTGAAAAGGCTTTCAAGGAAAAAGATAAAGGGTAGTTAACCCTAAGAAAAATAATTTGGACAGTTAGTCCATTTTGATCCGGACAGTTAGTCCAGTTTGCGGGCAGTCAACCCAGTTTATGGACAGATAACTCATTTGTTAGCATAATGGACCTTGCTATTATGTTGTGGACAGATAGTCAACTTATTACCTATTTTATGGAAAGACATTCCATTTATTAGCATAAAGGATATTGCTATCTTGATATAATCAGTTTGATTAACCAGTTTGGTTGTAGGAAAGGGTTTTGCAAAATATATGTTTTAAAGTGGTTATTAGTGAGGGGAAACCTGTTTCGCTAAGCGGCAAGGTCTCACTTAATATCAGTAAACTGAGATGTAATAGAATTATTCACATCAGGCTTTATGTCTGACTCGAAATTTTTGTTTCTCCTTAAACACTCAGGTACTCAAAAATTGATTTGAGTAGGCTTAGGGTTAAGGTTTTCAGGTTTTAGTCATTTTCGCGAATAAAGCTTCCGGAGACAAGCAGGTGGCTGACGGATAGCTAATTAGGAATTGCAAATTGTTTTGTTTATTTACCTTGTGTATTAAGTCAGATATGACTATATTTCTTTGAGCAACCAAGGGGCATCGTCATATGTCTCTATTGGCATATTTTTGTAGTGATTATAATTAATCTTTACCTAGGAAATGATATGGGATTATATATTTTGGGTATGAATTTGTTTTGAAATATAATAAGTAAAATGTTGTTTTTGAAATCTGTGATTTTATTCATATTCAAGTGCTTTTGATATTATGGATACCATTATCATTACCGTATTTTGTCACCAGAAGTTAATACTATGGATGAATGCAGCATCTGTAGCGCTTAACTTTTGGCCTCCAGATACAGGATGTTATAAGTAAACTCAATGTCGAAATGAGATTAGGACAAGGAACCACGGGTTGGGAGTTATATATGATACAATCGATAAGGAATTATCCATCTTATATGGAGATATGACTTGTTGAGCAAACTCAAGGTCAGAATACCAAGATATACAAGTCCTAACATCCATTGGTGAAGTCAAAAGTCTTCTATGTTTCATCTTAGGGTTTGGAGAAACATAAAAGACTACTTATTAGAAAATGAAATGGTAACATTTAACCTTTCTAATATTGTAAGAACATATGCTGTATAAAGTTATGATAATCTACATTTATAAATTTGTGCAATTAATACAATTGATAAAATGTATATCAATTAAGATATATAAATGAACAGAATTGATGACTAACAAATAGAAATGTAAAATATACTTACTAGTTAATATTAGTTTCATGTTATTGTTTTAATACCCATACAAGTGCGAAATCTTACAACTACTAAATATATTCATAATTTGTCATTTACATGTTTATTTGCCTAAGACTGTGCATTGTCCTTTATGAGTTTCCGACTCTAGAACTAATAATTGAATATAGGTGTATGGTCCACATACGCTCACATATAAATGTTATATGGTGAACAGTCATAATTCATATGTACGAAACTTCGATAAAATCAGTTCAATCGAAATAAGCAAGTAAACTATAATATAAGATCATGTATCCAATATGATTGATTAGAAATGATGATCTTATAATGTTAAATGTAACCCTGGACCAAGAGCTATCAGATTGATCTAAAAATTCGATCATTAAAAAATTAGTTTGATAAAATTTTACATAAAATACAACTTATTCGATATCCTTAAATGTTAAAGATGATCGAATGCATTTTTGTAAACAGTTCATTATGATCATTAAGTAAGGGCTTCCTTTTAAATGGTTCGACCATTTAGAAAGAAAAACGAATTTACGAGGGTAGATTTAATTTAACGTACAGTTGGGATGAAGAGAGTGAATGGTTACTTCTGCTTTATAAGGAAACATTGGAAATGAGAACTGTAAAATAATAATAGATACTTAATAAGGAATAAGAGACATGATATATATTCGAAATGTATTTTCATATAGAAAATTGTTTTCTATGAAATATATTTCTTTGAATTTAAGATACTTGATCTAAATTTTTTATACTGTAAATGAATTAAATATCCTATATTAAGTGGTTGAATGCAGCTTCATAATTCATAGGCTATTATAGTAATGCAGAAATAGTGAGAGCATGCCATATAGCACTTATTGGTCGCATCAAGTTACGAAAATTGTTTTCGTAAAGCATACCAAATAATTTTTATGAAATAATAATTATTTTTCGATATTGATTGAAAAATAGACATAGTTTTATTTCAATATGAATATTATAAATATTCGTTACAAAATAAAAATATAATAATGGTATTTGTGATGCATTGTAAAATACAAAAGCATTTAAATTTATCTGCAATTATTTTAAAATTATGGACTAATCCATAGTTTTGAGAAATAATTTATGATTATATGATTATGAATCATATGGTGCCAGTATATTATATCTTAGAGAGTTAAAGGAAAAGCACCATTCAATAGGAGCATTATAAAAGTGCTAGAACATCCGACTCTGGTTTTGAAGTGACAACTATACATTTAGATATATATTGTACAGGATTATTTCAAGGAAATAAAAATATTAAGACTAAGATAAACGATTATAGCCTATGAGAAGACTGCAACAAATAACTATAGCTAACAAGCTCAATAAGTGAAGACTATATTTTAAATGAGCCATTGTATGTGAGTCTAGAAAATACTTGTATAATATCCTTTGATGATACACATGCAAACAAATA
Organism: Allium fistulosum; assembly: GCA_030737815.1. NCBI lineage: Eukaryota > Viridiplantae > Streptophyta > Magnoliopsida > Asparagales > Amaryllidaceae > Allium > Allium fistulosum. The sequence goes on along the minus strand of CM060903.1, from coordinate 837,381,086 downwards.
TTATCAAATTGATTTAAAATAGATTTTAAACTTAGAATTTTCAACAACAAAAAAATTCAACGGCTTAAAAATATTATGCAACACCAAGATTCAAACCTGGGTCGTGAAGCACTAATTTGCACATCTTACCAACTGTACTACAAATGCTTTTGCTACCAGGGTCTCAAACGTCTGACAACAAACTTCAGATGTCTAACCTAGTGCTCGAATGTCCAGTATCCTTTTTTAGACATTTGAATCATATATTTTTTAAACGTTTTCTTTTCTAGAAAATGACAAGACATCTAAGCCAAAAATTCAAATGTCTATCCTTGTACAAATCAGTTTTTTATAATAGAAGTCGAACGTCTAAATGATAGGACTAAACACCTTAAATAGGTTAAAAAGGAACATATTCTTTTCTGGAATATGTTCAGTCATCCGACCCTATTATTCAGACATCTAGCCTTGTTATAAAATGTTTTTATATACTATAGTCAGACGTCTGAACATACAACTCAAACGTCTAAGAAAGAAAAAAGAATATATTTCTAAATGGACATCAATTTTCTTAAAAAAAGTATCTACCATTGAAAAGATGCGATATCTTGAATAATCACTATTCGTTAGCAGATCTCTTCATTATTATAGATATAGACCTATTTCATTCTTTTATTTCGATAATTTAGCTCTCTAATTGTTGTTCTACCTATTACTCTTTGAAATCAAAAGTAATTAAAAATTACTTTCTTCCTTTTATGCTTCTGCACGTTCAATTCATAATCATCAAAGGATATTATAAGAAGGGTGTACTAAAGTGTGACTTATAACTGTTGAAATAAAACACATCAAAGTCAAAGTTGGAATTATTCCTTTTATAATAGAAGTCCTGTTGGAGATCTTCAAGCAAAGGTTGAAGTCATGTTCGGTTGTTCAAGCAGTGTTATAGATACATGTACCTCCGAGTCAAGTGAGTATTGTTTAGTGAAATTCCAGAAGGAGTCTAGGACTGGACATAGGATGGGAGGTCCAAACCAGTATAAAAATCACTGGTGCAATCTTCTATTTACTGCTTTCTTTTAACTTGCTTACATTATTAGCTCTAGTTATTTTTGTCATATTATAGATCACTCCGCATTCCATATGCAAGTCACATCACATAGTGAATTTCATTTGGTATCCAAGGTTGACATTTCAAAAATAGTGAAAACATTTTCGAAAATAATATAGCATCAAATTTCACTATATTTTAAGAAGGTCAATCGACCGCACGACCCTAACTTTTTACTAGCACAAATTATGTATATTGGTCCACTAGAATGAGAATATGTATGCAATATAATAGCTATTCCATTTGGAACATGATCAGACTAATAATGAAGCACCCACTACCGATTATAGTACATGGACAACTCAACAGTTTATTTAGCCAAAAAAAACTCTAAAATTATTAATATTTTATTTTGTGCATTGGATAGGAATGAATTAAGTAGAGTTGGTATTTGTAAGTCTATATATGAAATGTGGAATAATTTTCAAATTACACATGAAGGCATGAACAATGGTAAACAAAGCAAGATTTCCATGTTGAAAAATAATTACAGCCTTTTAAAATGAAGTACAATGGGCCAATTTTAGATATGTGTTCACATTTACAAGATATTACACTTGCACTCATGCAGTTAAAAGTAAATATATTTGAATTTTATATAGTATCAAAAAAATTAAACCCTTTAATTAATGAGTGGGAAAGAAAAGTGCTAGCTATTGAAGAAGCAAATGACCTTTCTAAACTTTGGGTTGAAGGGTTAATCATTAATCTAATGTCCTATAAAGTAAATTCATAGGTTTAGGAGTAATAAGAAAAGGATAAGAGATCAATTCCTTTTCAAGCCGAAGATGATTTAAATATTGACGACAATGATTTGGCCTACCTTGCTAAAGGATTCAAAAAGTACCTAAAATCTAAGATGGCGTCAAGTAACTTCAAAAATAGCAACTCATCAACTCAAAAATGTTTTGAATGTGATAAGACGGGCAATATAAAAAGGGATTACCCAAAAATGAAAATGAAAACATGTCCAAGAATCAACAAGAGGCGAAACCAAAGAAAAAGGCATTTCAAGTCACTTGGGACAACTCTAATTCTTCTTCTTCCGATGAGGATAGTGACATAGAGCAAGCAAATATCTGTTATATGGAATTTGATATTGAGGTACGGCAAACGTTCTCTTATGATGATATACTTAAAATTAATTCAAGAATATTTGAAGAAAAGAAAAATGAAAAGAAATTGAGAAAAGAAGCTTATGCAAAACTAGATAGAGCAGAACTAGAAATAGAAATGTTAGAAGAAGAAAATATGATTCTTGAAGAAGAATTATGTAAAGAACAAGAATTTAATGAAAATTTTGGCATTTGAAATTCAAGCTTTGTAAGAAGAAATAAAATTCTATCGAGATAAGAATGTCAAACTTTCAAAAGATAACTGCGATTTACTATCATCTCTTGATATATCTAAAAATCAAGTTGTTACTTTAGAGTCTAAGGTTAATGATTTGTAACACCTTATAAAAATAAGAAATATGAAATTAAGTGATTAATAATAATAAGGCAAAAATTAAGAATTTTGCAATGTTGGAATTTGGCCACGAAAGCTATACCATTATGTTCATGGTATAAAGTTTCACGATCGGAGTTCAAACGGAAAAGTTATGAACATTTGAAGTTTTCGAATTTAAAATAGTTCGAACGAAATTTAAATTTAAAATTTTATAATTGTTAACATTTAGATTAAAATGGTAATAAATATTTCCGATGTTAACAGAAGTTATTGTTTGGCTAAATCGTTAATGGTAGGAAATACAATGGAAACAAATGAAAAGAAAATAGCTAGTAATAAATCTTGGCCGTGTTAAGAAGGCCGGTCGACTGCACCTGGTCAATCGCCTAGGGAGGAGTGGTCGACCGGTGTCTTTGTGGTAGCTAGGGTTAGGTTAGGCCATGAACATTTCGTATGTTATTATTTTAAACCAACTTAAATTCCACGGTCCAGATGCCTTCTAACCACTATAAATAAGTGGCTATCCCCCTCACTTTTATTCATAAAATATTTGGAATGCTAGTGAAACTCCGTCAGTCTTCTTCCTCGATTCTTCGTTTAAATTCAAGAATTCAAATCCAGAGGAAAAATGTAATAGGTTTTTATATATACACATTTTTCTATTTTTTTTTCTTTCCAAACCTCTGAATTCTGAATCTATTTATATACAATTAAATTGTTGTATATTTCGAAAAGAAGAAACTTGAAGGAGTAGTTAGGCAAAGGCGTGAATCAGATCCAAAGGAAGCTGAAAACTATCCATGAGTGGAAATCTTAGTTTTTCACATTTTAGTAACATGTGTAGTAAAAATTTGGTTATGTTTTATGTCTTAAGGAATTTTGTGTACGAAAACCCTAAAACCCTAAAATTACCACAAATAAAATGTTAGTTCTTGGATTTACTATAATTTCAATTGTATACATTAATATAGTAGAATTTTTTTGAGAAAAATGTGTGATCCTCTACGAATAGAGGAGAGAACACATGCGAATATATATATCTCGAATATAAAGTGTTGCCAACATGTCTGGCAGGTAACAAAAACCAAATACAAATATATCAAATCTCAGGTACTCCTAAGATGAGTGCCAGCAAGGCCACCACCCATCACACCCCGATATCAAGCTCCGGCATGGCCATCGCCCGATATTAAGGTGTTAGAAGTACCTAAATAACTATAGGAAAAAAACAAAAACTACTGGATGACGTCCCAGACTAATGAGGAAGCTCCAACCAACTGAATCAGGAGAGGTGAATAAGCATCTGCTCTGAAGTGGATCTGCTGAAAAGAGGAACCGCTCTGAAGCCTCTGATCAAGGGAAAGGGGTACCAAACTGAAGAAAACGTCCTCCTGAAAAAAGTACTCCATAATGAAGATAGCAGAATCCTAAATATGAGGAGAAACTGCTGGTAGTCCTGGATGAAGATACTCTGCTCTGCTGACCTATCTACCATCTGGTGTCCAGCAATCTGAAGATATGGAAACCTGCAAAATGAATCTGATATCCTATCCCACATACCTGTAACTAAAAAATGACTAAAGAAAAAATTAGAATGATACATATATATGTATATTTATATAATAAATATACATATATATGTATTAATAAGGAAGGAAATAAAAACCTAAATAAGACTAACTGGACAATAACAGTATAAATAAAATACTTAAAAACCAAAACCAAACAGAGACTAGTACAAAAATAGAGACAGATCAAACTTATGAACCTTTAATCATAAGTAAGTTATGATTAATATCATCATCTAAACTAGAGAAAATATTAATAATACTATTATTAATGTTAAAAAAATTATTGTTGTGTTTCAAAAAATTAATATTATGATTAACCTTGTTAAGATACCTTTTGAAAAGGATATTTTTGGCTAATTTATATTTGGGGTTAGAGATCCAATTAAAACAAAATGAAGAAATTGTAAAAATCAATTTGTTAAAATGACAATTATTATTATTGAAAATTCTTTGATTTCTTTCAAACCAAATAAACCAACTAATAATAATTAATAAAGTGTCTAGTAAAAATCTAATATTCTTTTTGAACTTGAATCTATAATTATTCCAGTAAAATTCACAATCCGAAATTTTAGTTGTTATATTAAAGTTAAAAATTTTAAGAGTATTGATCAGAATGTAATTAGAATCCATGCAATTATAGTATAAATGATTAATGTTGTCACGACCCGCCCTTCTCGACCCTCGAAAATCGACACAAAATACTCAACAGTATAATATGCCGACGATCGAACGCCGAAAAAGACAGATTGTAGGAAAAGAAAGAAGGTAGAAGAAGAAGAATAAACTAAACAACATCAAAACCTCACAGTCGCAGTGGATAAAATATAATATATAGAACATAACTTTACACAAATCAAAACTATATCTGTTTATATACAATACATCATCATCAGAGTATATCAATACAACCAACCATAACCAGTCAAACAATCTCAACAATCACAGCAGCGGAATAATACAAGTACGAGAAATACGTCTCGGACTCCAGCTCCTCTCCTGAGCTCCATAGCAACCTATCCTGTAATATACTCGGTCTGACCCGAGCATTATAATAAAATAACACCCGAGTCAGTCTGGAATACCAGCACATCATAAATACATCCAAACTGATTATTAAAGTTTCAAAAATTCTTTGAAAACAAAAGCATCTCATAAGACCACGCCACAAATAAACATGTCGGGTTTTTACCTTACGATAGCTAAAACACTTTTATATTAAAATCCTCTGATATTATAATAGTGTCTATAGAAAGTAAAATAGAATCTAGCTGAAATGCTTGCATCTCACATTTCAACAATAGTTGGGCACAATCAAAACCGTACAGGCTCGTAGGGAGAATGGATTTCCAACGAATGACTAGGCACTGGGGTACCACCTGTCACAGTACGTGGCCTAGATCACAGTACCGAGGAGTACGCCCGCTCCCCTGCAACACAAAGCCGGAATCATCCCTTACTGGATAATTCCAAGTAAAAATCACCCCACGGTTGGGATCAGCAACCGCACCACTAAGCCGAAATAAAAGGGACATCTAGACAGGGATGACCTTACTCTCAAGTGGGGGCTACCCACGAAGCCTTGCTGCATAACCCCTGATTTTCAGTCATTCCCGGTTGATGAGGCTTGAGGCTAACGATACCTTTACAGAACATTTCACTTTGAATGCCCATCGTCCACCTGACGATGTTTCGCAAGCATTCGTCCATACAAGTCCGTCCCGGGTCCGAACGGAACCGAAGGCACTACCCCTACTACATCCATTTTGGAAATATCCTCAGGATTAGTAGCGACTAGCCCTTGCACTTCACTGCTCCATCTTCGACTCCGAAATCGTTTTCGTGAAACGTACAAACCGGATCGAAGTGGTTTTCGAGTCTCCAGACCTAGAATCCCGGTATACGGAAACTCGATCCCGGTCTCTTCGAAACGATCACGCATTTGGCCAATATTGATAGTCGGTGATTTAACTATCAATTAATGTTCACAAACATCCATACACATCCATCACACAATAAATAATCTCCATATTATTTATTTTCTTCTAATATCTTTCAAAGATATATTTTCACATTTCAAAACTCGTTTGAAAACAATTTTCCAAACTCTTCCTTTACAAGGTAAATCTTTTACCCTTTATTCCCATCGGGAATAACCAAGTATAAAACAATTTGCATTTAAAACAATTAAAATACTTTATACTGAAAAATACTTTAAAATATGAAAATTACTTCTATTTATTTACTCAAAATATAAATTTAAAATATGTGAAGAAAACTAGTCATTAACACATAAACTTTGATTTAAAAATAAGGGTTTTAGTTTCACTAAATTCAAAATAGCGTTTAAGAAGAAAAATGCTAATTTTAACAACTTAAGCTAAAACCAACTTTTAAATAAATTCATTTGTAAAAATAATTACTAATATACTCCCAAATTATTACGGTATTAAAAATTATTAATTTATTTCTTTAAAAATAACGATTTCTTAAAAATACTTTTTAAAACGATTTAAAACTTAACCTTAGTTAAATAAAATCTTTTTATAAACATTTACTTGGTTTTCCCAGGGAAACACTTTCCCGTTTCTAAACATTCCAAAGTACTCTTTCATATAAATCCACTGATTTATTTCAAGTCAATTATGTTTTACAACATAAATCCCAAATCCCATATTTAACTATGACTTCATCCGAAGTTCATACCCAATTTCCCATATCCGGAAATTCATTTTTAAATCATAGTTTAAAACATTTTAAATTAAACATTTTTGGTGAATTTCCAATGGAAGCCAAATTTCCAATTCACTTAATTAAATTCCAGTGAAATACGGCATTTCAAAACATTCTATTTTTCATTTGAACTTGTTTATTTATAGTCGGAAACTCCATTTAACATATTTTAAATTTTCGGATAACATTATCCATTATTAAAATAAACATCGTTATTTTAAACAATTTATAATTTCATAAATTTAATCTCCAGAAAATTTATATTTCATATTTATCGATTGATAAATCTTCCCACAATATTAAATCCAATTTTACCAATTTTTCCATTTCCCATTCCAAACCAGATTTCAAATTCTATTTTTCAAAAATTCTTAATTTAACAATTTACTTATTTCGTAAAAACCCAATTTTGTCCATTTATAAATTAAATTCTGAAATTATGATTTATACAACAATTTCACAACACAATTAAATTTCCAAATTTATCCATCACAACATATAAACAGGTATTCACTAACAATTATAAAATAATTGCTACAATTGTGAGGAATCCAGTTGGATCCCTCCAACCTGTTTCTCCCTGCATCCACAAATATTAGCACATCACAATATAAATATCAATCCAGACAGATAAACACAAATATAGACAATCAACCACTCAGATATTTAAATATCAATTATTTATAATGTCTAGCATCCAGATGTGAGTGAGAATAACTCACTTTGAGTTCGGCGAGCGTTCGAAATTTAAATTAAACCGAACGATGTCCGATTTAACCCAAATTTCTACTTGCCCGGAATGATTTCCGGAACTGCACCATCTCGAAGTGCTCGTCTCTGCGATTTCAACGCATCCAAAATTGTCCGAATCTGAGTACGTATGAACCCGTTACGATTTTACAAAGTTTGGATTGAATTTGAAAACAAATTTCTTTTTTTTTATTTTACCAAAACAAAATCTGGCCACACGTTTACTAGGAGAAATCACGGTCGCACCCTCCTCTTTCTTCCAGGCTGTGATTTTGCAAATGAACCCATCACCAAAATTTAGGGTTACGAACCGCAACCACCACGACGCGCTTCAACTTGATCTGCGACCTCCACTGGAAAGCCTTCGTGATGCTCTATCTCCACTCCCAACCGTGTCGAGTTCGACGCCCCCTCCTCAATTTGAAAACGTGTGCGCTGGCCCACGAACGCGGCGAACAATCGCCACGTATGTTCAACGATACATCAGATCCACCGTAGGATGCCTTAAGCTCACCATCCCCTTCGATCTTTCAGTTAGAACTTTTCGATAAAAACGCCTAGATTAGGAGGAAATGGGGGAGAATGCTCGGTCATTTCAGGCCATTGAACGATGGAAGTGGCGGCCACGTTTTTGAGAGCTAGGGTTTGATGATGTAAAAGTTAATATATATATATAATATTATTAAATTAATATAATTTCTCAAATCAACCGTTTACGCAAACGACCTCAATTTCTCGCGTTCCGACAGGCTATCCTGGGGTTTTTCTGCGTCCCGGACACGATGGAACAGGTTCCGTAAGCTAATTTGATCGTATGCGCGAGATACGGAATTAAACGATCAATTTAAAATTAAATCGGTTAAATCGATTTCGATGCGTTTCGAGCCACCACGGACAAACAACAACTCCGATCGCTACGAAAATTGAAATCCGATAATAACTAACTATTACGGATCCAATGGAACTGGTTTCGTCGAATTCCGAGACTGTACCCCAAAAGGCTATTTTAACTCGTCTATTAAATCGAGCGATTTTCAAAATTGACGAAAACGTTTAAAATTTCACTTTTAAATTTTTATTAACTTAACAATAAATCATATAAAATTTATAAACACATTAAAAATCATTCTGGCTCATTCTAGACCAAAATCTGATTAAATTGCATTTTTAATAATATTAAATTCATTATTAAATTAATATAAAATCCCAAATAATAATTTATCGACTTTAAAATTCTTCTAAAAATCCAACATTATTGTTTATAACCAATCGAACCTAAAAATACATTTAAACATCATTTTACAGCTATTTACATCCAGATTCACCTTTTTATACTAATCCCGAATATTTAATTATTATTTTTCCATTAATCAAATTCAACCAGAATTGCTATAAATTAAAATTATAGCTCATTTTCATTGATTGAACCCAAATCCATTCATTTCAAAATCAATTAAGAATCCACATTAACATTTAAAACGAATTAAATGTTCAAATTCAATAGCTTAAAAATACGGGATGTTACATTCCTCCCTCCTTATAAAAATTTCGTCCCCGAAATTTGCTAAGGTAGAAAATACTCTCCAACCCATTAATTTCCAAATTTGCTTAGTTAAAAGCTTTATATTCACTTTCCAAAATCCTTTAGCCCAATCCCAAATTCATTTGTTCCATTTACATTCAAAAGCTTGTTGTGGCAACACTGTTTCCAAATAACTTTACTAGTTATCAAAATTTTCAAAACCCCAAAAAATTTCTAACTCCCAAAATTTCTGGAAAATTTTGGCGGAGTCTCCTTTGTACGGAGGAGCTTCTGCGATATCGCAGGATACACAAATATATATACATCGGCTCACATGGCCGGAAACCAAAATATATCACAACATATAAACAATTCCCAATTATATTTGCGTAGGCGTACCTTTTAGCAAATTTTTAATAGCGAGCGGCTAATATAACGCATATACGCGCTCCAACTCTCTCGAACGCCTCCCGTACCTGTACTAAGCTCAACAAACTCATCAGTTTCCAATGATATGAGCATTTAAACTACATTTCCAATATAATGAAAGCCAAACATATCCATTTCATAACCAAACCAAGCAATTTCATATTTATGCAAGCTAAACATCTCTATAAACAATTTCACACTTCCGACATCATTTTAAACTCTCTTTACAAACTCAAACTTCATAGTTTAACAATGTTACCATATTTTATTTACACTTCAAAGATTTCAATCATCTTTTTAAATTCCTTATACAAGTCCAAACTTCATTTTTATTTCACTTGAATGACTTACATTCAAGTTTAACATTCTCAATTCATATTTACATCAATTTGATTACATGCGTATCACTTGCATCAATTTACTTCAATTCAATTACAAATTGATTCACAATCAAATTCTTATTCTTAAATTTGATATACTTACATTTTCTTTATTTTAACTTACATTCCCAATTTGATTTGCAATCAAATTTTATTTTAAACTTGAAACATTCGCATTTCAATTATGATCCATTTCCATTCATATGCAAACATTACTTATTAAGAGGTCAATTCATTCCTATTGATTCAAAATCAATTTCATTTGCTATTCTTAACCAATTCACTTGCATTCATATACAAAACTCTTTGAATTGGGTTCCCATTCATATCAATTTATTCAAAATTCAATTCCAATTGCTTTTAAACACTCAATTGCAAATACATGCAAATTTCCATGTCATTCAAGCAAAAATTATTGTCACTTAAGCTTATCACCATTCAAAATTAATTTCAACTTGGATGTGTATTAATTTTATTCAATTTTTGCATTGTTCACAATCCAAGTATTTTCTTTTCCGAATGCAATTGTTAAATTCAATATTTCCTTACATCTTTATTTCCATTAACCAAATTCAAGTTTATATTAATATCATTCGATCCTGGGTTATATTCAACTCATACATTCTTAATTTACCACAATAATTAATGAATATCATTTCACTTTCAATTCAATTTTATTATCCAACAAATTCCATTCAAATTTCTTAATAAAGCTCATCCACAATCATTTGTTTCTTTCAATTTGCTTAAGTAGTTTCACAATATTACCATTATCTATTTAATTTTATTTCCATCTGATTCTCATTCAACCAATTTCAATTCATTTACAAAGTTTAATGCTCTTCGTTTATTTATCCAATCCATGTACAAACTTATTTTACTAACAAAGAGACCACTTAAATTATTTCTCTCATTTGAATTTTATTTACAATTCAAACCACCTCTATTATAAGTTAATTCCATTATTCATCCTCACTTCCAACACTTATTACCAACTTAAATCCCATCCCAAAACTGGATTTTATTAACCTTTCAAATTTTGACCAAACTATCAAAATTCTATCCATTACCATACACATCCCATTTAATTTAGCTAATTTATTTCCAAACAATTATTATAGCTTTAATTGAGTAAGCATTCACTTCATTCAACATCATATCAACTAAACCAAATTCCCTTTCAATTTGATTCCTTTCCAGAATTTATTCAAGTTCTTCTAAATTTTATTTAGCCCACCTGAATTTAAACCATTTCCTTTACTACTTTAAATAAGAATTTAATTACATTCATTCTTATTCATAACACAACAGAAATTTTAATATTCAGCTTAATTCCATCTTAGTCGAGGTTAAACCAAATTCAATTTAATCTTAATTCTCCATATCCAAGTTCAACTTATTTACTAACTTCAGTTCACTTACCTCTTTTATATTTTATAATTGTTTCACCTTACTTTGCATCCCATTTAAAATTAAGTTCGAATTCACCATTCCACTTATTATTTCCATTTGTGATTATAATTCCATTTTACTTGGGTTAAAATAAAACCTTCCATTCTCAAGTTCTCCAACTTATTTACTTGTAAGTTTATATTGCTCATTTCAAACCAATCCACATTTAAAATCACAATGTCAAATTTTAACACTTAATAGCTTAAGAATATGAATTCATTTGCACAATCATAAGCATTTACATTTCACCTTTATATCCACTTCAATCTCAATCCAATTCATTCAGGTTTAATTCAATTTCAAATTCTCAATTTTATTTAACTTATCATAAGTTAAATCCAGATATATTCCATTCACCCTCATTTATTAGAAGTAAATTTACATTCCAGAACACAATTTCATTTTCCTTCTTATTTCAATCAACTTCATTTACTTCCATTTACCCAAATTAAATTTTAATTTCCGGATTAAAATTTTCATCCTTCCTTTCTCACTTAAATCAACTTTACTTTCAAGGTTATAGTTGATTTATTTCAATTTCCACATTTTTATTTTAACAGAATTCCCAGACTTCAATTTACCCGGATTTATTTCAAAACCACTTTGAAATAAAAATCAACACATTTCTCTTTTGATATTCAAATCAAATACCAAATTCCAAAACAAACTGCTTTTACCAAACAATTTTCCTTTGAAAATTCCAAAATCTCTTGTTTCCCAAACAAGTCCAAACAAATACCATAACCAACTATTTTGGTAGCAATCCATCACTTTAGAAACTCGAAAATGAATTCTAATGATGTGGCCAGCATCATCAGGATTATTTTCCAGTGACTGAAGTGAGTTCAATGCTTTCCACTTCCAAAATCCACCTCAAACAATTTCTATTCAAAAATATTTCCCCAAAATATACTCCATTCTTACAAATGCTTTTGAAAACATTTCTAACATTTCCACAAAGTCAAACTCCCAAAACTTTGTTTAATTCCATTTGAAATCCCTTTCAAAATTTCCGGGGTCAAAATTCTAGTTTAAATCAAATTTTAATTTTTACTTTTCTTATTTAAAACATATCCAGTCAATTCCATTTGGTTATAAACCATTTTAATATTTTAACTTCTTATTTTCTTATATATATCATTTCAAATTTTAGATCATGTTTTAATTTCTTATTTGATTATAGAAGAAACAACCAAACAAGCATCCAATACATATAATAATTTAGAAAATTATTTCTTTTTATATCAAAATCCAATTTTGGGTAAAATTATTTCATTTACCCGCTTTAAAAACAATACTATGTCGGTTTATCTTGTTTAAGAGTTTAGAAACCCCTATCGATACGGTTGTACTTCCCGCACCGACCAGAATTCATAAACACTCAACCGATAAGTCAACACAGTACAAAAACAATTTTATATCCACTAACAAGTACGCTCTCATAGCTATTATCACACTCAACTCATTATAGAGTACTTCCGACTCTATTTAAAAATGAGTAATTTTCCCACCAAAGCCTAGGTTGTCGCCAATCTAAGCTCTGATACCAACTGTCACGACCCGCCCTTCTCGACCCTCGAAAATCGACACAAAATACTCAACAGTATAATATGCCGACGATCGAACGCCGGAAAAGACAGATTGTAGGAAAAGAAAGAAGGTAGAAGAAGAAGAATAAACTAAACAACATCAAAACCTCACAGTCGCATCGGATAAAATATAATATATAGAACAGAACTTTACACAAATCAAAACTATATCTGTTTATATACAATACATCATCATCAGAGTATATCAATACAACCAACCATAACCAGTCAAACAATCTCAACAATCACAGCAGCGGAATAATACAAGTACGAGAAATACGTCTCGGACTCCAGCTCCTCTCCTGAGCTCCATAGCAACCTATCCTGTAATATACTCGGTCTGACCCGAGCATTATAATAAAATAACACCCGAGTCAGTCTGGAATACCAGCGCATCATAAATACATCCAAACTGATTATTAAAGTTTCAAAAATTCTTTGAAAACAAAAGCATCTCGTAAGACCACGCCACAAATAAACATGTCGGGTTTTTACCTTACGATAGCTAAAACACTTTTATATTAAAATCCTCTGATATTATAATAGTGTCTATAGAAAGTAAAATAGAATCTAGCTGAAATGCTTGCATCTCACATTTCAACAATAGTTGGGCACAATCAAAACCGTACAGGCTCGTAGGGAGAATGGATTTCCAACGAATGACTAGGCACTGGGGTACCACCTGTCACAGTACGTGGCCTAGATCACAGTACCGAGGAGTACGCCCGCTCCCCTGCAACACAAAGCCGGAATCATCCCTTACTGGATAATTCCAAGTAAAAATCACCCCACGGTTGGGATCAGCAACCGCACCACTAAGCCGAAATAAAAGGGACATCTAGACAGGGATGACCTTACTCTCAAGTGGGGGCTACCCACGAAGCCTTGCTGCATAACCCCTGATTTTCAGTCATTCCCGGTTGATGAGGCTTGAGGCTAACGATACCTTTATAGAACATTTCACTTTGAATGCCCATCGTCCACCTGACGATGTTTCGCAAGCATTCGTCCATACAAGTCCGTCCCGGGTCCGAACGGAACCGAAGGCACTACCCCTACTACATCCATTTTGGAAATATCCTCAGGATTAGTAGCGACTAGCCCTTGCACTTCACTGCTCCATCTTCGACTCCGAAATCGTTTTCGTGAAACGTACAAACCGGATCGAAGTGGTTTTCGAGTCTCCAGACCTAGAATCCCGGTATACTGAAACTCGATCCCGGTCTCTTCGAAACGATCACGCATTTGGCCAATATTGATAGTCGGTGATTTAACTATCAATTAATGTTCACAAACATCCATACACATCCATCACACAATAAATAATCTCCATATTATTTATTTTCTTCTAATATCTTTCAAAGATATATTTTCACATTTCAAAACTCGTTTGAAAACAATTTTCCAAACTCTTCCTTTACAAGGTAAATCTTTTACCCTTTATTCCCATCGGGAATAACCAAGTATAAAACAATTTGCATTTAAAACAATTAAAATACTTTATACTGAAAAATACTTTAAAATATGAAAATTACTTCTATTTATTTACTCAAAATATAAATTTAAAATATGTGAAGAAAACTAGTCATTAACACATAAACTTTGATTTAAAAATAAGGGTTTTAGTTTCACTAAATTCAAAATAGCGTTTAAGAAGAAAAATGCTAATTTTAACAACTTAAGCTAAAACCAACTTTTAAATAAATTCATTTGTAAAAATAATTACTAATATACTCCCAAATTATTACGGTATTAAAAATTATTAATTTATTTCTTTAAAAATAACGATTTCTTAAAAATACTTTTTAAAACGATTTAAAACTTAACCTTAGTTAAATAAAATCTTTTTATAAACATTTACTTGGTTTTCCCAAGGAAACACTTTCCCGTTTCTAAACATTCCAAAGTACTCTTTCATATAAATCCACTGATTTATTTCAAGTCAATTATGTTTTACAACATAAATCCCAAATCCCATATTTAACTATGACTTCATCCGAAGTTCATACCCAATTTCCCATATCCGGAAATTCATTTTTAAATCATAGTTTAAAACATTTTAAATTAAACATTTTTGGTGAATTTCCAATGGAAGCCAAATTTCCAATTCACTTAATTAAATTCCAGTGAAATACGGCATTTCAAAACATTCTATTTTTCATTTGAACTTGTTTATTTATAGTCGGAAACTCCATTTAACATATTTTAAATTTTCGGATAACATTATCCATTATTAAAATAAACATCGTTATTTTAAACAATTTATAATTTCATAAATTTAATCTCCAGAAAATTTATATTTCATATTTATCGATTGATAAATTTTCCCACAATATTAAATCCAATTTTACCAATTTTTCCATTTCCCATTCCAAACCAGATTTCAAATTCTATTTTTCAAAAATTCTTAATTTAACAATTTACTTATTTCATAAAAACCCAATTTTGTCCATTTATAAATTAAATTCTGAAATTATGATTTATACAACAATTTCACAACACAATTAAATTTCCAGATTTATCCATCACAACATATAAACAGGTATTCACTAACAATTATAAAATAATTGCTACAATTGTGAGGAATCCAGTTGGATCCCTCCAACCTGTTTCTCCCTGCATCCACAAATATTAGCACATCACAATATAAATATCAATCCAGACAGATAAACACAAATATAGACAATCAACCACTCAGATATTTAAATATCAATTATTTATAATGTCTAGCATCCAGATGTGAGTGAGAATAACTCACTTTGAGTTCGGCGAGCGTTCGAAATTTAAATTAAACCGAACGATGTCCGATTTAACCCAAATTTCTACTTGCCCGGAATGATTTCCGGAACTGCACCATCTTGAAGTGCTCGTCTCTGCGATTTCAACGCATCTAAAATTGTCCAAATCTGAGTACGTATGAACCCGTTACGATTTTACAAAGTTTGGATTGAATTTGAAAACAAATTTCTTTTTTTTTATTTTACCAAAACAAAATCTGGCCACACGTTTACTAGGAGAAATCACGGTCGCACCCTCCTCTTTCTTCCAGGCTGTGATTTTGCAAATGAACCCATCACCAAAATTTAGGGTTACGAACCGCAACCACCACGACGCGCTTCAACTTGATCTGCGACCTCCACTGGAAAGCCTTCGTGATGCTCTATCTCCACTCCCAACCGTGTCGAGTTCGACGCCCCCTCCTCAATTTGAAAACGTGCGCGCTGGCCCACGAACGCGGCGAACAATCGCCACGTATGTTCAACGATACATCAGATCCACCGTAGGATGCCTTAAGCTCACCATCCCCTTCGATCTTTCAGTTAGAACTTTTCGATAAAAACGCCTAGATTGGGAGGAAATGGGGGAGAATGCTCGGTCATTTCAGGCCATTGAACGATGGAAGTGGCAGCCACGTTTTTGAGAGCTAGGGTTTGATGATGTAAAAGTTAATATATATATATAATATTATTAAATTAATATAATTTCTCAAATCAACCGTTTACGCAAACGACCTCAATTTCTCGCGTTCCGACAGGCTATCCTGGGGTTTTTCTGCGTCCCGGACACGATGGAACAGGTTCCGTAAGCTAATTTGATCGTATGCGCGAGATACGGAATTAAACGATCAATTTAAAATTAAATCGGTTAAATCGATTTCGATGCGTTTCGAGCCACCACGGACAAACAACAACTCCGATCGCTACGAAAATTGAAATCCGATAATAACTAACTATTACGGATCCAATGGAACTGGTTTCGTCGAATTCCGAGACTGTACCCCGAAAGGCTATTTTAACTCGTCTATTAAATCGAGCGATTTTCAAAATTGACGAAAACGTTTAAAATTTCACTTTTAAATTTTTATTAACTTAACAATAAATCATATAAAATTTATAAACACATTAAAAATCATTCTGGCTCATTCTAGACCAAAATCTGATTAAATTGCATTTTTAATAATATTAAATTCATTATTAAATTAATATAAAATCCCAAATAATAATTTATCGACTTTAAAATTCTTCTAAAAATCCAACATTATTGTTTATAACCAATCGAACCTAAAAATACATTTAAACATCATTTTACAGCTATTTACATCCAGATTCACCTTTTTATCCTAATCCCGAATATTTAATTATTATTTTTCCATTAATCAAATTCAACCAGAATTGCTATAAATTAAAATTATAGCTCATTTTCATTGATTGAACCCAAATCCATTCATTTCAAAATCAATTAAGAATCCACATTAACATTTAAAACGAATTAAATGTTCAAATTCAATAGCTTAAAAATACGGGATGTTACAAATGTCCTTAAGATACAAATTACAAAAATAACATTTATTATCATTTTGAATATTTTTTCTTTTTAAAAATTCAATTGTATTAAGTTTTCCATGAAGAATTAACCACATATGAATTTTGGATTTGGGAGGAGCATTAGATTTCCACATATACTTAAATGAATTATTTATTGTACCCGAAAAATTAATGAATCTGTAGAAAGAATTAGAAGTATATTTCTTACATTTATCCCATTCCCAACTAATAAAATCATTATCATTATCAATATTATAAAGATTTAATCTGGCATAAAGCAAAGAAAGTTGTCTAAAAGTTGAATCAACTAAGATTCTCCTAAAACTGAAATTCCAAGGAGGATCATTTTCTGGAGAATAAACTTCATTGATTAAAGCAAACTTAAAGTTACAAATTTCATACAGATCCTTAAATTCTATCTTAAGAGGCAAGACTGAAATCCAACGGTCATGCCAAAACGAAGTATGATTACCAGAGTGAACAATTGTATTTATTCCTAAATTAAATATCTCATTACATTTTAAAATGTTTTTCCAAAAGTTAGATATATTTTGAGTGACTGGAGAAGCAATTTGATATAAATTGTTATTTCCATTATAGTAATATTTAGAAATGATCTCTTTCCAAATAGCGTTATCATTTGTATCTTTGAACATCCAAAGCCATTTACCTAACAGAGACAAATTCATATTACGCAAATTAATAACACCTAAACCACCTTCTTTTTTGGCCTTACAAACGATTTCCCAATTTACTAGACATTTAATATTATTATTAGAGTTTTCACCACTCCATAAGAAATCTCTTCTAATCTTATCAATTTTATCAATAACCCAATCCGGGAACAAATGCAAGGACATCCAATAGATCGGAAGAGCTGATAAAACCGAATTTATTAAAACTAGTCTACCTGCTCTAGATAGAAATCTCCCATTCCAATTAGAAATCTTATTTTTAATTTTATCAATGATAATAATCCAGTCGTCATGTTTGAGTTTGGTGGGTCTAATCACAAAACCAAGGTAGTCAAAAGGAAAGCTCATAGTTTTGCAATTAAGAGTATTTGCAACTAAGTTTTCAACTTTATCAAAATCATTTAAAACTAACACGGAACTTTTATCAAAATTTATTCTTAAACCAGATAAAAGTTCAAAACTGTAAAGGATAAACTTAAGGGTAATGATGTGTCTTGGAAGATGGGAAGAAAAAAGTAAGGTATCATCAGCAAATTGAAGAACCGATAAACCATTACGCGAAATTTCATTGCCTACACTTCCAAGAGATCCATTATCCACTGTTCTTTTAATAATTTTAGCAAAAACATCAGCAGCTAAGTTAAATAATAAAGGCAATAAGGTATCCCCTTGCATTAAACCTCTTAGATTGAATTCTATTACCTAATATACCGTTAACCATAATACTAGTGTTTCCAGTTCTAAGCAAGGTCAAAATCCAATAGATCCATCTATGACTAAAACCTCTAGCATGAAAAATATCTACAAGAAAATCCCAATCTACTGAATCAAAGGCTTTAGCAAAATCAAGTTTTAAAATCGCACAAGTTATGTTATTCTTACAACAATAATTAATATATTCTTGAACAACTGCCACCCCATCAGTGATATGTCTCCCTTTAATAAAAGCCGATTGTGAACAATCGATTAATTCATTCATTCTTTTACTAAGTCTATTAGCTAGAACTTTAGAAATGATTTTAACTGAACAGTTAATCAAAGAAATAGGTCTAAAATCTTTTAAGTTTTTAGCTCCTACTTTTTTGTGTAACAAAATAACATTTGCGAAGTTAAACCTCCCTAATTGCAAATTACCATTGTAAAAATCATTAAACATATTAACTAAGTCAAATTTTAAAACGTCCCAAAAAGTACTATAAAATAAAATAGGAAACCCGTTAGGTCTCGGGGATTTATCACATGGCATGTCTTTAATTGCTTTTCTAATTTCTTCTTCAGTAAAAGGATTATCTAATTCTGATAAATCAATAATAGAATCAGGTAGATACAAATCTATCCATCTAACATTGATTCTATGTTTGATTTTAGAACCAAAAATATCCTTATAATAGTCTGTAAAAGCCTTGTTAAGATCTCTTTGATCCACTAACTCTATATTATTAACAAATATAGAGTTAATAGTATTAATACATTTTCTACCATTAGCTATATTATGAAAAAATTTGGTATTATTATCACCTTCGTTGATCCATTGAATTCTGGATCGTTGTTTCCACATAACCTCCTCCTTTTTTGAAATAGAATTTAATTCATCTTTTAAATTAGCAAGAACATTACGTTCACCTATATTTAGAGGTCTAGATTCTTCTATCTTATTAATTTTAAGCATTTCATTAAGAATATTATCTATTTTAATTTTTAGATTGCCAAAAACATTTTTGTTCCAGTTTTTAAGAAAAATCCTAAGCTCCCTAAGTTTAGAAACATAAGCTTTTGTAGAATTTTCCTTATTTCCGGTGTTATGGAAACTCAAAGAAACCCATTTACCTTTAACTAGATTCACAAAGTTAGAATCCAAAAGCCACATGTTTTCAAATTTAAAATTATTAATAATAACTCTATGGTAATCACAAGTAAGAATAATAGGACAATGATCGGAGTATGTATAAGGTAAACCAGTGACTCTAAAGATTGGGAATTTATCTTCGATAATATCGCAAACAAAAAATCTATTGAGAAGAGCCATGGATGGAGACTCTATAGCGTTATTCCAAGTAAACTCTCTATTAGAAAGGGGAATTTAAATCAAATTAGAATTAATAATAAATTGATCGAACTCCTCCATTGCAGAGTAATCCCATTCCCTAGGATAACGCTCACCAATGAAACCGTAACATTTAAATCACCCCCCAAAATCCAAGAACCCGGAGCAAAGGATCTAAAATCTAGGCATTCATTCCATAAAATTCTCCGATTAATTTTAGAATTAGGTCCGTAAACATTCGAAATATGTAAAAAGGAGTTATCAGAAAGATTAATGAGAATAACATGAAGAGAATGTTGTTTAACAATACATTGAAGTAATTTAAAATAATTCTCCCGCCACCCTATCATTAAACCCCCTGAAGTACCCACAGAAGGTAAAAAAACTCATTTTTTAAAATGATACCCGCCTAATCTTCTAAAAAACCTAACATCAGGGCAGCAAATTTTGGTTTCTTGAAGCAATGCAATGTCAATCGAATAATCTTTAAAGAACGCTCTAACCTTATCACACTTATTCAAGTCGTTCAGACCTCTAATGTTCCAACTAATGATCCTCATAAACCAACAGTATTAGCCCTCTCTAATTCGTTACGTCTAATGAACTCCCTATCAATCTCGATATCAGTGAAAATAAAAGATGAATTATAGGCTAACTGGCTAAACTCAGCTGAAGATAAACTACCTAATGCGTATGTAGAATACGTACTACCCAAAATGGAAATCATACTTGAGCCTGATTCCGTAGCGCCATTTAAGGCGCTCAAACCAGGTAACTCACCCATAGGACGCGACTGGCTGCTGTGGATCCTAGCACTCCAACGAATAGATCCAGTAGAATCTACAGTCTTCTTACTCCTTCCCTTCTTTGATTTAAATAAAGAACTACCACCACACTCCAATCTATTAACTAACATAATATCTGAAACCTCTACTGTCAATCTCTCAGAAGAAAAACTCGAATCTCCACACCTTCTGTATTTTGGATATCATAAAAATTTATATCAAAATAAACTCTCGACTCCATGTTTATATGATCTTCTTCATCCAATAAGCCCAACTCCATCAGTAGATATAACTCTATATTATCTGGAAATTCTGCAAAATCCTGTATTAATTTTTATGGAATTTATTTTGTTGTATTAATAGTAACGTATAAATCATATTGTATAGAATAAATAGATTAATAAATAACATTAAACCTATAAGAAAGGATGTTAAGGATAATTATAAAAATTATTCCATAATTAAAGACAAAATATGGAGTTTTCCTTATATGGCCTAATGCATAAATGTGGTGGGGAATTATATATATATATATATATATATATATATATATATATATCTGTGAGTGTGTGTGTGTTTGTGTGTGTATGTATATATAGTGTATATATATATAGGTAGTATGTTAGGAGAGTGGAAATATAACTAAGTTATAGGGATGTGAGGTCAATCAAAAAACATAGAAGTCTGTCAGCTAATTTGGATGCCAGTAGTGTCTTTAGGAATGATGTGAGGCATCGCCTATAATAAGTACCCACGGTGGACGCGACATTAGTCCCAATTCTGTAGGGTAAATCTTCCCAATGAATCTAGCTTCCAACAACTATGAATAGTCCAACTAATAAGAGACGTCATGATTTGGGCTGCGGGTCATACAATAGATGTCCCAGCATGGGCCTGCTTCTGGGATAAAGGTATTAAGTGACCATTGTAGGGTCTGCCTCCTTTCCACTCAAGAGGTATTAAATGTTGAGATTATCTTTTAGGTGTAGTGGTGGGAAATCCATGAAAGGAGTCCGCTTAAGGGGTGAAGTATTAAGTGGTTATTGGAGGGTCCTCCTTTTTCTATAAAATAAATATTAAACGGCCTGATGGGATTTCCAACACTGTCAATTAGAAAGTACTAGGGACCTTGGGTTTAGGTATTGAGTGAAGGGAATCTGCCTAGGGTATAGGTATTAAATGGTCAGAGTCTGCCTATTTCCTATTAAAGATGTAGTAGGTGGCTCAGGTACTTCCTATTACATAGTTAGGGCATGATTTACAGTAGTGGAGAATATGGACTGGAAAGGGCCCTTGGCCTATAGTCAAAAGTACGTTATGGTGTTGGACTGGAAAAGCTTTTGGCTTACAGATGAGTTTTACTTAGTAGGATGAAGTATAGGATGCGCAAGACATATTACTTATTTAAATGATACTGCCCAAATACTATTATGGTATGGCTTGAGATTTTCATTCTCTAGATATTGTTGTGCTGGTTCCCTCCTTATTATAACCCACGTGTTAGAGGAAAATGATGCTGATGAAGAAGACTGAGGCGATAGTAAAGATTTATGGCAGTTTGCTTATTCATCTATGTTTTTAATGTATTCAGATGTACCCATATTTCAGACAGGTTGATGTTTTATATTGAGATATTATATTATGGATATTTTGGGATATTGTATTTCTAATATTTGATTTTTATGAAATGGGACGTACTTATTTCTATTATTATATTTTATCCCTTCCATTGTGAGATTCTTAAAGCATAGATAGATAGCTCTGTATGTTTTTTCATTGTATCAATTTTGCCAACCAACAGTCGGCTTTGGAATAGACTTAAGGTTTGATGGACTTTTATTGGGTCAAAAATTAGGCCCGTTTCGAATAGGGTTATTATATTTGGTATCGGAGCTTAGGTTACCCGATCTGCGAGAATACGTATATGTAAGAGTGCGTATTTGTTATTTTTAAAAGTATTTTTCAAAATCCTACTATATATATATACATATACTTTTATGAACATATGCAAACACACTAAGAAAATTTTTATATCAGTAAATAATACTATCTTTGGAAGTTATGACTAAAAGCTCAAGCCTACAGATAGTGAATTATGGTTGAAAAGAATTTCTCGGAGGCTGAGAACCCCTCCATCGAAGGAATACCCACAATATGAGGTATGCCAGAATGGTTTAAGCAATACCCAAGGTATATGGAAGCAAGTTCCCATTTCTAAACAAGTTGCACTAGTGGCACCAGCTACTACACCTACTGAACTAACACCCTGCCCACTTGACTTTCCCAAAATGTGTAAAGACTTTTAGAATATAAGAGGACGAGCGTATATGAGGCTGAAGATTTTGTTTAAACAAAGGCTTGGATTAACAACTGTGAACGTATATTTTGGGAGCTAGGATAGGAAGACCAAACCAAGAGAAGGATGGCTGCATGGCGTTTAAAGGGAGAAGCACTAGATTGGTGGACCATAGTGATTGAAGAGAATGCTAAAAAAGGAATTACTTGGGCTAAATTCCGAGCTCGCTTTGAGTCACGATTCATGTCCAAAACTAAAATAAGTTTGCAATTGGAGAAGTTTACACAACTGAGGTAAGGAGACTCCATGTAAAAGGAGTATATTAATAATTTTTCATGAAATTAGCAAAGTTTGGGTTGGGTCTGATTGACACCCCTACAAAGTAGGCTATAAAGTTTGTTAAAGGTCTAAATTCTCTACTTATGGAATTGCTTTTGACCCAAATACCCGTAGGTGCCATTTATGAGATTATAGTGGAAATGGCCCAACTTCAGACTATTGGTATTGAGGAAAAGGATAAGGTAGTACATGCGCAAAATCAAGGTGGAGCGAAGAAAATTGGATTCTAGGCTGATAAGAAAGCCAAGGGGAAGATAAAGAAAAGAAGTGTGACATGTCGTATGTTCCAAAAGAAAGGACATGTGGCTAAGGACTGCAAAGTGGGTTTGATAAGGGAAGAATTCAAGGGGAGATGCTATCAGTGCCATGAAGAGGGGCACTACAAGAATCAGTGCCCAAAGCTAGCAAAGGAAGGTTAAGGTGGCCAAGCTCATGCCATTGAAGTTGTACCTGTCTTTAGTAGACCTCCTCTTAGAGATAAAGGAAAAGCGGCATTGGAAGGTACAACTATTTTCTTCGGAAATACTATTCATACCTTATTTACCTCAAGAGCATCACATTCATTCATAGCTAGAATGTAATCAATTCCTTAAGTCTAAAAACCCAAGTTGTCACCGACCCAATAATCATATCAAATCATATTAGGGGGTCGACTCATCTTCCTTTGATATATAAAAGACCCAGTACTGGATATATGTAACGTTGATTTTACATGTAATGCGTATATTCTGGGTTTTGAGGGGCGTGCGCTTATCCTAGGGATGGATTGGTTATCTTACTTCGGGGTTGTCTTAGATTGTGATTGAAGGATCTTTTGGTTAAGGAGTTGTATGGGGCGAGATATCGATGTTTGTTGTGAACTCCAAAACTCGATCGAATTAAGTCATTTAAATTCTCTTAGTCTATCGCAAGATGTGCTCTCATATGTACCCATAGTTCGAGATTTTCTAGAAATTTTTAAAGAAATCTCTGATCTCCTATCCAGAAGGGAAATCGAGTTCAAGATTGATTTGGAGAAGGGCGCTAGACCTATCATGCTGCCATTAAGGCATATGGCCCCTAAAGAAAGGCGAGAGTTGGATAAATAGATTTCAGAGCAACTGCAAAAAGGATTTATTTGCTATAGTACTTTAGAATGAGGAGCACCAGTTGTCTTCACCACTAAGGCAGAAAACTCTATTCGGCTGTGCATTGACTATCGAGAGCTTAATAAGCTAACCAAGAAAATAGGTACCCCTTATCTAAAGTTCATGACTTATTTAACCAGCTTATTGGCATCAAAATCTTTTCTCAATTGGACTTAGCAATTGGATTCCACCAATTGAAATAACCGAGGAAAGTAAGCAGAAGACCACTTTTCTCACTCCAAACAGACTTATGAATGACAGGTAATGCCTTTTGGGTTGACGAATGCCCTTGCATACTTTTACATTTGATGATTAGAGTCTTTAGGGGAAGATAAATAAGTTTATTGTAGTATTTGTTAATGATATTCTAATATTCTCTAAGAGTGAAGGTGATCATGAAAACCAATTAAGGGAGGTACTAGAGACCTTGAGAAGGCATCAACTAAAAGTCATATTCTCAAAGTGTCATTTTTGGAAGAAGGAGGTAAAATTTCTTGGTCATATTGTTTCCAAAAATGGATTGGATATTGATCCTGCAAAGGTGGAAGCTATTCAAGACCGAAAGTTTCTAAAGAATGCCATAGAATTTAGGAGTTTACATGGGTTAGCTGGTTACTATAGGAAGTTCATCAAGGAATTTGCAAAGATAGCAGTCCCACTAACTCACTTAACCAAGAAAAATTTAGTTTTGCATGGGATGAGAAATGCATGGAAGCATTCGAGAAGCTGAAAGGGCTATTGACTAGTGCGCCAGTACTTACTATTCCGGATGGGATAAAGCCTTCCACTGTTTATACCGACGCACGTGGTACGGGGCTCGGAGCTACTCTTATGCAAGAAGGCAAGTGATAGCCTATGCAAGCAGGTAGTTGAAGGACCATGAAAAGAGGTATCCCACTCATGACTTAGATTTAGCGGCTATTGTTTTTTGCTTTGAAGATGTTAAGGCACTCTTTTTTGGGAGAAAGGTTTGAGTTATTCATTGACGACAAATCTCTTAAATACTTGTTTTCCCAAAAATATTTGAATCTTAGGCAGTAGAGATGGATGGAGTTTATAGCATTATATGACACCAAGATACCTTATACCCCCCAAAAAGGGAATGTTGTTGTCGACGCCCTTAGTCGGAGGCATACTACTCTTGGTGCTATGCATGAGTGGAGGCAGTTGGAGTTACTCTTGAATTTCAATTTCCAACGCCAACAGAACCCTCTCTGGGCTATTTGGCAGAGATAGAAGTTAGGCTAGTATATGATGGACCGCATCGGGAAAGAATAAAAGAAAGATGTGACAATAGTAGATATTTTGGATAAGCTAATTAGAGGAGAACATTTCTCCCATGTTGGTAGATATGCAATAGGCAATAGGGGATGGGTGAGGAGAGATGACGCTTATAAGTTCATATGGTAGAGGAAGTTTTGGAAGAAGTGCTAGTGGAATGTCACCTTCTAGGATGACTATTCACTCCGATGGAGATAAAATGTACAAGGATATGAAGAGAATTTTCTATTGGATGAGGATGAAGAAAAAGGTAGCAGAGTATGTCTCTAAGTGTTTGACGTGCCAAAAGATAAAGGCGGAAAAATGGAAGCCTGGAGGATTGTTATTGCCGTTGGAGGTGACGACTTGAAAGTTGGAGCATATATTGATGAATTTTATAGATGGGTTGCCTATGAGTCAAAGAGACAATGGGGCCATTTGGGAATAGTGGATAGACTCACTTAAAGTGCCAATTTATTCTTATAAGTAGTAATAGGACTGCAGCATCTCTGATGTAGATCTATATATCAGCATAGTGATAGAGACCTCTTGTTCACTAGTGAATTTTGAAGGAGTTTGCAATCAGTATTAAGAACAATGTTGAATCTTAACACCGCTTACGACCCGCGGTTTGACGGTCAGAAGGAAAGGGTGAACATGATTTTGGAAGATTTGTTGAGAGCTTGCATCCTAGATTTTGGAGGACATTGGGAACAACGTTTACCTTGGCAGAGTTTGTGTACAATAATAGTTATGAAATGACGAGTAGCATGACACCCTTTAAAGCCTTATATGGGAGAACATGCAAGTCACCTAATTGTTGGTGGGAAACTATTGAAATTTTTTACATGGACCAGATTTGATTTGCAAGATCTCGAAGAAGGTAGAAATGATTAGGCAATAAATGATAGCCATACAAGACCGTTAGAAATCCAATGACAATAAGCTAAGGAAGGAATTGTAGTTTGCGGGTGGATACATGGTATTTGTTTAGGATTCCTATCTTAGGAAGGTTATGAGGTCTAGGACAGCGGGGAAGTTAGCGCCGAGATTTGTTGGGCCTTTCCTTGGGGAAACTAGTGTATCGAGAATAACTTTTAGATAAGTTATGGGGAGTCCATGGCTTTTTCCATGTATCACACTAGAGGAAATGTCTACATAGCACAACTACCGTAGTAGACCATGATTAGTTGGTAAATATAGAAATAGAGCCGATAGCACCCAATGCCACCGCATGTATAGTGGAGCATGGAGTTAGAAATCTTCGTAAGAAAGAAATTCGGATGGTCCGAGTACAATGGGGAGATAATCCTGCAGAAAGCACAAGGGAAACAGAAGAGAAGATGAAGGCCTCTCATCCTAAGCTTTTCTCAGGTAAACTTGCTCTCTCTCCAAAATTTAGTGTTGTATAAGTTTTGGTTGCATCCGTTGTGTTGGATGATAGGGAGTGGTGGCCATGCTTTTTATTGTTATTTTTGCACTCATATTGAATCTTATGTATATTTAGGATGCTTGCATACATGCTTATACATCACGATCTTACATTCACGCTAGGATTGAGCTTAGCTATAGTAAGTTGAATACATGTTCATATTGAATTTTTGGTTGAGTAGATGGTTCTATAGATAACTTGGTTTGATAACATAGTTGTAGATTGTGCTTACACTATCTGTCCCTTAGGAATTTCATGGACGAAGTCCTTTTAAAGCGGGTGTAACAACCCATACCGGAACATGCCTAAATTTTGACCTAGAAAAGGCTCATCGAAACTTAGATCCATTCTAAGGTAAGATGTTGATAGAACTAAGAAAATAACAGTATAGAGCCATAACTAAACTTTCAGAACTCACAGCGGATGGAACAATATAATAGCAAAGTGTGCCCATTTATTTCAAAACCATAAAAATGTCATAATATAGAATTCCATAAAAACCATAACATAATATCAGTTACAACAATTGTCTAAATATATGGGTACCCATAAAAGCAAGTAATAATAACAAATACTTCCACAAGCCAAGCTTTTCCATCACTAAGCATCGTCACCGTCATCGCTCCATCCTTAAACTGTGTTGTAAAGAGGAGGGAGTCAGAACAATAAGTGTCTAGTGAATAAAAACCTCCAGTTTTACCTTTTTGGTACTTGGGCAGTATGTTTCAAAATAAGAATATGCCTACGAACATAAAACTATTAAAACCATTTAATACTTCTTTATAAGGAAAAGTGGCAGGTCCAACCACTTAAAACCTTCCATTCCAGAAGTGGGTTTTTAGAATCCCATATCCTAATCATACGTCATAAATAGCTAATAATGTGAGAGATGATACCTGTTAGTACCAAAATTGGGCACAACACTCTTCGGATGTGTTTGAAGAGATAAAATGAAGAATATAAATGGAAAAAGAGGAAGATCTAACAAATGCACCAATGTTAAACAAGAAAAACATACAAAAACACATAGATTTAGAGTGGTTCGGCGTATGGCCTAAGTCCACTATGAAATGTCTGACTTTTATTGATTTTGCTTGCTATTTACAACGAGTTACAACAGTAAAATTCGAGTACAATGGTGATTTCGGCAGAGTCTGGACGTACAAGAGCCAAAAGTCCTTTTTTAGTAGGTCCTGGGCCGCTATTTATAGGTGTAGGCAGCAAATATCTTGCCCAGATCCCGGAAGACATCTTCTCTCACGTGGGTGGGCCCACACGATCGATACTCGGCCGTTTGAACTCGATCCATGATCGATACGAATGGATTTCGCATCGATCAAGATTTGGCCCAATCGGGTCGAGATCGATCATGAAAATTCTTGAGGTTGCACGCAAGCTCCTGTGAAAATTTGGTGGCATTTGGACTTGTAGATTTTGAGTTATGATCGATGCAAGTTTGGATTTGTAGAAGGCTGCTGAAATCGCATCGCTTCTGTTAGCATTGATTTGTTCGCATCGATTAGTTCGCATCGCTCCCAGGCACGTGCTTGCTAGTTGACGTGGCGCTAACTTTTAGGATCAATCCACTTTTCATGCCGAGTGACCGAGTCTTCCACTTCTACGTGCTCTGTTCGTATCGACCTGGTGGATTCATTTCGTATCGATGCCTTCATCTCTATTTCGCATCGATGTATGAGGTTGCTTCGTATCGATGACTTAGGGGATGTTTCACATCGATCACATGCAGATACTTCGTATCGATGGTGCTTGGCTTGTTTTGCATCGATAGAAGATATTACTTCGTATCGATCGTTCGGTGGCTTATTCGTATGTTGATCGATCTATACGAACTGTATAATTGGAATCGATACGAATTGACGTTGATCGATCAATACGAATCAGAGTAAACATGATGGATATGAAATAGAACTAGGCAAACTGGATATGAGGTAGATAGGCGTGATGGATACGAAAGGGATCGACGTGAAATAGATGGATACGAAATGAATAGTTGCGAACTTATCGATACGAACAGACCGTGTTTCTCACAGAATTTGATCCATCCATAACTTGAGCATACGAACTCCGATCGACTTGAAATATGGAACATTAGCTTTCATAGTTTTTTTTTCGTGTCATGTAAATTGTAGCTCGATCTAGACTCAAGCGAAATTTACCACCATCCATAGCGAGCCTTTGTATAACCGTTTTTTCGGGATGAACTGTCTTTGATTTCCAGTCAATTCCTTGGTATCGCGGCCTTGCCAAAAGGCGGGATAACATTTACCACCCAAAGTACGTCTGGTGAGGACATGACATGCTTTGAAAAGTTGCAATCTTCATTCTGAAAAATTCCATCTGACTTGTTGAACGGTTGTTGTCTTCTCGTCGAAAGATGTAACCTTCGATTGTTCTTCAGTAATACAAATAACGAATTGTTGACTGCCAATTGTTGTACTGCGCACTGTTGTAACTGAGTATTGAATGATAGCAAGTTGTTATTCGTTGTTGTAACTGTCATCAGGTAAGCATTTAATTCCTATGAATTTCAAAAATTAAATGTTGATTTATTGTACACAAAACATATGTTAACCTGACTCTCATTAACGTTTGTACGTTTACGAGTCGTTGTCAGCTTTCTTGTATCGAAGCCCATATCGATCCTCTCCTGAATCAATGTGAAATTCGAGTTGTAACAATGTTCGATGGTTGTTTTGCAGTTTCTTTTCGTATTGACCCTCTACTGGATCGATGTGAAAAGTTAAAAATTTGTTTTCATATCGATAGCGATCGATTCGAGTTTCTTTGGTGTTTCAATGTCGTTCTTATCGATGGATACGAGTCTTTTTGGGCTTCACGTTAATGGATACGAACTGGGCAGTTCGTAATGATGGACATGAACCTCTGTGGACATTAAGTTGATAAATACGAACTCGTCATTTCGTATCGGTGCATCCTTAATGGTTTCGAATGGCGCAGATAAGCCCTGGCCTTGTACTTCATATTGATCGATGGATGGATACGAATGAACGTTGCTTTAGATAGAGGGCGCATGGATACGAACAGCTCTCTTCGCATCAATTGGAGAGGAAATTTGTTTTAACCGGTCAAAACAACTGGGGGTCGAATCGTCATTTCCCTTCATCGCTCGTATCCATATAAAAGCCTTTTTTACTTAGCCATTTTCTTTCACCTTCTCATTTTTCAATTACACTTCATATCGCTCCTAGTTGAAAGAAACATGAATTGTCTTCGCGTTCGAATCGTACCATGCTTCTAATCCCTTTAACTGTTTGTTAAACCTAGGTAATTAGACCACAAATCTTATGTTAGATAGATGAGACTCTGAATCCATGGCCACCTCATTCGTTTCCATGACCTATTTTGGTGAATTGGCGGTTGTGGATGGCCGGAGCGAGGTCGAGGATGATGGAGGGACGATGCCTGAATGGATTTGAAGAAGATGAAGTTTGGGATTCGAAGGATCTGTGAGGGGATGGCTTGGCCCTTTTTTCGTATCAATGATGGAGGAAGGATGGATCGTATTGATCTGGGGTGAGAGTCATTCAAATCAATCTGGGTAATAAGACTTCGTGACGATGAAGTGGAGGTCTTCGTATCGAGTGATGATGGGTTTCTAATCGACTCGAGATGATCGATTCGATGGCTTTGGACTTGCTGATCGATATGAAGGGGTTGCACTTGATCGATACGAAATCCAATGTTCCCGATCGATACGAACTACATGCTAGGAGATCGATACGAAAGCATCTTTGATGATCGACACGAACTCGTATCTTGATGGATACGAATAGCTTCCTTGACCGATACGAATTGGAGCTTTGGTGATCGATACGAGTTGAATTTTGATGAACTTGAAACCCCTTGCACATTTGAACATATGACTCCGACAAGCTTCTGCCTTGCATCATTGGACTCAGTCGTTTCATCACATATTTGACTGCCTTTCAAAGCTCGTCAATGGAACTTGTAACTTGACAAATTTTAACAAATATTAACTCGGACCAGTCTCCAAAGTCTGGATGGCATGGTCGTGACGGTCAGCGATGACGGTCATTCCAGTTGAATTTCGAAGTCTCATCGTTCAAACATCTTGCTAACCTTTGTAGAACTTTCTTAAGTACTTTATAATATTGCATTGCACAATACACTCATGCATTTCACACTGGGGGAAACGCGGGATTATTATCATCTAATAATGATTTTTACTAAGTTGATTAGCTATGGAACCCGAGAGTTCACAACAGCAAGAGACTCCAAGTTCACCTCCCCCGATAATAGAGACGCCGGCCATCGCGGTCGAAGTCATAATTCCAGCTCCAGATGAGCTATCGGGAGCAATATTTATTGCGAATCCCCAAGATTATGTACCATCCAATGTCTCTGAAGATATGTTGGGGAGAATCTGCTTAAGACATGGTCTACCACTAGATGACGTTCTACTACCAAGACTGAATGACACGCCACACTTTCCCCCAGAAGGATTCACCGCTTTTAACAGACATCGTGCACAATCGGAACGCTTCCTCCATTTAACCAACATATTTTAGAAGTGTTAGCTTTCTTTGGAATCGCTCCATCACAGTTACATCCAAATGGATATGCATTGTTGAATAGCCTATTCATCGTTATCATGGAGCATCTCTTTCGACCCCCGACCCCGGAAGATGTCAGATTCTTGTTCAATGTCAAGAGTCGGGGATATGACCCATCATTCACATTCCTATAGGCAGTCAGGAATTGCCAAATGGTGACTGGTCCTGGACCAGGCTTATCTACTTCAAGAAGGAGTGGTTCTATGTTCGGTGCCCCCTAGGGTTTGCCAGACGGTGGTTAGTCAGACGTAAGTGCCGCAATTTCTCCAGTAGCTAACGAGATAGTTGTAACCAATGCCGAGTCTAACATTTCCTTTCCTTTACAGCCGCAATTCCGCGACCCGAAGGTGCCCAATTTAAAGAAATAGTGCAGATTCTCCAAGAGGGCCTGGTGAGATGAGAGAAATTGACTCGGTGTTGACAGATGAAAATTTGAAGGCCATTAGGCTAATTGGTCAAGATCAGAGCATAAAATTTGAGGGACCTCTTAGGGCAGCCTCGACAAGAAAGGCTAAGCATAAAGCGTCCGGGGTTGTAATAGCCGAGGAGGGCAACGAAGAAGATATGCCCACTGAAGATGAGCCCATAGCCGGGCCCCTAGATAGTTCTTGGGATTTAGAGGGAAGGAGGAAAGGCAAGGCTGTTGCACAAAAACGTCATAAGTCTTCGAGATGGAAATCCGTGGTCGTGTCCTTGCCAGCCTCCGGTGTTAGAATTTCGGAGGCTCCTCCCTTGCAAATGGAGAATCCTTTTAAAGGGCTCGCCGACATTCCAATTCCGGACTATGTGTTGCTCCAACACGACACCAGATTGGAAGGGCTTTAAAGTGCTTTAGATTTAAGCGAGTCACTTCCTATGAGTGTGGCAGACATAACCAGTTGGTTGGGGGGGTTTAGCACATGCATACATACAATTCACGGCACTACACGATTTCCAATCATAAGTTGTTCATTTCTGGGGATTTTTAACTCTGCTTCTCTTTCTATTTTACAGCTACGATGACTAGGTGAGAATCCATGCTAGGAAGTCTCCGCTCGGTACGCCAGTCATCCAATTCATATTATGAGTCCCGCAGATGGGAAGCCGATAGAGACCACGATCACGGTTATTCTAGCCAAGAGCGTTATGGAAGGGAGAGGGATAGAGATAGAGAATATAGACATCGATCCCAATCATGCTGTCCACCTCCTCGAACTCAAACACAACCCTCCGGTCATGGGAAACCACCCTTGGAGCCTCCACGCCAAAAACCGTCTTCTCAAGTTCCAAGGTCTGATTCACAGCGCTGTAGGATCAAGGTTGACACTCCCATTATCACTGAGCAAGTTGTCACCGAGCCTACTAGGGAACGAGCGATCAGGAACGCCCAGTTGAAAAAAGACTTTCCAATCATTTGCTTCAATGGCTTCATCTTCCATTCGCATTTGAAGAGAATTCCAGTTGAGGCGGAACAAACTATGCATGATTATATCCATGATGTTTACAGCCAATATAGGGAGTGGATGAAGACTTCGGATAAAGCATCAGCGGTGGCCTTTGAGCGGGCAAAAGTAATCAAAAAATTAGAAGTTGATCTCGCTCAAAAGGACCGCATAATACAAGTGCTTAACAATGAGGATGAATCTTCCAGGAAATCGAAAATAGAGGCTAAAAAAAGCCGATGAGGAAAATTAGTCTATGGAAAGGATGCGACAGACACATTTTGCCTTGGATGAGGAGATGAGTCATCGAAATACCGCCGTTATGGCTGAAAGGGATACTGCACTGAAGGAGCTTGAGGTGCTTAAGGCCAAGTTTGCTGAAATCGTTAAGGAGAAAGACAATGCAAACAAAGCAGCTCAGGAAGTGTGTGAACAAGCTGTGGTGCTCCGGGATGAGAGGGACGCGGCAACGCTCAAAATTCAGGAAGCCGACGCCCGGTTTGAGAATGAAGTAAAAGCGGCGGAGGCCAGATTAGAGACTGACATCGAAAATCTTCTCATTACTTACAATGCTAAAGTATTGAAGCACCGAAACCTAACCTGGCTCGATAACTATCCATCACACTTGTATAATGCTTGGGGCCGCTTGGCGAAAGATGAAAAGGTAGAACACCAAGCTGAATCAGTTGATGAATTCGAACTAGAGAACCGGGTCCTAAGTAAAGATGAAAGAAAAGTTCTCCATGATACCACGATCACATATGAAAAGGAGAAACTTGGCACTCAGCATTCGGAAGCTGGAGAGGGTTCTAGTGTTGAGCACCACGATGCGGGTTCTGAAATTCTTGTGCCAACTCAGCCTGAATCTACATCTGTGGTTGATCCTCGGTCTATTCCTGCATATAATCCCAATCAATCGCGGTTATCTCCAGTTCACGAGCACGTCACTGAAGCTGCTCCAATTCCGCCTACAAGTCATCCCGAGGAAGGTATTCTGAACATCTCTTGTGCTCATTCAAAGTGGGAAGCGTTACTTGAAGCAATCACCTATAACTTTTTCTTTGTCTCTATTCAGTGGTAGGAGCTACATTTGCCACGCTTCTTGTAACTCAAGAGCCGTACCATGAGTAAGAGGCCATCATAACAGAAGCGACCACTACAACGGCTTCTGTGCCAACCAACGGAGCACAGGGAGCACACTTAGCTTTAATGAATAGATGATGGAGGAACTGCTCGGTCATCACAGTGACCCTTTTGCTGACTTGCCATTTGTTATGGGTGGAGGCGTGCCTATGATTAGCTCCTCGGGCCCAACTACTAGCATCCCCGGCAATCCCCAAACAATCCACGAAGAGGAGATACTAGCTGAAATCAATGCTGAGATGGAAGCAGCTGCGCGGGGCAGTGGCTTTGGAGGTGGAATGGTAGGACCTGGCCTAGCCCTTTTGCGGATGATTTCTTCCGATGGTACCGTTGTCGACACCGGTGTGCTTCCTGCTCCTGCCAGCATCGATCCTACTCCCCCGACTCCTCCTTCAGGAAGCATTCCAATCCATGTGAGTTCGGAGGAGGAGGTTACCGTAATGCCCCCGGCTGGAGATCAACCGCCAAAAGGCAAGGGCTCAAAGAGGCAACCAAGTGGCAGTTCCAGCAGGTTGACACCGAAGAAGAAGCAGAGGAAAAAGAGAGAATAAACTTCTCGGTTCATTTTTGGTAGATAGATAGGAATCTACTTTTGCTTTTTGTAGGCCGTGTATAGATGTGGGTTCGGCTCCTGCTAGTAGGATTTTTGAAATAATTTTGTACTTATCCTTCATTCTGAAGTATAGTTGAAATAAAATTCCATTTTGTCTTCAGCTCAGTTTGTGTTTATTCGCTTAAGTGTTTGAACTTCAAGTCATGGTATTTATGAAGTTTTAGTCTTTGAATTCAGACTCGGGTTTAGTCGCTAAGTTCCGGAGCTACGGCTTCGAGCCGCGATCAAGCTTTAAGTCGAATTTCGATACCGCACTGTCTCAATCAATGGCTGGCACTTAAGTTCTACCCCCAGTTCAGGGGTTAAGTTGAAAAGATTGGTTAACCGTCGTTGTTTGTCTTTAATACATCGAGCTTAACTTCGCTGAAGCAAGACTAAAACAAGACGAGTTTAGGTGGCCAAATCACACTTGCTCATCTATTGATGATCGCATCCACACTCTAGTGATTGCACTTGTAGATTGGTGGTCGGTCACACCGGCTTAAGTTTGGAGATACATCCATGCTCCTGGGACTTAAGTTATTTTATGGGTGGTCAGTCACACTTGTTTGATATTCAGAACTTCGTCCGCACTCTGGAGACTTAGATGGATTCGTGGGTGGTCAGTCACACCTACTTTGTGCTCATACTCCGACCCGCACTCTGGGGGCCTGGAGTTGTCCTATGGGTGGTCGTTTCACACCCGACTTGTGTTTATACTCCAATCCGCACTCTGGGGATGTAGAATTAGTCGATGTTTATACTCTAGTTCGCACTCTGGCAATCCGGAGTTATTTGATGTTTATACTCCGGTTCGCATTCTGGGAATCCGGAGTTATTTGATGTTTATACTCCGGTTCGCACTGTAGGAACCCGGAGTTAGTTAATGGGTGGTCAATCACACCCATCTGGTATTTATGTTTATACTTCAGTTCACACTTCGGGAATATCGAGTTGGCCGACAGATGGTCTGTCACATCTTTTTAGGCTTTAGGATTTCGTTCGCACTTCAGGAACGACGGATCTATTAGGATCGTGGATGGTCGACTCACATCCACCCTGAGTCAACAAGTGAGGTCGTGAGATGGATGGGTCCATCCTACTCGAACTTGGTTTGAAT
The DNA here is from genome assembly GCA_030737815.1 of Allium fistulosum. Lineage (NCBI taxonomy): Eukaryota > Viridiplantae > Streptophyta > Magnoliopsida > Asparagales > Amaryllidaceae > Allium > Allium fistulosum. Next base: position 837,344,923 of record CM060903.1, on the reverse strand, counting down.
ACGGGCGAAGTCGTTAGTTGGATGGATCCACCCTCTTCGAAACCGTATTTGTTAGATTATACCCCAGTTCACACTCTGGGAATCCGGAGTTAGTTAAAGGATTGTCGTGTATCAATCTTTTTTTTGCTTAACTGTGATGACTTGTCTCCGAGCTTGGGTTTCACCTAGCGTGTGATTGGTCATATCACAGTCACTCCCTATTTGAATAAATCCCACCGTATGGTGGAACTTAGCTCTCCGTGCATAGTGGTGGTCGTATGACGCATTTCAAAAAGTCATAGCTCTGGCTCGAAGACATTGCATTTTATTGTTGAAATAAGAAAATACGGCAAAGTCAGTTGCCTTATTACAAATTCAAATTTTGAAATGCATAAACAAATTGCAAATGAAAGGTAGACTGAATAAATAAACAGAGCCTGTTATGTATAGTAGCGACGAAGACTCTCGCTGTCCCAGGCTCTCGGCAAAGTAAGGCCGCCAACGGTCGACAATTTAAATGTGTCATCTCCGAGCTTTTGTTCGATGACATATGGACCTTCCCATGTTAGCTTCATATGTGAAGGAACCGGGTAAATTCCTTTAAGGACGAGGTCGCCGAATTCGAAGGTTCGGGGTCGGACCTTGGCATTGTATAATCGGGTGGCTCGACTTCGGTATGCGGCTGTCCTCAAATCAGCCTCTTCTCGCTTCTCATCCAATAAATCCAGAGATTCGGCAAGTAATATAGCATTCGTTTTTGGATCATAATAAGTCACACGATGAGAAGGTACTTCCATCTCGACTAGAATAACGGCTTCTGAATCATAGGAAAGAGAGAATGGAGTGTGGCCGGTGGCGGATTTGTGGGTTGTCCGATAAGCCCATAAAGCCATAGGGAGTTCATCGACCCATTTGCCCTTGGCCTTTTCCAGTCATTTCTTCAGAATGGACTTTATAACTTTATTAACAGCTTTAACCTGTCCATTTGCTTGAGGGTGTGAAACTGCGGAGAATTTCTTTTGGATGTGGAAACGTTGACAGAAAATTTTAAATTCAACACTGTCGAATTAGGCTCCGTTGTCAGTGATAATGGTATGTGGGAGACCAAATCGACAGATAATGTTGCGTACTACAAAGTTGATCATTTTCTTCGTTGTGATAGTAGTAAGGGGCTCAGCTTCTGCCCATTTGGTAAAGTAATCAACTGCAACGATGGCGTACTTCGCACCACCTTTGGCCAGAGGTAGAGAACCAATAATGTCAATCCCCCATACTGCAAACGGCCATGGACTGACCAACTGAGTTATTTCGGTAGGTGGGGCTCTTGAAATCCGAGCGTGTTTTGTACATCTGTCACATTTTCTGGCGTAGTCTGATACATCGCTGTTTACAGTTGGCCAATAGTATCCATATTGGAGCACTTTCTTGGCAAGAGCTTGCCCTCCAGTGTGATCGCTGCATTCTCCTTCATGTACGTCGTACATTACTCGTTTGTTTCATCGTGGGCGATACACCGGAGTAAAGGAACGAAGTACCCTCTTCTGTACATGACTCCATTCTGAATAGTGATATGCGAAGCTTTTTGAAGAACTTGTCTCTTTTCACTCCTGCGCTTAGGCAAGGTCCCATGCTCGAGATAGTTTCTGAATGGAGTCATCCATGACTCCTTGTCGGGAATGACCTCAAATACCCAATCTGTTTCCACCTGATCGATGCTCGGGGAAGATAATGTTTCTATGGGAATGATTCCCATTTGTCGTGCCTCACTTGTACTGGCTAACTTTACTAACGAATCGGCTTTTTGATTACGTTCTCGGGATATGCAGTAGACGGCATAATAATTGAACTGATTCAATATTTCCCGAACCCGAGCAAGGTAAGCGTCCAGTCTTCGGTCTTTGGCTTGGTACTCTCCCCGAACTTGACACACGACCAATTGCGAATCATAATAAATCTCCACAACAATGATTTTTAAATCCCAGGCAAGTCTCAATCCGGCAAGCAAGGCTTCGTATTCGGCTTCGTTGTTGGTCGCACGAAAATTGAACTTTAAAGCATAGCATATAGATCAATCTTCAGGAGTTTCAAGTACAACTCCGACGCCTGAGCAACGGTTGTTTGATGCACCATTAGTGTGCAGCTTCCAAATATACTTGGGAGATTCACTGGTTTCGGGCAAGTCCTCCAGGATAGTGAATTCAGCGATGAAGTCTGCTAGGACTTGTCCTTGGATAGCTCGCCTTGGAGTGTATGTAATGTCAAACTGACTTAGCTCGATATTCCACTTGAGTAACCTACCAGACGTCTCAGGCCGCGTAAGGACCTATCGTAACGGCTGGTCGGTGTAGACGGTGATAGGATGAGCCTGAAAATACGGATGGATCTTCCTTGAGGCAATGACAAGACAATAAGCCAAATTTTCCAACTTTGGATAATTTCTCTTTGCTCTCGTTAGTCGTTTACTAATGTAATAGACCAACCGTTGTATCCGATCTTCTACCCGAATTAGGGCAGCAGTGATTGCATTTTCTGACACCACCAAGTAGATGTATAAGCTCTCATGATCAATGGGCTTCGACAGAATAGGTGATGTGGAGAGGTGCTGAATTAGTGCTCGGAATCCACCCTCACATTCCATGGTCCATTCAAAGTTTTGTTTCCCTTTTCTGATCAAGTCGAAGAAGGGAATGCATTTGTTAGTGGATTTTGAAACGAACCTAAGTGCAGCTGCTTTCCCGTTGAGGCTCTGGACTTGCTTTATAGTCCTTGGAGTTTCAAGATTTTTGATTGCCCAAATATTCTCGGGATTGGCTTTAATTCCTCGAGCATTGACGATAAATCCAAGGAATTTTCCAAATGCGACCCCAAAGTGGCATTTCAATGGGTTGAGTTTCATTCTATATTCTCGGAGGATGTTGAACATCGATTCCAGGTCTTTGATATGATCAGTGGAGAATCGCGACTTCACCAGCATGTCGTCCACATATACCTCCATGGTTTTTCCGATCTGGTTAGTGAACATTTGATTAACTAACCGTTGGTAAGTTGCTCCAGCGTTCTTGAGTCCAAATGGCATGACTTTGTAGCAGTAAAGTCCTGGATCAGTTACGAAACTAGTATGCTCCTAATCGGGAAAGTGAATGGGTATATGATTGTTGCCAGAATATGCATCCATGCAGGATAAGAGTTCATGTCCAGTTGTTGAATCTACGAGTTGATCGATTCGGGGAAGTGGAAAACTGTCTTTAGGGCAAGCTTTATTCAAGTCTGAGTAATCAACGCATGTTCTCCATTGGCTTTCGGACAAGTACAGGATTTGACACCCATTCCGGATATAATGCATCACGGATAAACCCATTCGACTTGAGTTTATCTACCTCTTCCTTAAGGGCAGCAGATCTCTCTGGATCGATACCACGCCTTTTTTGCTTGACCGGGACGTGCTGCGGGTCAATATTCAATATGTGGCTCGAGATGTCTGGCGAGATCCCACACATGTCAGAGTGCGTCCAGGCAAACACGTCGAGGTTTGCCCAGAGAAATTCAACCAATTCCTCCTGCATCTGTTGGCTTAGCTGAGATCCAATCTTCATCATTTTAGAATCGTCACTATCGTCGATCGGAACATCGATCGTCAGCTCGGCAGGGGAAGCTTGATTGTCTTTACTTTCGTCTTCACTTTAGTATCTCTCGGGTCAAGATCCCTTGGGAATTGGTTGGGGTGCCCGGGCTTAGGCCCAAGCGTTAGCTGCCAATTTTTCGCAAAGCGGACGTAGAGAGATTCCTCTAGGCCCTTTCCTTTTTCTTTTCGCTGCGCCTCCCGGAGCTTAGCAACATAGCAGGCTTGTCCAACAACTTGGTCTCCCTGAACAACTCTGACTCCGTTTTCAGTAGGGAATTTTAAAGTCAGGCACTAATGGGCAATAGCAGCCCTGAACTCGCCTAAGGCCGGTCGGCCCAAAAAGGCATTGTATGGCGAGTCTATGTCCAATACAACAAACTATAATATCCCGACTCTCCGGCGTTCTCCAATTCCCAATTCCACTGGTAGCTCCACCCTCCCAGTGGGTATAGTCGCACTTCCATTGAAGCCATGGATGAGGGACTAACAAAGCTTCGGATCTTTCGTCTCCATTTATCTCAACATAAGCTCGCTTAAACAATATATTCACCGAGCTTCCACTGTCCATTAGGATCCTCTTCATCCAAGCAGGACCTATTTGAGCTGAAATGACAAGTGGATCAATGGTTGGGGCTTCGACTCTGTCGGCATCCCTGTCTCGAAACACGATGTCATCAGTCATCGTTTTCTATTGTTTGGCCAGAGCCCCATCTTCCAAATTACTACAACATTCAAAGCTCGCATGCCTGATAGAGCTGGCATACGACTCCATTTCCCTCCAGCTCTGATCTGCTGGATGTGGACCACCACTAACAGTATTAATCACTAACCTCCCGTCGGTACGAGCGGGTTCCTCCGGTCTCGCCTGATTTGGTATCTGGTTCTGATTTGATGGGCCCGCACCTCCAGACTGCGGCGCCTGTACAAACTGCTCCAACTTTCTCTCTCGTATCAACTTTTCAATAATGCCCTGTAAATGATGGAACTCATTCGTATTATGGCCATAACTATCATGAAATCTACAAAACTTTCATGTCTGAATCTGTTTTTCCGATGATTTCTTTGGAGTAGGTTACTTATACTGGATAGTATTGCATGTCTGTAAGTACACATTCTCCAACGACGTATTCAAAGGGGTATAATTGTCAAACATAGGAGCCCTACGCCGCGGCCCACGATTTTGATCTCGTTTCCTGTTTTGATTTCCATCGCCTTTCTGTTGATTCTACTTATTCTGTATATTCAATTGCACCTTTCCGGAACTCTCTCCGGTTTGTTTAACAACAACATTGCTTTAGATTCCTTCCATACTGGGCCCTACGTCATCCTTATTCCTAGACTGTTTCGCATCCTCCCTTCTCAAGAACTGGGCTGCCTTGGAATAGAAACGGTCCAATGACGTGGGAGGTTTTCCGGCTAACCAGTTGCCAAATTCAGAATCGGGATTGATCCACTTAGTTAATGCCATTAGAATCGAGTTATCATTGGGATTACTTATCTCAACGCAAGCAGCGTGAAACCTCTCCAAATAACGTCTAAGTGTCTCTCCGGAAGCTTGAGTGACACTAGACAAGGTATTTACATCTTTTGACCTTGTGACATGCATACGTAACTGCTCAACAAACTTTGCGGCCAACTGATCAAAACACGAGATAGACCGAGGTGGTAAACAAGTAAACCACATAGTTGTTATGCCCCTTAGGGAGATCGGGAAACTTCGACACTTGACCGCATCATCAGCTCGTGCGGCGTTCTTTAACCATTCGTACTTTAAGATATGCTGGTTAGGATCAGAGCTCCCTTCATAAACGGGCAGAGTTGGCATCCTGAATCGCCAATGTGGTTCAGCATAGAGTATATCATCAGTGAAAGGGGTATGACTCCGGGAGATTCCCTAGTCGTCGTTAGTAAGGCCCTGACTTTCGTGGATCATTTGACGGATCATTGTCGGGATATCTAGCACCTAGACGTTTTGGGCATGCTGAGCCAAGGTATGGTCGGGTTCCACAATGCGAGGAGGGGCCGGTCGCGGTCGACGGTCCATGTCTCGCCTCCTTGGTTCTATGTCTTTAGGGACATAAGGCTTAGGAGTATGATTGCATTGGCGGTGGGTCGGATCCGTTCGATTCCAAGCATCAACTCCCAATTCAGTAGCAGTGGTAGTGCGGTTGTCGTAATGTGATATGGGGCAGTACCTCCTCGAGAAGAGGATCTGATCTGATGGCTAGTTGACGGGCCAACTTTCGGTTGCCCAAGACTCAAGGTGCGCTGATGCCCAGTAGCCTGTGTGTAACATCATCCAGCCGTGGGCGCGTTTATCTATGATTAAAGTCGGAAGAGGCTGAACTTTCAATGGATGAATAGGAAGCCTGATCCCTTCTGGATCTCCTTCGTCTTTGACGGTTTAGTTGATTTGTTAATTCTGCGTTGGCACGGAGTTACAGAGTAAGCTGTTGATGACTCTGTGTCAGCTCTTGCATTAACAATTGGAATTCTTCCCTGGTGACAGGGCCTTGTGGATCTGAAAGTCCGACAGCATTCTAATTGGTAGGAGGAAGTTGTGCGGGGTTCTGTCTGTCTCGTCCTTCTGGATCTGCAGCTGTTGAAGTAGTCCTGGTGATAACCATGGTGGATAGCGAAGCTCTCTCCTAGACTTGGTACGAATCTAAATAGGATGGAAGAACTTCTGAACTTGAAATCTAGATCTTCTCCTTAGATTCTCACAATCCAATATCGGCAGTAGATCCAATGAGCAGGAGAAAAGCTGAGTTCAATTCTCAGTGAAAGCGCCAAAGTGTTAGTACCAAAATTGGGCACAACACTCTTCGGATGTGTTTGAAGAGACAAAATGAAGAATATAAATGGAAAAGGAGGAAGATCTAACAAACACACCAAGGATAAACAAGAAAAACGCATAGAAACATACAGATTTAGAGTGGTTCGGCGTATGGCCTACGTCCACTATGAAATGGCTGACTTTTATTGTTTTTGCTTGATGTTTAGTAAAATTCGAGTACAATGGTGATTTCGGTAGAGTCTGGACGTAGAAGAGCCAAACATCCTTTTTTAGTAGGTCCTGGGCCGCTATTTATCTGCGTAGGCAGCAAATATCTCGCCCAGATCCCAGAAGACCTCTTCTCTCACGTGGGTGGACCCATGCGATCGATCCCCGACCGTTTGACTCGATCTGTGATTGATACGAATGGATTTTGCATCGATCATGATTTGGCCCAATCGAGTCGAGATCGATCACGAACATTCTTGAGGTTGCACGCAAGTTCCTGTGAAAATTTGGTGGCATTTGGACATGTAGATTTTGAGTTATGATCGATGCAAGTTTGTATTTGTAGAAGGCTGCTGAAATCGCATCGCTTCTGTTAGCATTGATCTTTTCGCACCGATCGGTTCACATCGCTCCCAGACACATGCTTGCTAGGTGACGTGGTGCTAACTTTTAGGATCAATCCACTTTTCATGCCGAGTGACCGATTCTTCCACTTCTACGTGCTCTGTTCGTATCGACCTGGTGGATTCATTTTGGTTGATGCCTTCATCTCTATTTCACATCGATGTGTGAGGTTGCTTCGTATCGATGACTTGGGGGATGTTTGGCATCAATCACATGTAGATACTTCATATCGATGGTGCTTGGCTTGTTTCGCATCAATAGAAGATATTACTTCGTATCGATCGTTCGGTGGCTTATTCGTATCGATTATTGATCGATCGATACGAACTGTACAATTGGAATCGATACGAATTGAGGTTGATCGATCGATACGAATCCGAGTAAACGTGATGGATATGAAATAGAACCAGGCAAAGTGGATATAAAGTAGAGTGGGCATGATGGATATGAAAGGGAACGATGCAAAACAGATGGATACGAAATGAATCGATTCGAGTTGATGGATACGAACAGAATGCCTTTCTCACAAAATTTGATCGATCCATAACTTGAGCATACGAACTCCGATCGACTTGCAATATGGAACATTGGCTTTCATAGCTTTGTTTGTTGTGTCATGTTAATTGTAGCTCGATCTAGACTCGACCGTAATTTACCAGCATCCATAGCGAGCCTTTGTATAACCGTTTTTTGCGGATGAACTGTCTTTGATTTCCACTCAATTCCTTGGTATCGCGGCCTTGCCAAAAGATGGGATAACAGTACCCAAGCCACTTAATACCTTTAATTGGTAAATAGGCAAACCCTGGACAATTAATACCTTAATTAAGACAAATCCTGGTCATTTGATACCTTAATTAAGACAGACCCCATCATTTAATACCTATTTCCAAAGCGTGCTCCTCAATGGTACTATCTAGTTGACATCATATGGAATCTCTTAGGCCTTTTAATACTTCCTTGTGGAAAATAGGCAGACTCTGGTCATTTAATACCTAAGGCAGACCCCATCATTTAATATCTATTTCCAGAAGCGGGCCTCTTCATTAAGATACCACCTAACGTAACCCTTTGGCCATTTAATACTTCATCTGGGGAAAAGAGGCAGGTCCAACCACTGGATACCTCAAGACCCCAAAGCAAGCCCTTCATCTTATGGCTAATATTCATAACAACATCTCACATTAGTCCGACTATTTATAGGAAATGGTATCCAGATTAGCTGGGCATATTTCCGCTACAGAATTTGGGACCAACCTGCATCATTACAAATATTTATCATAAGGATATCACACATCAATCAAAGTGTACACAACTGTTGGTAGCCTCAAAGTGAAGGGCAGACTTCCGTCATGTAACTCTATTGACCTCGCATCCCAATGACTTAACCATACATTAATTATTCTCCATATATATATACAAATGTTTATCTCACCATTTCATAAATAAGTCCTTATAAGGAATCTTCCTTATTACGCCTAAAAATAGTTATTAGGCTATATAAGAGTTTCCTCTTATTTTCGCCTACCGATCAATTACCTTCCTAATGGGGGAAAATAAATGAAAATAAAAGCCATATTAACTACGCCATATACGCAATAATTATATGTTAATTACGCTAATAGCGATAAATAAATATTCGCACTTAATAAATTCATAACGCACGGATTTTACGCTCTAAACTAGCGTTAAATGTCAATTCCCTAACAAAATACTATTACAGGTCCTTTTTCTTCAAATTCCCAAGATGTCAACATACAAAAATAAGGGATTCTTATATCCAAAATAGGAAATAAATACTCATAGCCAAAATTGCAATAACCGACTAAAATAGAAACTCAATTTGTTACACCAATTCAATGGAATATCCTAAAGAATAGGAATTGCAATCTAAACTCCATATTCTATTCAGCTCCTCTTTTATAAAGAAATAGGCAAGAATAAGTGGTGTGAACTACGAATAGAATTCATAATCTAAACCCCTTATTTCATTGAAGAATCACAATTTGAACCAAATAAGAAGAAGTGGAATGGACTATGAAATTATCAAAAATAGAATAAACGAAAAAATTCCATCAAATTAATGTAAATAATTGAGAATCTCAACATAGAATCGACATTTTGAAATAAAAAGGAATTTTGGGAGATTTTACCTATCGTATTTTCGAAATCCCAAAATCTCTAAGCCATATTCAAATCCAAAAGGAAATATAGTAAAAAATTACTGAAAACTAAATACTATGGTTTCCACTCACTGAATAGCCTTAGCTTCACCTTCCTTGGATTTGCATGTCTCACAATCTCTTCCAGAATGTCTCTCTTTTAATACACACACACACAGACAATAGAGAAGAGGTATATATATTTATTAGATTCAGAATAGTTGGAGGATAATAGAACAAGAATAGGTTGGAGGAAGAAGAAATAAATAAAACAGATTGGATTCTTACTGAATTCTCTACAAAGTTTCTAAATCTAATTTGGAGAGATAACAATGACAGAGTTTCACTGAATTCCCCAAATAATATGAATAAAAAGTAGAGAGAATGGGGTTCTATTTATAGGGGTTGAAACGCACCAGAACTGTAGGATGAAAATAGTTTAAAATGGAGAAATTTGGAGCATACAAATAAATAGCACACCCCTTCAAACCCTAGCCGCCATTGCCAAAATTTGGCTTTGACCAGGCAACCGCCCCTCTTCAACCGGTCAACTACTATGGTCGACTGGTCCCAATAAAGGGGACGACCGGCACATTTGTTTTTGGAATGTTTTTATTTCCGTTGCTTTTTAATTAATTTTCTACCCAAATTAAATTTAACGTTAATTATTGATTAAACACTTACTTAACCCCTAAGCTATTTTTTAAAATTCAAACCCTAAATTTAGATTCTCATTTGTTTTTGAAATCCAATTAAATTAATTTAAATCTGAAAACTTTAAACGCTCGTAACTTCTTCATTTGAGTTCCGTTTTTAACATATTATTTATGGAACAGATCAGAATTTCACTATGAATGCAATGGAATAACTTTCATGGTCAAATTCCAACTTTTATAAAATTTTCATATTTAACCCTATCATATTTAATTCAATTTAATCCATTTGATTATGGTTCATTTTATGGGGCGTTACAGCAGGAGAATGTAACACCCTACAAAAATTAATAATAAGAAGTTAATTAATTAATAATAAGACTACAAGTAAGAATTTCACAAATGTTGAAATTTGGCCACAAAAGTTACACCATTGTGTTCGTAGCGATTTTCTTATCAACTTTGGTATATAAAGTTTCACGATCGTAGTTCAAACGGAAAAGTTATTGTCCTTTGAAAATTTTAAATTTTAAATAATTCGAACGAAATTTAAATTTAAAATTTTATAAATGTTAAGGTTAAGATTAAAATGGTAATAAATGTTTCTAATGTTAACAAAAGTAAATGTTTGGCTAAGATGTTAATGACCTAACGGTGGGAAATAAAATGGAAACAAATGAAATGGAAACCGTAAGTAATAAACCTCAGCCGCATGGTCGAGAGGATTGGTCTACCAGTGCCATAGTGGCAGCAAGGGTTAGGTTAGGCTATGAATGGCCCAGATTTTATTATTTTATGTCGACTTAAATCTAAATAAAAGGCCAGCCTCCTCACTTTTATTCACAAAATATTTGGAATGCTAGTGAAACTTCGTCAGTTTTCTTCCTTGATTCTTCGATTAGATTCAAGAATTAGAATCCAAGGGAAAAAGGTAATAGGTTTACACATGCACATATACACACATATTTTTCTATTTTTATTTTTCCATAATCTCCAAATTCTGAACCTAATTTATATACAGTTGAATTATTGTATGTTCGAAAAAATGAAACCTAAAGGAGCAGTTAGGAAAAGATGTGAATCAAATCCAAAAGAAGTAGGATAACTATTTGTGAGTGGAAATCTTAGTTTTCACATTTTAGTAAATTTTGTAGTAAAAATTTGGATTTTTTTATGCCTTGGAGAATTTTGTATACCAAAACCTAAAACCCTAAAATTCCCCCAAATAAAATGTCTATTCTTGGATTTATTAGAATTTCAATTATTTTACATTAATATAGTAGAATTTAATTTGTTGTTAGCAATTTGAATAACTTATGTCATATTCAACTTCCTTTGTTGATTTCTGTTGTTGCGATAAAGGGTTCAAAACAGTAAAATTTTAGGAAATGATGTGTAAAGTTTGGATTTTACTATTTTTAGTTTGCACCAGCAATTTCCGTAAGTTAGACAATATGAATCCCTTTTTTCGCTTCAAATTTTTATTTGTAAAAGTTAAATAGGGTTTAAATTATAAAGTTTAATTCTCTTGAAATAGAGGCGTTGATTCTATTATATTAATGTGAAATAAGTTTGGTTTTTGATTACATTCTTTCTATACAATCATGTATTATCGGGCTAAGGATATTAGCTATTTTGTAAACTGTTATATGAAACTTAGGCTTGTATGAATACAGAAGTTTTGACATTTCAAACAATTAGTATAGGAAACGAAAATCTTAGAATATGAATATTTCTACCCACGCTTAGGAATATTTAATTAGCCTAAATTACATATGTCTAAATATGTAAATAGTGTATTAATAGTAATGTATAAATCGTATCATATAGAATAAATAGGTTAATAAATAGCATTAAACCCTTTGGGTAGGGAGTTAAGGATAATTATGGAAATTATTCCATAATTAAAGGTGAAATAAGGAGTTTTCATTATATGACCTTATGAGTAAATGCGGTGAGGAGTAATATATCTTATATATAATGCAAATACTTCAGAAGGTGAAGCCTTTTTTGAATTGCCAAAGAGGTCCCTTCCTATGTTACTTCATTTTGTGCCAAATAAGGGTATGTTGGTCTTTGCATCTAAACCAACTCCTGAATCTATGCACAGACCCATTTTCCCATCACATCCCATTTCTTCCTCACGAGCCTCAGAAAAAATGAAAACGGTTTAGGTTAAAAATGGGAAATCCAAGCAACTGCTGATTTCAGTTAACGATAACTCGATCCATTTTTGGATACGCTTCGAGAATAAGCTCAGCGCAATTGAGTTCATCTATGGCAGCAGAAGCTCTCCTTCTCTCATCACGTCCCCATTTCTTCCCCCACAAACCAAAATAAAGTAGCTTGAGAATTTGAAAAATTGAAGCGGTTGATAACTTCTGGGCAAGATGAAGAGGCAAAGACCAAACCACAAACATACAACTCAGGTCTTTTTTAATTAGTCACTTCCTTATTGAGATCTATTCCCTTTCACGATAATTATTAAACTTTTATTTCACAGTTCTGTATAATTTATGTACGATTTGGAAATCGATAATCTCGATTTTTCTTCATTTCTTCTTCGGATTATTGGTCTAGCAGCAGTTGAACGCAAGGGAGGTTTCTTCTTCAGATTATTGGTCTAGCAGCAGTTGAACATGAGGATGCAAGGGAGATTTTTTGCTCTAATTAATCTCTTTCAGTAGATAGACCAAAAATTTAGGTCATCATGCGTAATGGAAGTCTCCACTCCCATTTCCCCGCAAATAGCTACCTACTCTTACTTTTCTTACATGTTCCGTGTCCATCTTTATTTTATTTTGCTTCAAAGCGAATAAAACCCTGTAATTAAAAAGCAATAAAATTTACATGTAGAACACACCTCCTAATTTTATTCAATCGACAATCTCCCTCCTATCAACTTCAGCAGGTACTTTTTTTGAACTATTTCTATGATTGTTTGCCATATTAAATCAGTATAGGGTGGATACATCATATACTGATTTAATCAAGCAAACAATCATAGAAATAGTTCAAAAAAAGTACCTGCTGAAGTTGATAGGAGGGAGATTGTCGATTGAATAAAATTAGGAGGTGCGTTCTACATGTCAATTTTATTGCTTTTTAATTACAGGGTTTTATTCGCTTTGAAGCAAAATAAAATAAAGATGGACACGGAACATGTAAGAAAAGTAAGAGTAGGTAGCTATTTGCGGGGAAATGTGAGTGGAGACTTCCATTACGCATGATGACCTAAATTTTTGGTCTATCTACTGAAAGAGATTAATTAGAGCAAAAAACCTCCCTTGCATCCTCATGTTCAACTGCTGCTAGACCAATAATCTGAAGAAGAAACCTCCCTTGCGTTCAACTGCTGCTAGACCAATAATCCGAAGAAGAAATGAAGAAAAATCGAGATTATCGATTTCCAAATCGTACATAAATTATACAGAACTATGAAATAAAAGTTTAATAATTATCGTGAAAGGGAATAGATCTCAATAAGGAAGTGACTAATTAAAAAAGACCTGAGTTGTATGTTTGTGGTTTGGTCTTTGCCTCTTCATCTTGCCCAGAAGTTATCAACCGCTTCAATTTTTCAAATTCTCAAGCTACTTTTTTTTGGTTTGTGGGGGAAGAAATGGGGACGTGATGAGAGAAGGAGACCTTCTGCTGCCATAGATGAACTCAATTGCGCTGAGCTCATTCTCGAAGCGTATCCAAAAATGGATCGAGTTATCATTAACTGAAATCAGCAGTTGCTTGGATTTTCCATTTTAACCTAAACCGTTTTCATTTTTTCTGAGGCTCGTGAGGAAGAAATGGGACGTGATGGGAAAATGGGTCTGTGCATAGATTCAGGAGTTGGTTTAGATGCAAAGACCACAATCAGCCGAAGCTGTAGCACATAGTGAAGGAAAAAATTGGATATAGTTCTCTAACCAAGAAATATCGAATTCAGTTCATCATAATTTGCTACTTTGCAGGTAGAGGAGAAATATATGTTTGAGAAATACTTTACTATCACAGTCTTAACACAAAGAAATATTATATTATATTATAATAGGGCATAATTATTATATGAGTTTGAGTGCTGTAAATTATTTGGATCATCTCATGTAAATGCAGTAATAAATTCTGAAGTGTATGGTTCACGAGTTGTATGTATTCCTTTGATCCTAACGTGGCATTGGTTTTGTTTTCATTTAATGGCACTTATCACTTTCTACCATATGCAGCTGTATTTATGACACTCCATTACCGTGGTAGCTTTAATTTGACTTCCGGCTTTCTATATAATCAATGCATATGCTTTTACCTCTTCGTCTGTTATTTAGATATCATAATTCTTTGATGTATCTTATTTAACAAACTGGCATCTTAATTTTTTCTAAATGCATAATTCAGGTTTTCAAAAGTCCCTATAGAGAAAGATCTGCTTTTATTAGTTTTGTAATATATTAAATTATGAATCTAAGAACACATTATACGTGTAATGTGTTTATTGGTGAGAAAAGGATAATTTTTATATTTATTATCTGTCAATTTACAATAATTATTAAAGTACATTTTGTTCTTTCATTTCACTTCAGTATATTTTAAAATTGGATAAAGGTAAAATAAAGTCGAGATACATTTTTTTTACAAAGTGGAGTACTAATTAAGAACGTGTGTAAAAAAATAATTATCCTTTACTAGCATTCAGTATTAACATATGAGATTCAAGCTCAAGGTATGGATGCTACCTAATCTTAGATAGAATGCCGATTTGTATGAATTAATTTTCGTATCAATATTGTTTATTCACTTCACATATGGTGGTATGTTGTTCTTGAATTACATGAATTAAATTAACCTCACTCCTCATTTAACGAAAATAAACTCATTCATGGAACCATCTTAGTTGATTTAGTTGAAGGCTTCAAATCTTTCTTGATGGTAGTTAACTTACATTGTAATCTGAAAACTGGAGTTATATGGGTAAGAAAGCATGCGACCATGGGGTCTATTTTTTTCTTTTCTTTTTCGTGGTTTCTTAATAGTTTTTCATATCATGTAATATACTATAAAAATATAAAATGGCATGATGTTTGATCAATTTATATGTAAATCAATAATAAATAAAGTTAGACGGGGTGATGCTTCTCAATCCGTGGTGGTATATATTTGTATTCCTTAAAACAATAATGTCTCAATAATATGCATACAGGTGCATATCAAATGAAAATAGGTTATCTGTGAAACTATGTTAAACTTAGATTACATATAGTTGATTTTTATATCTTAAATATATGCATTGTGTATGTAGTACTAAAATTATTACTATTATTTAACTATTACATCCAATTGTAAGATTTAGTGAAGACTGACGATTGAAATCCACTGTGCCATCTGTTGTGTCTCAATATTTACTTCATATATATATACACCCATGTTGTGATAATTAATGGCTTATCCTAAAACAATACATAAATTTATTCTTATTTCTTATGTATAATAATATCAAATTTTAAATCTACACAATAAGTAGAATCATGATTTATTTACAAAGTAAATTTTGCACCCATGCCATCGGCACGGGCTCCGTACTTATATATATATAGTAGTATGTTAGGAGAGCGAAAATATGACCAAGTTATAGGGATGCGAGGTCAATTAAAAGCACATAGAAGTCTATCCAACTAATCTGGCTACCTATAGTGTGACTTTGGGACTGATTTGAGACATTGTCTATAATAAATACCCACAGTGGACAAGAGGCTAGTCCCAGTTCTATAGGATAAGTCTAGCCAATGAATCTGCCTATCAGCACCAACGATTAGTCGGACTAATGTGAGACGTCACGATTTGGGTTACGGGTCAGACGATGGATAAATCAACACGAGCCTGCTTCTGGATTGAAGGTATTAAGCAACTATTATAGGATCTGTCTCTTTCCTACTCAAGAAGTATTAATTGGTCGAGATTATCTTTTAGGTGCAGTAGTCGAAAATCAATGAAAGGGGTCCACTTCGGGGTTCAGGTATTAATTGGCTATTGAAGGGTCTGCTTCTTCCCATAAAAGAAGTATTAAGTGGTCTAATAGGATTTACTATGATATCGGTTAGGAAGTACCAGGGAGGGGTCATGTAACGATACGACTTTTCGATGCTCGAAAGTCGACATTAATACGTCCACTGTATCCAATGCCGCGCAATCAAATGCCGGAAAACCAAACCATTAGGGTTAAAAGAAGAGGTAGAAGAAGACAGAAGAAAAGAAAGAACAGAAACACAGAACCAGAGACAATATCAGAATCTCACATTCGCAGCTGAACAAAATATAATAGATAATCACTAGTCTTTTAAACAAAGAACTATATCAGTTATACAATACATCATCATAGTCAATATACAACTCGATACAATAATAGACAGTTATATAAACCTGTCCTCATACAGAATACACAGCGGAAATAAATAACAAGTACGAGAGTACGTATCGCCATCCAGCTTATCCCCAAAGCTCCAGAATATCCAGAATATCCTGATAAAAATAACTCTAGGCTGCCCGTGTGGAAAATTATGGGCACCCAGAGTTAAGAAGGGAACAATAAACTCCGAGTCAGTCATGGTGACTGGTGTGAGATCGTAAAACAGTTATTTCATAAAGAAAATAAAATAGATTCGCAATGCTTTTGGAAAATGAAACTACCATAAGACCTCCCGCCACACACACAATGCAAACGCAGAATTGGAGGAGATTTCTTCTTATGATAGTCAAAGATGCTTACTACGCCAATCATTGGATATTATTATTAATGTCTAGTGTAGAAAACATTTCGAAAGTATAATATTAATCTTAGCCAGCATAGGTACCATTATACTATGCCTACTATAGCTGCTATGTTAAATAGCAGGTTCTATAACTAAAACCGTACGATTTTCGTATTTGGGAAATGGATTTCCAACAAATGGTCAGGCTAAGGAACTTCCTTTCCTACTGCCGAATGGGATCGCCTCTGGCTGGACGTCCCGAGAGACAAACTGCTCTTTGCCAAACAAGGTCGGGTTACCCCTGTAACTAGGTAACTCATGAATATGTCATCACCCGGTCCTTTGGGACCTTTATCCGAGCGCTCGTAACCATCATCACACATAATAAATAAGGTGTGTCCACATGAGTAAGTATCTGGGCTCCATACCATGATACCACCCCTTTCCAGAAGGAAATGGCATACCCTAAAGGGCGCAACCCTCATAACCTTGCCGCAACATTCCTGTTTCGACCATTTTCGGGTTGTGAGGCCCTGACGAAGTCTCGTCCACAAAGCTACGATTTTTCACAAAGCCGTGCTTCGATCTCAAATGATCAATAAATGATCACCGTCACAGCAACACTCAGCATGCCACATTACCAAATTGGGAATATATTGCTGATAAATTTCAACTACATAACCTTTGAGCTCGTACGTCTCAGAGAAGGGTGTTAAGCTAAGAGAATAAATTCTCCTTCACCAACAGAAATGTATTTGAAAGAAATCAGCTTTACATCTCAAATTGTAATGTCAAACATGTAACCATACAAGTCTGTTCCAGGTTCGAACAGAACCGAAGGCACTTCCAAAGAAGCCCTTGCAAATCCAGATATTCACAATCCCGATAAAACTTCCCATCACAAAGGAAATCTCAATACCGTAGCTAACGGTGCAGAGACAATCGATAGGTCATTCTATCATTTTCACAAATACCCGGTCTTCATCACCGGTCTTCAATACGATTCATATCATCGTATTATTATTCGGAATGGGTTATCTAACACAAGGGTCCTTCCCCGGCTAAACCGAATAATAAGCGTTTGTTTTAAAAAAAATTCAAATGCCATTTCAAAGGCAATATTGATAGTCGGTGATTTAACTATCAACAATATTCACAACAATCATCAGATTCAAATAATTTTCCCTAATTATTTAATTTCAAATATCTTCCCGATATATGGTTTATACTTCAACCATTTGAAAACAATTTCCAAATCATATTCATTTAAACCCCTTAAATAAATCCTTATCGATTTATTTCAAAATTTACATTCCAAAACTGTAAATTTATTTCCACACTTCATCACTTTGAAAACCAATTTCAAATTACTTTTCTTATACGGAATATATTTCCAAATATATATTTTAAAATCCACTTAGAACTTTTAATTTATATTTTAAAAGCTACTTTGGAAAATATACTCGGCTTTATAGTGAAAATACACTTTCACTTCAAAACGGTCCATTTAAACCAATTTAATAAATCCTTATCGATTTATCTCAAATTTACGTTCCAAATCCGTAAATTTACTTTCACCCTTTAAAATAAATCAACGTTTATTTTTAAAACAAATTCCCTTTCATTTCATAAATTCTAATTTGAATTTACATTTCTCAAATATTCACTTTCAACACCAAATCGACTTTCAGATTTATTTCTCAATTTTATTTCAAACTCCAAATCAAATTCCAAATCGATTCCTAAATTTACTTAAACACTGAATCAAATTTCAAATTGATTCTAATTTTAATTCAAACCCCAAATCGTTTTACAAATCGATTTTCAATTTATTCTCAACACAAAAATCAATTTTCCTTCAAATACCAAATAAATTTCCAAATCGATTTCTCAAAGATTTATTTCTTCAATACAAAATCAATTATCAATTGGATTTCAACAAATTTATCGCCTTTAAATAAATTCCTTTATAACTCCCAAACCATTCAAAATTTCATTTTTAATAAATTTTCCAACTTTTGAATAATACTATTCAAAATTCATTTATAAAAATCTTTTCCCATATCTTGGAATTTATTCAATAAGATTTCGACAATCCATTTTAATACTTTAAAATTCCTTCTTTCAAATAAATTCAATTCTTGAAAACAAATTCATTTAAAAAAAATTCATTTTAATTTCAAAATCCAATATATATTCATTTCTAGTATCCAACGACACCAAAAATACATTCGGCTAAATTATAGCCTACAACACATTCAATCACAGATATAATCATACACAGATTATAAATAATCAATCACAGAACATATGAAATCAAATTCAAATGTTTTGAGGAATCCTGTTGGATCCCTCCAACCTGTTTCCCTGCATCCACAGATGTTAGCACAATACCAATTCCACTTCAAAGTGGAATATCGCGGTATATAGGATTTATAAAATATCATCCGCTTACTAACGGCGCAATAGGGTCTCATCCGCTATACAGTGTGGGAAATCAATCAATCCAATATATACATATGCTAATATGTATATATTGCTATATATATAGATATATCCTACTATATCTAATAGCACATCCAAATAACAATCAATAACTGCAATTCAAATTTAAATCTGAGTGAGAAGATCTCACCTTTGCTTTTAATTTTCAATCCATTTCCAACTTGACTCGATTTTTCTTGCTTATACCTTGTATAAATAAGTATACACTTTATTAACATTCGAACCAATTAAATAACCAATTTTTTTCTTTAATAAATTTACCTAACTAATTATTAAATTTCTCTTTTTTTAAATAGATTTATTTAATTTAAACTAATACCTTTAATTCTCTAAACCAATCACTTTTTAATAAATTGATTTAACTGAAAATTAAATTTTAAAACTAAATTCTCTTTAGTAAATTTCATTTTGAAAATATATATATAAACTTGTCAATATACTAGATTCGTATTTATTTATCTTTTCAAACCCAACTACCTAAAATAATTCCTGTTTTTATCTATAGCTTACTGTAAAATACTAAAATAAATACAATATTCCAAACTGCATATATCTTACTGCATATAAATTTTGTTAACAAATCTGTTTAAAAATAGAAATCTTACTGTAATATATCATCACTTTTCTGTTCACACATGTAAAATTTTTAAAATGGCATATAATTATTTCTATTTCTTCGAAAATATAAATGAATAAATTTGCAAAAATATACTTACAGTCGAATACGAGATCAACTGAAGCCCAGCCGACATCGACGACACCATCTCGCGATGCCCGAGAACCCATGGCCACGCACACGACTTCGTGCTGTCGCCGCCGCGCCTTGTCGCCGTTATTGCGATCGAGCTCGTGACCATCCCCAACCCTAATCCAATTGTACGAATTCGCGAGCCTTAGCAGAGCCATCGTGCTCGAAAGCGAACGCCTCCCTTCCTCTGCACGCGGCGCTCATCGCGAGCCTCTCGACCTTAACAATTCACCGTTGCCTCGAACCCCAGTGAGCTCGACTCCGATGACAACACGTGTAGGCGCCCATACCCGATCGCGAGCTCGATTGGGTTATCTGCTATTTTGATCGAAAGAGGGATGAAGTATTTCGATCTCGTGAAATAAATTTGGGCCGATTCTCGTATGAATAAGAAAGGGAGTGGTAATTGATTTAGAAGAAGGGCTTCAGCTGAATATAATTTTTTTTATTAAGGAACGAACAAGATTTTGTTTTCCATTCGTTTGAAATGTTTTAACTGAGGAACAAGAGATAATATTTTCATTGTTTCTGCTTGCGTGATAAAAGGAAAAGAAGGGGACACGAGAACGTGATTGTTGCAGAGAAAAAGTAAGTCGGTATAAAAAAGTTAATTAAAAATATATATTTTTATATTCAAAAATATCCGTTATATTATATCAACGCGTTTGCTTATCGTATGATTACACGACAACTCCAAACTCTACAAAAATTGAAATCCAGTAACAATTCAATATTACGGATCCAATGGAACTGGTTTCGTCTAAATCCGAGACTGTGCTCCGGAACGCTATTTTTAAATTCAATTTAAACGATATAAATTCAAAACTGAACAGAACAGTTCCAAATTCAATTCTGATAGTTCCAGTACCTTCAGAATTATAAATATAAATTTTCTAAGCCTTTAGATTATTTTTAATCAGCTTAAAACCGAAGATTCAAATTTTCACCCAGATTTAATAATTAAATTCAATAATTTAATCGCCAAATTCATTCTGATATTTGAATTTCAAATTAAATTATCATTCGAATATTTAAACTAAATTAAATATTCACATTTCAAATGTCAAAAATTCAGGATCGTTACAATCTTCCCCCCTTAAAAGAATTTCGTCCCGAAATTACAAGTCAGGAAAAATGCTTCACTTCCCATTAACTATTTTCTTAAATTCAAATAGTTTTAACAAATTTTCAAACCCAAATCTTTTTATTAAAGATTTGTTATCACTTCAACTAACTTTCCAAACACTTTCATAGTTTTCAAACAACTTCATTTTACTTCACAATTCAAATTCAAATTTTTGAATTATCCAAAATTTCTCAAAAATTTTCTAACTCTCGAAATTTTCGAAAAATTTCGCCAGCGTCTCCTTTGCACGGCTAGCTCGATACTACTACAAAACGTCCCTACGGACTCTCAGATCTCAAAAAGAAAACAAAATGCCAAGTGGCAAAATCAGAAACTCATCAAATTTCATATTGAAATTTAAATGCATACCTTTTGTTGAGCAAATTCAAATTTCCTTCAAAATCAAAATCCAATCTCACATATCCTGTATATTTTACTTAACAGCAATATCCAAATTTACTTAAGAATTTTCTTCACTCATTTCTTAAGTGCAATATAAGTATTTCTTATATTCGTTTTCACTTCACGAACAAAGTTGTATATTCATTCCCTTATACTTTGCATTTTCAATTTCATTTGAATTCAATTTACAATTTCAATTCTATTTGAATTCATTTCAAATCCCAATACTCTTATTTCCAAAAATTCCACTCAGATTTCCATTCAGATTTCCATTTCGAATTTTACTTAAATTCGATTCATCTTTTATTTCGAATATTGAGTTTTATTTACCTTTATTCCAAATTCCAATTTTAAATCTTTTGTCACTAGTGAAAAATTTCCAAAAATTTCAAAAAATTTCTAACTCCCAAATTTTCAAAAATTTTTGGCGGAGTCTCCTTTGTACGGAGGAGCTTTTGCAATTTGACAAAAGAGATAAATATATATACATCGACCCACTCGGTCGGAAAAGCAGAAAAACAGTTCATATCTCCTATTTTTATTGCGTAGACGTACCTTTTAGCATTTTAAGCAAAGCGGTTATTTTATTTAGTTATTTGCGCAACCAAATGCAGCCAAACGACTTCCAAAAACATGTACTTACTCGATTTAAACAGGTAAGTGACAAATATAGGAAATCTATTAACATTTCTTTCATTTTCAATAACAAATACATAGATTTCATTAGCAATATATTCAAGATAAATTCCATTAGCAATTCAGAAGGTTCCAATTCAACTTAAATCGCTTCCATCTAATTCACATTCAATTTCTATTCAATTCAGGTGATTAACAACTCACTTTCTTACATTCAATTCATTTCTAAATGAAACGAATTTATACCATTTCAATTGATTCAAAAATCAATTTCTATTTGCTTTTATTAACTCATAGAATTTATACAGTCTCGTTTTTATCAAACGATAATTCTTTCTATTCAGCTTTGTTAATATTCATGCAACTAAATGATTACTTGAGCTAACAATCATATTCAATTTAACTTACATTCCATATTCTCATTCATTTCATTCGAAATCATTTCACAAAAATTTTCTTAAGTCGAGCATTTATTCAATATTTACTTTAGCTATTTCACTTCAAAACTCAAGTTCATTTTCTTGTAAATAATTTCCAATTTCAATTCTTGATTTGATTTTTATTTATCAAATCTATTCCATTCACTGATTTAATTCAATTAGTATATTCACTTATTCATTTTGAATTTCAACTTCCATATTCAATTCATCGTGAATTCATTTTATCAATAACAAGGAAATTACAATTAAATTCTTCTTACCTGAATTTTATCTACAAATTCGAAGCATTTTAAATTTAGCTTACAACTCATCTTTAATTTAACTAACTTCCAATTCATTTCTTCATGAATTAACAATTTATCAAGTTAGTTTACTTGAATTCAATCCACTTTATTTTATTCAACTTTATTCAAGTCAAATTTCATTTCATTTCTTTAATTCATTTATTTACAAATGTAAACTCATTTGTTCATTCACAAATTTATTCATTTTCACTTTGAATCTCATTCCAATTAGATTTCAAATATTTTATAAGTCTTCAACTTATTTACATTCCATTTCTATTTTATTAAACTCATTTACAAACTTCACATTATCAATTTTCATTCCATTAATGAATTTTGAATTTATTCTCAAATACTTTTCCTGGAATTCTATTTCCAATTATAAATTCATTTACAATTTATATTTACAAATCCATTTGTATATGAATTCAATTTCTTTTCTTTCAATCCATATTTATAAATTTCATTTGTTAAATGAATTTATCTCTAAATCTTTGGTTATACATTTTATTTATTATTCAATTTCAATATAACAATGATAATAATTCAATATTATCTTTTCCTAACAACCAAGCATCCATATACTATAATAATTCATAGAAAATCATTTCTTTTCCATACAAAAATAGTTTTGGGCAAAATTATTTCATTTACCCTATTTTAAAAACAATACTGTGTCAGATTACCTTGTTTAAGAGTTTAGAAACCCCTATCGATTACAGTTAGCTAGACTGCACCGACCAGAATCTATAAACAATCAACCGATAAGTCAACACAATACAAAACAAAATTTATATTCACTAACAAATACGCGCTCATATCTATTATTACACTCAACTCATTCTAGAGTACTACTGACTCTATCTCTAATGAGTAACACCCAACAGAGCAGGGTTGTCGCTTAACCGGATGCTCTGATACCAAATGTAACGATACGAATTTTCGACGCTCGAAAGTCGACATTAATACGCCCACTGTATCAAATGCCGCGCTATCAAATGCCGGAAAACCGAACCATTAGGGTTAAAAGAAGAGGTAGAAGAAGACAGAAGAAAAGAAAGAACAGAAACACAGAACCAGAGACAATATCAGAATCTCACATTCGCAGCGGAACAAAATATAATAGATAATCACTAGTCTTTTAAACAAAGAACTATATCAGTTATACAATACATCATCAGAGTCAATTTACAACTCGATACAATAATAGACAGTTATATAAACCTGTCCTCATACAGAATACACAGCGGAAATAAATAACAAGTACGAGAGTACGTATCGCCATCCAGCTTATCCCCAAAGCTCCAGAATATCCAGAATATCCTGATAAAAATAACTCTAGGCTGCCCGTGTGGAAATTTATGGGCACCCAGAGTTTAGAAGGGAACAATAAACTCCGAGTCAGTCATGGTGACTGGTGTTAGATCGTAAAACAGTTATTTTCATAAAGAAAATAAAATAGATTCGCAATGCTTTTGGAAAATGAAACTACCATAAGACCTCCCGCCACACACACAATGCAAACGCAGAATTGTAGGAGATTTCTTCTTATGATAGTCAAAGATGCTTACTACGCCAATCATTGGATATTATTATTAATGTCTAGTGTAGAAAACATTTCGAAAGTATAATATTAATCTTAGCCAGCATAGGTACCATTATACTATGCCTACTATAGCTGCTATGTTAAATAGCAGGTTCTACAACTAAAACCGTACGATTTTCGTATTTGGGAAATGGATTTCCAACAAATGGTCAGGCTAAGGAACTTCCTTTCCTACTGCCGAATGGGATCGCCTCTGGCTGGACGTCCCGAGAGACAAACTGCTCTCTGCCAAACAAGGCCGGGTTACCCCTGTAACTAGGTAACTCACGAATATGTCATCACCCGGTCCTTTGGGACCTTTATCCGAGCGCTCGTAACCATCATCACACATAATAAATAAGGTGTGTCCACATGAGTAAGTATCTGGGCTCCATACCATGATACCACCCCTTTCCAGAAGGAAATGACATACCCTAAAGGGCGCGACCCTCATAACCTTGCCGCAACATTCCTGTTTCGACCATTTCCGGGTTGTGAGGCCCTGACGAAGTCTCGTTCACAAAGCTACGCTTTTTCACAAAGCCGTGCTTCGATCACAAATGATCAATAAATGATCACCGTCACAGCAACACTCAGCATGCCACATTACCAAATTGGGAATATATTGCTGATAAATTTCAACTACATAACCTCTGAGCTCGTACGTCTCAGAGAAGGGTGTTAAGCTAAGAGAATAAATTCTCCGGCACCAACAGAAATGTATTTAAAAGAAATCAGCTTTACATCTCAAATTGTAATGTCAGAAACGTAACCATACAAGTCTGTTCCGGGTTCGAACAGAACCGAAGGCACTTCCAAAGAAGCCCTTGCAAATCCGGATATTCACAATCCCGATAAAACTTCCCATCACAAAGGAAATCTCAATACCGTAGCTAACGGTGCAGAGACAATCGATAGGTCATTCTATCGTTTTCACAAATACTCGGTCTTCATCACCGGTCTTCAATACGATTCATATTGTCGTATTATTATTCGGAATGGGTTATCTGACACAAGGGTCCTTCCCCGGCTAAACCGAATAATAAGCGTTTGTTTTAAAAACAAATTCAAATGCCATTTCAAAGGCAATATTGATAGTCGGTGATTTAACTATCAACAATATTCACAACAATCATCAGATTCAAATAATTTTCCCTAATTATTTAATTTCAAATATCTTCCCGATATATGGTTTATACTTCAACCATTTGAAAACAATTTCCAAATCATATTCATTTAAACCCCTTAAATAAATCCTTATCGATTTATTTCAAAATTTACATTCCAAAACTGTAAATTTATTTCCACACTTCATCACTTTGAAAACCAATTTCAAATTACTTTTCTTATACGGAATATATTTCCAAATATATATTTTAAAATCCACTTAGAACTTTTAATTTATATTTTAAAAGCTACTTTGGAAAATATACTCGGCTTTATAGTGAAAATACACTTTCACTTCAAAACGGTCCATTTAAACCAATTTAATAAATCCTTATCGATTTATCTCAAATTTACATTCCAAATCCGTAAATTTACTTTCACCCTTTAAAATAAATCAACGTTTATTTTTAAAACAAATTCCCTTTCATTTCATAAATTCTAATTTGAATTTACATTTCTCTAATATTCACTTTCAACACCAAATCGACTTTCAGATTTATTTCTCAATTTTATTTCAAACTCCAAATCAAATTCCAAATCGATTCCTAAATTTACTTAAACACTGAATCAAATTTCAAATTGATTCTAATTTTAATTCAAACCCCAAATCGTTTTACAAATCGATTTTCAATTTATTCTCAACACAAAAATCAATTTTCCTTCAAATACCAAATAAATTTCCAAATCGATTTCTCAAAGATTTATTTCTTCAATACAAAATCAATTTTCAATTGGATTTCAACAAATTTATCGCCTTTAAATAAATTCCTTTATAACTCCCAAACCATTCAAAATTTCATTTTTAATAAATTTTCCAACTTTTGAATAATACTATTCAAAATTCATTTATAAAAATCTTTTCCCATATCTTGGAATTTATTCAATAAGATTTCGACAATCCATTTTAATACTTTAAAATTCCTTCTTTCAAATAAATTCAATTCTTGAAAACAAATTCATTTAAAAAAAAATCATTTTAATTTCAAAATCCAATATATATTCATTTCTAGTATCCAACGACACTAAAAATACATTCGGCTACATTATAGCATTCAACACATTCAATCACAGATATAATCATACACAGATTATAAATAATCAATCACAGAACATATGAAATCAAATTCAAATGTTTTGAGGAATCCTGTTGGATCCCTCCAACCTGTTTCCCTGCATCCACAGATGTTAGCACAATACCAATTCCACTTCAAAGTGGAATATCGCGGTATATAGGATTTATAAAATATCATCCGCTTACTAACGGCGCAATAGGGTCTCATCCGCTATACAGTGCGGGAAATCAATCAATCCAATATATACATATGCCAATATGTATATATTGCTATATATATAGATATATCCTACTATATCTAATAGCACATCCAAATAACAATCAATAACTGCAATTCAAATTTAAATCTGAGTGAGAAGATCTCACCTTTGCTTTTAATTTGCAATCCATTTCTAACTTGACTCGATTTTTCTTGCTTATACCTTGTATAAATAAGTATACACTTTATTAACATTCGAACCAATTAAATAACCAATTTTTTTCTTTAAAAAATTTACCTAACTAATTATTAAATTTCTCTTTTTTTAAATAGATTTATTTAATTTAAACTAATACCTTTAATTCTCTAAACCAATCACTTTTTAATAAATTGATTTAACTGAAAATTAAATTTTAAAACTAAATTCCCTTTAAT
The DNA here is from genome assembly GCA_030737815.1 of Allium fistulosum. Taxonomy (NCBI): domain Eukaryota; kingdom Viridiplantae; phylum Streptophyta; class Magnoliopsida; order Asparagales; family Amaryllidaceae; genus Allium; species Allium fistulosum. The sequence continues at coordinate 837,317,762 of CM060903.1, read as the reverse complement.
AAATTCCATTTTGAAAATATATATATAAACTTGTCAATATACTAGATTCGTATTTATTTATCTTTTCAAACCCAACTACCTAAAATAATTCCTGTTTTTATCTATAGCTTACTGTAAAATACTAAAATAAATACAATATTCAAAACTGCATATATCTTACTGCATATAAATTTTGTTAACAAATCTGTTTAAAAATAGAAATCTTACTGTAATATATCATCACTTTTCTGTTCACACATGTAAAAATTTTAAAATGGCATATAATTATTTCTATTTCTTCGAAAATATAAATGAATAAATTTGCAAAAATATACTTACAGTCGAATACGAGATCAACTGAAGCCCAGCCGACATCGACGACACCATCTCGCGATGCCCGAGAACCCATGGCCACGCACACGACTTCGTGCTGTCGCCGCCGCGCCTTGTCGCCGTTATTGCGATCGAGCTCGTGACCATCCCCAACCCTAATCCAATTGTACGAATTCGCGAGCCTTAGCAGAGCCATCGTGCTCGCAAGCGAATGCCTCCCTTCCTCTGCACGCGGCGCTCATCGCGAGCCTCTCGACCTTAACAATTCACCGTTGCCTCGAACCCCAGCGAGCTCGACTCCGATGACAGCACGTGTAGGCGCCCATACCCGATCGCGAGCTCGATTGGGTTATCTGCTATTTCGATCGAAAGAGGGATGAAGTATTTCGATCTCGTGAAATAAATTTGGGCCGATTCTCGTATGAATAAGAAAGGGAGTGGTAATTGATTTAGAAGAAGGGCTTCGGCTGAATATAATTTTTTTTATATTAAGGAACGAACGAGATTTTGTTTTCCTTTCGTTTGAAATGTTTTAACTGAGGAACAAGACATAAGATTTTCATTGTTTCTGCTTGCATGATAAAAGGAAAAGAAGGGGACACGAGAATGTGATTGTTGCAGAGAAAAAGTAAGTCGGTATAAAAAAGTTAATTAAAAATATATATTTTTATATTCAAAAATATCTGTTATATTATATCAACGCGTTTGCTTATCGTATGATTACACGATAACTCCAAACTCTACGAAAATTGAAATCCGATAACAATTCAATATTACGGATCCAATGGAACTGGTTTCGTCTAAATCCGAGACTGTGCTCCGGAACGCTATTTTTAAATTCAATTTAAACGATATAAATTCAAAACTGAACAGAACAGTTCCAAATTCAATTCTGAAAGTTCCAGTACCTTCAGAATTATAAATATAAATTTTCTAAGCCTTCAGATTATTTTTAATCAGCATAAAACCGAAGATTCAAATTTTCACCCAGATTTAATAATTAAATTCAATAATTTAATCGCCAAATTCATTCTGATATTTGAATTTCAAATTAAATTATCATTCGAATATTTAAACTAAATTAAATATTCACATTTCAAATGTCAAAAATTCAGGATCATTACAGGTCAACCTTGGGTTTAGTTATTAAATGATAGGGATCTGCCTAAGGTATAGGTATTAAATGCTTAGAGTCTGCTTAATTCCCATTAAAAAGCTATGAAGTGGCTTAGATGCTTTCTCTCACATCGTTTGGGCATGATTTACGGTAGTTGCGAAGATGGACTAGAAATGGCCCTTGGTCTATAATTAAAAGTACGTTATGGAGTTGGACGGGAAAAGCCTTTAGCTTACGTAAGAGGTATACTTAATATTATGGAGTATAGGATGAGTAAGACATATTATTTATCTAAATGATATTGTCCAAATACTATTATGGTAAATGCTTTAGATTTTCATTCATCAGATATTGTTGTTCTGGCTCCCTCCATATTACAACCCAAAGATTAGGGGAAACAATGTTAATGAAGAAGATAGAGGCAGCAATGAAGATTTATGGTAGTTTACTTATTTATCTATGTTTTTAATGTATTCAGATGTACCCATATTTCAGACATGATGTTTTATTTTGATATATTTTATTATGGACATTTTGGATATTGTATTTCTGAAATTTGATTTTTATAAAATAGGTACTTAATTTACCATTATATTTTATCCTTTTCGATGTGAGATTCTAAAAGCATAGAAAGATGGCTCTGTATATTAGTCATTGCATCAAATTTTCCAACCAACAACCAGCTCTGGAATGGACCTAAGGTTCGATGGGCTTTTATTGGATCAAAAATTAAGCCTGTTCCAGAGATGTTTGTTTTATGAATTATCAAAAAATATTTCAAAATGTAACAAAAGCAAAGAGAGTTTAGAAAATTTGATAAATATTTCAAAACCTACCTTCAATAAAAATGGTTTGGGATCTAAAACTTCCAAAATTAGTGATTTTGGTCCTAAAAAGAAATATGCATTCTTGTATGCTAATTTTTGAAAATCCAAAGTTATTAAAAGTCAAATATAATCAGAAAGTTGTAAGACTATTTTTATTTGGGTACTTAAAACCAATAATACACTTATTAAAAATATATAAATAATTTTATTTATGAAGTACATTTAAGTTCAAATTACATTTTCAAAGTCTCAACTAACCCATCTAGGCATGGTTACTGAAAATGTAATCCTCGGATCCTAACGTAGGAAGTGGATATCAGAATTTTTTCTTATTATTTGCAGGTACACCACGTATTGATAGGGAGATGTATTCTGAATTTTATGATGCATATTGAGATGGGGCTACAAATGGAGGAAAATTACAAAATTTTGTGACCTTATCTTTGAATATATAACACAGTTTTATGAGAAAAATATAATTTTTAAGCAATTACTTTGAAAAATAATTTGGATTTTTTGACAAAAATTAAGATATTTTAGATTATTCAGAGGACTTGTTAAAAATAAAGGATTTATTTTAAAAGAGAATTATATTTATAGATGTAAGTGCTATAAAAGGATTATGTTTAAAAATATACCCAATGAATTTTTTTTGATGAAATAAATATTCATATTTAATTGGCAACATGTTTACACTTTAATGTTTCTTATGGGAATTTTTTTCTTAACAAGAATTTAAATTAATTTTGCCAATAAATACTAGTCAATATTCGGTTTTTTAAATTGTTTGATTATAAAAACTATGGATTAAATATTATATATTTATAAAGAGAATTTTAGTTTTGGAATATAATCAATAACAATTTTTCAAAAAGTATTTCTCAAAGGTTTTGATGCAGGCCAGAGAGAAGAAGTCATAGGTCGTGTACGACCTAACATGCTGGTAGGTCGAGTCCGACCTAAAGAGGATGCTAACGAGTTAAGACTTCGTAAAGACATGTGGGAAGTTCAAGTTTTAGGTCGCGTACGACCTAACGAATCCTTTAAGTCATTCCTGCAACTTGGTGAAGGTCGGCAACGACCTAGTGAGGGAGGCACACGAGTTAATGGATTCAACGAGAAGGCAGGCGAACGAGCTAACAAGCTACGACCTAAGTTAGGTCGCGAGAATGAAGTACGACCTACTTTAGGTCGCGAATATATGAGACGACCTATGCTAGGTCGTGGAGAGGAGCTACGACCTATGCTAGGTCGTGAAGAAAGGCTGCGACCTAAATTCAAGGCCATTGAAGAAGAGCTCCGACCTGTGATAGGTCGCGTAAACGACCTACGACCTAAGTTAGGTCGCGAGAAAGTTAGGTCGCTAATTGCTACAGTTCGCTGAAGCTTGATGCCGTTTATTCTTATGCTGAGTTAATCTCTGCCGTTGATTCTTTAAGTCGCTGATGGAACCTGGAGCATTGAAGTTAGGTCGCGAGAATTGTATGTTGAGTCGCAGACGATCTATATGTTGTATTGTTTCCTTTGTACATTTTGTTAAGTCGTTTTGTTATAAGTCATAAGTTGTGTATCGAGTTATTGTGTTGTAACTGTTTTGTGTTAGGTCGTTGCCGACCTATACTAAGTCGCGTCTGTTTTTAGGTCGCACCATTTTAGGTCGTAGGTCGTTCACGACCTAAGTGTTGTTGAAATTTTGTTCTGTTTGGGCGTGATGAGTTGTAGCCTATAAATAGGCATGTTTGGTCATTTTGTAAAGTTTAGTTGATTTGAAATAAAACTCTTGTTTTGTTAGCTTTGTGCTTTCACCCAATTGGTAGTTGAGTGTAATCTCCTATCTCCTCTTTCGGTTAATCGAGTGCGCTCAATTCAACGACTGCAGAAGTCGATTCACGGAATCTAGTGCGCTAGATCAACGTGCAAAGAATCGCAGATCTTTGAACCCGGTATCGTGCGCGATCAACGATTTCGGGATAGCTAGAATTCGGTATCTTCGGAACAACGAATTCGGGCATTTCAGTATCTTCCAATCCATCGATCGCTACTTTCATCGATCTACATTGTTTTGATTAATCCGCTGCGTCAGGTTTTTATGTGATTTGTGTCATATTACTCTTTCTTATTTCGCTTCTTCTCCTTTATTACGTTTTATTGATGATAAAGGAGGAGAAAAATGGGGCATACCGATAAGGGGAGTAAAATAAAACTTTATATGTATCTTTATATATATGTTTAATCATCATCATCAAAGGGGGGAGAATGTTAGAACCTCCATTTTTGGTTTTGAAGTGACAACTATACATTTTGATATAAATTGCATAAGTTGACTATTTCAAGGAAATCAAACTATTAAGACTAAGGCAAACGACTATAGCTTATGAGGAAACTATAACAAATAAGTATGGCTAACGAGCTCGATGAATGAAGACCATATTTTAGATGAGTCGTTATATGCGAGTCTAGAAAATACTTATACAATATCCTTTGATGATAGACACGTATATAAATATTGTCAAATTGATTGAAAAATAGATTTTGAACTTTGAAATTTTCAAAAAGAAAAATTTTCAACGTTAAAATGTAGTGCAACACCAGGATTCAAACCTGGGCCTTGAAGCACAAATTTGCACATTGTACAAACTGAACTACAAATGCTTTTACTACCACGGTCTCAGACGTTTAACAACAATAGTCAGACATCTGGCCTAGTGCTCAGATGTTTAGTAACCTCTTTTAGACATCTTAATCAATCTTTTTTAAATGTTTTCTTTTCTAAAAATGGCCAGCCGTTTGAGCAGTTAGACCCGTAACAATCCACGTATTTAATGATAAGATATTTAAATAATTAATTTAAATATTAAATCATTATTGAATTGAGGGTCCAAAATATAACTTTTCGCATACAGTCGAATCAGGACTCGAGACCAACTCCGTTGAGTCCGGATCGGCGTTGCAATCAAAATGAGTATAAATATAGCTATATTTGGAATTGGATGATCCGATGCCCAACACGACTTTGAAATGTGAGAAATTATTATTCCGAAATGCTATCTCGGAAAGGAACAAAATTTATACCATCGGGCTGGTAAAATGAGGTAACGAGCATCGAAGAGTTTCACAACGATCCACTGTGCTGTGTGATGTATGGGCTCAAAACCTATGGTGAATTGTTTGAAAAATCAAATAATATATATATATATAATATTATATATAAAGTATCATGCTCAACTACTTTTCTCCACTGACTATTATTCCTCAAAAAATTTCCTTCTCTAGTCAAAATCAAATGGGTCTCATTTAGCGGGTTACAGGTCCTCTCTGATTGTGGGAGCTTTCGGCCATAAGAGATGTCGGGGATGGATTAGTTGGACTCATGAGAAGGAGGGCATCACATCTACGGTTGCATCGTTAAGTGCGGTGGTGATTGGTCGTGATCGATATTGTTGAACAACGACCTGGGTTGGTCATGGGGGAGCTATAGGTGGAGTTAGGCTAAGCAGAGGCCACCGTTGAGTTTCTCTTCTCAACATTAACTTCCCCACACAGTTTTGGCTACTTCGGTCGAGGGTGGGGAATTAAGACATTTAGCAACATCTGGTTGGGGAGGCTTTATTGCAATTTGACAAGCGACACCGAGGAGGTACGCAAGGTGTGCATAAAGGAGAGCGTGCATTATAGAATGCATAGGAGTCGATGGTTCATCGATTTGCTGACTATAGCCTGATTGAGAAGGAGAGAGATGCATGCAGGTATGGGTTGTGCATATTTGTGCCTTGTGCAAGTGATTTGGGGAAGATGAGTTGGAGATGATTAAGGTAAGTAACCTAATTAAGTTAATTAATTATTTCTTATTAATCCCTTTTCGTATTTAATTCATTCTTTTGCATACGAGATCCAATTAAGACGCGGTCTTCGTCGTTGCACTCGTAATGAGATTATCTCCGACATGGTATAAGCTTGGACTGTATTCGGACTCTTAAGAATTTATTATTCAAGTGAGCGGAGTTATAACCTTGAATTTATATTTTAGTATAAATCCCAGTAATTATATATATATATTGAAAAATATTACCTAGAAGAGGTAAGATTATGTGTGTGTATATATACGAAATTGTTTTCCTGTTTGATTGGATTTGTTTAAGTAGATATTTGGTATAGTTGATTAAAATCTCGTATATCTATATAGTGTTCTATTCATATTAAGTAGAGTTAGATGGAGTTGACATTGTTTATAGTTATATTAGTAATAGAAAATATTAATATATTATATTACTAATTGATTGGTTTGAGTAGATATTTGGATAATTGATTAAAATCCCATATATATATATATATATTATGTTCTATTCATATTGGACAGAGACAGATGGAGTTAATGTTATTTAAAATTATGTTAGTGATAGAAATATTAATACATATTATCTTACTAATTTGAAGTTAAAGGTATGATCTTTAGAATAAGCGGTAAGGCTTAATGAAGCTTAAGTAGTACTTATAAATACAATTTGAAGTAAAGAGATGAGTTTTATAAGTGAATGGTTTATTTATAAATATTATTTACAAACGAAATAATTTTATAAATAAAAGAGAAATTTTATAAAATAGTATAAAAATATATTTTATAAAATAGTATGAGATTTTATCAAATAGTATGAAAGAGACATTTTATAAAAGAGTATAAGATTTTCTTAAATAATACGAAGAAGATATTTTACAAAATAGTTGTAAGGTTTTATAAAATATTTATGAAAGAAACACTAAATTAAATGAAGAAATTAAGTATTATAAGGGCTTAAATGGATTTCTAAGCCAATATTTTATTTTATAAAATAGTATGAGATTTTATAAAATAGTATAAAAAGGTTTTAAACTTTTACTAAAGAGATTTCAGTAAATAAAAGTAAGATATGGTTAAGTAATCTAAAATACTTATTTAAATATATATGTTTTGATTAATGGTATTGGTCTTATATTAGTGACCATGCCTAGTATTAATCTTATATTAGTGAGCATACATCGTATTTTCTTTATATTAGTGGCCATGCATATTATTGGTCTTTCAGTAGTAACCATACGTATAGACAGACGATGACTTTATATTGTTCTTCTTCTGTCATAGAAGTATTTTAGTAAGCGACGTTATATTTGATGTATGCATATATCTTCATGGCATCGGTGTTCCTTTGTGGTCCCAATAGCATACATATAGGATATGTCCGTCGTTCTCTTTTATAGAGACGATATGCAAGTTTATTAAGAAATCCATCATGACAGAGAGGGAGATACCGATCATCTACGAGTGGATCAGATGTCACTTATGCTCACTTAGAGGTACGATGAGATCCATATAGGTTTCAAGTAAATAGAGTAGATCATATATCACTTATGCTCATTGATGGGGTATGGTGAGATATACATGAGACCCATTACGGTGTGGCTCGGGGTCTATGGTACACTGATATACTGAATCTTTTCATTTTGGACCTTCTACGGGAATCATTGGATTATGATCGATGTCTAAAGCACACTCAAATTTTAGGTATATAAAGTAGGTCATATATCATCAATGCTCACTGAGGGGTACGGTGAGACCTACACGAGTTTTACCACACCGAATGCTACTCAAGGTATATATTACACTGAGGTACTAACTCTATTTATCTTGGGCAAGAATCTACCGCAGACTTCATTCGTCAGTAATGATAAGTATCAATTTTATTCTTCGGTTGTTTCTCATTTCTATGTTGTGTGTGTATTAATTGGCTGATGTTATTATTGTTATTATTATTATTGCGTGCTTTGTGATATACTTATATGGTGATTACCCTACCTTGGCATCTTAGGTTACCTGTATCATGATATATTGTTATGTAGTAGTCACATTATGTTAGTTGTGATGACTCATTGATTACAGCAAAAGAGTAGGTTATAGTATGATTCCTTACATTTGATATGGGTTTACTTTACTTGTTTATGGACGGTCCATATTACTCCTGAACCACAATTGTGGAGAGGACCCGCTGTACCTTTAGTAGTTCCTGCTTTGTTGCATATAGTTTTAATATACAGTATTTTGAGATAGTTCCCCTCACACCGGGCTTTATGTTTGACTCGCGTTTTTTCTTTGTCTAGTTATGTCAGGATAGCTCTTGGGTACTCGATTGAGTAGTTTAGGAGTAAAGTGGTTTTGGTAATACGCTTTTAGGACAACTGGAGAATTCTATGGATATGATGTCAATACTTCATATATATACTTGATATTGTAGTAGTACATGATAAATATGTATTTAAATATAAGACTCGATGTATTCTGACTTTCTAAATTGATATTCACTTATTAGTTATTTCCACTAGTGTAGTCTCATATATATATATACACACACATATATAATATATATATATATATATTGTTATCATGTTCTGTTCATGTATATTCGGTATATTATATATTACCATTCCGCTATGAAATTCTGTCGATATACCTTAGTATAATGTTTATTTAAAATTTTCTTTCCCGACAATCTGTCTTTTTTTGTTTTTCGATAGTTAAACATTTTCATTTAGTGCTGATTTCAGGGTATTAAAGAAGGTGGATTGTTACATTTAGTATCAGAGCTTAGGTTCAACACTCAAGTCCAAGTGGACTATTTTGAGCCAAACAAACTGGTAGAGGGAGATATGTTGAGAGAGCGTACTTGTATTTTTCTACTACATAATACTACGTACACCACTTGTCATTTAGATTTTGATTAATTTCTATAGCTAGTTGCTAAGGTATCTTCGTCAGGCTATTAGTATGAGTAGATGGGGTATGAAAGCGCGACTGTAAATGGGCAGTCTGAGATGTCCAATTTAGTTCAAAGACTATATAGCTACCACAAGGGATGTTTCGCCGTCCATGAACATTTCTAGCCGATGCGGTAGGCGTCAGAGGTGGTGTAGCACTTGGGGCACCAGTATTTCTTACTCCACTAGCTTTAGACTCTTCGAAGCAATGTCGGGATTTCCTTAGACTTAGGGGGAAGCCATATGTGAGTCCCGAGGTTGTTGCCTAGACAGGCCTTGGAAACGTGCATGAGAAGGCTTCCATCAATATAGGTCTAGAGAAAGTTCTTTTACGGAAGACTGCTTCTTGGTATCTAGTGAGGGGAGACTTTGGCTGGGTAAGTCATAGTGTTAGAAGTAGTTGATGAGCAAGCCAATGATTTGGAATGAATTTAGGTGTCGCTTTGGGTCTTAGATCAATTCTGTGATCGAGAAGGGCATATAGCTTAAGCACTTCATCCACTTCGTGCAAGGCAGCTTGTCAGTAAGGGAGTATGGTGACTAATTCAATCTTGTAGCTTGATTTGAAGATTGCAACGGTCGATACTTCATTGGCATGGACAAAGGATTTTTCCTTGGGTCTTAAAGTATCAATTGGGGATTCATTGCTTAGTCTTATCCTTATTAGGACCACTTTTGAAAGTCTCATTGGGATGGTTCACCTCCAAGAGAGCGCCAGTAAGGTACGGTTGGAGGTAGCAAGAGTGGAAGCAAACCGAAGCGCAAAGAGCATGATACAAGGAAGATTAAGCCTATGCAAAGAAGAAATCTTGCCTAGTATGTCACTGCTGTAGCATAAGATGGCATTTTTCCATGAGATATCATCCAGCTAAAGTGAAGTGTAAGTGCTTCAATTGCGATTGGCTTAATCACTTAAAGAAGGATTGTCCTACATTTTCGAAGGGTGAGTAAGTGATGATGATGTATGCCTTATAAGTATTACCGAGTCCTAGAAAGCCTACTACTTAGGAAAAATGGAAGGAGCTTATATGTGAGGTATGCTCTATTTTTGGAGTACCCACTTCTATTTTTTCAAATATAAGCGGTATATTTATCCATTGCTAGTTACTTGATAGATAGGCTAAACTTGACATCTTTCATAGTAGGTAAATTCTTCTATAAAGATAAACCTTGTATGAGTAGCCTTAGTGGCAAAGCTGAGGGAAACGACCGAGGGTAGTACCATTCGAACTTGATGCATGAGCTTACAAGTAGAGTAGGATTGGTTGATAAAGAATGGCTTGGATTTGCATCCAAGTAGAGTTTGGTAGATGCCCAGTAATCAGCCAAGACCGAGCGAATGACTTGTATGTGTCTGCCTAGAATTCATTCGCGTAAGAAGTGTATTTCCTTGTGTTAGTAAACCTTAGGTGATAGGAATTATCCTATGTGCCAAAAGGAATATTTTCTAAAGATTGATCAATTCATGTACCAGTTACTAATCACTAGTTTAAGTGTAGGGTTTCTAGGTGACTTACACTAGTTAGGAAATAGTTTTTCACTCGATTCTTAAAAGTGAGCACTTGAGTCGGATTCTTGAGGCGACTGAGAGATTTCTAAAGCATGACTCTAGACATGGAAGGAAATTTTAGTGGTCCAACTAGGGAATTGGATCAGATTTCGCATGAGAGGAGTCAAGCGACCGAACCTTTTTTGATGAAGAAATCGTGCGAGCGAATAAAGGATTAGATCGAGTATCGTATATTACTTTGGATGATCTTTATACATTGTAAAATTATTTATAGTATAGTATAGTTTGGAATGCTTGTGATAGCTGGGGTAAGGACTTCAGGGCTAGTTTTTTTGACGATTTGGCTAAGTGATATGACACTTGCCTAGGTGAGCATCATGGTACACTTAGTATATTACCCTTATCAACATTGTGCGGTGGAGGTGAGTTTGAACCCAAGCAAACCCAGGCATTTATATATCATCATTAAATAATGATTTAGTTAGTAAAAGTTTCTCTTTTTGAGAATGAGTTCTGTTCGGAAGGGAAGGAAAGATTAAGATCTAGTTCATTAGATTTATTCAAAAATTTTAAGACTTGATGATCCTACATATCGTGTAAGTTATCCTTTTTGTAGTAGGAGATGTAGTGGTTTTGGTGTGCTGTATTTATGAAAGGAGTTACACCACTTAAGCAATTTTTCCATCTTGGATGACGATCTGACTCATTGGAGTTTATAATTTGGCATGAACATTTTGACTATTGTTTGTCACCGTGCATGTCAGTATAAACTCATTAGTTTATTTCATTGCTTTGCAAACTTGTTATTATTTATTGTTGCTTGCTATTATTTGATTGTTGTTTGTTATTGCTTGTTGTTATTTGATTGGTGTTTGTTACTGCTCGCTATTGCTTGTTATTGTTTGTTGTCGATTTATTTTGATTCATTATTGTTGCTTGTTTGTACAATTGGTAGTTTGTATGCTAGTTATTGTCTCTTGTTGAATGGTTGATGTTTCTAATTGTTGATTTCTTATTGTCGCTTTCTGTTGCCTATTGTTGCTTGTTGTTGTTTGATCGTTATTGATTGTTATTGCTGGTTGTTTCTTGCTTTGTGTGTTTGGTAGCATGATTTTAGATTATTGTTGTTGGTTGCTACTTATTGTGTGTTTGGTTGCTTTTATCTTAATTTAAATTTCCTATTTAAGTATGTTCGGAGAGAGAGATAACGATAGCTATCTAGAATAGATCATGTCATCTGAGGCTATGGTAGTGGTCGAGATGGGATCTACACGTGTCTATTGCATTTTGATGTAACTTGGAGTCAAAAAGTATATTTATATATTGACTTATTAGCGCTTACCCTCCAATGGATAGTCATGTGTGATTATGGTGGTATCAGTTACTATGCTTGATCATACATGTTTTAATATCATGTTGTTGTGGTAAAGATGCTTGTTGCATAGATTGTTATAGCGTGTTTATCTAAAATGTTTATTGCATGAGAAATGCTAGTACATGGTTTGATATAACCTATTTATTTGAGATGATTACTATATATGATTTAGCAGGCTTAAATTCATGGTATAATATTGCAATTGCATTTATTCCTCTTTGTTAAGTACATGTTTAGGTACATGAAAGCAAGTGTTGGCTATTTGGATGCTTATTCAATTGTATTCACATCTAAGTGGCATGAGCTTGTTATAAAAGAGGTACGCAAGATTTGTAGTATAGATTTATGTACATATGCTTATATGTCCTTAGAAATGAGATGCCTTAGATATGACATGTGTGTGTGTGTATTTGGATTTTTTGGAGCTCGCCACGCTAAGGGGGTGCAGCCGAATTTTTCAGAAATAAGAAAGAGTTTGAAAGCCTAAGGGTTATGAGACATTTTCCTTACTATAGGAATTTCGAGGATGAAATCCGTTTAAGGAGGGGAGAATGTAACAACCTTCTTATTTAACGATAAGATATTTAAATAATTAATTTAAATATTAAATCATTATTAAATGGAAGGCCCAAAATATGACTTCTCGCATACGGTCGAATAGGACTCAAGACCACCTTCATTGAGTCCAGATTGACGTTGCAAATCAAAATGAGTATAAATATCGCTATATTTGGAATCGTACATTCCGATGTCCAAAACGACCTCGAAATGCATGAAATTATCATTTCAGAGCACTGTCTCAGATAGCGATGAAACTTATATCATTGAAACTGGTAAAATGAGTTAACATGTGTGGATGAGTTTTACAACGATCTGATGTGTTATGGGATCGTATGGGCTTAAAACGTATGGTGAATTATATAAAAAAATCAAATATTATAATATTATATAAAGTATCACATTCAACTACTTTTCTCCTTTGACTATTCTTCCTAAAAAAATTCCCTCCTCTGCTTAAAATCAGATGGGTCTCATTTTGCGGTTTATGGTTTCGCTCTGATAATAGGAGCTTTGGGCCACGATAGATGTTAAGGATGGATTTGTTGGACTCATGAAGAGTATATCATCAAATCTATGGTTGTGTCGTTAGGTGCGGTGGTGATTGGTCGTGATCGAAATTGTTGAACGACGGCTAGGGTTAGGTCGTCGAGAAGCTAGAGGCGGAGTTAAGCAAAACCAAGGCCACCATTGAGCTTCTCTTCGCAACGTTCACCTTCCCACACAATTTCACTACTTTGGTCAAGGATGGGGCATCGCGACATTCAGTAACAGGCGGTTGAGGGGGCTATAATGCAATTTGACTGGCGATGCCCGGGAGATACGTAAGGGGTGCATAAAGAGAGGGTGTGTCATAGAATGTGTGGGATTTGACGGTTCGTCGATTTGCTAACTATAGCCCGATATAAGAGGAGAGAGGTACATGCAGATATGGGTTGTGCATATTTGTGCACTGTGCACGTGATTTGGGGAAGATGAATTGGGGTTATTAAGGTAATTAACTTAATTAAGTTAATTAATTATTTCTTTTAATCCCGTTACGTATTTATTTCGTATCTCTTGCATACGAGGTCTAATCGAGATGCGGTATTCATCATTGCATCTGTAATGAGATTATTTTGATATGGTATGGGCTTGGACTGAATTCAGACTATTGAGAATTTAATATTCAGGTGAGCAGAATTATAACTCTGAATTTGTATTTCAATATAAATCCCCATAATTATGTGTGTATGTGTGAAATTGCTTTCCCATTTGATTGGATTTGTTTGAGTAGATATTTAGGATAGTTAATTAAAATCTCGTATATTTATATTGTGTTCTATTCATATTGAATAGAGTTAGATGGAGTTGAAATTATTTAAAGTTATATTAGTAATAGAAATATTAATACATTATATTAGTAATTGGATTGGTTTGAGTAGATATTAGGATAATTGATTAAAATCCCATATATATAAATAGTATGTTCTATTCGTATTATATAGAGATGGATGGAGTTGATATTCATTTATAACATGTTATCCTGGCTTTTTACCCGGCAGGATCCAACAGGAGATAGAACAATCTCGTATTATCGGAATGGTTTAGAACTTAACCAGAAAGGCTAAGGCAAGTGGTTAACGAGAGCCAAGCTATATTGCTAAAGCAACGACTGGGATCGATGAAGCCGAGAGATTAGCATTCTTTTAGCCCAATCAACAGCTGAGCGCAAACAGCTAGTGAATTGCCATCAAGACAAAACAACTACGATAAAAGACTATGCGAACATCTCCAATTCCAAACTCCAGAAAAATCCTAAGTGCTCGGATCATCAACGACCCATTCCTCTCCTCAAACCTTTAGAAAAATCGGCCAAATAATATTACGAGAAGAGGCTAAGACATTGGCTCGCAAAACGAGCCAAGTCTATGAGTCACCAGCGACCCATAGGCCACGGGTCGCCAGCGACCCATATTTCTTCCTCGTATTGCGAGCCGCATCCTCCATGGGTCATTCCCTACCTACCAGCGAGTAGATGATGAAGAGGGCTGGCCCAAAAGCTCTCCAGTCCATATAAATACCAACCTTCCTACAACATAAAGAAGATCTTCTCCGGACTGGTTGCTGAAGCTCTGCGAGAATTGTTCTTCACTCTCTACTTCCCTCATAACAATCTCCAAACAAATACACTATGATTTTCTCATGGATTCCAACTCTGGATTTTCAATCTAGCTAGAAAATAATCAAAGCCTTGTAATCGACCATCTATTGTAACAACAATCAGTCTATAATAAAACTATAAAGTGGACGTAGGCTTCATTAACAGCCGAACCCTTATAAAAATTCTCTGTCTACTTTCTTTTACCATTCTTTCTTTATATCTGTGATCTATGATATTGCTCTGTCAGAACAGGGCTGGTGCTTTCAAACTCTAATCAGGGCGTTGGCCCATTTTTTGGGTTAACATTTTAGTGCTTTCACTGAGAATCGAACTCAGGCTTAGATCTAGCTATCTACTTTGGACCAGATAGGTTTAGAAGTTAGATCCTAAATCTCTGCTTAGAAGGTTTGCTGTTGAGAACAGAAGAACCAACCAAGAAGGATCGAAGAAAAAGATAGCAAACACAAGCTAAGGTGATGGAGAACATCAACATGAGATAGTAGACGCGATCCTAAAGGCAAAACTCATAAATCACTTAAGTACATGGGTTGCTAGCGATCCATGCACTATGGGTCGCTAGCAATCCATACCTTTTCACCAGACCGCCATAAACTCCAGAAAGAAAAGTACTGAAATTAATTAAGTACGTGGATAACTAGTTATCCATACTATTTTGCCAGGTCGCTATTGAGCCAGAAGCTATGGATCGCTAGCGAGCCATAAAGTTAGCTCGGTTCGTTCGAAGGGGATATAATCGAAAGGAAGCAATGGGAGGAGCTCCGAGAATTATGACAGAAGAAAACGATAACACTCCACCTACTACAAAAACACCGGCTACAAACCCGAACTTAGGGGTAAAAACCCTATGGAAAGATATAAGGATGGCTCTCTCCTACTCTGAAGAAAAAAATTCGAGGAAGACGATTGGGTGAAAATGCCAACATGAAAAATGCTAGAAGGAGCTCTAAAACCCATTCCGTAGCACAGTGCCAAGCAATGGACGAGGAACTGCTACCCAAACGGTATTCCAAGAGGCAGGAGGACCAAGAAGATAAGGTACAAATTGAGATCAATTACAATGCCAAGCTCTCGTGGTATATGATGACCACTCCCGACAGACCTGCTTCGAATCCCATCATGGAGCTCCTATCAAGAATGGTCATCGTGAAAAATTATCAAAAATCATCAAAATGGTCATTAAAAAACTCACTTAAGGGTTGACTCAAAGTCAAACTCAGGTAGTCGACTATTTGACTCGAAGCAGATTCTAGAAGTCCCGACTCGAAGTCATACTCAGGTAATCACCTATTTGACCCGAAGCAAACCTAGGAAATTCTGGTCCATAGCTTGACTCGGGTAAAACCAAGATTTTCTCCAAGGAAATAGGCAAATGGCTCCAACCAACGTTTGTCACCAACCCATCACTTCAAATTCTATGACTCCAAGCGAACCGTGGGCTGACAACAAGCAAATGACAAATTTTCTCGAGTTGAACTCCAAGTAAAATACCATTAATCCATCAACGCCGATCCGTCTTCTTTTGCCCATAACTCGAACATGCGAACTCCGAATACCTTAAAATTTGGAATGCAACCTTGTGGAGCCTTCTTGGTCAGCCCCGAACAATCTCACCTAGTTTGAAAATTTTTAGGGATCGTCACTAATCTATGACCCTATCATAAGTGATTCACCGTTCAGTCGGCATTTCCAATCATTCAAGCATGGACAATCATGCTTCTACCATTCTCAAGCATTATAAACTTCTATAACTTAAAAATGGACCGATCTGACAGTGGTTAGATTATCTTCCCCAATCAAAACCTATTCACTGAAGCCGTTCAACATGCAGAATATCCAAAGAAGTTTATCATGCCAACTATACCTTTTATACAATCGTAAAAATGATTCGAAATTGCTTCTTTATAGGTATGACTAACATATGGATGAAGCGAGGGCGATGGATGCTATCTGCTGCAAGGCCCTTAGAAATCATTAAAGGATGAAACAACCTGCTACCTTGGAAGAATTCTATGGGAAGGCAAATCGATTAGTGCAATTAGAAGAAGGCAAACCTGGCAGTGTGCCAAAGAACATACCAAACGGTGAAGGAGCTACAGGACCTCAGGGACCTCCTGCCCAATCAAGGCTACTAAGACACAGTAGAAAAGCGCCCCAGCTAACTGACGAAATCAGACAAAAAGATGATTATCAAATAACACTCTAACTAGCTAGCAACTTAGGAATGGGACAACAACCTAAAGTGATGCCTTCTCATCCATCCTTGTATATTCTCCTTTTCCAAATGAGCCATACTAGGACACTAGGGCATTGCAGACAGCACAGCGCCTGGTAAAACCGCACCTACTGGACTTGGGACAACCAAACGAGTTGTGGAGAGACCATGGATACAGTTCAAGCGCGCCAGCAGCCTTATGGCATGGGGGGCACCGCACACACTTGAATAGCCATAAGAAAGACCGAGACTAATCATACCACAGTTCTGTTAAACCCATTATCGATCAAAAATTCTAGCATTTTGGCAACCGCAGACTAAATGACCTAGCAAGTACAACAAACGAAATTCCTCTTCCTCTGAGAACCTATGCCAGACAAAGACCCATTCTCTAAAAGCAGTTTGGACCAAGAGCTAAGAGTCATGCCCTGAACACCCATAGGCTCCTTCTACAATCCAACTTCAAGCGATCAGCTATAGATCTCTCCACCATGTCAGCCTATTATATTTGGATGTGCACATCTTTCAAAAACATGGAAGGATCATCCAAGCCATGTTTACCCAAACCAGAAACTATTTAGCTTCTTGAACCAATAAAACCGTGTTCATATAAGTAACTTGCTGATTCGACGGGGTCAAATCGACTCAAACCGTTAGATCGGTGAAACCCGATCTTTGCCTTCTAAAAACCGGCATTGCTCCGACAACATCGAGAGGGCTAAAACTAACATTACTCACATTGCCTGAAGATAGGCAACATTAAGGGGTTCCAAAAGCCACGCATTTCGTAAGCTGCGCACTAACTTCCAAAGCATACGCTCCTCACATTGCCTGAAGATAGGAAATATCGAAGAGCACGAAAAGCCGTAGATTTCATAAGCCGCGCACCAAAATAAAAACTCCTCGTGTTGCCCAAAGATAGGCAACACCGAGGTGCACCAAAATAACAACTCCTCATGTTACCCGAAGATAGGCAACACCGAGGGGCGCCAAAATAACAACTCCTCGTGTTGCCCGAAGATAGGCAACACCGTGGGGCACCAATATAACAACTCCTCGTGTTGCCCGAAGATAGGTGACACCGAGGGGCGCCAAGATAACAACTCCTCGTGTTGCCCGAAGATAGGCCACACCCAGGAGCGCCAAAATAACAACTCCTTGGGTTGCCCGAAGATAGGCAACACCGACGAAAAACCAAAGCCATGCATCTCATAAGCCGTGCACCAAAATAACAACTCCTTGTGTTGCCCGAAGATAGGCAACACCGAGGAAAACCAATAGCCGTGCGTCTCATAAGCCGCATACCAAAATTATAACTTCTCGTGTTGCCCGAAAATAGGCAACACCAAGGAAAAACAAAAGCCGCGCATCTCGTAAGTCGCGCACCAAAAATAATAACCCTTCGTGTTTCCCGACGATAGGCAACACCGAAGAAAAACAAAAAGCCACGCACCTCATGAGCCATGCACCAAAATACCAACTCCTCGCGTTGCCCGAAGATAGGCAACACCGAGGAGTGTAAGAAACCGCGCATCTCACAATCAGCACCAAACACTCCCATAGCGGAGAATAGTGAATGCAATTCCAACAAAATTGGAGTGCTACAAACCAACAGAAAAATTTCAACTAATGACACTTAATGATTAAAATTGCCCTCGATTAACTCGTGTAATGTGCACCTCTCAAACACGCATATAATGCACACTTACCAAAATATCACAAGAAACTTGGATCACATGCTAAAGTTGGAAAACTTCCGAAAGAAGGAAAATCAAGCTGTGAATCAGCCAAATTTCAAGTTTAATATGAAAATTATCTGAACTATAAGTTACCGGTAATTTGAAATAAACAGCCCTGTGAACTGGGGGGCATACACCAATACTTTAATAAAACAATTGAAAACAATAAGTTCACAAGTTCTGTTACTCCAAACAAAGAATCATTACTCCAAATAAAAATTATGGCGGCAATCACAAAAATTAGATAAGTGCAAACAAAACAAACACAAGTGCACAGAACACACATGAACAAAAAAATAAGGATATAGTCGGAATTTCAATGTATTGCTTATAATTTTCTTTTATACATGGTCAAAACATGGGGACCACACCCACACAACACCGACCAACAAAAAGAAAATACAGACTCCACGATAAAAAGACTAAGTGCAGACTCTGCACTAGAACAAAATGACTCCAAAAGAACAAAACTCAGATCGATCTCCACACAAGCTCCTCAGCGCTTCCTTCCACCGCTCCCCCTTTCCGCCCTTTGTTTGTAGTTTCTGCCTCGTTTCGTGAGTGGTGTCGCTGCAGGTAAATCAACAAACTCCTCAGTGGCAAAGTCAAGAAGTTCCAAACCGTCCTAGGTCGACGGGTCGTATCGATCCCATGAGTCGTGAACTCTCAAAAGCTTTGCATTTCATAAGCCATGCACCTTCAAAAGTGGCGCACTTCGATTAACAGGGACCAACTCCCACTACCCGAAAGAACTGGCATTGCTTCGATAGTGCCGCAAAGCTGACAAACCAAGTAGTTGGCAAAGAATTCTGATCTTTGACCAAAGTTAGTGTACAAAATGTCAAAATTCAAGACACCTGAGTCACAAGCTCCCAAAGATAGGAGTCACGACATACCTTTGACTGGGGGCATCTAGGGAGCCGTCCAGAACATCAAGTTTGACATCAATTGTTCAGAATAATCAGCCCTATGGACTGAGGGGCACATAACACATTAACACTTGGTCAGGATAAAAGATCGCTCCAACTTGCAATAAAAGGAGGAACTTAATGTCGTACAGAGATAGATGACGATAGAAAGCATTTCCAGAATCATATCATCAATGCACCAGCTTCCAAAGATAGAAGCAGGTACTCGAATGAGGTCTCAAACCCTAACATGCAAAAAACCAACTGTTATCCGATGACAGACAATAGCAAGGAGAGAACGATCAAAATCGAGTAGCTAAACCATTGATTCCTGAAGGTTGGAACCAACAGATAAGGCAGATATCCACAACAACATCAATGCCCTAGCAGAGCACATATAGCGTGAAACAAGCGTAGTTAATTGTCATAGACTCAAGACAAACATTACCAAACTCCTCCGATCCATAATTACGAAGAGAAAAGTGCAAGCGTACTAGGGAGCAACGTAACAACAAGCCTCACATCATCTAATCATCTATAAGTGCTCGGAATTTAGCATTTGAGAATAACGGGTACCGCAAACGGAAGTCAGTTTGCAACAAAAATCGACCGAAGGAAATTTGTTCCTACACAAGAGTGACCATGGAATTGGGTAAACAATTACCCTGTACCACCAAAAGGAGCACTTGATGGCTATAAGCAAATCGAAGTAACGGAGACGATTGAGACTCTCATCCTTTCAAAAAATGGCGTATCCCAGAGTTAAGCAATGCTAAGAAAGCAACCGCATTGAGTCAGAAAGAATCTACTCAACTCTACAGGATCGGATGAATGATTCAACTCTCACCAACGTGACTTTAACACTGCCCGAAGACAGGTAGCTTTAAGAAAATACTTCTAATATCCAACCATCGAAGTGCTAGTTTTCGAAGGCCGAAACGAGTACCCAACTGGATTAAGAGCACCGCCGAATTGATGGGACAGTCAATCCCAACCTTCTGAGTGTCGGTGTTGCCTCGCTAATGCCAAGGCCTTCTTTTATCTTTTAAGTATCGGTGTTGCCCTGGCAACGTCGGTAAAATTTTCTATTTCCTAAGTACAGTGTTTCCTAGATAATGCTAGGAAACTTTCTATTTCATAAGTACCGATGTTGCCCTGGCAACTCCAGGAAACATTCTACTAACTAAGTAACGGTATTGTCCCAACAATGCCATGAAAACTTTAATCTACTAGGCTGATGAGAAACACTCATCGCAGTGAACCATCGATGCACTAGCTTTCGTAGATAGAAGAAACAACCAGAAGACATATCCTTTCGTAGGTCAGCTGGATGGTTCGACCTTTCATCACAGGAATCAGCCACTGCGTAGGAATAAAGCAGCGTCGAAAGGAAATCCCAAGATTGAATTGCTCGTGTGCTAATTTCTAGGGATGAAAGTTGTTGCACAACTGAATTTCATAAATTCAACTTAGAAAGAATTTAGACATAGCCGAAAGATAGGCAGCCTCGAGGAAATGTTACTTGGAACCAAGCAGCTAGGTTATCAATTCTCAAAGACAGAGTTGATGTATGAACAAAACTTCCATCACAACGTCAGCAACCAAGAAGAGCATGCATGGCCAAGGACAAGCGAAAGCAGTCATGGAAGGTCGGAAATAAAATCCCCCAACTTCCTCGATTCTAGAATGAGATTGAGAGCTAGACTGGGGGCAATTGAGCAATTCACCCCATAGATTTCCATCTCTCACAATCGCCCAAATACATCCATTCAAAATAGCTAGTCCCTCAAGAAGGGATAGAAGCACATATACTTGATCTAAAGAAATGTTTCAAAGCCCTAACACCAATAACCGCGAGGTTGGTTAGATAATGGTTCTGTATCACAAAATAGAGCTTGCAACAAAATCGCCAACAAAGGAAATGAAGGATTTAACATTCATAAATCAACCGTCACTCATAGTCTGGCGATGACGAGAAGGATCGATGACCTACTTACGATCTAACTAGATCATTTGGTTCCAACTTGCAGTAATATACCATTACTGAAGTTTGGTGATGCTAGGAAGAAAGCCCAAAATGAAACTACTAATACATCGGCTTTCAGAAATAGAAGCAAGAGTTTGATTTAATCTTCAGCCCTACCTTCTGGCATCTCATGCTATCTAAAGATTCACAATGTCACGCAAAAATCCACATAGTTCAGTCATCCGTTTATGAGTTTTCGAAGATAGAAACCAACACATGATTAGGTTCTCAACATCGGACTTAGAAGAATTTACTCTAGCAAAGGATGCCAGAAACACATCTTTCTAATACAAGCCGACATCATTATAAAACTCAAATCTTGGGATCAAGCAACAAAGTCCCTGATTCTCGAAGATAGGAGCTATCGTGTCAATCAAATTGGGGCAATCGAACTTATTGCTTGGGAGACCTAGTCTCCCAAAATATGTTGGTTCAGTAGAAGTAATTAGTCCTACGGACCAAGGCATTTACACCAACATTTTATTGAAATGAACTCAATTGAGCATAAGTAGGGATTAACTACAGAACTAGCTAAACCAAGCTACTTCATAGTTCTGAACAAAGCTATGAAATAGAATATACCGAAATGACCACAGAAGCATTACTTTCATGTATAGAATTACAGTAAACGAATATGCTACACATGAACACAAGAGGTGCAACAGCGAGAAAAAGCAATGCTCGGAATCGAGCAATTAAACCAATAGTCCCTAGAGATAGAGGCTGGTGTGTAGGTTGAATTCCGAAAAACACAAAGGAAAGAAAATCACAATCGAACAACTCATGCGCTAGTTTTCGAAAACTGAAACTGTGCCTTGTAATTTGACTGTAATCAATCATCCCAATATGATAGGAATAATAAGCAAAACCTAAGTTGCGAACGACCAAGCTTCTGGAGGAGTGGAAGTTCCTCCGCCAGACTAAAGATTGGATGACTGAAAATTCATTTTCAACAACAAAACTTAGCATTCAATCCCGCTAAGTATGTTCTACTTTAAATAATATCCTCATATAACCAATGCCCGGAATCCAAGGGAAATCGACGTATGTTGACCAGTTGGGTTCTGAGCGATGACCGGGGAAGACGCAGTGTGTTATCTGCATGAGAAGAGTACAATATCCTGAATACTGCAAACAAACAATCTAGTGTAGATAGCTTGCTTACATTTGAAAAACAATCCATATCGTCCTTTGAAATTGTCTCTTCCACACTTACCCGTTATCGATCAACGATAGAAAATGGAACCACCGTCTGAAGCGACGCAGAATGTGAAATGACCCTCCCTTTTATACCTGAATTTGTAAGGAATTTTTTTTTAAAACACATAAATATATATATATATATATATATATTTTTTTTTTTCATATATATATTTCTGAAGCCTAGAGTCATTTTCTTTTTCTTTTTATCTAAACAACTTATCCAGGATCAAAATCTTTACCAATATAAATATATCAGTGCATTCACAAAGATATGCACATACATGTGAAGATGCATGTGCCTCTCTTGTTTGAATCAGAGTTCTGGTAAACAAGAGGATAATTTGATTGATTAAGTTTAATCAATCCAGACATAGTTCAATTTAATTTATACAATAAAATTTCATCCATATAGGTAACAACATGATTTTTAACCTTTGATTGCTTGCTGAATTCTCTATGAAGTATGATTCCTAGAAACCAGATAATTGTGTTATGATTATCTATAAATTAATGGAGTAGTGTTTGTGCTCTGAAAAATGATATAAGTTTCTATCATTATCCATGTTTGATTTTTCTTATAAAATCTGTTTAGAGTACTAACTCTTTTCTGGAATATTTTTAAGTGATATATCATATTCCAAAAACTTATTTCTTTGATGCCATTTGCTAAGCTAAATGAAATGCAAACTTAAGTGGGTTTCCTATAACCATGGGTATCCAAAACATGGTTCAACCAGACTATTTGTTCTGGTATAACCCATATGGTTTTAAAAATGCATTTTGATCAAAGCCTGAGTGAAAAGGAATTCAGGTTCATATTAAAAATGCAAGGGTAACCGGTGTACTAATATCTGTACAAAACATGTTTAAATGTGCATATATATATATATATATATATATATATATATAACTATTATGGACCTTGCTTTCTACTCCTATATTACAGATTCTTCCTTTATTTAAAAACAAGGTATAAAGCATTTTTGTAGAACAAATTGAATTATGGAAACATTGCAGACACATAAATACATTTTCTTTATGCCTATCAACTCTTGTATACAAATGTCATGGTGGAAGAATAAACCATATATATTTACTGAGACTCAACTATCCAGATTTCCCAAAACTCAACCCTTTTCAAAGACTCAAGATTGACTAATACATTTATAAAATGTAACCCTCCTTTTTATCATGGAGTCCTTACTCTGATTTGCTTATAAAATCATAGGTTAGCTTCCTTAACTTTTCAGATAATCACTAAATATTTAAACCTCAATTACAAGACAATTCCTTATCAAAACATTTAGCAAAATATCCATCCAACATTCAGTATTTAAATACAAGTGATAATTAAAATATCAATACATGCAGATTTCATCTTTTAAGCTCTTATCTATCTAATTTTAGCATGCTATAATCTTCTTCTCAAAGCCTTGCTCCTACTCCTACTTAGTTGCTGCAGTCCCTGAAAATGCATTTGAAGCTGCCCCATATTAAATGAGACACCCCATATGCCATTAGCACACTAGGGTCAGACACATGTCTGGTATGAGAAAATCCACTAAAAAAATTTGTAAATCATGTTAATGTATAAACATGTATATATGTATATAACTCTGCCTTTAGAAAACAAATAAGTCATGTGTGCATGTTCTGTGTCAGTATGCAGGTGCACACTTAAGTCTGCCTTTCAAGAAACCTCAAAAAGATATGGTACATTCATACATTCATACAACTCAATCATAAATCAAATAAGCATCCATACAAAACAGAGAAATCACCAAAATGAATTAAATCATTTATTCCCTACTCAGATTTCATTCCAGGAAAACTCTAGTTCCTCTTTATATCAAATTCTCTTACATTGATATATTTATCTAGCTTGGTCTCATCTGCAATTAAGTGAATCAATGGACACACTGTAATGGACTAATTCACTCCATTACACAAAGATCTCAGGACTTAAACAAGCCATGTGTCAACTTGTATTACTCAAGAACACAAGTCATTCCTGCAGTGCTCTTGACCCCCATTTCCTAATCAGGTTTAAGTTAATAACACTTTTGATTTTTCATGTCAAAACCATTCATTGAATCATTTCACTAAAACAAACATTCATGTCATGGCATTCCACATCATTCATAACCAAACAGAGGCAATCGGGCAATTAAACATAGGTGTCTACTAAATAGATTCTGCACATATACATATATATTCTTGCATTTTAAAAAGGGGTATAGACAACTAACATTGGCTTATGGCTTTTGAGAGAGTTTTTCTTTTGAAATCATCTATGATTAAGTTAATCTCAGAATGACCAAGTTTCACTGTATCACAAAATTTATTTGCTATGACTATTTGTATATTTACATTGAATCAGGAGCATCAACACATAGGCAATCCTATTGCACCTCTAATTCCATTTTGTCTCAAGCTTCAACACCTATACATAAGTATATTGCAGCTCAACATGTTTTATATTTTCTGGGTTGAGCCAAAACCAACACTACTTGCCTATATTCAACATTTGATTTTCTGGGTATTTACTTATTTTTCTAAACATTAACAAATCAGAGAGATCTGGGTTTTTAAAACATATATATACTAATAATACTTAGAACTTTCATATAATAAACAAGCAGAACAACCAGTTAAAAATCAAAACATTTTTAATCTCTGAAAACACAGATAGACAATCACATATGAAAATACATTTTTAAGAAAAATTAACTTATGAACTGGCTGCCTTCATTAGGACTTAGTGCCTTAGATTTTGAGTGAGTTTTCTCACCTAGCTCTCTTTCCCTTCCTAGTTGATTGGTAAGCTTCTACCTTCAAGCCCTTTTCTTCAGTTGTTTTATTTTTATATAATACATATATTTTTCTCAAGAGCTATCTGGGGAGAAGAGGAGGTTCCTCATATCACTGCTTATTTATGCAGGGTCTTTCTTAGGGTTTAAGGCACTAGCTAAAGACATTTTGCCCATCATAAATCATGCCATTTGCATTTTATCTAAACCCACAATCTTACCCTCCCCGACTTAAGTTTGTGAAAAGAAAAGTGGTTATATTCATTTGGTTATTTTCAGAAATTTTACTTTTCCAGAAAATACTTTTCCTCTTGTCTACTATCATGCTGAAAGTGTGACTTGATTTCCATTGGTTATTATATATATATATATATCAAGTATCCTTCTTAATTCTGCCTATACAAAACATATCTTTGTTTTTATCTTATTTTCTATTTTTAGCTTTCACTTAAATAGTATGTACTTCCTTTATTTATTTATAAAAGGATTACTCCTTTTATATCTTCATTCTTTTCTTTCTGTTTATAATTTAAAATATGTTTGTGTATTTTATTTTGCTGATATGAACTCTAGTATTTTATTAGCATGCACATATGTAAATATAAGTCTTACAGAAATAATTAGTACACACATATATATCTATACATTATTTTGTACTGACACACATGCACATGCACACTCAAATACAACCAGTAGAATCCATATATATATATATATTTATGCATATAGCTTTTAAGGTTTTAATCTATACATCTATATATATATATATATATGTTTCCATACACATCAATATGTGTTCATTCATATCATTCAGGAATTAAGCTTCAATTCATGTGTATTTCTTGTGCACATATGTACACACATACAGTTACACCATATCAATTCCCCTTTAAAATTAATTTAAAAATTATTTTAAAATTATTTATATTTTTAAACTAAATTCCTAAAATCTTGGGTCATTACATACACCCCACCTTTTAGAAATTATGTCCCACAAATTTTCCTAAGCTTAAATCAATTTCAAACTTAATTCAGAGAACAAGTACATTCTCAACCAAATAGATTTTTAGTTCTATCATAATAACTAAAAATACATGCATCCAAAGGAAAGCAAATCAAAAATCAGAATTACCTTTAATCTGAAAATAGCTTAGGGTAGTTCATCCTAACTTTGTCTTCTAATTCCCATGTGCAATCACCGGGATCTAGACTCCACTGTAACTTCACAAGTTTCAGTGATTTATTCCTCAACTTCTTCACATCCTTTGCCAAAATTCCCACTAGATCCTTTTCATAAATCAAATTAGGATTTATTTTCACTTTGGTTGGGGTCTCCAGAATTTATGCCTTGTCATGGACCCACCTTCTCAATTGTGATACATGAAAAACATCATGCATCCCTTGCATGTTTTCTGGTAATTCCAACTTATATGCCAAGGAACCAATTCTTTCCAGAATTTTGTATGGCCCAATATATCTTGGGGTTAACTTGCCTTGTTTCCCAAATCTCAGTACATTTTTCATAGGTGAGATTTTGATGAAAACAAAATTTCCTACTTCATATTCCACCTGCTTCCTTTTCATGGCTGCAAATTTCTTTTGCCTATCTTGAGCTGCTACTATTCTTCTTCTTACCAACTCAATTTTCTCTTTAGTTTCTTGTATGTACTCAGGCCCTAAAATAGCTCTTTCTCCTGCTTCTACCCAACATACAGGTGACAAACATGGCTTGCCATATAAG
Source organism: Allium fistulosum (assembly GCA_030737815.1). Taxonomy (NCBI): domain Eukaryota; kingdom Viridiplantae; phylum Streptophyta; class Magnoliopsida; order Asparagales; family Amaryllidaceae; genus Allium; species Allium fistulosum. The sequence goes on along the minus strand of CM060903.1, from coordinate 837,290,477 downwards.
GCTTCAAATGGAGCCATCCCTATGGTGCTTTGATAGCTGTTATTGTATGTAAATTCAGCTAAATGGAGATAGTCTTCCCAGTTGCCTCCAAAATCCAGTGCACATGCCCTTAACAAGTCCTCTAAAACTTTGTTCACCACCTCAGTCTGCCCATCTGATTGTGAATGGTAGGTAGTGCTTAAGCATGATTCACTTCCCATGGCTTCTTGAAAACTTCTCCAGAATCTTGAGGTGAAGATGGTATCCCTATCACTCACAATGGTTTTGGGGATGCCATGCAATTTTACCACCTCCTTCATAAATACTTGAGCTAATTTTGGTGCATTCCTTTCTGATTTGACTAGGATGAAGTGTGCCACTTTAGTTAGCCTATCTACTATCACCCATATACTTGTGTTTCCTCTTTTAGATCTAGGCAGTCCATCTATGAAATCCATAGATATATCTTCCCACTTCCACTGTGGTATGCTAAGAGGTTGCAACAATCCTGATGGCTTTTGTATTTCAGCCTTGACTTGTTGACAAGTCATACATTTTGCAATGTATTTGGCTATGTATTTGGCTACATCTGATTTCATTCCCTTCCACCAAAAATCTCTTTTTAAATTTTGATACATCTTTGTACTGCCTGGGTGTATGGAGTACTTACTTCTATGATATTCATTCAATATTTCCTCCTTTAACTCTATGTTTTCTGGCACACATATTCTATTCTGGTTTCTTAAATAACCATTTTTATCAACATGGTAATTTGTCACTTCTTCCCCTTTTGATATGAGAATTTTCTTCTCAATTATAATAGGGTCTTGGTCTTGCATTTTACTCACCTTCAAAATTAATTCAGATTGACGTGTCATCAAGCTTAACTTCCCTCTATTTTCCTGTGCACCATGCACATGCACATCCATGTGTACGCAGCCATTCTCCCCAATTTCTAACTCCGCCAGCAAAGACAAGTCCTTAAACTCTTCTATCATCATCATAGCTAATTTAGCATGTTGCCTACTTAGAGCATCAGCAACTTTGTTTGCTTTACCTGGTGTATAGAGTATGTCCAAGTCATAAGCAGCTAAGAACTCCACCCATCTATGTTGCCTCATGTTTAAATCTTTTTGTGAAAATAAATACTTTAAAGACTTGTGGTCAGTGTAAAGTTCAAACTTAGTTCCTAACAAATAATGTCTCCAAAGTTTCAAAGCATAGATCACAGCTGCTAATTCAAGATCATGTGTGGCATACCTTACTTCATGGGGTTTTAGTTGTCTGGATGCATATGCAATGATTTGGCCTTGTTGCATCAACACTACACCCAAGCCAAACCCACTAGCATCAGTGTATACAACTAATTCTTCATTTCCCTGGGGTACTTTCAAGATTGGAGCATTCACCAATGCCTCCTTCAACTGTTCAAAAGACTTCTCACACTTCTCTGACCAAACAAAAGCTTGGTTTTTCCTAGTTAGGTTAGTAAGTGGTGTAGAAATTTTGAAAAATCTTTTATAAATCTCCTATAATATCCTGCCATCCCCATAAATGATCTCACTTCACTCACAGTGCTAGGCCTCTTCCATGCTTGAATAGCCACTACTTTATTGGGGTTCACAGAAATTCCTTTGGCAGAAATGACATGGCCAAGGAAATGCACTTCCTCTTTCCAAAATGCACATTTTGAAAATTTTGCCTTTAAATCTTTTTCCCTCAATCTAGACAAAACCAGATGCAAATGACTTTTATGTTCTTCCACTATTTTGGAATAAATTAAAATGTCATCTATAAAAATAAGCACAAATTTGTCTAAATACTCTCTAAAGGTTATGTTCATTAAATCTACAAAGTATGATGGTGCATTAGTCAAGCCAAATGGCATAACCAGAAATTCATACAACCCATACCTAGTGTTAAAGGCAGTGTACTTAACACTTGACTCCTCCACCTTCATTTGATGAAAACCAGATGCTAAATCTAGTCTAGAGAACACTCTTGCCCCAACTAATTGATCAAAAAGATCATCTATTCTTGGCAATGGATATTTATTTTTAATAGTTACTTTGTTCAATTCTCTATAATCTATACAAAGTCTTAAGGAACCATCTTGTTTCTTAACAAATACCACTGGTGCTCCCCAGCAAGAATTACTTGGTCTTATAAAACCCTTTTCCTCTAATTCCTCTAACTATTTCTTTAATTCTTTTAGCTCATTTGGCCCCATTCTAGTTGGCTTTTTAATCACTGGGCTTGCTCCTGGAACTAAATGAATTTGGAATTCCACTAGTCTATGGTTTGGAACACCCTTAACCTCCTCAAACACATCCAAGTATTCATTGACTATAGGAATTTCTTCAATAGTAAGTTCATTGAAATCATTCTCCAAGTCAATTAAATGATACAATTTCCTTCCCTTAGCCACTTCACACAAAATTGTGATTCTCTGGCCTCTAAGGTTTTGCAATGATATGGTAGATGAATCCAAGTTAATTATGGCTTTAAATTGCTTTAACCAATCTACCCCCAATATAACACCTATATTTGGGTAGTTTAAAACATATAAATTGGAAATAAAAGTATCTAATCCTATGTTTAATTTCACATCCACACAGATCATATTTAAAACACTAGAACTCCCCAGTGGACTTTGTATATTCAATGGGGTTTCAACCAATATACAATTCAATTTTAGCATTTTAACTAGTTCATAAGAAATCAGAGAGTGAGTTGCTCCAGTATCATATACTACTGCTATGGGTATGGTATAAATAAATAGTGTACCTTCCACTTGACTGTGATTTTCAGCATTAATCTCCATTGTGGATTTGCCTTTGCCTTCCAAGTTTGCCAATTTTCCTTGTTGTTTATACTCAGGACAATTTCTCTTCGTATGCCCCTCTTTCCCACATAGATAGCACTTGAAAGCTCCTCCTTTCAATTCTGGACATCTGGGTTTGATGTGTCCTTCTTTTCCACATTGATGACACACAATTTTCTTCTTGGTTTCCTTAGCTTTGATATCTCCAGTGCCTTTGTTACTGGCCTCTTCTTTCTTCTTATCATAAGGGTGATATCTTCCCTTACCCTTCTTAGTGTTATTATTCTTAAAATTTCTGAACTTTTCCCTTTCCTTGTCATGCTGCTCCAATCTCAAAGCCAAGTCTATTACTTGATCAAATGTCCTGTCAACATAAGGTAACATGGCTCTGTTAAGTCCTGGGTTCAATCCTTTAATGTATCTATCATTTTTGGATGCTTCATCTGCCACTAGCATTGCTCCATATTTGGAGAGCCTCTCAAACTTTTGAGTGTACTCAATGACATTCAAAGTTCCTTGCATGAGTCTAATAAATTCTTCTAGTAAAGTGGTCTTAGCTGATGCTGGTACAAATCCTGCTTCCAACATCTCCTTGAATTGTTTCCAAGTGATTTCATTCTCATTTCTCCCTGTAATGATTACTTCCCACTAGCCTAAAGCTACTCCTTTCAGCCGTCTTGAAGCCACTTGCCTCTTCCTTTGATCATCAAGCTGCATGTCATTGAAAATCCTATCTACTGTTCTCAACCATGCTTGAATTTCCATGATATTTTCTGTCCCTTCAAAGCTTTTGCCTCCTAAATGAGTATAAGTCTTGAGTAATTTTGAGAGCTCTTCATGGGGATTTTCTTGCCTTTGTCCTGCCCCATCCCTAAATGCTCTCACCAAATCATGTAGATTGACCATTTGTGGTGCATTGGAGGATCATGCCCCCTGATTTGGTGGTCTTCCTACCATGGTTTGCTAATAATAATTTACATAGCTGGTTAGTTTTTTCTTTAGAAGGATTTTTTTCAATTTTTAACTATGTTTTAGTAACATAGCTCTAATACCAAATGAAATGACCCTCTCTTTTATACCTGAATTTGTAAGGATATTTTTTTCAAAACACATAAATATATATATATTTTCATATATATATTTCTGAAGCCCAGAGTCATTTTTTTTCTCTTTTTATCTAAACAACTTATCCAGGATCAAAATCTTTACCAATATAAATATATCAGTGCATTCACAAAGATATGCACATACATGTGAAGATGCATGTGCCTCTCTTGTTTGAATCAGAGTTCTGGTAAACAAGAGGATAATTTGATTGATTAAGTTTAATCAATCCACACATAGTTCAATTTAATTTATACAATAAAATTTCATCCATATAGGTAACAACATGATTTTTAACCTTTGATTGCTTGCTGAATTCTCTATGAAGTATGATTCCTAAAAACCAGATAATTGTGTTATGATTATCTATAAATTAATGGAGTAGTGTTCATGCTCTGAAATATGATATAAGTTTCTATCATTATCCCTGTTTGATTTTTCTTATAAAATCTGTTTAGAGTACTCACTCTTTTCTAGAATATTTTTAAGTGATATATCATATTCCAAAAACTTATTTCTTTGATGCCATTTGCTAAGCTAAATGAAATGCAAACTTAAGTGGGTTTCCTGTAACCATGGGTATCCAAAACATGGTTCAACCAGACTATTGGTTCTGGTATAACCCATATGGTTTTAAAAATGCATTTTGATCAAAGCCTGAGTGAAAAGGAATTCAGGTTCATATTAAAAATGCAAGGGTAACTGGTGTACTAATATTTGTACAAAACTTGTTTAAATGTGCATATATATAACTATTATGGACCTTGCTTTCTACTCCTATATTACAGATTCTTCCTTTATTTAAAAACAAGGTATAAAGCATTTTTGTAGAACAAATTGAATTATGGAAACATTGCAGACACATAAATACATTTTCTTTACGCCTATCAACTCTTGTATACAAATGTCTTGGTGGAAGAATAAATCATATAATTTACTGAGACTCAACTATCCAGATTTCCCAAAACTCAACCCTTTTCAAAGACTCAAGATTGACTAACACATTTATAAAATGTAACCCTCCTTTTTATCATGGAGTCCTTACTTGATTTGCTTACAAAATCATAGGTTAGCTTCATTAACTTTTCAGATAATCACTAAATATTTAAACCCCAATTACAAGACAATTTCTTATCAAAACATTTAGCTAAATATTCATCCAACATTCAGTATTTAAGTATAAGTGATAATTAAAATATCAATACATGCAGATTTCATCTTTTAAGCCCTTATCTATCTAATTTTAGCATGCTATAATCTTCTTCTCAAAGCCTTGCTCCTACTCCTACTTAGTTGCTGTAGTCCCTGAAAATGCATTTGAAGCTGCCCCATATTAAATGAGACACCCCATATGCCATTAGCACACTAGGGTCAGACACATGTCTGGTATGAGAAAATCCACTAAAACAATTTGTAAATCATGTTAAAGTTTAAACATGTATATATGTATATAACTCTGCCTTTAGAAAACAAATAAGTCATGTGTGCATATTCTGTGTCAATGTGCAGGTGCACACTTAAGTCTGCCTTTCCAGAAACCTCAGAAAGATATGGTACATTCATACATTCATACAACTCAATCATAAATCAAATAAGCATCCATACAAAACAGAGAAATCACCAAAATGAATTAAATCATTTATTCCCTACTCAGATTTCATTCCAGGAAAACTCTAGTTCCTCTTTATATCAAATTCTCTTACATTGATATATTTATCTAGCATGGTCTCATCTAGAATTAAATGAATCAATGGACACACTTTAATAGACTAATTCACTCCATTACACAAAGATCTCAGGACTTAAACAAGCCATGTGTCAACTTGTATTACTCAAGAACACAAGTCATTCTTGCAGTGCTCTTGACCCCCATTTCCTAATCAGGTTTAAGTTAATAACACTTTTGATTTCTCATGTCAAAACCATTTAGTGAATCATTTCACTAAAACAAACATTCATGTCATGGCATTCCACATCATTCATAACCAAACAGAGGCAATCAGGCAATTAAACATAGGTGTCTACTAAATAGATTCTACACATATACATATATATTCTTGCATTTTAAAAAGGGTATTGACAACTAACATTGACTTATGGCTTTTGAGAGAGTTTTTCTTTTGCAAACATCTATGATTAAGTTAATCTCAGAATGACCAAGTTTCACTGAATCACAAAATTTATTTGCTATGACTATTAGTATATTTACATTGAATCAGGAGCATCAGCACATAGGCAATCCTATTCCACCCCTAATTCCTTTTTGTCTCAAGCTTCAGCACCTATACATAAGTATATTGCAGCTCAACATGTTTTATATTTTCTGGGTTGAGCCAAAACCAACACTACTTGCCTATATTCAACATTTGATTTTCTGGGTATTTACTTATTTTTCTAAACATTAACATATTAGAGAGATCTGGGTTTTTAAAACATATATATACTAATAATACTTAGAACTTTCATATAATAAACAAGCAGAACAACCAGTTAAAAATCAAAACATTTATAATCTCTGAAAACACAGATAGACAATCACATATGAAAATACATTTTTAAGAAAAATTAACTTATGAACTGGCTGCCTTCATTAGGACTTAGTGCCTTAGATTTTGAGTGAGTTTTCTCACCTAGCTCTCTTTCACTTCCAAAATGATTGGTAAGCTTCTGCCTTCAAGCCCTTTTCTTCACTTGTTTTATTTTTATATAATATATATATTTTTCTCAAGAGCTATCCGGGGAGAAGAGGAGGTTCCTCATATCACTGCTTATTTATGCAGGGTCTTTCTTAGGGTTTAAGGCACTAGCTAAAGACATTTTTGCCCATCAGAATTCATGCCATTTGAATTTTATCTAAACCCACAATCTTACCCTCCCCGGCTTAAGTTTGTGAAAAGAAAAGTGGTTATATTCTTTTGGTTATTTTTAGAAATTTTACTTTTCCAGAAAATACTTTTCCTCTTGTCTACTATCATGCTGAAAGTGTGACTTGATTTCCATTGGTTATTATATATATATATATATATCAAGTATCCTTCTTAATTCTGCCTATACAAAACATATCTCTGTTTTTATCTTATTTTTTATTTTTAGCTTTCACTTAAATAGTATGTACTTCCTTTATTTATTTATAAAAGGATTACTCCTTTGATATCTTCATTCTTTTCTTTCTTTTTATAATTTAGAATATGTTTGTGTATTTTATTTTGCTGATTTGAACTCTAGTATTTTATTAGCATACACATATGTTTATATAAGTCTTACAGAAATAATTAGTACACACATATATATATCTATACATTATTTTATACTGACACACATGCACACTCAAATACTACCAGTAGCATCCATATATATATATATATGCATATAGCTTTTAAGGTTTTAATCTATTCATCTATATATATATATATATATATATGTTTCCATACACATCAATATGTGTTCATTCATATCATTCAGGAATTAAGCTTCAATTCATGTGTATTTCTTGCGCACGTATGTACACACATACAGTTACACCATATCAAGCCATATCAATTCCTCTTTAAAATTAATTTAAAAATTATTTTAAACTTATTTATATTTTCAAACTAAATTCCTAAAATCTTGGGTCATTACAGAATGCTTTTTTTAAAGGATCACTAGAGTACAAAAACCGGAAAAGCGATATGATTAAATCATCCACTATATCCGATTTTAGAATAAATCATCGCATTAGAATTTAAAAACATCGATGGGAACTTAACCAAGTTCTCGAAAAGAAGAAAGGACAAGAAGCAAGATTTCGCTCCAAGATAGCATACAATCGTTTAAGACAAAACTTAGCTTCACCACTGATCGAGTTAAAACTATATAGGACAACTCCAAACCTACATCATTCACCCACTTACCGACCTAAACCCTTGCGTAAACTATGGAGCAAAGATTGCATCATCAAAACCAAGAATTGAAATTCAGATTGAAATAAAAAACGAACGGCTGTCAAAAGTCAGTCAATTGAGAACAATATCTTAAGGTGGACTCTGACAATTCACCTCGAAAATTCAATAGTCAAAGCCTAATTTGCATGGTGACCTCGACATGATAAACTAGGTTTCACAAAATGAAGACTCAAAAGAAGTTACTTCGAGAGCATGCCTTGTTTTCAACGAAGGCATACTCTGGGGGGCAAATGTTATCTAGGTTTTTAACCCGGCTGGATCCAACAGGAGGCAGAACAATCTTGTATTATCAGAATGGTTTAGAACTTAACCAGAAAGGCTAAGGCAAGGGGTTAATGAGAGCCAAGCTATATGGCTAAGGCAACGACTGGGATCGTCGAAGCTGACAAATCATCATTCTTTTAGTCTAATCAGCAGCTGAGTGCAAACAGCTAGTGAATTGCCATCAAGACGAAACAACTATGATAAAAGACTATGCGAGCATCTCCAATTCCAAACTCCAAAAAAATCCTAAGTGCTCGGATCATCAGCTAACCATTCCTCTCCTCAAACCTTCATACAAATCAACCAAAGAATACTACGAGAAGAGGCCAAGACATTGGCTCGCAGAACGAGCTAAGTCCATGGGTCGCCAACGACCCATGTTTCTTCCCCATATTGCGAGCCGCATCCTCCATGGTCGTTCCGTACCTACCATCGAGCAGATGATGAAGAGGCCTAGCCCAGAAGCTCTCTGGTCTATATAAATACCAACCTGCCTACAACATAAAGAGGATCTACTCCGGACTGGTTGCTAAAGCTCTGCGGGAATTGTTCTTCACCCTCTACCTCCCTCATAACAATCTCCAAAGGAATACACTGTGATTCTCCCGTGGATTCTAACTTTGGAGATTCAATCTAGCTAGAAAATAATCAAAGCCTTGTAATCAAACATCTATTGTAACAGCAATCAGTTTGTAATAAAACTATAAAGTGGATGTAGGCTTCATTGACAGCCGAACCACTATAAAATTTCTCTGTATACTTTCTTTTACTGTTCTTTCTTTATATCTGTGATCTGTGATATTGCTCTATCAGAACAGGGCTGGTGCTTTCAAACTCAAATCAGAGTGTTGGTCCATTTTTTGGGTCAACATAACATGGTTATAAATTTATTAAACTCTAAATTGTAGTTGTGTTAGTGTTAGAAATATCACTGTATATTTTACTTCAGATATTCGAGATAATTGATTAAAATCCCATATATATAAATATTGTGTTCTATTCGTACTGAATATAGTTAGATGGAGTAAATGTTATTTAAAGTTATATTAGTGGTAGAAATATTAATATATATATTATATTACTAATTCGAAGTTAAAAGTAAGATCTTTAGAATAAGCTGTAAGGCTTAATGAAGCTTAAGTAGTACTTATAAATGCTATTTTGAAGTAAAGAGATGATTTTTATAAGTGAATGGTTTATTTATAAATATTATTTATAAAAGGAATAATTTTATAAATAAAAGAGATATCTTATAAAATAGTATAAGATTTTATAAAATAGCATAAAAGAGATATTTTATAAATAAAATGAGATTTTATATGATAATATAAAAGAGATATTTTATAAAATAGTATGAGATTTTATAAAATAGTATAAAATATATATTTTATAAAATAATATGAGATTTTATAGATAATATAAGAGATATTTTATAAAATAGTATGAGATTTTATAAAATAGTATAAAAGAGATATTTTATAAAAGAGTATGAGATTTTATAAGATAATATAAGAGATATTTTTTAAAAGAGTATAAAATTTTCTTAAATAATAAGAAGAAGAAGATGTTTTCTAAAATACTTGTAAGGTTTTACAAAATATTTATGAAAGAAATACTAAATTTAAATGAACAAAAAAGTATTATAGGAGCTTAAATGGATTTCTAAGCCAATATTGTATTTTATAAAATAGTATGGGATTTTTAAAATAACATTAAAAGGTATTAGACATTTACTAAAGAGATTTTAGTAAATTAAAGTAAGATTTAGTTACGTAATCTCAAATACTTATTTAAATATATATGTTTTGATTAAATGGTATTGATTTTATATTAGTAACCATGCTTAGTATTGATCTTATATTACCGACCATACATCATGTTGGTCGTATATTAGTGACCATGCATATTATTGGTTTTTAATAGTGACCATACGTATAAACAGACGACGACTTTATATTAGCTTTTGTTTGTGATAGGAGTATTTTAGTATGAGACGTTATATTTGATGTGTGCATATATCTTTATGGCATCAGTATTCCTTTGTGGCCCCAATGGAATATTATATGGGATATGCTCATTGTTCTCTTTTATAGAGAAGTTATGCGAGTTTATTAAAAAAAATCCTTGATGGCCAAGAGGGAGATGATGATGATCATCTACGTATGAATCATATATTACTCATTCTCTCTGAGGGGTATGGTGAGATCCATATAGGTTTCAAATAAATAAAGTAGATCATATATCACTTATGCTCACTGAGGAGTACGGTGAGATCTACACGAGACGCATCACTTGTGATGTGGCTCGTGGTCTATGATACACTGAGGTACCGACTCTATTTATTTCGGACCCACTATGGAAATCATTGAATTCTGATCGATGTCTAACGCAGACTCAAGTTTTAGGTATATAGAGTAGGTCATATATCACATATGCTCATTGAGGGTACGGTGGGGCCTACATGAGTTTGACCACACTTGATGCGACTCAGGGTCTTTGGTACATTGAGGTACTGAATCTTTTTATCATGGGCATGAGTCTACCGTAGACTCCATTCGTCAGTAATGACGAGTTTCAATTTGTGTTCTTTGGTTGTTTCGCATTGCTATGTTGTGTGTGTAGTTAGTTGGCTAATGTTATTATTGTTACTATTATTATTGCATGCTTTGTGAGATAGACTTATATTGTGACTACCCTACCTTGGCATGTTGGGTTACTTGTATTATGATATATTGTTATGTACGAGTCGCATTATATTAGTTGTGCTGACTCGTTGTGTGACGCCCCACCTCTATACCCACGCTAACCAAGAACACTACGATGTAGTGCTGTCAATTAGCACGGAGAATAAGGCTGTGGAGGAGCGACCATCCATGTAACTTCTTTGTGCGAGCACCGATATGTCAGATAGAATAGAATGCATATCATTTAAAGAGGAAATCCGATAGGCCGATACAAACACAAAGCTATCACATGGTGGCTATATATAATCTTCGGAAACAAACATAGAAATAAACATAACACAATCAGTCACAGACATCCATATCACAAAGGCGGAAGAAGATATGAATATATATATATAACACATAAAAGTGTACATCAGAGTAGTGGTCGGAAAGATCCACGATAATACAAAAGAATAGCAACACGTGCTATACAAAAGAATAAGTACACAACATAGAGTCTATATTTCAAATGTGTACATCCTAAACTACAAATCTATGTAGTTAGCCAAAAGTCAGAATAATCCTGAAGAGAAGTCAAGTAGAAGCACCTGTAACATCTCGGTCTGACCCGAGTATTATTTATAAGAAAATAATAAACGGATCAGTCTAGCTATAAATATCAGATGATAAGGTATAGAATAAATAATATGGCATGAACATGTAACAACCATAACGGCATACTACTATAGTATGTAAATGATAATCAACAAAAGATTAATCAATATCACAAGAATCTTCTCAAAGATAAAATAGGGTATCATACCCTAAACTTGTATTCATAACAAGTCAATAACACATAAATTCACCAGTGCACAAAAACTGATATCATATCAATGAAAATCATGAAAATTGGTGAAACACAAATTCCAGAAATCATCACACGAAATCCAGAAAAACACATAAAAGGGGGGAGGCCTAACACATGAACGGGAGCATGAAAACTCACCAACGCGCGTCACACAGGAACGAGAAGCTATCTCATGGAAGCTATCCATTAAATTTCCACACAGAAATGGCCCGAAGACCATGGGGTGCTACCCCATATATGTGATGGCGAAACATCACCAAAGCGGGGGCTAGTCTCCCTCGCAGACAAAGAGACATCGCTCAATCGCTAGTCTAAATCACAAAAATGATCGTCATGATCATAGGAAGTGTCAATTACACTAAGCTAGTAAATATATGAGTTTAGCTTCATGTCTTATAACCACTAGCTTAACTTAAATATTTACGAACAAACTGTAGATCTTCACTAGAAAATTGTCACAAGAGGTTCAATCGAACAAGTCCAAGAATTAACCGACGAAGTAAACGCAAGCGTTTCATACCACCTGTTTTGCTAAGCCGTTTAATTAGATTTCTCATCCGAGTGAAATAAAGGCTTGTATATACTAATAGATTGGAAAACGGTTTAGGAAAAGAGCTTTGTAATAGAATAGTGTTGAAATCATTTTTTGATGAAAGGGTTTTGATATTTACTACTAGTATTAAAACCTTTATATTTTTAAAGTGACGAGTCACAAAATCGATCGTACAAACAAATCAATTTACAAAATAAAATTCACATTCGAAGACGTGGATTAATTCCAAAGAAATCGATATCAAATCCATAAAAATGGATGTTTCCGAAAATTCCCGAAGAAAATGTCATCAAAGTCGATAATAAATGATAACAACAAAAGGGAAACAACACGAATCGATTAAAGTTGGAAATTCAAACAAATAGGCAATATAGGCATAATTGGCAAAAGGGAGCAGGTCGGTCAACCGACTCACTGAGTTCGGTTGACCGGACCAGAGGCAGAAATTCTCGGGTAGCAGGTCGGTCGACCAGACTTCCTGGTCGGTCAGCCGAAGCCAAAATTCCTGCACTCCCAAAACAGGGGCAGGGAAGTGCTCAAGTACCAGGTCGGTCGACCGGACCCTGAATTCGGTCGGCCGGAGCCTGTTTTCCAGCACTTCTTGCCCTATCAATGAATACCAATTCTTTCCAAATCAAAAGCAATAGCACATGAATACTTGTTAGGAATTCATACCCAACGTCAATGATATCAAGAGAGGTAGATGTGAGTTCAAAACTCACCTTTTTACACACAAGCAAAGAAGAAGAAGCTCAATTGCAAAGAAACAACCAATCACACTCCACTCCAATTCTACAAGCTTCAATCTAAGAAGACAACACATATTTCCCAAATTAGGTTTAGGAAACTTCCTGAAATTGAAGGAGAAAGAGTTGGAGAAGATGGAGAGGAGGCTTACCTATGGCTTCACTTTGATTTTTGGAGCAAGAAATCAAGATGCAAGAAGAAACTAGGGTTTGAAATTTCTATTTCCTCTTCCTTTCCCTCATTTCAGTTATTACTTAAGTTTGGAGAGTGGGAATGAGAGAATGGAGAGGAGAGGGTTGAGTTAGAGGGTTAAGTGAGTTTAGTTAGCTAGTGGGCTGAACCCAACCCAAACCCAATTAGAAAAGGTAGCAAATTTCAACTTACTCCAAATATATCAAAGTTTATACTCAAACAGATCGCAAACGCCATTTTGGACTCAATGGAAGTGGTCTCGAGTCGTAATTTTACCGTATGCAAAAAGTAGCTTTTCGGACTAACATCCGACTATCGCTAAAATATTTAACTATAAAATCGATAAATATGCGGGTTGTTACAGACTCCCCTCCTTAAAGAAATTGCGTCCTCGCAATATATAAGATGGAAATAAGAAGTAACAACCATAAAAGCATATTAACACAAACGAAATTTGAAATAAGAAGTTTACCTCAAAGAGCATGAGAAAGCAAGTCTGGGTGTGTCCGCTTGATGAATTCTCTAGTTTCCCAAGAGCAGTCCTTAGGATTAGAGGACCATTGAACTTTAACAAGCGGAACATCTTTATTTCGAAGTCGTTTTATCTCCGAAGTGATAATTCGAACAGGATGCTGCTCATAAGTTAAATTAGGCGAAACTTCAATCTCTTCTACGACACTGGGCTCAAGAATAGAATCGGAATCCCGAAGGCACTTTCATAATTGAGAAACGTGAAACACGTCATGCATGGCAGAAAACTGAGCTGGTAATGAAAGGCGATAAGCCATGGAACCAATGCGTTCAGTGATAGGAAATGGCCCAATGTATCGGGGCGCTAATTTTCCTGATCGACTGAAGCGTACAACACCCTTCATAGGTGAAACACGAACAAATACAAGATCTCCAACAGAAAATTCTAATTTCCTTCTTCGGTTATCGGCATAGGATTTTTGTCTACTCTGGGCTTCTTTCATCCTATGTCGATTAAGATCAATCTTTTCTGTGGAATCCCGAATAAAATCTAGACCTAAAACCAGCTTCTCACCGGCCTCAAGCCAACAAGAAGGAGATCGGCATGGCCTTCCGTAGAGTGCCTCGAAAGGTGCCATACCAATACTAACTTGGAAGCTGTTATTATAGGAAAATTCAACGAGTGAAATATGATCTTCCCAATTTCCACCGAAATCAAGCACACAAGAATGAAGAAGATTTTCAAGAGTTTGATTCACACGCTCAGTTTGTCCATCGGACTGGGGGTGATAAGCGGTGCTAAAGTTAAGCTTCGTTCCCAAAGCTTTTTGAAGACTCCTCCAAAATCCACTAGTAAACAATGGATCACGATCACTAACAATGGAAGTAGGGACTCCATGTAATTTAACAATTTCTTTGATAAAGAGTTTGGCCAGTAAAGGAATGGTTCGGTTCGACCGAACGGGAATAAAATGGGCGGATTTAGTAAGTCTATCAACGATCACCCATAAGCTATTATGACCCGAACGAGAATGGGGAAGGCCATCAATAAAATCCATGGAAATTTGATCCCACTTCCAAACTGGAATTTCCAATGGTTGCAATAACCCACCAGGCCTTTGATGTTCAGCCTTAACAAGTTGGCAAGTCATGCAACATTTAACAAAGTTAGCAACATCAGATTTCATTCCCTCCTAGTAATAAAGTCATTTCATATCCGCATACATTTTACTACTACCGGGATGAATGGAAAATTTGGAACGATGAGAATCTTCTAAAATGTCTTTACGAAGATCACAGATATTTGGTACGATAAGTCTACCAAATTTTCGAACGCCGCCACGAGAATTAATATCAAAGTCTTTCAAACCTTCAATATTGGTTTTATCCTTAAGATTTTGGCTAAGCAAAGCCAATTCAGGATCTAGCCTTTGAGCTTCAAGAATGCGGTCCAAAAGAGAAGGATGTGCCTCAAGGCTACATAAAACAAGTGATGAACATAAATCGGAGACACGTTCTTGAATTTCACAAGTGGATAAAACCTCGAGATCCCTCCATTCGGATATCATCATCGAAACAACCGCTTGTTGCTTGCGACTAAGTGCATCGGCAACTCGATTTCCCTTTCTGAGAGTATAAAGAATATCGAGATCATACGAGGCAAGGAACTCGAGCCAACGCTGTTGACGCAAATTGAGTTCCTTTTGAGAAAATAAATATTTCAGAGACTTATGATCAGTATAAAGTATAAATTTCTCTCCCAAAAGATAGTGTCGCCAAATTCGAAGGGCGAAAACGATAGCCGCGAGTTCTAAATCATGTGTGGCGTATCTAGTCTCAACCGGCTTCAATTGCCTAGAAGCATAAGCAATAACACGTTCTTTTTGCATAAGAACGGCACCCAAACCAACGCGACTAGCATCGGTATAAACAACAAAATCTTGATTCCCTTTGGGAATAATAAGAATAGGAGCATCAGAAAGAAGTTCTTTTAATTTCTAAAAAGAAGATTCACATTTGTCCGACCAAATGTATTTAACACCTTTCTTTGTTAAGCCAGTAAGAGGCACGACAATCTTAGAAAAGTCTTTTATAAAACGGCGGTAATAACCTGCCAATCCGAGAAAGCTACGGATTTCAGTCACGCTCTCCGGTCTCTTCCAATTTTGAATTGCTTCAATCTTTGAAGGATCCACTGATATTCCGGATTCGGAAATAATATGACCGAGAAACGTCACACTAGATTGCCAAAAGTGGCATTTGGAAAAAATTTCTTTTAGTTGATTGCTCCTAAGAGTTTCCAATACAATTCGAAGATGCTTTTCATGTTCCTCTTTGGTTTTAGAATATACAAGGATATCATCAATAAAGATGAGAACAAACCGATCGAGGAAATCTTTGAAAACTCGATTCATGAGGTCAACGAAATAAGCTGGAGCATTCGTTAAACCGAATGGCATAACTAGCCATTCATAAGATCCATAACGAGTACGGAATGAAGTCAAAGGAATACTATCCTCTGCAATACGAAGCTGATGAAAACCGGTAGCCAAGTCCAATTGTGAAAAGACTCTAGCACCACTAAGTTAATCAAACAGATCATCAATCCGAGGTAAAGGATATTTATTCTTAATAGTAAGATCATTAAGCTTGCGGTAGTCGACGCAAAGCCTAAGCGTACCATCAGATTTCTTCACGAAAATTGCTGAAGCTCCCCAAGGCGAGGAACTAGATTGAATAAGTTGCTTCGTCTCTAACTCGGATAGTTGTTTGCGCATCTCTTCATTCTCCTTATTGGACATGCGATAAGGAGGATGAGTAATAGGCTGAGCTCCAAGTATAAGATTAATTTTGAACTCAATTGCTCGCTTAGGTGGTAGTCCTAGAACAGGCTCAAATATGTCAGAAAATTCACGGACGACGTGAATAAGAGAAATGACATCTTCCTCATCGTCATTATCATCATCACGAGGATTTAAAGAATATAAAGATGCAACCAAAGCGGAATACGAATCTTTAAGAACAATAGAAATCTGATTGATAGATTGCGGATGACGGAGATAAATAGTCCGCTCAGGGCATAGGATATGAGCTTCATAACGATTAAGCCAATCCATACCCAAAATCATTCCAAAGCCTAAGTAACGCATAACATGCAAATCGGCTCGGAAAGAAAAATCACACAAAATAATCTCGACATCTTTACAAAGCAAACTAATTGTTGCAGATCCACCAACCGGATTCGAAATTCTTAAAGAAGTCATTAGAGCAACAACACTTAAGGAAAAAGTATCGACAAGTTCCTCTGATATAAAAAATGGGATGCACCCGTATCAAAGAGAACTCGAATAGGTTGATCACGAAATATAATAATGCCATCAAGGACAGAATGAGACATACCTTGACCGCGAGATGTGTTGCCAGGGGCTTGAGCAACGCTTAACTTTCCCTCCTTATCTTGAAGCCTAGGGCATTGGTGCATAAAATGATCTGGACTCTTACAATAGCGACAAGAGCGGGGCTTTGAACACTTGTTCGAAAAATGGCCCTTAGCACCACAGTTGAAGCATTTCCTATCATTGGGGGAAAATGCCTTTGCAGCAGGAGTTGCTCGCTTACCCTTTTTGTTGGGATAAGGACCTTTGAATTGGTTTGGCCTCTTCTTGTTGTCGAAGTTTGGTTTGGAAGCCACCACTTCAACATCACTGTCCTTATCAGCCTCTTCAAGACGAAGAGCGGTATC
Organism: Allium fistulosum; assembly: GCA_030737815.1. Classification (NCBI taxonomy): domain Eukaryota; kingdom Viridiplantae; phylum Streptophyta; class Magnoliopsida; order Asparagales; family Amaryllidaceae; genus Allium; species Allium fistulosum. Next base: position 837,273,123 of record CM060903.1, on the reverse strand, counting down.
AATAAGTTGGTCGAATGAAACTTCTAACTTTAGAAGTAATGGCTTCTTGAGATTCTTATTTAAGCCATAAACGAATCTTTGATTCTTCTTCAATGGAGTGTTGATGTATTCAACCCCATATTTAGACAATGACTCGAAGGATGTGACATAATCTGTCATAGAGGATTCACCTTGAACAAGGTCTATAAAACGACGAGCCAATGTCACCTTTTCTGCTTCTGGTACGAATTTTAATTCGAAGCGTTCCCGGAATTTCTCCTAGGTGAGATCTGCTTCATTAATTTCAGAAATAAGAAGTTCGTACCAATCAATGCTCTCTCTTGGAGCATGTTGGAAGCCACCTGAACACGGTGAAGATCGACAAGATTCATGCGAGAAAATATTCGATCGCATGTTCTTAACCAAGCCTGGACCTCGATAATAGTTTCGAAACCCTTGAATGGTTTCCCGCTCAAGTTGGTATAATCGTTGCACAAACGTGCAAATCCAGACTTAGGGTGAATTGGTTCCGGATTAGGACCAGCTGCCGTAGCATTCTTTACTAAATCAAGAAGCTGTTGAGCGGTCATAAAAACTCCATCCTGGGGAGTAACAGTAAATGGTCCAGCTTTGGGATGACCTGGTCTAGACATTCTCTTCCTTTAAGAAGAGAAAAGAAGAAAAGTTATTCTCCAAATAAATATCAAGCAAGTCTTGATAGATAAAACAATGATTCATAAGAGGAAATAGGATAAATCGGTACGAAGACCCGAATTAAATCCTAAGGCACGACTCCTAAGTTGGACTTAGGACAAAGACCCTTGTTAAGTTATTCTACATTGTTCTGAAGTTTGGCTCTGATACCAAGCTGTGACGCCCCACCTCTATACCCACGCTAACCAAGAACACTACGATGTAGTGCTGTCAATTAGCATGGAGAATAAGGCTGTGGAGGAGCGACCATCCATGTAACTTCTTTGTGCGAGCACCGATATGTCAGATAGAATAGAATGCATATCTTTTAAAGAGGAAATCCGACAGGCCGATACAAACACAAAGCTATCACACGGTGGCTATATATAATCTTCGGAAACAAACATAGAAATAAACATAACACAATCAGTCACAGACATCCATATCACAAAGGCGGAAGAAGATATGAATATATATATATAACACATAAAAGTGTACATCAGAGTAGTGGTCGGAAAGATCCACGATAATACAAAAGAATAGCAACACGTGCTATACAAAAGAATAAGTACACAACATAGAGTCTATATTTCAAATGTGTACATCCTAAACTACAAATCTATGTAGTTAGCCAAAAGTCAGAATAATCCTGAAGAGAAGTCAAGTAGAAGCACCTGTAACATCTCGGTCTGACCCGAGTATTATTTATAAGAAAATAATAAACGGATCAGTCTAGCTATAAATATCAGATGATAAGGTATAGAATAAATAATATGGCATGAACATGTAACAACCATAACGGCATACTACTATAGTATGTAAATGATAATCAACAAAAGATTAATCAATATCACAAGAATCTTCTCAAAGATAAAATAGGGTATCATACCCTAAACTTGTATTCATAACAAGTCAATAACACATAAATTCACCAGTGCACAAAAACTGATATCATATCAATGAAAAACATGAAAATTGGTGAAACACAAATTCCAGAAATCATCACACGAAATCAAGAAAAACACATAAAAGGGGGGAGGCCTAACACATGAACGGGAGCATGAAAACTCACCAACGCGCATCACACAGGAATGAGAAGCTATCTCATGGAAGCTATCCATTAAATTTCCACACAGAAATGGCCCGAAGACCTTGGGGTGCTACCCCATATATGTGATGGCGAAACATCACCAAAACGGGGGCTAGTCTCCCTCGCAGACAAAGAGACATCGCTCAATCGCTAGTCTAAATCACAAAAATGATCGTCATGATCATAGGAAGTGTCAATTACACTAAGCTAGTAAATATATGAGTTTAGCTTCATGTCCCATAACCACTAGCTTAACATAAATATTTACGAACAAACTGTAGATCTTCACTAGAAAATTGTCACAAGAGGTTCAATCGAACAAGTCCAAGAATTAACCGACGAAGTAAACGCAAGCGTTTCATACCACCTGTTTTGCTAAGCCGTTTAATTAGATTTCTCATCTGAGTGAAATAAAGGCATGTATATACTAATAGATTGGAAAACGGTTTAGGAAAAGAGCTTTGTAATAGAATAGTGTTGAAATTGTTTTTTGATGAAAGGGTTTTGATATTTACTACTAGTATTAAAACCTTTATATTTTTAAAGTGACGAGTCACAAAATCGATCGTAGAAACAAATCAATTTACAAAATAAAATTCACATTCAAAGACATGGATTAATTCCAAAGAAATCGATATCAAATCCATAAAAATGGATATTTCCGAAAATTCCTGAAGAAAATGTCATCAAAGTCGATAATAAATGATAACAACAAAAGGGAAACAACACGAATCGATTAAAGTTGGAAATTCAAATAAATAGGCAATATAGGCATAATTGGCAAAAGGGAGCAGGTCGGTCAACCGGCTCACTGAGTTCGGTTGACCGGACCAGAGGCAGAAATTCTCGGGTAGCAGGTCGGTCGACCGGACTTCCTGGTCGGTCAGCCGGAGCCAAAATTCCTGCACTCCCAAAATAGGGGCAGGGAAGTGCTCAAGTATCAGGTCGGTCGACCGGACCCTGAATTTGGTCGGCCGGAGCCTGATTTCCAGCACTTCTTGCCCTATCAATGAATACCAATTCTTTCCAAATCAAAAGCAATAGCACATGAATACTTGTTAGGAATTCATACCCAATGTCAATGATATCAAGAGAGGTAGATGTGAGTTCAAAACTCACCTTTTTACACACAAGCAAAGAAGAAGAAGCTCAATTGCAAAGAAACAACCAATCACACTCCACTCCAATTCTACAAGCTTCAATCTAAGAAGACAACACATATTTCCCAAATTAGGTTTAGGAAACTTCCTGAAATTCAAGGAGAAAGAGTTGGAGAAGATGGAGAGGAGGCTTACCTATGGCTTCACTTTGATTTTTAGAGCAAGAAATCAAGATGCAAGAAGAAACTAGGGTTTGCAATTTCTATTTCCTCTTCCTTTCCCCCATTTCAGTTTTTACTTAAGTTTGGAGAGTGGGAATGAGAGAATGGAGAGGGGAGGGCTGAGTTAGAGGGTTAAGTGAGTTTAGTTAGCTAGTGGGCTGAACCCAAACCCAATTAGAAAAAGTAGCAAATTTCAACTTACTCCAAATATATCAAAATTTATACTCAAACAGATCGCAAACGCCATTTTGGACTCAATGGAAGTGGTCTTGAGTGGTAATTTGACCGTATGCAAAAAGTAGCTTTTCGGACTAACATTCGACTATCGCTAAAATATTTAAATAAAATATTTAACTATAAAATCGATAAATATGCGGGTTGTTACACGTTGGTTACATGAGAAGAGCAGGTTATGATATGATTCCCTACCTTTTATATGAGTTTACTTTACTTGTTTAAGGAGAGTTTAGAGTAACCCTAAGCTACGATTTTTGAGAGGATCGGTAGTGCCTTATTAATTCCTATTTAATTGTATATAGTTTTAATATACATTATTTTGAGATAGTTCCACTCACATCTGGCTTAATGTCTGACCCGCGTTTTGTCTTTGTCTGCTTATGTCATGACAACTCTCAGGTACTCGATCGACTAGTTTGGAAGTCAAGTGATTTTGAGGATAAGCTTTCAAGACAGATGAGATTCCGTAGAGACGATGTTGATACTTCGTATATATACTTGATATTGTAGTAGTACATGACAAATAGATATTTATATATGAGACTCGATGTATTATAACTTTCTAAATTGATATTCACTTATCGGTTAATTCTGCTAGTGTAGTCTCCCATATATATATATATATATATATATATATATATATATTTATCATGTTATGTTCATGTATATTCAGTATATTATATATTATCATTCCACTGTGAGATTTTATCGATATGCCTTAATATAATGTTTGTTTTAAATATTATTTTCCGACAATCAGTCTTTTGTGGTATTCGAAAGTCAAATGTTTCCATTCGGTATTGATTTCAGGGTGTTACGAAAGATGGATTGTTACAAGACTTCTGACCTTATACAAATCATTTTTTTATAACATAAGTTAAAGATCTGAATCATAGGGCCAGACGTCTGAATTAGGTCAACAATGAACATATTCTTTTGTTGAATGTGAAAGTGTTCTATGGATCGTGTAATATGGATATAAGATAATACAGAATATAACGATGATAGCTATACAATAAATAGTGCGGAATATAAGAGCAGTATAATAAAAATAACACCAGAGATTTTTATACTATTTCGGAGCACCGTCCTACGTCCAGTCCCAGAATCCTTTTGGAATTTTACTAAAACAACAACCCTCACTTAACCCAGAGGCACAGGTCTATACAACCCTTGAGTAGCAGAACAGGGACCTAAGCAGCGGAATAGGATTTCGCCTCAGCAACCGAAGAGGACTTCACACGCCTGAGCAGCAGAACATGACTTTAACAAATACAAAAGATTGTTTTGACCTTGTGTGTTCTAATAACATGGATTTGTCACTTGTAGTACACCCTTCTTATAATCTTTTCCTCAAGTATGATGTGTGTAGTTGTATGTATATGAAGATTAGGAAGTTTCAAATTGCTTGAAGAATATGGAAATGAATACGTAAGCAATGAATGTACGAATTCAAGAGGGTAGTTAATTAAGAAAATATGATTCAAGTATAAGCAAGTAAGTGAAGTAATTTGATCATGAAATTCATGCATATATATAGTAGTTAAGGAGTTGCAACTGCTGGTGAAGAGTTCTCAACGAATAGCAATGGCTGCAACTCTTCGCGAGGAAGAAGGCTATTCAAAAAGGAAGTGTCTTTCAAAAAATTGCAGTTGGAACCAGGTCAGTCGACTGGTCTATGAACTTCAGTCGACTTTATTTTAAAATATAAACGTGTATACATATGTACACAAGTTCAATAAGCTGTTTTTAGATATTCAGTCGACTGAATGACCTTGTTCAGTCGACTGAATTCTATTGATAATCAAAAATCGCCATAGCTCATTTGGTTAGAGCACTTGCCTTCTAAACTAGTGACCCGGGTTCGAGCCCTACTTTATGAATTTTTTGAAAACTTGATTTTGATTAAAATATGCATTCAAGTTTATTTGAATGTGAATGATGATTCCTGAGGAAATATTTTAACAAAGCACTAAACTAGACTCTATATACATATTTGACGACTCTTGTAAAAATATATAACTTTATGAACAATACTTTGAGTCGTTGAGTCCGGATGTTGTCGAAGTGGTAGATTCACGAATTGTTGTGCCTTGTCAGTAATCAAAACCTATGATCCAACATTCTCCCCCTTTTTGATGATGACAACTCCATTTACTACGGACGAATCTTCGACAAGCTTTGTTGACTTATCTCTCCCCTTGAATATATTCCTGCAATTGTGTTATAGATTTCTCCCCCTGAATCTATGCTATATATTCCTATAAATAATTAATCTTTTCTCCCCCTTAATCTGTGCTTGCATCGTTTATTCCTACAAATAGTGTTAGAGCAATATCATTCTCCCCTTTATCGTCGAAAAAAGGAGAGTTTATATGATGACATAAATTATACTCCACATAAGTGTTAACATAGAACAATATAAAAAAATAACTACTACTTATAATGCATGGTATAAAAAAAATTTAACATTTAAAGCATGCGATACCCAAGGTTCTTATAATTTCCTAATTTTTAGGAAACCATACCCATTTGGGTGTGGTTGAACCTTTAAAAATATAATTTTCATTATTAACTACCATATCAAAATAATCATCAATGTATTTTTCTCTATTTTTCCAATTAACAGGAACCCAAATACTTAGATAATTTTTATTCATATTTCCCGTCAATGATTTTGTACTTCTAGAGAAATTATAAACACTATTGGTCATAACAGTATTTGTATTTCTATAAAATTGGATTTAGACTTTACTCAAAATTTAGTGCTGGCACTAACATTTTTACTATACATGAAAGCATATCTAGTGCTATTTCTACGATTAGTTTTATTATATCCTAAACCACTTTTATCATGTAAAGGTCTAGAACTGGATAAAATCATGTTTAAATCGTTTTCACATTTATTAAATTTTGTGACTTCAGTGTTAAGTTTATCAAATTTAGCTTTAAAGTCACAATTATTATTTTCAAAAGAAATATTACTGAAAGTCTATACGGGGTGGATCGTGGAGGGTATATGCAAGTATATGTGGCAAAATATATGATGCAACTAAAACAATATTAATCTAAGTAAATAAGAATAATCACACCAGGATTTTATACTGGTTCGGACCTCCCGTCCTACGTCCAGTCCCGAAGCTCCTCTTCAGAATTTTCTTTCAACTAACCCTCACTTGACCCGGAGGAACATGTTTACAATAGCAGAGTCTCTTTGTCAAGGTGTTCTATAACACGGATGTTGACTATTGAGTACAAATGCTTCCAATATATATATCTATCTAGAGAATATTTGAATGAGGAGTTCTGTATATATGGAAGAGTTAAATACAGGTAGTTGATTTCTTAGAGATCAGGTATAAGTCAGAGTATAAGAGATAAGAGCATAAGTAAGGTTAATCTTTCTCTTGAATTCCCGATGCTATTTATAGTGGTGAAGAGTTTCTATGTGTAGTTGCCTCCATTAACAATCGTTGTATAGTTGCTCCTGTTGGTGATGAAGAGTTGCAGTGAAGAGGAGCGGATGTGTCTTTTCGGATGTGACAGTTGGACTTTGAAAATACACAGTCGAGCCTATAATCAGACGTCTGGAAAGTGACCTCAGATGTCTGGCCTTTATATATATTTTTTGTGTCTGGTAGCATTTCAGACGTCTGTGTTTATTATCCAGACGTCTGGTCTTCATTTCTGTTTTATATCTAGATGTCTTTCAGACGTCTGAGTTCAGGATCAGACGTTTGTTTTCTTCTGAGTTGTGAACTAGAGACTTTCTCCAAACGTCTGATATATTAACCAGACGTTTGTTTCCTTAGGATTTGTAAACCAGAGGAATCATTCAGACGTCTGGCTAGTGCATTCAGACGTCTGAATGTGTGCATGTTGTTGTATCTGTGTCTGTGCAATTCCTTTTCCAATTCTATCGACTTGTAGCCTTTTGATACTTCTTTTGAGTCTTGTTCTTGTCTCTCTAGTGATGTTACTCTAGCAAGTTCTTGTATATATACATATATGCACATTTGATTTTCATTGTATAGTTGTTGTCATTAAAACCATGAATTTGATTTCCTAACAATCTCCCCCTTTTTGATGATGACAACTATACAATGTACTTATATGTAATTTCTATAAATATCCCCCTGAATATGTGCTTTCCATTATCTCTCCCCCTTTGTCATTATCAAAAAAGAATGAGGGAATCATATTTGCAAATTCCAAAAAATTTCCTTTTGTTTCTCCGAGTACCTGTAATAAATAAAAAATCATTTTTTGGTACCCACTTACTATGTTATGGTCCGGGGGGTTAGATCTTTGGAAACCATACCCATTTGGGTGTGGTTGAACCTTTATAAATATAATTTTCATTATTAACTACCATATCAAAATAATCATCAATGTATTTTTCTCTATTTTGCCAATTAACAGGAACCCAAATACTTAGATAATTTTTATTCATATTTTCATTCAATGATTTTGTACTTCTAGAGAAATTATAAATATTATTGACCATAGCAGTATTTGAATTTCTATAAGAATTTGATCTAGACTTTACTCGAAATTTAGTACTAGCACTATCATTTTTTCTATACATGAAAGCGTATCTAGTGCTATTTCTACGATCAGTTTTATTATATCCTAAACCACTTTTGTCAGGTAAAGATCTAGAACTAGATAAAATCATGTTTAAATCGTTTTGACCTGTATTAAATTTTGTGACTTCAGTGTTAAGTTTATCAAATTTAGCTTTGAAGTCAAAATTATTATTTTCAAAAGAAATATTACTGTTTTTCAAAATATCAATTTGCTTGTTTAATTCAGAATTCTCCCTTTTTATTGTACAGTTCTTATTTTCGAGAAGAAAAATTTGAGATTCTGAATTATCTAAAGATGATTGTAATGAACCATTTTGTCTTTTCAAATCCGTAATTTCTTTGGAAAAATTTTCCTTTTTTTTATCAAACATAGTATTTTTATTCTGCAAAACATTGATTTCCTCTAAAAGATCATTGTTTTTATCTTCTAACTGCTCATTTTCTTTTTGTAGGAAATCTTTTGTGAAATAAGTTCTTCTACGGTATTTTCAAAACATTTAGTTTGTTTTATCAAAAAATTATTTTCCTCTTTTAAACTGGAAATTTCTTGCTCACAATCTTTTAACTTATCTAAAGCAATTCTATTAACTTTATTCAAGGTTTTACAATCTTTTAATAATTCATCATGTGCTAACAGAAGATCTTTATATAAAGAATCCAAGCATACCGATTGTGATTTGAGTTTAGCCATGAAGCAATTGTTTGTTTTCTCCTTTGATTCTTCTTTATTGCTCTTCCTCTTCCTATTGCCTTGAGTAGATCACTTTATAGCCATTTATTCTAGGATGTTGTTACGATCTCTAGAATCCCAGGCTCTGATACCAATTGAAAGTCTATACGGGGTGGATCGTGTAGTGTATATGCAAGTATATGTGGCAAAATATATGATGCAACTAAAACAATATTGATCTAAGTAAATAAGAATAATCACACCAGGATTTTATACTGGTTCGGACCTCCCGTCCTACGTCCAGTCCCGAAGCTCCTCTTCGGAATTTCCTTTCAACTAACCCTCACTTGACCCGGAGGAACAGGTTTACAATAGCAGAGTCTCTTAGTCAAGAATGTGTTCTATAACACGAATGTTGACTATTGAGTACAAATGCTTCCAATATATATATCTATCTAGAGAATATTTGAATGAGGAGTTCTGTATATATGGAAGAGTTAAATACAGGTAGTTGATTGCTTAGAGATCAGGTATAAGTCAGAGTATAAGAGATAAGAGCATAAGTAAGGTTAATCTTTCTCTTGAATTCCCGATGCTATTTATAGTGGTGAAGAGTTTCTATGTGTAGTTGCCTCCATTAACAATCGTTGTATAGTTGCTCCTGTTGGTGATGAAGAGTTGCAGTGAAGAGGAGCGGATGTGTCTTTTCGGATGTGACAGTTGGACTTTGAAAATACACACAGTCGAGCCTATAATCAGACGTTTGGAAAGTGACCTCAGACGTCTGGCCTTTATATATATTTTTGTGTCTGGTAGCATTTCAGATGTCTGTGTTTATTATCCAGACGTCTGGTCTTCATTTCTGTTTTATATCTGGATGTCTTTCAGACGTCTGAGTTCAGGATCAGACGTTTGTTTTCTTCTGAGTTGTGAACCAGAGACTTTCTCCAAACGTCTAATATATTAACCTTTCCTTAGGATTTGTAAACCAGAGGAATCATTCAGACGTCTGGCTAGTGCATTCAGACGTCTGAATGTGTGCATGTTGCTATATCTGTGTCTGTGCAATTCCTTTTCCAATTCTATCGACTTGTAGCCTTTTGATACTTCTTCTGAGCCTTGTTCTTGTCTCTCTAGTGATGTTACTCTAGCAAGTTCTTGTATATATACATATATGCACATATGATTTTCATTGTATAGTTGTTGTCATTAAAACCATGAATTTGATTTCCTAAAAATTACTATTATCCAAAATATCAATTTTCTCATTTAATTTGAAATTCTCGTTTTTTAATGTACAGTTCTCATTCTTGAGAAGGAAATTTTGAGATTCTGAATTATCTAAAGAGAATTGTAATAAATCATTTTGTCTTTTCAAATCAAAATTTTCTTTTGAAAATTTTTGTCTCTCCTTTTCAAATATGGTGTTTTGTTCATCTAGAAAATCTTTAACAGTTATAAAATTATTCTTTAAAACACCAAGTTGATTTCTAAATTTAACTTCTCGTTTTTCAATTTCTCATTTTCAAGCTCAACAGATTTCATCTTTTCTAAAATAATAAAATTAAGCTTTGAAATCTTATTGCTTATACTAACTAATTCAATATTATCTTTTACTGAAATTTTTAAATCAGAAAGTACCTTTTTGTAGTCCTCACTGGTGGCTTTGATAGGGATTTTGCCTGTTGTATTTCGACTGGATCGTTTTCTGGCCATTATTCTATGATGTTGTGACGATCGATAGAATTCTAGGCTCTGATACCAAATGAAAGTGTGTTATGGATCGTGTAATATGGATATACGATAAAACAGAATATAGCGATGATAGCTATACAATAAATAGTGCGGAATATAAGAGAAGTATAATAAAAATAACACCAGAGATTTTTATACTGTTTCGGAGCACCGTCCTACGTCCAGTCCCAGACTCCTTCTGGAATTTCACTAAAACAACAACCCTTACTTAACTTGGAGGAACAGGTCTATACAACCCTTGAGCAGCAGAACAGGGACCTGAGCAGCGGAACAAGATTTCGCCTCAGCAACCGAAGAGGACTTCACACGCCTGAGCAGCAGAACATGACTTTAACAAATACAAAATATTGTTTTGACCTTGTGTGTTCTAATAACACGGATTTGTCACTTATAGTACACCCTTCCTATAATCTTTTCCTCAAGTATGATGTGTGTAGTTGTGTGTATATGAAGATTAGGAAGTTTCAAATTTCTTGAAGAATCTGGAAATGAATACGTAAGTAATGAATGTATGAATTCAAGAGAGTAGTTAATTCAGAAAATATGATTCAAGTATAAGCAAGTAAGTGAAGTAATTTGATCTTGAAATTCATGCATATATATAGTAGTTAAGGAGTTGCAACTGCTGGTGAAGAGTTCTCAACGAATAGCAATGGCTGCAACTCTTCACGAGGAAGAAGGCTATTTAAAAAGGAAGTGTCTTTTCAAAAAATTGCAGTTGGAACCAGGTCAGTCGACTGGTCTATGAACTTCAGTCGACTGAATTTGAAAATATAAACGTGTATACATATGTGCACAAGTTTAGTAGGTTGTTTTTAGATATTCAGTCGACTGAATGACCTTGTTCAGTCGACTGAATTCTGTTGATAATCTAAAATTGCCATAGCTCATTTGGTTAGAGCACTTGCCTTCTAAACTAGTGACCTGGGTTCGAGCCCTGCTTCATGAATTTTTTGAAAACTTGATTTTGATTAAAATATGCATGCAAGTTTATTTGAATGTGAATGATGATTCTTCAGGAAAGATTTTAACAAAGCACTAAACTAGACTCTATATACATATTTGATGACTCTTGTTAAAATATATAACTATATGAACAATACTTTGAGTCGTTGAGTCCGGATGTTGTCGTAGTCGTAGATTCATGAATTGTTGTGTCTTGTCAGCAATCAAAACCTATGATCCAACATTCTCCCCCTTTTTGATGATGACAACTCCATTTACTACGGACGAATCTTCGACAAGCTTTGTTGACTTATCTCTCCCCTTGGATATATTCCTGTAATTGTGCTATACATTTCTCCCCCTGAATCTATGCTATATATTCCTATAAATAATTAATCTTTTCTCCCCCTTAATCTGTGCTTGCATCGTTTATTCCTGCAAATAGTGTTAGAGCGATATCTTTCTCCCCTTTGTCATCGACAAAAAGGAGAGTTTATATGATGACATAAATTATACTCCACATAAGTGTTAACCTAGAACAATATAAAACAAAATAACTACTACTTATAATGCGTGGAATAAAAAAAAATTAACATTTAAAGCATGCGATACCCAAGGTTCTTATAATTTTCTAATTTTTAGGAAACCATACCCATTTGGGTGTGGTTGAACCTTTAAAAATATAATTTTCATTATTAACTACCATATCAAAATAATCATCAATTTATTTTTCTCTATTTTTCCAATTAACAGGAACCCAAATACTTAGATAATTTTTATTCATATTTCCCATCAATGATTTTGTACTTCTAGAGAAATTATAAACATTATTGGTCATAACAGTATTTGAATTTCTACAAAAATTGTATTTAAACTTTACTCGAAGTTTAGTACTAGCACTAACGTTTTTACTATACATGAAATCGTATCTAGTGCTATTTCTACGATTAGTTTTATTATATCCTAAACCACTTTTATCATGTAAAGGGCTAGAACTGGATAAAATCATGTTTAAATCCTTTTGACCTTTATTAAATTTTGTGACTTCAGTGTTAAGTTTATCAAATTAAGCTTTAAAGTCACAATTATTATTTTCAAAAGAAATATTACTATTATTCAGAATATCAATTTTCTCATTTAATTTGGAATTCTCGTTTTTTAATGTACAGTTCTCATTTTTGAGAAGGAAATTTTGAGGTTCTGAATTTATCTAAAGAGGATTGTAATAAATCATTTTGTCTTTTCAAATCAAAAATTTCTTTTGAAATTTTTCTCTCTCCTTTTCAAATATGGTGTTTTGTTCATCTAGAAAATCTTTAACAGTTATAAAATTATTCTTTAAAACACCAAGTTGATTTTCTAAATTTAACTTCTCGCTTTTCAATTTCTCATTTTCAAGTTCAACAGATTTCGTCTTTTCTAAAATAATAAAATTAAGCTTTGAAATCTTATTACTTATACTAACTAATTCAATATTATCTTTTACTGAAATTTGTAAATCAGAAAGTACCTTTTTGTAGTCCTCATTGGTGGCTTTGATAGGGATTTTGCCTGTTGTATTTCGACTGGATCGTTTTCTGGCCATTATTTTATGATGTTGTGATGATCGATAGAATTCCAGGCTCTGATACTAAATGAAAGTGTGCTATGGATCGTGTAATATGGATATACGATAATACAAAATTTAGCGATGATAGCTATATAGTAAATCATGCGGAATATAAGAGCAGTATAATAAAAATAACACCAGAGATTTTTATATAGGTTCGAAGCACCGTCCTACGTCCAGTCCCAGTCTCCTTTTGGAATTTCACTAAAATAGCAACCCTCACTTAACCCGGAGGAACATGTCTATACAACCCTTGAGCAACAGAACAGGGACCTGAGCAGCGGAACAGGATTTCACCTCAGCAACCGAAGAGGACTTCACACGCCTGAGCAGCAGAACATGACTTTAACAAATACAAAATATTGTTTTGACCTTGTGTGTTCTAATAACACAGATTTGTCACTTGTAGTACACCCTTCCTATAATCTTTTCCTCAAGTATGATGTGTGTAGTTGTGTGTATATGAAGATTAGGAAGTTTCAAATTGCTTGAAGAATATGGAAATGAACACGTAAGCAATGAATGTATGAATTCAAGTGAGTAGTTAATTCAGAAAATATGATTCAAGTATAAGCAAGTAAGTGAAGTAATTTGATCTTGAAATTCATGCATATATATAGTAGTTAAGGAGTTGCAACTGCTGGTGAAGAGTTCTCAATGAATAGCAATGGCTGCAACTCTTCACGAGGAAGAAGGCTATTCAAAAAGGAAGCGTCTTTTCAAAAAATTGCAGTTGGAACCAGGTCAGTCGACTGGTCTATGAACTTAAGTCGACTGAATTTGAAAATATAAACGTGTATCCATATGTGCACAAGTTCAATAAGCTGTTTTTAGATATTCAGTCGACTGAATGACCTTTTTCAGTCGACTGAATTCTGTTGATAATCAAAAATCGCCATAGCTCATTTTGTTAGAGCACTTGCCTTCTAAACTAGTGACCCGGGTTCGAGCCCTGCTTCATGAATTTTTTGAAAACTTAATTTTGATTAAAATATGCATGCAAGTTTATTTGAATGTGAATGATGATTCTAGAGGAAAGATTTTAACAATGCACTAAACTAGACTCTATATACATATTTGATGACTCTAGTTAAAATATATTACTATATGAACAATACTTTGAGTCGTTGAGTCCGGATGTTGTCGTAGTCATAGATTCGTGAATTATTGTGTCTTGTCAAGTGATTTTGAGGATAAGCTTTCAAGACCGCTAAGATTCCGTAGAGACGATGTTGATACTTCGTATATATACTTGATATTGTAGTAGTACATGACAAATAGGTATTTATATATGAGACTCGATGTATTCTAAATTTCTAAATTGATATTCACTTATCAGTTAATTCTGCTAGTGTAGTCTCCCATATATATATATTTATTTATTTATTTATCATGTTATGTTCATGTATATTCAGTATATTATATATTATCATTCCACTGTGAGATTTTATCGATATGCCTTAATATAATGTTTGTTTTAAATTTTCTTCTCCGAAAATCAGTCTTTTGTGGTATTCAAAAGTCAAATGTTTCCATTCAGTATTGATTTCAAGGTGTTACGGAAGACAGATTATTACAAGACTTTTGACCTTATACAAATCATTTTTTTATAACATAAGTTAAAGGTCTGAATCATAGGGCCAGACGTCTGAATTAGGTCAACAATGAACCTATTCTTTTGTTGAATGTGAAAGTGTGCTATGGATCGTGTAATATGGATATACGATAATATAGAATATAGCGATGATAGCTATATAGTAAATAGTGTGGAATATAAGAGCAGTATAATAAAAATAACACCAGAGATTTTTATACTGGTTCGTAGCACCGTCCTACGTCTAGTCCCAGACTCCTTCTGGAATTTCACTAAAACGGCAACCCTCAGTTAACCCGGAGGAACAGGTCTATACAACCCTTGAGCGGCAGAATAGGGACCTGAGCAGCGGAACAGGATTTCGCCTCAACAACCCAAGAGGACTTCACACGCCTGCGCAGCAGAACAGGACTTTAACAAATACAAAAGATTGTTTTGACCTTGTGTGTTCTAATAACATGGATTTGTCACTTGTAGTACACCCTTCCTATAATCTTTTCCTCAAGTATGATGTGTGTAGTTGTGTGTATTTGAAGATTAGGAAGTTTCAAATTGCTTGAAGAATATGGAAATGAATACGTAAGCAATGAATGTATGAATTCAAGAGAGTAGTTAATTCAGAAAATATGATTTAAGTATAAGCAAGTAAGTGAAGTAATTTGATCTTGAAATTCATGCATATATATAGTAGTTAAGAAGTGGCAACTGCTGGTGAAGAGTTCTCAGCGAATAGCAATGGCTGCAACTCTTCGCGAGGAAGAAGGCTATTCAAAAAGGAAGTGTCTTTTCAAAAAATTGCAGTTGGAACCAGGTCAGTCGACTGGTCTATGAACTTCAGTCGACTGAATTTGAAAATATAAACGTGTATACATATGTGCACAAGTTCAATAGGTTGTTTTTACATATTTAGTCGACTGAATGACCTTATTCAGTCGACTGAATTCTGTTGATAATCAAAAATCGCCATAGCTCATTTGGTTAGAGCACTTGCCTTCTAAACAAGTGACCTGGGTTTAAGCCCTGCTTCATGAATTTTTCGAAAACTTGATTTTGATTAGAATATGCATGCAAGTTTATTTGAATGTGAATGATGATTCTTGAGGAAAGATTTTAACAAAGCACTAAACTAGACTCAATATACATATTTGATTACTCTTGTTAAAATATATAACTATATGAACAATACTTTGAGTCGTTGAGTCCGGATGTTGTCGTAGTCGTAGATTCGTGAATTGTTGTGTCTTGTCAGCAATCAAAACCTATGATCCAAAAGCATGTATTTAGACGTCTGACCCCGTTATTCAGATGTTTGGCCTGGTTTTAAAATGTTTTTTATATAGAGTTAGACGTCTAGCCATACAACTCAGATGTCTAAGAAAGAAAAAGGCTATATTTCTAAAGGGACATCACTTTTCTGGAAAGAAGTATTTGTTATTGAAAAGATGTGATCTTTTGAACAGTCATTACTCGTTAGCGGGTATCTTTACTAATATAAATATAGACCTATTTCATTCTTTGATTTCAACAGTTTTTCTTTCTAATTCTTGTAATATCTATTTCTCTTTTAAATCAAAAGCAATCAAAAATTACCTTTTGCTTTCTATATTTTTTTACATTCAATTCACAATCATCAAATGATATTATAGGAATGGTGTACTGAAGAGTGACTTACCCATGTTGTAAAAGAACACATCAAAGTCAAAGTCGGAATTGTTCTGTTTATAGTTGAAGTCATGTTGGAGATCTTCAGGAAAAGATTGAATCCCTGTTCGGTTGTTTGGGCATTGTTGTAGATACTTATTCCTCCGGGTCAAGTGAGGATTAATTAGTGAAATGCCATAAAGAGTCTAGGACTGGACGTAGGATGGAAAGTCCGAACCAGTATAAAAATCGTTAGTGAAATCTTCTATTTACTGCTTTTTAGCTTACTTATATTATTAGCTCTGGTTGTATTTTGCCATATTATATATCATTCCCTATTCCACATATAAGTCACATCACATAGCGAATTTCATTTGGTATTGGTGCCTAGCATTTGGAACATGACCTCGACTAAATATATGCAATTGGTCCATTAGAATGATAATATATGTGCAATCTAATAGCTATGTTATTTGGAACATGACCTAGACAAATTATGCATGGACAAATCAACAAGTTAATTTAGCCAAAAACAACTTTAAAGTCATGAATGTTTTATTTTGTGCATTGTAAAGTAAAGAATTTAATAGAGATAGTATTTGTAAGTCTATATATGAAATATGGAAAACTTTGTAAATTACACATGAAGGCACAAACAAAGTTAAACAAAACAAGGTTTTCATGTTGAAAAATCAATTATAGCTTTTTAAAACGAAGGGCAATGAACAAATTTCAGATATGTATTCACGTTTACAAGATATTACACATGAACTCATGTAATTAGGAGGAAATATACCCAAATTTGATATATTTTCAAAAAATTTAAGCTCTTTAAAATTTGAATGGAAAAGAAAAGTGCTAGCTATTGAAGAAGCAAATGACCTTTCCAAACCCCAGGTTAAAGAGTTAATCTGATCTCCTATGAAGTAAATTTGCAGGTTAGGAAGCAATAAGAAAAATATAAGAGATTAATTGATTTTCAAGCCAAAGATGATTCAAATATTGATAACAATGATCTATCATACGTTGCTAAAAGGTTCAAAAAGTAGTTAAAATCCAAGATGGTGTCAAGCAACTTCAAAAATAGCAACTCATCAACTTAGAATGTTTTTAATGTGATAACATAGATCATATAAAAAAGGGATTGCTCTAAGCCGAAAATGAAAACAAGTCGAAAAATCAACAAGAGGAAAAACCAAAGAAAAAGGCATTTCAAGTGACTTGAGATGATTCCGATTCTTTTTCATCCGATGAGGAAAGGTACATAGAGCAAGCAAATGTATGTTTTTTGGCATTTTATGATGAAGTACGACAAACTTACTCTTATGATGATATTCTTAAATTAATATAGAAATCTTTGAAGAAGAAAAAATGAAAAGAAATTGAGAAAAAAAGCTTATGCAAAACTAGATAAAGCAGAATTAGAAATAGAAATGTTAAAAGATGAGAAAATGATTCTTGAAAAAGAATTACGTAAAAAACAAGAATCTAATGAAAATTTGACATCTCAAATTCAAGCTTCGCAAGAAGAACTATAAACTAATCGAGATAAGAATGTCAAACATTTGGAAAATAATTGTGATTTACTATTATCTCTTGATATATCTAAAAATTAAGTTATTACTTTAGAATCTAAGATTAATGATTTATCATAATATATTTCAAATTTTAATAAAGGGAAAGGGAGTTTAACAAATTTGATAAGCATTTCAAAACCTGCGTTTAATAGAAATGATTCGGGATTTAAAACATCCAGTAATTCTGGTCCTAAATAGAAATATGTATCCTTGTATACTAATTTTAGACAATCCAAAGTTATTAAAAGTTAAATAAAATCAAAAAATTATAAGACTATTTTAATTTGGGTTCTCAAAACCAATAATACACTTATTAAAAATGAATATATAAATAATTTTATTTTTAAAGTACTTATTAGAAATGAATAGAGAAATAATTTTATTTTTGAAGTACATTTAGGTTCAAAATACGTTTTCAAAGGTTCAACCATACCCACTTGGGTATGGTTACAAAAAATCTAACTCTCGGAACCTAACGTAGGAAGTGGGTACCATAGTTTATTTTGCAGGTACACCACATATTGAGGGGATTTCGAATTTTATGATGCATACGGAGATGGAGCTACAAATGGAGAAAAATCAAAAAATTTCATAATTTTATCTCTGAATATATAATATGGTTTTATGAGAAAAACATTATTTTTAAGCTATTACTTATTTTTGAGAAATAATTTGAAAAGACGTAAATAATTTGGATTTTCGACAAAAGTTAAGGTATTTTAGATTATTTATAACATTTGTCAAAAATAAAGGATTTATTTTAAAATAAAATTATATTTATGGGTGTAAGTGCTATAAAAGGATTATGTCTTAAAAATATAGCCAATCAATATTTTTTGATGAATCAAATATTCACATTTAATTGGCAATATGTTTACACTCTAAAATTTCTTATGGGAATTTTTTTTGAACGAGAATTTATATTTATTTTTCCAATATATACAAGTAAATATAAAGTTATTTAAATTGTTAAATTATAAAAACTATGAATTAAGTATTATGCATTTACAGAGAGATTTTTACTTTTGGAATATAATCAATAACACTTTTTCAAAAAGTATTTCTCAAAGGTTTTGTGTGATTTGTCTCATATACTCTTTCATATTTTTACTTTTTGTTGGTGACAAAGGGCAAGAAAATGACATATATCGATTGGGGGAGTAAATAAAAATTTACATATATCTTTATATATATGTATAGTTTTCATTATCAAAAAGAGAGAGAATGATAGAACCTCCATTCCTTGTTTGGAAGTGACAATTATACATTTTGATATATATTGTACAAGTTGATTATTTCAAGGAAATCATACGAAGACTAAGGCAAGCAACTATAGCTGATGAGCAGACTATGACAAATAATTGCAGCTAATGATCCAGATGAATGAAGACCATATTTCAGATGAATCATCGTATGTGAGTCTAGAAAATACTTTTACAGCACCCTTTGATGATACACACACAAACAAACATCATTAAATTGATTTAAAAATACACTTTGAACATAGAAATTTTCAAAAAGAAAATTTTTCGACAACTTAAAAATATTATGCAACACAGAATTTGAACATAGGTCATAAAGCAATAATTTGCACGTCTTACCAACTGAACTACAAATGCTTTTGCTACCAAGGTTTCAGAAGTCTGACAACAGTACTCAGACGTCCGATCTACTGCTCAGATGTCTAGTAACCTCTTTTAGACGTCTGAATCAAATCATTTTTAAACATTTTCTTTCCTGAAAAATGGCCAGTCGTTTGAACAGTCAAACGTTTAACCTTGTACAAATAAATATTTTTATAACAGGAGGCGAACGTCTGAATCATTGGACCAGATGTCTAAAATAGGTCAAAAATGAACATATCGTTTTCTTGAATGTATTCGGATGTTTAACCCCTTTATTTAGATGTCTGACCTTGTTTAAAAATATATATATACTAGTTATCAGACGTCTGACTAAACAACTCAGATGTTTGAGAAAGAAAAACGGCTATATTTCTGAACGTACATCACTTTTTTTGAAAATAAGTATCAGTTATTAAAAAGATGTGATCTCTTGAACAATCATTACTCTTTAGCAGGTTTCTTCACTACTATATGTATAGACCTATTTCATTCCTTGATTTCAATAATTTTGCTCTCTAATTCATATTTATTACTCTTTGAAATCAAAAGTAATCAAATATTACTTTCGACTTTCTATATTTCTGCACATTTCATTAAATGATATTATAGGAAGGGTGTAGTGAAGAGTGACTTACCTTCGTTATAAAAGAACACATCAAAACAAAAGTTGGAATTATTCCTTTTATAGTTGAAGTCCTATTAGAGATCTTCAGGCAAAGGTTAAAATCATAATCTGTTGTTCAAGTAGTGTTTTAGATACCTCTTCATCCAAGTCATGTGAGGATAGTTTAGTAAAATTCCAGAACGAGTCTAGGGCTGAACGTACGACATGAACTCCGAACTAATATAAAAATCGCCGAGGCAAACTTCTATTTACTGCTTTGTTTTAGCTTGCTTATATTATTAGCTCTAGTTATATTTTGCTATATTTTATATCATTTTGCATTCTACATATAAGTCACACCACGTAGCAACTTTCATTTAGTATCAGAGCCTAACATTTGAAAAATAGCAGAAAACATTTTTGAAAATAATATGGCATTAAATTTCACTATTTTCCAAAAAGGTCAATCGACTGCACAACCCCCACTTTTTACAGCACCAATTACGCATATTGGTCCATTAGAATGAGAATAGCGATCTAAGAGCTATGTTATTTGGAACTGACTTAGACCAATTATGAAGCACCCACTATTGATTTTCTTACATGGAAAACTCAAAAGTTAATTTAGCCGAAAACAACTCTAAAGTCATGAATATTTTATTTTGTGCGTTAGATATGATGAATTTAATAGAGTTAGTATTTGTAAGTCTGCATATGAAATATGGAAATATTTGCAAATTAAACATGAAGGCATAAAAAAGTTAAACAAAACAAGGTTTACATGTTGAAAAATCAATTATAGCTTTTTAAAATGAAGGACAATGAACCCATTTTGGATATATATTCATCTTTACAAGATATTACACATGAATTCATGTAATTCGGAGAAAATATATCCAAAATTGATATGGTTTCAAAAAAATTAAACTCTTTAACAAATTAATAGGAAAGAAAAGTGTTTGCTATTGAAGAAGCAAATAACCTTTCCAAACTCAAGGTTGAAAAGTTAATCGTTAATCTGATCTCCTATAAAGTAAATTTGCAGGTCTGGAAGCAACGAGAAAAGGATAAGAGATCAATTGCTTTCCAAGCCGAAGATGATTCAGATATTGATAACAATAATTTATCCTACCTTGCTAAAGGGTTCAAAAAGTAGTTAAAATACAAGATGACATCAAGCAACTTCAAAAATAACAACTCATCAACTCACAAAAGTTTTGAACGTGATAAGACAGATCAAATTAAAAGGGATTGCCCAAAGCTGAAAATGAAAACAAGTCAAAAAATCAAAAGGAGGAGAAACCAATGAAAAAGGCATTTCAAGTCACTTGGGACGACTCTGATTCTTCTTCATCTAATGAGGAGAGTGACACAGCGCAAGAAAATGTCTATTTTATGGCATTTGATGATGAGGTACGACAAACTTACTCTTATGATGATATGTTTAAAATTAATATGGGAATCTTTGAAGTAAAGAAAATGAAAAGAAATTGAGAAAAGAAGCTTATGCAAAACTAAATAGAGCAAAATTAGAAATAGAAATGTCAAAAGATGAGAAAATGATTGTTGAAGAAAAATTACATGAAGCACGAGAATCTAATGAAAATTTGACATCTCAAATTCAAGCATGGCAAGAAGAACTAAAAGCCTATCGAGATAAGAATGTCCAACTCTCAAAAGATAATTGTGATTTGCTATCATCTCTTGATATATCTTAAAATCAAGTTATTACTTTAGAATCTAAGGTTAATGATTTATCAAAAAATATTTCAAAATTTGATAATGCAATGGGAGTTTAACAAATTTGATAAACATTTCAAAACATGCCTTTAATAAAATGGTTTGGGATTTAAAACTTCCAAAACTAGTAATTCTGGTCCTAAAAAGAAATAAGTATTCTTGTATACTAATTTTAGAAAATCCAAAGTTATTAAGAGTTAATCAAAATCAGAAAATTGTAAGACTATTTGTGTTTGGGTTCTCAAAACCAATAATAAACTTGTTAGGAATGAATATATAAATAATTTTATTTCTAAAGTACATTTAAGTTCAAACCACGTTTACAAAGGTTTAACCAAACCCACTTGGGTATGGTTAACAAAAAAATTTCTTATTTTTGCAGGTACACCACGTGTTGAGGGGCGGATATATTTTGAATTTTTTTATGCATGTGGAGATAGAGCTACAAATGCAGGAAAATCAAAAAATTTGGTAATCTGATCTTTGAATATATAATATGGTTTTATGAGGAAAATATTATTTTTAAGCTACTACTTACCTTTGACAAATAACTTGAAAAGATATAAAAATTTGGATTTTCGACAAAATTAAGGTATTTTAGATTATTTGTAGCACTTATCAAAAATAAAGGATTTGTTTTAGAAGAGAATTATATTTATAGGTATAAGTGCTAAAAAAGGAATATACCTTAAAAATATACCCAATAAGTGTTTTTTGATGAAATAAATATTCACATTTAATTAGCAATATGTTTACACTCTAAAATTTCTTATGGGAATTTTTTATGAATAGGAATTTATATTTATTTTGCCAATATATATAAGTCAATATAATTTTTTTAAATTGTTAAATTATAAAAACTATGGATTAAATATTATGTATTTCCAAAGTGATTTTTTCTTTTGGAATATAATCAATAGCATTTTTTCCAAAAGTATTTCTCAAAGGGTTTTGTGTGATTTGTGTCATATTACTCTTTAATATTTTTCTTGTTCTCCTTTATTACTTTTTATTATGACAAAGGGGGAGAAAACGGGGCAATGATAAAAACTCCATTTCTGGTATTGAAGCAACAACTATACATTTCGATATATATTGTAAAAGTTAATTTTTTCAAGGAAATCAAACTATAAAGACTAAGGCAAGATACTATGGCTGATGAGCAGACTGCTACAAATAACTTTATCTAACGAGCTCGATGAATGAAGACCATATTTCAGATAAGTCGCTGTATGTGAGTTTAGAATATACTTGTACAATATCTTTTAATGATACACACGCAGACAAACATTATCAAATTGATTTAAAAATAGATTTTGATCTTAGAAATTTTCAAACAAAAAATTTTCAACAACCTAAAAATATTTTGCAACACCAAGATTTGAATCTGGGTCATGAAGCATAATATAAACGTCTTACCAACTGAACTACAAATGCTTTCGCTACCAAATTCTCAAAAGTCTGACAAAAAAACTCAAACATCTGATCTAGTGCGCGGATGTCGAGTAACCTCTTTTAGATGTTTGAACCATATCCTTCTTAAATGTTTTCTTTTCTGGAAAATGGCCAGCTGTATGAGCCAAAAAGTCAAACATCTGACCATGTACAAATCAGTTTTTTATAATAGAAGTCGAATGTCTGAATTATAAGGTCATATGTCTGATATAGATAAAAAATGAATGCATTTTTTTGGAATGTGTTCAGATGTCTAACCCCATTATTCAGACATTTGGACTTGTTTT
Organism: Allium fistulosum; assembly: GCA_030737815.1. NCBI lineage: Eukaryota > Viridiplantae > Streptophyta > Magnoliopsida > Asparagales > Amaryllidaceae > Allium > Allium fistulosum. The sequence continues at coordinate 837,249,712 of CM060903.1, read as the reverse complement.
AAAATGTTTTTAATATACTAGAGTTGGACATCTGACCATACAACTCCAACGTTTGAGAAAGATAAATGACTAAATTTCTCAACGGACATCACTTTTCTGAAAAGAAGTATCTGCTATTGAAAATATGCGATCTCTTGAACAATCACTATTATTTTGCAGATCTCTTCACTACTATAAATATAGACCTATTTCATTATTTGATTTCAACAATATGCTCTCTAATTCTTTTCTATGTATTACTCTTTGAAATCAACAAAAATTCTTTCTGCTTTCTATATTTTTGCACGTTCAATTCACAATTATCAAAGGATATTATAGGAAGGATGTACTGAAGAGTGACTTATCCATGTTGTAAATGTACACATCAAAGTCAAAGTTGGAATTATTCCTTTTATCATTGATGTCTTATTAGATATCTTTAGGAAAAGGTTGAAGTCTTGTTCTATTGTTCAGGCAGTATTGTAGATACATGTTACACTGGGTCAAGTGAGGATTGTTTAGTGAAATTCCAAAAGGAGTCTGGGATTGGATGCAGGATGGGAAGTCTGGACTAGTATAAAAGTCACTGGTGTAATCCTCTATTATTAATTTCTTTTAGCATACTTATATTATTGGCTCTAGCTACATTTTTCCATATTATAGATCATTCTGCATTCTGCATACAAGTCATATCACATAGCGACTTTCAGTGAGTATATGAAATCTATGGATTATAAATATAGATGTATAAAATTAATAGTTTCAAAATGGTTCCATGTATTTTGTTGTGTTCACCGATGAATTATCACAAACGTGAAGATGTATATGTGATACACATGTAGTATGTTAATGATGAGTTCATACAATATAAAATAGAATAAAATAAAATAATATGCTACAGGAAATAAAATGATTTGATCGAATAGGTGAGTATATTGGAAAGAGTTTCGAACTTATCTAAAAATAAATAAAGATTCAATCTCAAAAGTCACTCCTTCCTATAATACATAATGAAGTATCAATGAGTAATCGAACTTTGTTGAATGAAGTACGATTAATTGTGAGTGAAGATGAGTTAACTTCTTTCTACAAGTTTATGTATTTAGGAGTAGTACACAACGTTAAAATTAATTTCATCTAAAGAATGGTTTACAAAATCATACAAGATAAGAGTTTATAGGAAACCCCAACATATCCTAGGATAAGGAGTTGGCAGGCTGTGCAAGTTGAAAGACTGCACGTAATACTTGTATGTGAGGGAACTTGTATGAATCACCCAAAAGGAGTTTTGGAACAACTGTCATTAGATAACCAATTTATAATTTGAACATAAGTTTTGTATTGTAAAATCAAATCAGTTTAATATAGGCAGTTCATAAAATGTTTATGAATACATATTCCGTTGCACGAAGAAACAATTGTTGTTTCAAGAAATATCAACTTCCTGGTGGAGGAATTTCTTTTGGGAATTATTTGTAGTAAAATGGATTTGGATGCGATCCAAGGATAAACTGATTATGAGGAATGAAATAAAATCAACCAAACAAAAATGAACAATATGCTTTAGAGTGTCTAATAAATATTCGTGCACATTGAAGAGAAATTATGAGTTTCTTATCAATGTCAAGAATAAATAATCCTTAGCAGTCAATTAAACCATTAAATGTATTGACTCTGCCATATGGTATGATGCACAAATCTGATTGGATTTCAAGTACATTATCAAAATGTGATTTGATAGTTGTACCCGAAGGAATATGATTCATCGGCCGCAAATGTGTCTTCGGAAGAAAGACTAATGCAGTTGGAATATATTTAGCTACATCGATAAGAATAAAATTGTAATTTTTAAATACTGAAACTAATGTAACAAATTTGACATTAATGTGCTCAAGATGATTTGAGTTTTACTCATAAAATTATTGCTTGGTATGACTTTGTATTTTGGTACATATGTGTCAAAATGGAAAATTCTATATGATGATTTTGAATAGACTGTTTGCATATAATATCCAAAGTGTCTCGATTGAATATTTGATTTTCAATCAAATTGCAGAGGAAGCATATATTTGTAGGAAAGAACATTAAAAAGTACATAGATATTTCTGGAATTATAAGTAAACAACATACTGCTGATTGTTAAGATGTACTTGTGTCAAAATTAGTACTAGTTTTGTAACGACCACGACTTTCTCTCCATAGAAAGTCGCATCGTCAATAAGAAAGAAAGGGGTAGAAAATAGAAAAGAAGAGAAGAGAGAAAGAAACAACATTAGAATCTCACACAGCGGAACGAATAAATTATATTAATAACATGAACTGTTACATAGTATACAACACTTATCAGAGTTATACAACATATACATCACATACTAGACAGTTATAAACATCTGTCTAGTTATTACAACTCGATACAATACAAAACACTATCATAGAGATAACACAGCGGAAACTACTATCTATCTAAAACGCTGAAGCCTCCTGCTCCATTACTCCTCCAGATTACTCGTCAAAGCTAACCTGAATCCCTTGGCTACTCGTAAAAATTTGAGTACCCAAGAGTTTATAAAACAGAAATAAACAACTTGGGTCAGACATGGGTCTGGTGTGAGTAAACGGGTTAAACTTGCTTAACTTCAAAACCTTTTGAAAGAAAAGGTATCACGTAAGACTTCCCACACATAAACATGGGTAAGTTTTTACCTTACGCTAACCAAAACATTTGATAGGAAATTCGATTGTATTATAATAGGGCTAGGGTTTTCAAGTAAAATACAGAAATAGCTGAAATGCTTACATCTCACATTCCAACATAGTTGGGCACAACTAATACGTACTGCACTTATTGGAGTTTGGATTCCATACAATGGCAGGGCTACCGGGGTACCGCCCGTCACAGTACGTGGCCTAGATCACCGTACCGAGGATCACTCCCAATCCCCTGCAACACAAGGTCGGAACATCCCTTACTGGATAATTCCCGCACAAGATACCTCACGGTTGGGATCAGCAACCGCACCACTAAGTCGAAAATAGAAAGGGACATCTAGACAGAGGTAACCTTGTCCTACTTGGGTGCTACCCACTAACCTTGCTGCACCTCCCCTGTTTTAGCCATTCCCGGTTTGTGAGGCTTGAGGTCACGATTACCTTAGAAAAGAACACATCACTTAGAATGCTCATCGTCCACCTGACGATGTTCTGAAAGCATTCAATCCATACAAGTTCGTTCCGGGTTCGAACGAAACCGAAGGCATTATCTCGTTACACTCGTTTTGGAATCACCCTCAGAGTTAACGACAATAACCCTTGCACTCTGAATCTTCATCTTCACTTGATTCACGACCTATCGTAAATTTGGATCGATGTGGTATTCGGGTCTCCAGACCTGGAAATCCGGTATACGGAAACCCGATCCCGGTCTCATCGAAATCCAAAACGTATCTTTTAAGGCCAAGTTGTTTAAAGGTTTAAAACATTTAAATTTATATTCAGGATGATATAAACAGATAGATAAATCACATTATCACAATAGATAATTCATATCAAACATTCATCTCACAAAGCAGCATATCACATATATCAAAGATGTCCAAATCATCCAATATCAACCAATCACCCAATATCAATCAATCATTCAAAAGCAGAATTGATTAACTCCAAATCAATTTAATTAATCTTTAATTAAATTAATTACTATCCTTTGATCACTTGGATTATCTTAACCCTGCTTACTATGATTAATTAATTTCAAATTAATTAATTTATCATCTCTTAATGATCTTCCTTAATTAATCTCCTTTGATTAATTATATTTTAATTACATTCAAGTAATTATCCTTAACCATATACAGTAATTAACATTTAATTACTATCATTAATTACAATAATTAATGAACCTTTATTAATTAATTAACTATAATTAATTATATTAATCCTCAATTAATTAAAATTAATTAATCATACTTAAATTAATTACTTTTATTAATCAACCTTGATTAATTAACCTAATTAATTAATCTTTAATTACTTCATTAAGTAATTATTTATCAATTATATTAACAAATAATCCTTAATTAATTACTTATTAATTAATTTCTTTTTAATTAATTACACTTATTAATTAATCTTAAATTAAACACATTTAATTAATCACATTAATTAATTAACTAAAATAATTAAGTAGTTAACTCTTAATTACATACATAAGTAATTATCTTCTAATTACTTCATTAAATGATCTCTCTTAACTAATTACCTTAACAATTAATTAATCCCATCATTAAATAATTCTTAATTCTTTAATTTAATTATTCCATAATTAATTAACTTTAAACAATTAACTTAATTAATTCCTTAATTGATTACAACAAGTGATTTAACCCTTAATCACTTCTACTTAATTACTTCCATTAATAATTATCCACTAATTACTTCCATAAGTAATTATTCTTAATTTAATTACATTAAGTACTTATCCATTAATTACTTTACTAAGTAATTCAATTAATTAACCATAATTGATTATCTTAATTAATTAGACTAATTAATTAATCTAAAATTAATTAATTAACTAATTAATCATTTCTTAATTTCTAATTAATTCATTAACTATCCACTAATTACTTTATTAAGTAATTATTCGTAATTACAAACATTAATTAAGCTTAAATTTATTTATTAATTAATTGTTCTTAATTAATCTCTACTTAACTAATTAAGAATAAACTTTACATTTATATTAAATATTTACTCAAATCATTACTTCATTAAAAGCAAATTTAGAAATCAATTTTGAAATAAAATTTATTTTAAACAAAACAATTCAAACATTTAATTTTAATATACTTTAAAATCTTTGAAACAAAAACATTTCAAACATGTTTAATCCAATTAAACAATTATTTATCTAAAACTTGTTCTTAATACTTAAAAACTTGTCCATGCTTTAATTTTAAAACACTAAGATATGATTTACTTTAAAAATTCCAAAACCAGGTCACTGGAATTAAATAACCCGAGCCAAACACGTTTTTCCCCGAGTCTTTTCCGAGTCCACGCGAAAACCATCAGCTTCGAGTCGACCACGAAATTTTCACGAGACTTCCTCGAGATAACTTCTTCTTCCCCAAAGCCAACATACCCAAACACTCAAACGTGCATACGTGCACGTGCACATGCCCCATCGCCTCCGGCCACCATAGACCATCGCATCCATCGCCGACGATCACACGATCGCACGCGAGCACAAATACAAACCCAGATCGAACAAACCTCATTCGAATCAAAATTCGACCTTCAGCTCGAAAACTGCAGCTGTCATTTCCCCCAAAACCACCCACGGCCGATCACCACGACGCCGTTAGACCTCGCCGTCCCTACCATCGAAACGCCACGTCCACGAGTTCCAATTTTCCCCAAATGCGATCGACTCCGGTCGAATCTCCAAGTCGTGACAGTCACGACATTCAAATCGAAACAAAACTAGCTAAAACCATAAAATCAATACGCTTGACCATCATGATCGATGAAAATTTATGCGAGTATTTTTCCTGGAATTGCCAACATCCAATCTAACTTCACCCACGATCTTGAGGCCCAATCATCCCCCGATCACCAGAATTTTACAAAAGTACCATCTCTGTTTAACTCAAGAATTATCTTCAAATTCAAACCTAAAAATCTTAATACTAGTATCATAATTCCTAAATTTTAAACTCGAATCTATATATATTCAAAACATTTAATTTGATTCATTGATTTACCTAGCTATATGTATATATATACTGTGAAATTAAGATTTCCAGTTAAACATTTTCTCATTCATAAAAAAAAACAAGATCTAGTGAATATTAACACATTTTGTTTAAACATTCTTAGCAATAGAAATCATAGGAAGAGATTCTTAATTTGGAACAGGTTTTAAAACCTGTACACTTAGAACAGAGTGAATATTTTTGCGTACAGATATGCATTTTCAACATATGTATATTTATGTATATATACAATCATTTCTACAATCATGCAACCATTTATTTCAAGAATCAATCACCAATATCAAGTTATAGGAACAGATTCAAGTCTTAGAAATTTGCTCACATGCAACAAAATAGATTAAGTGTTGAAAGCTTGTTCACTGTATATTTAAATTTCCAGATAATCTATATTTAAATTTTCTCAAAAGTATTTTTTTTAAGGCCTAGATCTTGACTTTACAAACATATTTAGTTTAAATACCCCGGCCTAACAGAGATTAGAGTGAGAGGAATTTTAATCTAAGCTTTAAACTCTAAAAACTGAGAACAGAGATGATCACTTATGTCCAAACATAATCACAGTACTTCATTCGTGTAAACATGTATTTAAGATTTTAAAACAATCAGGCATACACATTTTCAAACAATCATACTTCCAAAATCAATTACTATATCAAAAGCACATAAGTAGTAAGTGAGTTTGCTCATACTAAATAACAGAGAAACATATGTTTATACATACTGAGTTAGTATTTTTAAAACTGTTTTTAAAAATAAAGGTTTACTCACCTTTTGAAAATGCAGAGAGCAGCTTTTATAATGAACTGGAAAGCTTTTGAAGCAGGAATGAATTTGCATGCACTTGTTTTTGATTCCAGAAACTGAATTTCTTTAATTTGCTTTAACTGAAATGCTTAATACTTTAGAAACTGGAAACTTGAAAACTTTATGATCTTTGATTTCGGGTTTCATTTGTTTTAGAGGAGATTACAGGCTTTTATAATTCTCTGGTTTACATTTGGTTTTGAGGAGATTACAGAGAAAATATTCAGATTGGTTTACTTGGTTTCAGGTTGTAATTTCTTGGTTTGGAAATATATTTCTGTTTTTGATTGAGAAGATGATTTTAGATTTGATTCTTGAGTTTTGAAATAAATTTCAGTTTTGGGTTGTTGTCTTTGAAATGAAATTAGAAAAAGAAAATGAAGGGGAAAGATAGAAGTTTATATAAGTAGATTTTGATTTTATTTAAAATTTAAAGAAAAATAAAATAAAGGAGACACTTGTCTCATACCTTATTCAATTACTTAACACATGTATTTAACATGGTTAAGAAGCTAACACTTGTAATTATTTATATTCATACTATTTTAAAGCTTTTTATTATTAATTTCCTAATTGATTAATACATTTCTTAATTTATAAATACTTTTCTAAACCTTATGTAAATACAATCTTTAAAAGGAAATAGAATATAAACCAATTATATCCTAATAAAATCATATATATTATATTTAATCCATTTTAAAATAAATATTCAAAAGCTTTTGTATTTATTCCTATTAAATAAATACTCTTTCAAATTTCTATAAATAAATTTCTTTAAAAGGAAAAATATAGAACAAATCTTATTTCTAAATAAAAACTTTATTCATATATTTTAAATTCAAACTATATTATTATTTTCATTTTAAGATATATATATTTTTCTTTAAACTCAATTCTTAAATCCAAATTCAAATGCAACTTTAAAAATCCAAATTTAAAATCAACTCAACATATATATAAAATTAAATAAACACATTATTAGATTTGTAAATAATTATTCTATTTAAAAACAATTTAAATATATACATATATATATACATTTAATCAATACTTATTAAATTTGAAATAATATACCTATTTAAAATCTGTTTATAACTATATTTAAAAACAACTCATTATTAAATTGTTTGAAAACAATAATTTTACCAATTTTAATAATTAATTTAAAAGATTATCATATTTTAAATCCCCTGTAATCCCGGGATATCACATTCCTTCCCCCTTAAAATAATTTCGTCCCCGAAATTTAAAACAAAAGATAATCCAAAGTTTTATATTTTATTTCAACCAATCTAAGCATACCTATCAGCTAACACAAATAAACAACCAATTTTATCCAAACAAACAATTCAAATCAAACAATCAATATTAGTTATCCGGACACAGATCCGGATAAGCTTCCTAAATTTCCACGAGTTTCCCCAAGTATATATATATACCGGGATACTCGCTCTACAACAATCTAAACTACTAAGCTATAGATCTCCTACTCATCTAGATCTACAGAACTAAACAGAATATCAGACTATAGACGAGTCTGACTCAACTACCAAACTTCCCAAACTGCAGATTCTAAAACCAGAGATAGATCAAATACGTATTCCCCCAGAGATACGTAAAACTCAATGAATTCCAGTTATCCAAACTGACAATTCAACCAAGTAGACCAATTACTTATCCAAATCAGAACACAGACGAGATCCAAACATAACTCTACTTCACAACATTAGTAGATTCCAAACTTACTTCTCCCATCCAGAGATACACTCCAAACTGCTTTCGCTGCTCAACTCCGATATGAGGTAGGTCACAAGCACAGACTGGACAACTCATTCCAGAAATAAGGTTCACTGATCCATAAAGAAAACTCATATACTCCATCAAAACTTGAGCTGCTTCACCAAATCCATCTCTAGGAAACATCCTTCCACTAGACTGAACCACCGATATCACTCATGGAATCCAGTCGATAAGAAAACTCAACCTTCAGATGCAGACAAACTCCTGACTTCTCTGAAGACATCCAGAAAAACTCTGACAACCCAAGAGAACACTCAGCAATCACAAGTCACTTTTGCGATCAACCCAACCTATTTCCAAAGAAAAACTGTTCCTCTTTACCAATCAGAACAGCTTACACTTATTTATCCAATTTATCGAAGAAATGGATCCACTCTGCTGCTTCTGAACTTCACTTCCAGAAAAACTGCTCAGCTAGAAAACTTCTTGCCATTACAGAACACTCCGAGTAGCACTGCTGACACTGATGCTCCTATCCAAAGCTCTTCGAGAAACTCGAACTCCAAACCAAAGAAGAAACACCATGCTGAACTCAGCCACAACACCGAAGCATACACACTTCCTTAATCTTGTTCCAAAGAAAACATCTTCGGGAACATCCATCGTCACTGTATCTCATCATACAGCTACTATTACCTGAGGTATCAAGGTACCATCACTCGCTTCTGTTCAACCGACAGATCCAACTTTACTCATCCAAACTTCAAAGATAAACTCCGAACCATTACAGTTTCCTTCGGAGATCGATGAAATCCTTCACCACAGCAAAGTTTACTCGAGACGGTATTGGGTCTACAGTCTCGACAGATACACTTCCAACCTCAACACTCAGACTCCAACCATTGGTAGTCGTGTTACACACACCACTACCCTATCTACCTTTATATCCTATATTGGAAAACCCGAACAGGTAACCCAATAAATAGGTAGAAATACATAAATATATATATTTAAAATGATATATATATATTTTTTTTATATATAGAAATTATTTCTGGGTAAAATTATTTCATCTACCTCTTTAAAACAATATTGTGTCCGTTGACCTGGTTCAAGTGTTTAGAGATCCCTATCAATAACGTTAGCTACTCGTATTGACCAGAATCCATATACCACTTAACCGATCAATTAACACAATATAAAACCATTTTATATAACTAACAAATACGCGCTCTCGTATATATATATACTCAGACTCAAATAGGTTGCTACAGATCCTATCTCTAATGAACAATCCTTCTGAACCTAGGTATTCACTCAACCTAGTGTTCTGATATTCACTTAACCAAAAGCTTAGGCATTCGCTCAACCTATGCTCTGATACCACTGTAACGACCACGACTTTCTCTCCATAGAAAGTCGCATCGTCAATAAGAAAGAAAGGGGTAGAAAATAGAAAAGAAGAGAAGAGAGAAAGAAACAACATTAGAATCTCATACAGCGGAACGAATAAATTATATTAATAACATGAACTGTTACATAGTATACAACACTTATCAGAGTTATACAACATATACATCACATACTAGACAGTTATAAACATCTGTCTAGTTATTACAACTCGATACAATACAAAACACTATCATAGAGATAACACAGCGGAAACTACTATCTATCTACAACGCTGAAGCCTCCTGCTCCATTACTCCTCCAGATTACTCGTCAAAGCTAACCTGAATCCCTTGGCTACTCGTAAAAATTTGAGTACCCAAGAGTTTATAAAACAGAAATAAACAACTTGGGTCAGACATGGGTCTGGTGTGAGTAAACGGGTTAAACTTGCTTAACTTCAAAACCTTTTGAAAGAAAAGGTATCACGTAAGACTTCCCACACATAAACATGGGTAAGTTTTTACCTTACGCTAACCAAAACATTTGATAGGAAATTCGATTGTATTATAATAGGGTCTAGGGTTTTCAAGTAAAATACAGAAATAGCTGAAATGCTTACATCTCACATTCCAACATAGTTGGGCACAACTAATACGTACTGCACTTATTGGAGTTTGGATTCCATACAATGGCAGGGCTACCGGGGTACCGCCCGTCACAGTACGTGGCCTAGATCACCGTACCGAGGATCACTCCCAATCCCCTGCAACACAAGGTCGGAACATCCCTTACTGGATAATTCCCGCACAAGATACCTCACGGTTGGGATCAGCAACCGCACCACTAAGTCGAAAATAGAAAGGGACATCTAGACAGAGGTAACCTTGTCCTACTTGGGTGCTACCCACTAACCTTGCTGCACCTCCCCTGTTTTAGCCATTCCCGGTTTGTGAGGCTTGAGGTCACGATTACCTTAGAAAAGAACACATCACTTAGAATGCTCATCGTCCACCTGACGATGTTCTGAAAGCATTCAATCCATACAAGTTCGTTCCGGGTTCGAACGAAACCGAAGGCATTATCTCGTTACACTCGTTTTGGAATCACCCTCAGAGTTAACGACAATAACCCTTGCACTCTGAATCTTCATCTTCACTTGATTCACGACCTATCGTAAATTTGGATCGATGTGGTATTCGGGTCTCCAGACCTGGAAATCCGGTATACGGAAACCCGATCCCGGTCTCATCGAAATCCAAAACGTATCTTTTAAGGCCAAGTTGTTTAAAGGTTTAAAACATTTAAATTTATATTCAGGATGATATAAACAGATAGATAAATCACATTATCACAATAGATAATTCATATCAAACATTCATCTCACAAAGCAGCATATCACATATATCAAAGATATCCAAATCATCCAATATCAACCAATCACCCAATATCAATCAATCATTCAAAAGCAGAATTGATTAACTCCAAATCAATTTAATTAATCTTTAATTAAATTAATTACTATCCTTTGATCACTTGGATTATCTTAACCCTGCTTACTATGATTAATTAATTTCAAATTAATTAATTTATCATCTCTTAATGATCTTCCTTAATTAATCTCCTTTGATTAATTATATTTTAATTACATTCAAGTAATTATCCTTAACCATATACAGTAATTAACATTTAATTACTATCATTAATTAAAATAATTAATGAACCTTTATTAATTAATTAACTATAATTAATTATATTAATCCTCAATTAATTACAATTAATTAATCATACTTAAATTAATTGCTTTTATTAATCAACCTTGATTAATTAACCTAATTAATTAATCTTTAATTACTTCATTAAGTAATTATTTATCAATTATATTAACAAATAATCCTTAATTAATTACTTATTAATTAATTTCTTTTTAATTAATTACACTTATTAATTAATCTTAAATTAAACACATTTAATTAATCACATTAATTAATTAACTAAAATAATTAAGTAGTTAACTCTTAATTACTTACATAAGTAATTATCTTCTAATTACTTCATTAAATGATCTCTCTTAACTAATTACCTTAACAATTAATTAATCCCATCATTAAATAATTCTTAATTCTTTAATTTAATTATTCCATAATTAATTAACTTTAAACAATTAACTTAATTAATTCCTTAATTGATTACAACAAGTGATTTAACCCTTAATCACTTCTACTTAATTACTTCCATTAATAATTATCCACTAATTACTTCCATAAGTAATTATTCTTAATTTAATTACATTAAGTACTTATCCATTAATTACTTTACTAAGTAATTCAATTAATTAACCATAATTGATTATCTTAATTAATTAGACTAATTAATTAATCTAAAATTAATTAATTAACTAATTAATCATTTCTTAATTTCTAATTAATTCATTAACTATCCACTAATTACTTTATTAAGTAATTATTCGTAATTACAAACATTAATTAAGCTTAAATTTATTTATTAATTAATTGTTCTTAATTAATCTCTACTTAACTAATTAAGAATAAACTTTACATTTATATTAAATATTTACTCAAATCATTACTTCATTAAAAGAAAATTTAGAAATCAATTTTGAAATAAAATTTATTTTAAACAAAACAATTCAAACATTTAATTTTAATATACTTTAAAATCTTTGAAACAAAAACATTTCAAACATGTTTAATCCAATTAAACAATTATTTATCTAAAACTTGTTCTTAATACTTAAAAACTTGTCCATGCTTTAATTTTAAAACACTAAGATATGATTTACTTTAAAAATTCCAAAACCAGGTCACTGGAATTAAATAACCCGAGCCAAACACGTTTTTCCCCGAGTCTTTTCCGAGTCCACGCGAAAACCATCAGCTTCGAGTCGACCACGAAATTTTCACGAGACTTCCTCGAGATAACTTCTTCTTCCCCAAAGCCAACATACCCAAACACTCAAACGTGCATACGTGCACGTGCACATGCCCCATCGCCTCCGGCCACCATAGACCATCGCATCCATCGCCGACGATCACACGATCGCACGCGAGCACAAATACAAACCCAGATCGAACAAACCTCATTCGAATCAAAATTCGACCTTCAGCTCGAAAACTGCAGCTGTCATTTCCCCCAAAACCACCCACGGCCGATCACCACGACGCCGTTAGACCTCGCCGTCCCTACCATCGAAACGCCACGTCCACGAGTTCCAATTTTCCCCAAATGCGATCGACTCCGGTCGAATCTCCAAGTCGTGACAGTCACGACATTCAAATCGAAACAAAACTAGCTAAAACCCTAAAATCAATACGCTTGACCATCATGATCGATGAAAATTTATGCGAGTATTTTTCCTGGAATTGCCAACATCCAATCTAACTTCACCCACGATCTTGAGGCCCAATCATCCCCCGATCACCAGAATTTTACAAAAGTACCATCTCTGTTTAACTCAAGAATTATCTTCAAATTCAAACCTAAAAATCTTAATACTAGTATCATAATTCCTAAATTTTAAACTCGAATCTATATATATTCAAAACATTTAATTTGATTCATTGATTTACCTAGCTATATGTATATATATACTGTGAAATTAAGATTTCCAGTTAAACATTTTCTCATTCATAAAAAAAAACAAGATCTAGTGAATATTAACACATTTTGTTTAAACATTCTTAGCAATAGAAATCATAGGAAGAGATTCTTAATTTGGAACAGGTTTTAAAACCTGTACACTTAGAACAGAGTGAATATTTTTGCGTACAGATATGCATTTTCAACATATGTATATTTATGTATATATACAATCATTTCTACAATCATGCAACCATTTATTTCAAGAATCAATCACCAATATCAAGTTATAGGAACAGATTCAAGTCTTAGAAATTTGCTCACATGCAACAAAATAGATTAAGTGTTGAAAGCTTGTTCACTGTATATTTAAATTTCCAGATAATCTATATTTAAATTTTCTCAAAAGTATTTTTTTTTTAAGGCCTAGATCTTGACTTTACAAACATATTTAGTTTAAATACCCCGGCCTAACAGAGATTAGAGTGAGAGGAATTTTAATCTAAGCTTTAAACTCTAAAAACTGAGAACAGAGATGATCACTTATGTCCAAACATAATCACAGTACTTCATTCGTGTAAACATGTATTTAAGATTTTAAAACAATCAGGCATACACATTTTCAAACAATCATACTTCCAAAATCAATTACTATATCAAAAGCACATAAGTAGTAAGTGAGTTTGCTCATACTAAATAACAGAGAAACATATGTTTATACATACTGAGTTAGTATTTTTAAAACTGTTTTTAAAAATAAAGGTTTACTCACCTTTTGAAAATGCAGAGAGCAGCTTTTATAATGAACTGGAAAGCTTTTGAAGCAGGAATGAATTTGCATGCACTTGTTTTTGATTCCAGAAACTGAATTTCTTTAATTTGCTTTAACTGAAATGCTTAATACTTTAGAAACTGGAAACTTGAAAACTTTATGATCTTTGATTTCGGGTTTCATTTGTTTTAGAGGAGATTACAGGCTTTTATAATTCTCTGGTTTACATTTGGTTTTGAGGAGATTACAGAGAAAATATTCAGATTGGTTTACTTGGTTTCAGGTTGTAATTTCTTGGTTTGGAAATATATTTCTGTTTTTGATTGAGAAGATGATTTTAGATTTGATTCTTGAGTTTTGAAATAAATTTCAGTTTTGGGTTGTTGTCTTTGAAATGAAATTAGAAAAAGAAAATGAAGGGGAAAGATAGAAGTTTATATAAGTAGATTTTGATTTTATTTAAAATTTAAAGAAAAATAAAATAAAGGAGACACTTGTCTCATACCTTATTCAATTACTTAACACATGTATTTAACATGGTTAAGAAGCTAACACTTGTAATTATTTATATTCATACTATTTTAAAGCTTTTTATTATTAATTTCCTAATTGATTAATACATTTCTTAATTTATAAATACTTTTCTAAACCTTATGTAAATACAATCTTTAAAAGGAAATAGAATATAAACCAATTATATCCTAATAAAATCATATATATTATATTTAATCCATTTTAAAATAAATATTCAAAAGCTTTTGTATTTATTCCTATTAAATAAATACTCTTTCAAATTTCTATAAATAAATTTCTTTAAAAGGAAAAATATAGAACAAATCTTATTTCTAAATAAAAACTTTATTCATATATTTTAAATTCAAACTATATTATTATTTTCATTTTAAGATATATATATTTTTCTTTAAACTCAATTCTTAAATCCAAATTCAAATGCAACTTTAAAAATCCAAATTTAAAATCAACTCAACATATATATAAAATTAAATAAACACATTATTAGATTTGTAAATAATTATTCTATTTAAAAACAATTTAAATATATACATATATATATACATTTAATCAATACTTATTAAATTTGAAATAATATACCTATTTAAAATCTGTTTATAACTATATTTAAAAACAACTCATTATTAAATTGTTTGAAAACAATAATTTTACCAATTTTAATAATTAATTTAAAAGATTATCATATTTTAAATCCCCTGTAATCCCGGGATATCACAAGTTTGGTTGTTAATACTCGATATTGGATTTGTAAATTATATCTTTTGTAATAAGTATAAAGGATGTTGGGAATGTCCCAAAAGATATGCGAAGGCGCCTTATTAAAATGTTTAAAATGGAACATGGAGCCGAAGATATCTCACATTCGCCAAGCACTCCTAAGGCTGGCAAGATGCTTATGTATTTGATGCAGGAGGAAAATATTAAATCAAAATTAAGATCGCTAAATGGTAGTATGGAGTGTTCTCGAGTATTTACAATAGAGAATCGTTTACAAAACAATGAACTCCTTATGAAGGAGTGTTCAGACTCAAATTTTATAAGTGCTATCGAGTATAATATGTCAATATTAAATTCTTGTTCAAACTTTAATTAAGAAGCTTTAAGTTGGAATTGTTCTAAACAATAAGTAGTAGTTAATACAATCGAAGGCTACTACAATATAAGAAGTATAAACAAATGCATAAATTTATAACTTAGCTAAGGGTGATTTCAAATGTTAAGAATCCCATTATATTGTTATATGATAACAATGTCATGATATAGTTCGTAAAAGAACCTAGAACTCACTAGAAGTCAAGCAACATACATCGAATAGTTCCATATAATAAAGGAAGTTTTCAGCATTAGAGAGAGTTGATTGACAGAGAAGATTATTAAAAAACATAGCATACCCATTCACCGAGGGACTAAACTGATTGTTTTTTAGAAAACCGATCGATGAAGTTGGAATAAAATTCTATAATTGACCCTAAGTGCAAGTGGGAGATTGATAAAGATAGGGTTATGCTCTAGGAGTAATTATGTAATTTATTACATATATCTAACTCGATAACCAATCTTATTCAAAATAAAATGTGTTTTCTTTATATTATATATATAGGTAATTAATATGTTATATTAATTATCTATTTTATTAAATGTATTTTATACGTAAAATCTATAATTGGTATGTTTTGGGATAGTAGTTACAATGTTTGTACTCATGAGTGATTTATCATAATAAAATAAAGATAATGTTTTAAATATTCCTGGTCAAGATGTATCGAGGCTGGATATCGATACATCCATTAAGACTGGAGTGCATAACGCTCTCCAACCATTTGGTAGTGTATTTCTCATAGCCATTGGGGGCACCAACTGATAGTTATTGGATAATTATGGATGAATAACTCAATAGGTTTCTGTTGGTTAATATAACTAAGATCAAACAGAAAATATCGATGTGATAATTTTACACATTTCCCTCGACTTGATAAGACTGTCAATCTTCAATGTGGAAACTTCGCTTTAATTATAGATAAATAAGGGCACGACGTCGATCAAATGACTATACTTGGGTCGGGTGGAAGTCAACTCTAAGGCAACTCTCTCTCTCCCTCACTCATCATTGAATGCCCGAATTTTAATGGCCTCTAAGGTATGATATTCCAAAATAAAAAATGAAACAAAATTAAAACAAATAAAATGGTTTGCCTCCTAATCTTTTCAAAATTCGGATGTTGTTTTCCGAATCTTAGAGCTCTTAATTCATCGTTCAAAATGTTATTTATATGCCACATCCTAAGGTGATTCTCGATTTTATTTATTTATATGTTTTATTATTCATATGTTTGGATTTGATGATATGTTATGTGTTTAACTGATTAATTTTAAACATGTGAATCAAAACCCCTTTATCTCAATTAAAAGCATGTCTATTATATTGATTCAGCTCGGATCTGCACATGTTCTTCATTCCTTAATAGTACATGTTCATTTATGTTAATATTATTAATTCCATAGCCCCTCTTGTTCTTTTGTTCATATTGTATGTTTAGTTTAGATTTGAATTTGATTACCATGAATTTATATATGCCTTGGTTGTGTGATTCTTTTTTGTTTTAGAAACTATTGTTTAAACAATATTTTGTATTGAATATTATTTTGAATCTGATTACCATGAATTTATATGTGCCTTGGTGATGTAATTCTTTTTTGTTTTAGAAATTATTGTTTAAACAATATTTTGTATTGAATATTATTTTGATTAATTGGTTTAAATTTTATATTATAATTTTGGGAATTGAATATACATGTTACAAGTTATTTTGAAACTACTTTAGTCATTATTTATGTTAGCATAAAAGTTAATTCATTCTAAGATTTATGTATGGACTTTTCTGTTAAATCTTAAAACATTTATTTTAAGTTAACAATTAGATCTAAGATTGTTATTTTGATTGAATGTGTATATATTTTAAACTAAAAGTTAATTGAATACATAGGTTACACTTTGTTTTGAATTTATATATTTATTCAATTATTGTGTTTATATACATATATATACACTTAATTCAAGTTTTATAAAATGGACTATTATGAAAATTACAATTTTGATTTTAAATTATCAGTTAGTTAAAACTATTTTTAAATTGTTTCCTTTACTTTAAAACATGTGAAACAACCAAAATCAACTTTAATGTAAACAAGAATATATATATATATATATATATGTTATTTGTTTACATACATAATAAATGTTGTTTTGTTTATAAAAGTATATTTTTGGACAACAAAGGAATATATAAAGAGAATTATTAACTGTGCATACTTCTTATATGCTACACTTGCACAATATACGTTATGAGTATATTTGGATATACTAACATTTCATGCAATGTTTAAATTGATCATCAATGACATTTAATGAATCATTAATATAATCAAAGAGAGAAATGAAAGGTTTTTCTCTCCAATTAAAGCTATTTCTCCCCTTAATTGATTGCATGGGTTTTAATGAAGGAAATGAAAGTTTTACTTCTCAATTAACTTTAATGAGTAACTATTACACACATGGGTGTATTTAATACACTCATACATTTAAATTTATATCAAATTCAAACTCTTTCAAACTAATTAAAAAAATAAAGAATTTTATTTAAAATACCTATTAGATTGGATCTAAAATCTCTTTAGACTTCATAGGCCCAATGGATCCAAATAGAATATTTTTTTGAAACTTTACCTATTTCATCCGCTTTTGACTGGCTCAGATCCAACATATATGTGACGACCGCCCATGACCCCTGCACCGAATCTAGAGGTAGTGCGCTGTAAAGTGTGCCAGGCGACCATGGACGATTGTCAGAGTAGATCAAAATAACATCATTTATCGTATTGCTCACAACGCATGGACAAAATACAATAGAACATATATATAGTGAAGCTTTACAGAATAGAATCTCATCAATGAAACTTCATAATAGTTGAATACAAACATCTGAATAGTCAATACAACAAGCCTCACTACATAACACTCAGAGAATACAAAGCAGCGGAACATCCAGTACATATAGTAAGAAGTAATATGCAATACTCCAGCTCGTCTTCGTCATCAGGATCGTGGAAAGCAAGAGCAGCACCTGTCACCTGCTACCTAGTCTGCCCGTCCCAAAAATGGACGAACAGCCCAAGGCAATAAGAGTTAAAACATAAAGCCTTGAGTCAGACAACAGTCTTAGTGAGCAGTAAATTAACTAACAACATACCAAAAGAGCATAAAGGAAAAGGAATAGGAATACAACCCTCCCACTCCAACCTCTTCCTACAGTGATAGCCCCCAGACACACACTAAGTAGAAGCAAACATAGCAGAGCATACAATGTAAAGTAAAGCAATTATCACTCGAGTTAAGGGCGATGTTTTCCAAGTACAAACCCCCAAGGCCTAAACCAAGATCAGATAAGCACCCAGAAAATACCGCTCTTGAGACTGAATGACGATACAACCAAACATCCATGACTCTGGCTATCACTGTTATCATTGCTTCGATATCACCGTTAATTGAATGACCGACACATTCTTTCAGCCGTACGTCAAGGGCTAATGGAAACCCCGGTTCTAGACATAACTCCCGCACGTCATCGTGACCCGTGCCTAGGACTATCGAATTTGCCCAGAGTACTTGACTACCCAATCAGTAGCCTTCAGGGACTATCGAATCTACCCAACGTACTCTTGCTTTGAGCATGCTAGAACCTTCAACAACGATGAGATCTCAGCCTTCTAGTCATCCTCCTCGACGACTATCTCCATACTAGCTCAAGCGCCTCTCGAGCAATCCATTATCCTCAACCTGCTTGGAATGATCCCATCTGGATTAGACCAAGACTATCTCATATCATACTTTGCTTCATCACATCCTCGCAAAGTCTCATCTCAAAATCATCATCAAATCTATGCATAAGAGCTTCATCATCTGCTACGTATGCCACAAGCAGCTTTCCAATTCAAGAGCCTTTCTCTTAGCTTTTGAATCGTCCTCGATCTAAATCAAATCATCAATCATCTAATTCATAGCAATTAACCAAGTCAAACATTAATCCAAACAATCAAGCATTCAAACATGATCTATGTAGACAATTATCACAATAATGGCAATTTCGTAATTAAAGAGTTGAAAGTCTAATAAGCATGAAAACATGAACAATGTCTCTAAAATCTTGATGAATGAACTTGCATAGGTTAACACTTAGTAAAATGGATGTAACATCATCATGAACAATGGATCTATATGGATCTACACTTAGGATGAAGAAAATGTATGGAAATCACTATTTTAACACCCAATCGAGCCAACAATCCGATATACTCCTTTGGATCCGTGTGAGAGATAATCACCACTCACCAAATCACCTAAACAACCTCAAATCAACACGCTTCAGATCTGGACAGCAAAGGATCAAGCTTGATCTATCACGAATCCGCTTCAAACGAAGAAATCTCACTTCAAAGGATGAAGATCTTCAATCTAAGCTCTTGAATCTTCAATTTGATCTTCAACTTGGATGGATAGAATCACTAGATTAGAGTAGAGAAAAGAAGTGAAGAAGTGTAGAAGTCGAGCTCTCAAAATGGCTGCACTTCGTCGCTTCGAAATCCGGATCCCAAAAATGGAACAAAGCCCTCCTATTTATAGCTAAATTCCCTAACTCGTCTGTCTCCATAGGTCGTCTCCGACCTATAACCTTCCGACCTAACAGAGCCTCCGACCTAACAGAGCCTCCGACTTAACAGACTACGACTTAGTGATCCTACGACTTAAGTCTCTCTCCGACTCAACAACCCAAGTCTCTACGACTTATAACTAAGCAGCTAACCCCTAGGTCGGTTACGACCTAACCGGGTATACGACTTACGACTTAGCACTCACGACCTACCAGAACTTCACTTTGCGCGACATAACAGTCTCCGATCTAACAGGCCATACGCCTTTCGACCTAACAATGCCGCGACTTATGCTCCTCCGACCTATGACTTAGAAAAATACTACGACCTAACAGCCAATCTCCTAAGTCGGTCACGACTTAACACATTGGATATGGGTACGACCTAACAACCCTTCGACCTACAACTTACCATGGGATAAGACTTACGACCTACGACTTATACACCTCCTTAAGTCGTCTAACAACCTAACTTCGCTAACCACTAGGTCGCTAACCTGCTAACTTCAATAGGTCGGTCCATACTATAAGTCGGTTACTACCTTAAGTCGGTCACTCGACCTAAGCCACCTTATGACTTAACTTCCTTAACTCGGTTAATTCCTTAGGTCGTCCCAAACTGCCAACCGACTTAAACCACTCCCCTATCTTCCTTAGGTCGTCGCCGACCTACCCCTTAAGTCATTAACTCGCCCAGACTTATCACTTAACTCGTCCAAAACTCCTAAGTCGGCTATGACTTAGGACTTAAGCAAAATTCTGCCAAAACCTGAAACGACTTAACAACAATGCAACCAAAGGTCAACTATTTTACGATGTTTCGATCCGTGAAAATACGGGTCGTTACATTCTCTCCCCCTTAGGAATTTCGCCCCCGAAATTCCAAACAAACAAGGCAATCAAAGACTATTCTGTACGCCTACCAACCATAACAATCAACAAACCATGCATCCAATTCTAGCTTAGCGTACAGAATTCTAACACTAGAACAAGTTACAATATCGTGAGATGACACGACACCTTAGGGCCATACCTTGAAGAGTTTAGGATGAGCTGCCTTCATCCTCTCTTCCACCTCCCACGTACAGTCGTTATCATCATCACTCCATTGTATCTTGAGCAACTTAACTATCTTCCTCTTAAGCTGTTTCGTGTCGGTCTCCACAACACGAAGCGGCTTACGAGGTCTTCTATCGACTGGATCAACTGCGAAGTCTTCACATCTATCAGCAGAAACCACCATATTCGAGTCGTGCACATACTTCTATAGATATGATACATGAAAAACATTGTGCACACTCGACATCTTCTCAGGTAACTCCAATCTATAAGCGAGTTTTCCAATTCGCTCGATGAACGGGAATGGTCCAACAAATCTCGGAGTCAATTTTCCTTTCTTCCCGAAAAGATTAACATTCTTCAGTGGAGAAATCTTCACAAAAACCATATCACCTACGTCGAATTCCAAATCTTTACGACGCTTATCGGCATAACTCTTCTTACGGTCTTGAGCTGCCTTCATTCGTTGCCGAATGATTTCTATACAATCCAAAGTCTGTCGAATCATCTCTGGCCCAAGTATCAACTTTTCTCCAGTTTCTAACCAACATGTTGGAGAGTTACACGGTCTTCCATACAATGCCTCATACGGTGCCATACCAATGCTTGACTGGTAACTGTTGTTGTATGCAAATTCCACCAAATGAAGGTGATCTTCCCATGATCCTCCAAAATCCAAAACACAAGCTCTGAGGAGATCTTCCAAAACTCGGTTAACTTGCTCGGTCTGACCATCTGTTTGAGGGTGATAAGCTGTACTCAAACACAACTCGGTTCCCAAAACTTCCTGGAAGCTCTTCCAAAATCCACTAGTGAACAATGGGTCTCGATCGCTCACTATACTCTTCGGAATACCATGGAATCGAACTATCCACTTAACATACAACTCAGCCAACTTTGATGCAGTCCTAGTCGATCGAACAGGAATGAATCTTGCACTCTTGGTCAGACGATCTACAATGACCCAAATCCCTTCATTTCCCGTTCTTGTTCTAGGTAGTCCATCAATAAAATCCATCGATACTTGTTCCCACTTCCATGTAGGAACTTCTAATGGCTGAAGCAATCCATTTGGCTTCTTCTGTTCGGCTTTTACCAACTGGCAGTTCATGCATTTGGAAATAAAATCTCCAACATCCTTCTTCATACCTTCCCAGTAATAGGTTCTCTTCATATCCCGATACATCTTATTTCCACCTGGATGAATTGTCAGCTTCGAGTGATGACTTTCCTTCAGAACCTCACTCCTCAATTCATCTATATCGGGAACAACTAGTCGTCCTTGCTTCCGAAGCCAACCCTCTCGATCGACCTCGAATCCTTTATCCTTTTCTGGATCCAACCCAGATTCCAAATCATGGATAATCTTGACAAGCTTATCGTCTCGCTTTTGGCTCTCGCCAATCCTTTCCA